>CM066601.1:5255973-5877542 GCA_033816785.1 Picus viridis
TGCAAACCAGGAGGATTTCTGCACCTTGGAGAAGGATTTCTGTGCTGCTGTGCCCAGAGTGAAACCTTCCCTGCACACTGTGGTTCCCAGCAGTCCGTGCAGAGCCTCCTGTTGCATTCTCTACGCTGCAATTAGCCACGTGGCCGATGGGGTTGACCCTTGGTATGCGTGGCGAAGCCAGAAGTAACTGAAACTCCTCCCTGGGGAGGAAGGCTGATTGCTTTTTGGCTGCAACATTTGTGGCATTTCCATTCTTCTTTTTTGTCTTTCTTTTTTTATTTTTTTTTACACCCCCCCCCCCCCCCTGATTCCTCCCTGGAAAATGCTTCTGCCTTGTGATCCAAAGAGAGAGAGAGAGAGAGAGAGAAAGAAATCAGCTTTGGATTGTGCAAGGAAAAGGACTAAAAGAAATCACAGAATCACCAAGGTTGGAAGATCATCAAGTCCAACCTGTCACCACAGACCTCATGACTAGACCATGGCACCAAGTGCCACCTCCAATCCCCTTTTGAACACCTCCAGGGATGGGGACTCCACCACCTCCCTGGGCAGCACATTGCAATGGGCAACAGCTCTCTCTGGGAAGAATTTTCTCCTCACCTCCAGCCTAAACTTCCCCTGGCACAGCTTGAGACTGTGTCCTCTTGTTCTGGTGCTGCTTGCCTGGGAGAAGAGACCAACCCTCCTGGCTACAACCTCCCTTCAGGGAGTTGTAGAGAGCAAGAAGGTCTCCCTGAGCCTCCTCTTCTGCAGGCTAAGCAACCCCAGCTCCCTCAGCCTCTCCTCACAGGGCTGTGCTCCAGACCCCCTCCCCAGCTTTTTTGCCCTTCTCTGGACACCTTCAAGTGTCTCAACGTCCTTCTTACACTGAGGAGCCCAGAACTGGATGACCATTTCTGCCTTTATTTTTCTTTTTGAAAGCTGGGCCATTTTGTCCAAAATGTGGGGAATGGAGTTTGAAAAGGATCCACAGTGACTGGAAGGGCTAAAGAGGGCTTTGGAGAGTCTGCTGACAAGGGAGTATTAGCCTGTTGACACCTTTCAGATGCAGTGAGTTGATCTCACTGCTGCACTACAAAGGAGGAGCAAGGAGGATGTGCTAGGAAAGCTTGGAGCCAGGAGACCTTCTCTGCTTCAAAACTTGGACTGGATGATCTTAGAGGCCTTTCCCAACCTTAATGACTGCTCAAGTGGGGAGGTTTGGGGGTGCTTCTGCCACCTTCTCAGCTTGGAGGTGTCTGAAAAGCAAGGTTAGAAGAGAAGAGAGGGAAGGTTTGGGAAGGGAAGGTTTGGGAGGAGAGGAGACTCAAGGAGAGGAGAGGAGAGGAGACTCAAGGAAAGGAGACTCAAGGAGACTCAAGGAGACTCAAGGAGACTCAAGGAGACTCGAGGAGACTCGAGGAGACTCGAGGAGACTCAAGGGAGGGGAGGGAGGAGAGGGAGAGGAGAGGAGAGGAGAGGAGAGGAGAGGAGAGGAGAGGAGAGGAGAGGAGAGGAGAGGAGAGGAGAGGAGAGGAGGAGAGAGAGAGAGGAGAGGAGGAGAGGAGAGGAGAGGAGAGGAGAGGAGAGGAGAGGAGAGGAGAGGAGAGGAGAGGAGAGGAGAGAGAGAGGAGAGGAGAGGAGAGGAGAGGAGAGGAGAGGAGAGGAGAGGAGAGGAGAGAGAGGAGAGGAGAGGAGAGGAGAGGAGAGGAGAGGAGAATTAACCAGATTGGAAAAGACCTTGAGATCATCGAGTCCAACCTGTCACCCAACACCATCTGATCAACTAAACCATGGCACCAAGTGCCTCATCCAGGCTCTTCTTAAACACCTCCAGTGATGGTGACTCCACCAGCTCCCTGGGCAGCACATTCCAATGGCCAATCTCTCTGTGAAGAACTTCTTCCTCACCTCCAGCCTAAACCTCCCCTGGTGCAGCTTGAGACTGTGTCCTCTTGTTCTGGTGCTGCTTGCCTGGGAGTAGAGACCAGCCCCCACCTGGCTACAACCTCCCTTCAGGTAGTCATAGGCAGAAGCAAAGTGGGGGTGGTGGTGGGGGAAAGAGCCTATAAGATAAAAGGGCAGAGAGAAATGCTGCTTTTCACAGCTTAATTTCCTTCTTTGAGTGGGAGCTGCTTTAATAATCTGCACAAGGAGTGAATAATGCTTCCAAATACTCCCCGGGAATGAATCAGCTGCAGTAATATTCAGGGGGCATTTCTTTGACTAATTTCCTGACCTTGGTTTTGGCCCAAGATCTAACAACCCTGGATTTTCAAGGGGAGATCTGTGTTTGACTTCTTCAGATCTGGATCAGGCTCCAGCCACCTCAGGAGCTCAAGCAAGCATCACCAAAGGGTCAACCAGGATACCCCAGGAAAGGGCTGGGTCGCTTTGCCGGCCCGCGAGGAAATGGTCTGCCAATAAATGGAACCAGAAGTGGCTTTGGCCAGGTGTCCTGCTGGGGCCCCAGGGAGTTGTGGTGCAGAAAGGGTGGGGGGTGGAAAAAGAAGGGGGGAAAAGGGAAAAAAAGAGCTAATAACCCCCCAAAATATTAACATCCCAACCTTGCTGGCTGCCCAGTGCCTGCGTCCCACTCCCCTCCCCCGGGGGCAGCAGCTCTGTGCTGCAGAGTGAGGTGGAAGGATGTGCCAGAGGCAGGGTATGGCAAAAGCCTCTTCTCCAGGACAGATGGATTCCACCTTTCTTCCTTTCTGAGCTCCATTTCAATTCACCAGCTACTCTGGAGGTGTTGCAGGACCTGCTGGGCTTGAATGGGTTTGGGGTGAAGTGTCCCCAGGGCGCTGAACCCTGACCAGAGTCCCCACATCTCCCCAACCCACCCCGCCCTGGCCTCTTGGTATTTACAGCCCCCTTTGACACCCCAGTGCTTGTGCCCTGCAGCACCTTGAGCTCCTCCAGGTCAGCTCTGGCCTCATTTCAGTGCTGTGGAGGGTCACCAAAGGAGTTGCTCTTCCAGGCTGTCAGATGCCTCCTGAGGTGTGGTCCATGGGTGCCTGCTCAGGTCTTGTCTGTCCCGTGGGGGGAACGCATGGGTTTAATGTCTCTGCCTGGGCTTGACCTCTTCCAGCCACCTCTTGGAGTGCTGGTGTCCTTGGAGCTTCTTGAACTGAAGATTAACCATGAACTAGAAGATCTGGTTAATTTGGCAGCATTAATTAGGGCTAAGTGCATGCAGTGCACACCCTGAGTTCCCTCCACCCTGCAGCTCTGCCACCCCAGACCCAGGTGGTGACACCTTGGAGCAAGATATCACCTTGAGAAGAGAAAAAACCCTGTAGATGTGTCCTGCATGAGATGTACAGACAGACTGACGTGCTGAAGGGCATGGATGGAAAGGGCCCTCAGCACACCACAGAATCATGGACTCACAGGATGGTTTGGGTTGGAAGGGACCTCAGAGATCACCTACTCCAACTTCCCTGCATGGGCAGGGATGCCTCTCACCTGGAATGGAATGGAATGGAATGGAATGGAATGGAATGGAATGGAATGGAATTAACCAGGTTGGATAGGATAGGATAGGATAGGATAGGATAGGATAGGATAGGATAGGATAGGATAGGATAGGATAGGATAGGATAGGATAGGATAGGATAGACCAGGTTGGAAGAGACCTTCAAGATCATCAAGTCCAACCTATCACCCAACACCATCTAATCAACTAAACCATGGCACCAAGTGCCTCATCCAGGCTCTTCTTAAACACCTCCAGTGATGGTGACTCCACCACCACCCTGGGCAGCCCATCCCAATGGCCAGTCTCTCTTTCTATGAAGAACTTTCTCCTCACCTCCAGCCTAAACTTGCCCTGGCACAGCTTGAGACTGCGTCCTCTTGTTTTGGTGCTGATTGCCTGGGAGAAGAGACCAACCCCCTCCTGGCTACAACCTCCCTTCAGGGAGTTGTAGAGAGCAAGAAGGTCTCCCCTGAGCCTCCTCTTCTGCAGGCTAAGCAACCCCAGCTCCCTCAGCCTCTCCTCACAGGGTTGTGCTCCAAACCCCTCCCCAGCCTTGTTGCCCTTCTCTGGACACCTTCCAGCATCTCAACATCTTTCCTAAACTGAGGAGCCCAGAACTGGACACAGGACTCCAAGTGTGGCCTCAGCAGTGCTGAGCACAGGGCAGAATGACCTCCCTGCTCCTGCTGGCCACACTGTTCCTGATGCAGGCCAGGATGCCATTGGCCTTCTTGTCCCCCTGGGCACACTGCTGGCTCATGTTCAGTTTGCTCAAGGCCTCATCCAACATACTTTTGACCACCTCCAGGGAGGGGCCATCCACAACCTCCTTGGGCAGCCTGTTTCAGAGTCTCAGCACCCTTGCACCGAAGAACTTCTTCCTAAGATGCAATCCAAACCTACTCTCCTTCAGCTTCAAACCATTCCCCCTTGTCCTGTCTCTAGACACCCTTATGGAAAGTCCCTCTCCAGGTTCCCCTCTGCTGTTGGAGGTAGCCCTCCTCAGCCTGATGCTTCTTGGGGGTTTTGGTGGGCATTCTGGGTGAGAAGAGATGATGTGGGGTGTCCTGGTGGGCGGCAGGTCCAGGGGGAGAGCTGGCAGAGAGGCTTTGCCTGCAAAGCTCAGTGTCTGGCAGCAGGGCTGAGTGTTTTGTAACACCACACCCCCCCCCAAGCAAGTGGAGCTTTACAGATAAAGCAGGAGGACTTTTGATTTTGCTTTGTTTTCCCAGCTGGAATGAGAAGGGAACATTCCCACAGAGGAAACACCATAGTTACTGCTGGGGGTTGGGGGGTTGGGGTTTTTTTGTTGTTGTTTTTTCTTAAAGCCCTTTTTCCTGTGGCTGAGCTGAACTGTACCAAGTCACTTCAGCTCTCTCCAACCCAGGATTTTCTCCCTTTTGGGGGTAAACTGCAGTTACCATGGAGAAGGCTGAGGCAAGCCAAGTCCAAAACATTGGAACCTACACCCAAACTCACCACAGCCATATCAAACAGTTAATTAGAAAGCCTGTCCATGTGTTTCCCATTCCCTGGACTGCTTTGAATCGGTTGCCCCTGTGATTTATCACCTGTTCTCCATGGGAATGGTTCAGCTCTGCTCTGGTGCCTGTGCTGGAAAGGGGATTTGTGCTGTGCAGTGAAGGGAGATATTAAGGACCTGGTTAAAAAAAGGACCCTCAACCCAATCATCAAATAACCAATCCTGGCCCTTCCCCCACCACCCCCATCCCATACATCTCCCACTGGAATGATAAGCTTGGGATCTTGATGGGATTGCTAGCCCTTGGCAAGAGGGAAAAGGAGAGCAAAGCTCTGTGCCTTGCTTTGGGGTTGGAGAGCGGAGGATCACAGCGTGCCTGGCCAGTCCCAGGGCTCCGGGGGGGGCTGTGCCCAGATGGAATTTCAGACCAATGCCTTTTCCCAAGGCTGTTCCCACCCTGCTGCAAGTGGAACTGGGCGGATGGGTGGGAAGCAAGGGAGGAGGTGGCTGGAGGGGAAAGGAGAAAGGGAGAAGAAGAAGAAGGAATCCAAACTTCCCACAAGATCTCCTCTCGACGTGTGAGGTTGTCCACACACCGAGCACCCCTCCGGGCACCCCGTGATGGTAGCAGAGATGCTTCAGTGGCTTGAAAGTCATTTGGAGGTGGCCCTGTGCTGCCAGGTGGGGAGCAGGGTTTGTCAGTCTGTCCAGCTCCTGCCAGTCTGTCCAGCTCCTGCCAGTCTGTCCAGCTCCTCTCCAGCCTGCCCATGGTGAGCTGGTGGCTGTAAATCCTTCTTCTGTGGGTGCCGTCTCCTCTTGATGAATGCCTTGAGGTGACCCAGCTGCTGCTCAGGTGTCCTGTCGCCACCATGGAAAGAGGCTGGCTGGCCAAGAGGGTACCAGGTCGATGGAAAAGCACCTGGAAGGTTTAATTCCTGAGCCTGCCACCTCCTCCCCAGGCGAGCTGGGGCTGCATCCCTGCTGTACCTCGGCATCCCTGCTGTACCTCTGCTCCCCCTTCACCACGCAGCAGGGAGAAAACCCACCCCTCCGACTTGCCTTGTGTGCAAATGCTTCAAAGCAGGGTTGGTTCCTCCCGTGGGGACATCCCAAAGCAGCCAAAAGATGTCTTGGAGGAGATCCCTCTCAACTCATTCCAAAGCAAGCTGACCTGGATTTCTCTCTGCCATCTCCTCTCCCATCCGAAGCGCTGCCTTCGCCGTGGGCTCTCCGGCCGGGATCGCCCAGGATGAAGGAGGCGCTGTCAGAGGCGCTGTCAGAGGCACTCATCCCCCTGCAGCCCTGCTCCAGTGAAGTCTTCTGGCTGGGATGTGCAGGGCTCATTGGGAAGCCGGCACATTTATCCACCCCATCCCCCAAAGCAGCTGTTGGCCTGAAAGGTGGCTGCACCTCTCACGATTTGCGTTCCACCGTTCCTGCCAAGCCCGGGGGAGAGAGAGGGGCTAACAGCTCCTTTCCTATCATTAGCAGATGATTGAAAAACCTTGCAGCTCCCCCGGCCAAGCGTGGGAGATACCAGCCCCTTTCAGAGGGACCCAGAAGGGTTCGACTGGGGGAGGGGTTTAGGGGCAAGGGACACATCTACAAGGGCTAGAAATGGAGATTTCTTCCCCCCTGGTGTCGAAGCTGGCAGAGAAGAATCTCCATTCATGGGAAAACTGAGGAAGTGGCAAGGTGTGAAGCCCAGTTGTCCTTTAGCCACTGGTATGGACGTGGAGTGGTGGAGCTTGAACTAAATGTACCTCTTCTTCACCCTCATTCAGAGAGTGGTTTGGGCTGGAAGGGACTTTCAAGATCCTGAAGTAGCTTTCAACATGTCACAGAACCATAGAAAGGTTTGGGGTGGAAGGGACCTTAGAGATCATCCAGTTCCAACCCCCTGCCATGGGCAGGGACACCTCCCACTAGCCCAGGTTGCTCAGGGCCACATCCAACCTGGCTTTGAGCACCTCCAGGGAGAGGGCATCCCCAACCTCTCTGAGCAACCTGTTCCAGTGTCTGCCCTGACCCTGTCCATGTAAGTCCAGCAAAATCCCGTGGGAGGGCTCACCCCTCTCTTCACATCGTGAAGAACGTCTGGAGAAGGTCTCCTCCTTCGAATGAAAAGGGTCAGGTCTCTGCTTCAGTTTCCCCTCTCACTGCAAAGCAAATAGCTGGTGGCAGGGCACACAGGGTACTGCCTTGGGAAGGGGTGAAGCAGCGACTTCCCCTCCCTGAAACAGCCAGAGGACAGTTTGCTCCACCTGGCAAGCAGCTGCTTTGACTGCCTGGGACCCTGCAATCTGTGAGGAAGGAAACTGGCCTCAAGCTGCAGGTGGGAAAATAGAGCCTCATTCCCTGGGACTTTCCAAAGGTTTTCCCACCCTGCTTAAAAAGAGCAATAGTGGAGGTGTGCCCTGAGACTGCTGCAAGCCCTGGCACTCCCCCAACCCATGAGACCCCAGCCCCAGTGTCACGGCACCGCACCAGGGCCGAGGTGATGTTTGTGGTACAGACCTGCCCCTTTTCAGCAATGCTGGCTGAGCTGGAGGGGTAATTCTTGACACCTCCTCCCAGTTTTGCTGGATTCTGGGAAGCTCTGGGGCTGGATTTCATCTCAGCCTCGCTGCAGTGACCCTGCGAAACCACAAAGAAACCACCAGCACCTCGTTTTGGGGCTGCAAGAGGCTCTCCCCAGCCCCAGGCTGTCAGTAAGAGGGAGTTCTGCTTGGTGCTTCAGGCTGCTACGATGCAAATGGTCCTGGTTTATATGGGAGCTGCTGGAGGGAGTTCTCCCAGCAAAACTGAGCAAAACTCAGGTGGCTCTGTCGGGGGAGAGGAGAAGAAAAGCTCTGCTGAAGGGCCTGAAACCTCCCAGCGAGGAGGGGAGAAAATGGCAGGGAGGTTTGCAAGGCAAGAGGGAGCGAGGCTTGCAAAGAGGAATGACCTCTGCAAAGTGCTCTGAGGAGAAGCAGCTTGGAAAGGAGGATCAGAGCCCCAGATGTGTGAGTGAGGGATCCAAGAGAACGCAGCTGGGAGCCAGCTCCAAGGGGCGGCTTTGCCTCGGCGCAGCCCTTCCACCGCCGCTTCAAACGCTCTGCTCTCGTGGCTTGAAAACCATTCCTCCCCATCTCTGCTTTCCAAAGCCAAAGTCAAGGCACTGCTCAGCTGTTTTTCCTTTTGAAAGTGTGGCTGTGAAATTTTTTTTTTTTTGAGGGGGGGTTTGCTTTTTCCCCTTCGAGAAGGACAGGGACTTGCTGGAGAGGAGACAGAAAAGGGCTGCAAAGGTGCTGAGGGGACCGGAACAGCTCTGTGAGGAGGGAAGGCTGAGAGTTGGGGCTGTTTAGTCTGGAAATAAGCAGCCTGAGGGGGTTCTGATCAATGCTGATCTGAACTTCAAGAGTGGGTGTCAGGAGGACGGGACCAGGCTGTGTTCAGTGGTGCCCAGTGGCAAGGGTGACAGTGGCAAAGGCTAATGGGCACAAAGCTGAACGTGAGAAGTTCCATCTAAAGATGAGGAGAAACTTCACCCTGAATACACACAACAATCAGAGAACTCCCTGAAAGGAGAATGGAGTGAGGTGGGCATTGGTCTCTTCTCTCTAGTGTTAGGTGATAGAAGGAGAGGAATGGCCTGAAATTGTGCCAGGGGAGGGTTAGGTGGGAGATGAGAAAAAATTTCTTTCCTGCAGGAGTGGTCAGGGATTGGAGGAGGCTGCCCAGGGAGGTGGTGGAGTCTCCATCTGGGAAGGGAAGGGAAGGGAAGGGAAGGGAAGGGAAGGGAAGGGAAGGGAAGGGAAGGGAAGGGAAGGGAAGGGAAGGGAAGGGAAGGGAAGGGAAGGGAAGGGAAGGGAAGGGAAGGGAAGGGAAGGGAAGGGAAGGGAAGGGAAGGGAAGGGAAGGGAAGGGAAGGGAAGGGAAGGGAAGGGAAGGGAAGGGAAGGGAAGGGGAAGGGAAGGGAAGGGAAGGGAAGGGAAGGGAAGGGAAGGGAAGGGAAGGGAAGGGAAGGGAAGGGAAGGAAGGGAAGGGAAGGGAAGAGAAGAGAAGGGAAGGGAAGAGAAGAGAAGAGAAGAGAAGAGAAGAGAAGAGAAGAGAAGAGAAGAGAAGAGAAGAGAAGAGAAGAGAAGAGAAGAGAAGAGAAGAGAAGAGAAGAGAAGAGAAGAGAAGAGAAGAGAAGAGAAGAGAAGAGAAGAGAAGAGAAGAGAAGAGAAGAGAAGAGAAGAGAAGAGAAGAGAAGAGAAGAGAAGAGAAGAGAAGAGAAGAGAAGAGAAGAGAAGAGAAGAGAAGAGAATGGAATAGACCAGATCAGGTTGGAAGAGACCTTTGAGATCACCCATTCCATGACATTCCAAACCCACCTGGATGCATTCCTGTGGGTTCTCTAGATGAACTTGCCTTGGCAGGGAGTTGGACTCGATGATCTGCCCTCCCCTCCTGTGATTCTCTGTGATTCTGTAGCCTGGGGGGTAGGGAATGAAGCTCTGCATTCAGTTTCTTTGGTCTCACCCATTTTGGGCGAGCAGGTCTCTAAGGACTCTGGCAGTGCTGAACAAATCCAAACCAGAGCTGCCAAAGGCAAGTCACCCACATCCCAGGGGCTCACAGATGTGGCATCCCCACCCCTGGAGGGGTTTAAAGAGGCTGCTGAGGGACATGGTTTAGCCCCAGCCTCAGTAGAGTTAGAGAATGGTTGGACTTGATGAGTTTTTTCTGGACAAAACCAATTCTGTGTCTCTACCTTTGCCACGCAAGAAGTGATGAATGTGGAGGAGCAGAGCCACAATTTGCTTTGCAGGCATAAATAAGCCTCATAGAAAGGCAAAAGAAAGTCCATCCAACATCCTTAAAAACATTCAGCTAATCCTACTTGACCTGCAGGTCCCAGGGTGCTGGTGTGAAACACTAAGGCTCTGCCCAAGTGGGAGTGATGCTTGCTGGCCAAAATGTGTGTGTGTGTGTGTGTGTGTGTGTGCTGTGAGATCCTGGCCTGGAGCCTCATGATCTCAGACTCTGAAGTCACTTCAGTTAAGGATAATCACCCAGGTAACCTCAGGGCATGCTCCATCCTTGCTCCATCAATGCCTCACTGAGGCTTTGCTCAGCCTGGGCTGGTGGGAGGCATCCCTGCCCCACGGCAGGGGGTTGGAACTGGATGATCTTAAAGGTCCCTTCCAACCCAACCCATTCTATGATTCTCTGCCCCCTTCTCTGGGCACATGGCAGGAGGCAAGTTTCTGTGTTTGGAGTCTAGGTTGAGCTGCCTTTACATTTATCAGGGAGAGGCTGGGGGGAGGGGTTGGGTTTTGGGGGGTTTTGTTGTTGTTGCTTTACATTGTATGCTATTTAATGAGGTATTATTGTTATTATTATTATTTTTCCTTGCTGACTGTTTGTTGAAGAACTGGCTCCTGAGGGAGCTCCTTTTGATGGCTTGGTTGCCAGACAGAATGACATCAGACAGATGCTCAGGGGAATGACAAAAAGGCAGAGCCTTATTTCTGACTTGCAGTCATGCAAAACACGAGGGCAGGGGAGAGAGGAGGAGGCTTTTCTCCCCCAACTTGGCCATCAATACCCCCCCCCCCCCCCATTGGCCAAGGACACTGCCAATGTGGCATATTCCTCTCCAAAGCAAAGGAGAAGGGGCAGCAGAGGATGCTAAGTCAAGAAGGTGCTCACATCTGAATGATCAGCTCATGAGGATGTTGTGCTAGTCTCCTCTCCCCTGCTTTAGCCTCAGTTGTCTATTTAATCCTTGCAGCAGCCACAGGGCTTCACCCCCCAAACTGGCAGCAGGTTAAGAAGATTATAGAATCATTAAGGTTAGAAAAGACCTCTAAGATCATCAAGCCCAACCATCAACCCAACACCACCATGGCCATCAAACCACGTCCCCAAAGCACCATGGCCACACATTTCTCGAGCACCTCCAGGGATGGGGACTCCACCACCTGCCTGGGCAGCCTGTGCCAATCCCTGACCACTCCTGCAGCAAAGAAATTGTTCCTAATTTCCAACCTAATCCTCTTAAGCCCAAATATTGTGCCTTGAGCACCTCTCAGGCTCATCCCCTACCCTCATGCGTGTTGACAGAGGATGTCCTCCCCAGAGGAGCACTTGACAGCTTGTTTGTGTTGCAGGAGCTCTCTCTCCAGTTACCAGTGGGTGGTTTATCTGCTTTGCCTTCCTCAGAAGCCACTTGTCCCTGCTGTGAGCATTTCACCTTTCAGAATCATAGAGTACTTTTGGTTGGAAAAGACCTCTAAGATCACCACCACAGCCATTAAAACACCACCATGGCCATTAAATATCCTCCTCACCCCACAGCTATCTTGATCTTCCCCTCCTAAGCAAAGCCTTGCTTGTGTTTCCAGGTCAGTGCATGCCACAGCAGGGCTATCTATTGAAGTACAACACATGAGGTGCTGCTTACCTGTTGACTTTGAAGAATTTCTTCCTCTGAAGCCAAGCCCCCAGGATGTTCCTTCAAGAGGAGCAGGTCTCTGCAGTGCTTGGGGTGTTTTGCAGCTCCCAAACCCAGGATTTCACAGCACTCCCGCTGATTCCTGCTGCTCTCTTCCTTATACTAGCATCTAGAAGCAGGGGTTTAATGAGCTGGTCAGATATTCCCTCTTGGAGATGGGCAGAAGACCAAGAAATGAGTGATCAAAAGTTCATGGTTGCTTCAATCCCCCATTAGAGACACTGCAGAAATCCAACAGTTCCCAGTCAGAGCCCCTGCAGAATCTGAAACTCAACTAAGAGCCATCAAAAGCTGCAGCTACATCTGGCTTTCAGTTTCCCCTCACTGCCTTCTCCTTTTAAGTTGCTCATAAATTCTTGGGATAAGATTCCTTTTGGGCTAAAGATTTCTGTGTTTGGACATTCCTTAACAGTGCACTGGAAGAAAGGAAGAAAGGAAGGGAGGAAGAAAGGAAGAAAGAGAAAGAAAGAAAAGAAAGAAAGAAAGAAATAGAGAGAGAAAAAAAGAGAGAGAAAGAGAAAAAAGAGAGAGAAGAGAGAGAGAGGGAGAAGGAAGGAAGGAAGGAAGGAAGGAAGGAAGGAAGGAAGGAAGGAAGGAAGGAAGGAAGGAAGGAAGGAAGGAAGGAAGGAAGGAAGGAAGGAAGGAAGGAAGGAAGGAAGGAAGGAAGGAAGGAGGGAGGGAGGGAGGGAAGGAAGGAAGGAAGGAAGGAAGGAAGGAAGGAAGGAAGGAAGGAAGGAAGGAAGGAAGGAAGGAAGGAAGGAAGGAAGGAAGGAAGGAAGGAAGGAAGGAAGGAAGGAAGGAAGGAAGGAAGGAAGGAAGGAAGGAAGGAAGGAAGGAAGAAGGAAGGAAGGAAGGAAGGGGAAGGGAGGGAGGAAGGAAGGGAGGAGGGAGGGAGGGAGGGAGGGAGAAAGGAAGGGAGGAAGGAAGTAGAAACACAGAGAAAATGATTCTGACAAGTCACATATTAAGTAATGTAAAAGTCCTCTGTGTGTGTCCCTTAGTTTCTCCAAGCCATGGTGACACCAACTCTGGGCAGCCACACCAAATCACAGAATCATAGAATCAATAAGGTTGGAAAAGACCTCAGAGATCATCCAGTCCAACCTGTCACCCAACACCTCCTGACCAACTAAACCATGGCTCCAAGGGCCACATCCAATCCCCTCTTGAACGCCTCCAGGGAGGGTGACTCCACCACCTCCCTGGGCAGCACATTCCAGTGGCCAATTCCTCTTGCTGGGACGAACTTTCTCCTCACCTCCAGCCTGAACTTGCCCTGGCACAGCTTGAGACTGTGTCCTCTTGTTCTGGTGTTGCTTGCCTGGGAGAAGAGACCAACCCCCACCTGGCTCCAACCTCCCTGCAGGGAGTTGTAGAGAGCAATGAGGTCTCCCCTAAGCCTCCTCTTCTCCAGGCTAAGCAACCCCAGCTCCCTCAGCCTCTCCTCACAGGGCTGTGCTCCAGACCCCTCCCCAGCCTCCTTGCCCTTCTCTGGACACCTTCAAGTGTTTCAATATCCTTCTGAAACTGAGGGGCCCAGAACTGGACACAGGACCCATGTGCAAACTGGAATAAGGTGGTGACCAGGAGGGGCTGGGTGGAAGAGGATTCAGATCTCCTTCATCCCAGCCCCTTGGTCCTGGCACTTCACTTTTTCATGTCAGGGGTTGGGAGAGACCTCTGGAGATCATCTATTCCAATCCCCCTGCCAAGGCAGGTTCACCTAGAGAAGGTCACACAGGAGCACATCCAGGTGGACCTTGAAAGTCTCCAGGGATGGGGACTCCACCACCTCCCTGGGCAGCCTGTTCCAATGCCTGACCACTCCTGCAGCAAAGAAATTGTTCCTCATCTCCAACCTAACCCTCCCCTGGCACAATTTCAGGCCATTTCCTCTCCTTCTATCACCTAACACTAGGGAGAGGAGACCAGTGCCCACCTCACCCCAGCCTCCTTTCAGGGAGTTGTCTGATTGTTGTGTGTATTCAGGGTGAATTTGTGCCTTCAGCACTCTAAGAGGTGGCTGAGGTGTGGTGACAGGTTGGACTTGATGATCTTCGAGGTCTCTTCCAACCTTGGTGATTCTGAGGTGGTTTCAGGTCTTGTGCAAGCATCATCTGATGGTCTGGTGCAAGCAAAGGGCCTCTCTCGTCTCTCTTTGGCTCTCTCTTCCATGATTCTGTTCTACTCTTGCCTTGCTGTGCTCTTAGAGCAGCCTTCAGAGGGGAATTCTGCAAGCCAAACTGCAAGCAAGGCTGTGGAAGAGCATTTCCCTCTCCTCTCTTTTGTTTTACTGCACTCAGCTATTCAGGAGCTGTAAGAAAGAGCAATGAAGATCACAGCAGGGATTGCCTGGGGTGGGAGCGCTGCATTTGCCCAGGAGCTGGGACCCTCCCCAGGGAACAGAGAGCTGCTTGTCAGCCCAACACAGGAGATCATTTTCCATTCATGCTCCCTGACCATTGTCTGGACCACAAGGGCCATCCCCAGCCGGTGGTACCACGCTCTGGAGGGTCTCCTGCCCTGCCTGCAGACAAGGGCTGCAGTGTGGTGGCTCCTGGCTTGGGGAGGAAGGGGGTGACTTAATTCTGACCTGCAGAGGGGAGTTTGTAGGGCCCTTTGCTTTTCTGCTTTCCTTTCTGCGGATGCTTTTTCCTCCAGGCTGAATTCCCCCTGCTCTGGATGTGTCTGGAGAGCATGGACACCTCAGTTTAACGTGCAACACAAACCCACAGACTCTGAAAGGGAAAAGCCACCCAGACCTCCTCCTTTGAGAAGGATTGGATCACCTTTTACTCCCAGTTTCCTGTAGAAACACAGAACTGCTCAGCTGGAAAGGACTTCAAGGATCATCAAGACCAACCACATCCCCAAGTGCCATGGGCACAGGTTCCATGCACACCTGCAGGGATGGGGACTCCACCACCTGTCTGGGCAGCCTGTTCCACTCCTCTTGCAGCAAAGAAATAGTTCTTAATCTCCAACCTAAACCTCCCTGACCCATTCCATTCTTCAAGGGTGCCTCTAGGATACACCAAACTGGTGACACATGGGTTTGATGGGTGGACCACTAGATGGATAAGGAACTGGCTTGATGGATGCCCCCAAAGAGTGGCTGTCAACGGGTCCATGTCCCAGTGGAGGCCAGGGACAAGCAGAGTCCCTCAGGGATCAGTCCTGGGACCTGTCTTGTTCAACATCTTTGTGGGGGCCATGGACAGTGGCATCGAGTGCACCCTCAGCAAGGCTGCTGATGACACCAAGCTGTGTGGTGCAGCAGACAGGCTGGAGGGAAGGGATCCATCCAGAGGGACCTGGACAGGCTGGAGAGGTGGGCACAAGCCAACCTCATGAGCTTCAACAAGACCAAGGGCAGGGTCCTGCAGCTGGGTGGAGGCAATGCCAGGCACAAATCCAGGCTGGGCAGGGACTGGCTGGAGAGCAGCCCTGAGGAGAGAGACTTGGGGGTGCTGGGGGAGGAGAAGCTCAACAGGAGCTCTCAATGAGCACTTGCAGCCCGGAAAGCCAATCAGAGCCTGGGCTGCAGCAGGAGAAGTGTGACCAGCAGGGCAAGGGAGGGGATTCTCCCCCTCTGCTCAGCCCTGGGGAGACCCCACCTGGAGTACTGCATCCCTATTACAAGAGGGATCTGGAGGTGCTGGAAGGTGTCCAGAGAAGGGCCACGAGGATGATCAGAGGGCTGGAGCACCTCTCCTATGAGGACAGACTGAAGGAGTTGGGGCTGTTGAGTCTGGAGAAGAGAAGGCTCCCAGGTGACCTCATTGTGGCCTTCCAGTATCTGAAGGGGGCTACAAGAAGGCTGGGGAGGGACTGCTCAGGACATCAAGGAGTGATAGGACTAGGGGGAATGGAATGAAGCTGGAGGTGGGGAGATTCAGGCTGGACATGAGGAGGAAGTTCTTCCCCATGAGAGTGGTGAAGCCCTGGAATGGGTTGTCCAGGGAGGTGGTTGAGGCCCCGTCCCTGGAGGTGTTTAAGCCCAGGCTGGATGAGGCTGTGGGCAGCCTGCTCTAGTGTGGGGTGTCCCTGCCCATGGCAGGGGGGTTGGAACTAGCTGATCCTTGTGGTCCCTTCCAACCCTGACTAGATACTATGATACTATGGCACTATGATAGGATTCAAAACCAGTGAGATCAAGCAGGATCTTCTCCAGCTAAGAACAAGCCTGGGAAGGCTCTTTGCATAATGAGGATGGTTTTGCTTCACTTTGATGACTTTGCTTCACCTCCTGATGCCTTAAGGTTGAAAACTGTGGGTTTGTCTCTCAGCCCTGGAGAGAGAGCAGGAACAGCTCTACCTTCTCAAAGGTGCTCTCAGAGCAGGGATTCTCTATCCACACTGTCCTGGCAGTTACATTAAAGCTCTTAATACCACACTGGTCTTCCTTGTCCCCTTTGTAAGTCCTTCAACTCAAATGCAAACAGAGTTTTAGTGATGCCCACGAGCACATGGAGATGACTTGACCCAGTGGGGGTTAATAAATCTGGATTTGAGCAAACCAAAAAGCCTAAGAGGGGAAGAATACCCCAACCAGATCCCAGTCCTAAGGCCCAGTACCACATCCCCTGCTGCTAAGCCCTACCCAGCTCCAGCTGAGATGGACACTGGGCTGCAGGCAACTGGCCTCATATGAAACAGATGATCTTGAGAGGTCTTGGAAGAGCTGGCAGGACTGGAGGCAGCTCTGGAAGAAGCACTTCGGGGTGGGGAAGGGCAGTGAGAGGGTGGGACAGCAAAGGCTTCTTCCAGGAAAGAGCCAGCTGAGATTAGCACATACAGCTTGTTGGAATCTTCAAGGAAAAGAGGATTGGGAAGGCTGGGGTGAGAGATGGGAGGTCTGGATGGCTGTAATCTGGAGGAGACATGCCTGCCCTCCTTGCCTGTGTGAACCTCCTCTGCTTTCTGCCCTCCTTGCCTGTGTGAACCTCCTCTGCTTTTTGCCCTCCTCCTCCTGATTTTCCATAGAGGTGGGAATTGCCCATCCCTGCCTGATCTGGTGTCTGTGGGTTTACACTGTCCTTCAGCTTGACACCCTGTGGGAAGGGAGTCACTGGCTGAACCACCCCTCAGCTGGAAGAAACAGGCACCCAGAGCCCCCAGAAGCTCCTGGGATCCACGATTCCTGGCTCCAGCATTGCCCAGAAGCATTGCCCAAGAGTCTGGCTATTAATAACTGCAGCAATAAAGCTGACCACGTGGACTGTGCCTTCTGCCTTCCAACTGCCTGTCCCACGTGAAGCACCAAGCTCACTGATAAGGGAATGGCTTTTCCAGCCGGAGCCACGAGGCCTGAAGGACGCTGAGTAATTAAACCTCAGCTTGGCTCTTTTTCTCCCCTCCTGCCAAAACAAGCAAACAAACAAAGAGCTGGGAGCCGAGAGTGACTGTTTGTGGGACCAGAAGGGACGGGGACAATGCTGATTTTACAGCCCCATCTGGCAGACACAGCAGCTGGCTCCAGCCGAGGACCGCTTGCTGACCCACGTGCCCTGGGGATTACGTGGGGGACAGGACACAGAACTGGCCTGGGACGGGGCTGAAAGGGTTTGATGGTGGTTTAGATTGGGAAGCAGCAGCATTCCTTCCCCTGGAGGTTACTGTGGCAGAGATTAAAGGAGGACTAAAGTTCAAGGCAAACGTGAGCCAGCGTTGCACAAGCCTGGCAAAAGGTCTCCTTTGGTGGGGAAGGCTTTGAAAGCTCGGAGGATGTGGGGAAGAAGAAATCCGACCCCGGGTTTAGCATTTTTATCTTCTGCTTCTCCATCCAGATGGCCTCCAGGAGATCCAGGTGGATTTGCTGACCTTCCTGAGGGCTGCCCTGCAAAGGGCCAAGTGGAGGTGATGGAGGGGTTCGCCTTTAGGGCAACAAAGCTGGGGAGGGGTTTGGAGCACAAGAGGCTGAGGGAGCTGGAGTTGCTTAGCCTGGAGAAGAGGAGGCTCAGGGGAGACCTTATTGCTCTCTACAGCTACCTGAAGGGAGGTTGTAGCCAGGTGGGGGTTGGTGTCTTGAGCAATCTTTGTCTAGTGGGAGGTGTCCCTGCCCATGGCAGGGAGGTGGGAACTAGATGATCTTTAAGGTCCTTTCCAACCACAAACTATTCTATCACAGAATCACCAAGGTTGGAAGAGACCTCAAAGATCATCGAGTCCAACCTGTCACCACAGACCTCAGGACTAAACCATGGCACCAAGTGCCACATCCAGTCCCCTCTTGAACACCTCCAGGGATGGGGACTCCACCACCTCCCTGGGCAGCACATTCCAATGGCTAGCAACTCTCTCTGGGAAGAACTTTCTCCTCACCTCCAGCCTAAACTTCCCCTGGCACAGCTTGAGACTATGACTCTATGAAGGCACAAGGGGATGCCATGGATGAGACCTCAGGTGTCAGCTCTTCCCTTCTCTCTGCTGCTGGAAGCTGCAAGCTCTGCACAGGGGCCTGGCACCAAAGATGAATGGAGCTGGGGAAACTCAAGCCTGGGCGTCACAAGCTGCAATACCAAAGAACCCTGTGACATTTCCCTGCAGGGGCATGGGGGCTTGGACCCAAAGCATGTCCAGTGATTCCATCTCATGAAAGAATCACCCCTGGCTGAGCAGGCAAGGAGGGAAGTAAGGAAATAAATTCCAGCATAGCTGGAATGAAGAAATTCCCTTCTCCTCCCAGCCAGAGCCATGAGCTGGTCACACACAAGCCCACTCCCTGGCCCTGCAGTTTCACCATGGCCAGATGAAATCTAGGATAGAGGCTAGGAAAGCAGAGGTCCAGCTTTGATGTGCAACCACTGCCTGTCTCCTCTCTGTTATTCCTTCTCCCTCCTGCCAAGCAGCTGTAATAGATGCTTCTCCCCTGCCCTCATGATTTGGGGGTCCCTGTGCAGATGAATTCCTTGCTCAGATAACTATCCAGTGGCCAGGAGGTGGGGAGAGCCAAGGTAAACACACATCCATCCATCAGCAGAAGCATGACCAAGCTCTCCCCCCTTTGAGGGACTCACCCTGGGAGTTCAATCATGGAGTGATGGTGGGGTGGGAGGGAAGGCAGTGCTCACCAAGCTGGATCAGCCCTGCAAATACCACAGAGAGGATGCTACCAGTGCCCCTGCCAAGCTGATTCACCGAGGAGGTGCACAGCTCACCTCTGAGGTGGTCCCAGACTGTGCCTGCTGAAAAAGCCACAGAGGGAAGGTGCTGGTGCTGCATGCAGTGGCAGCTTTGGGGAGGAGGCAGCAAGGACAGGATAGATGCATGACACTGGTGGTCTTGGGTTGATGGCTGGGATTGATGATCTTGGAGGGCTTTTCCAACTGGGACAACTCTCTGATCCTATGATGCCATCAGCTCACAGCCATCGACCCTTCTGAAGTGTAAGAGACAGAAAAAAAGTGGCCTCCTTGTGGGTTAAAATAGCTCCCAGAAGAGGAAGACAAGGAAAGGGAAAGCAAGAAAAAATTCCCAGGAAGAAAGCAAAGCCCTGAGTGCATCTTCCTTGTGCCTTCCCACCTTGCCTTCCCACGGAGGCACAGACGGGCCCTGGCTGACCTCCAGACCCCAGCTGGGCAAGCAGCACAGTTCCCATCCTGACAGACTGGCTGCTGTGGAACACAGGGAGCTGCCTCCTGAGCAGAGGGGCAGCAGGAAGAGCTGGCTCCTGAGCAGAGGGGCAGCAGGATCAGCTGGCTCCTGAGCAGAGGGACAGCAGGAAGAGCTGGCTCCTGAGCAGAGGGGCAGCAGGATCAGCTGGCTCCTGAGCAGAGGGACACCAGGAAGATCTGGCTCCTGAGCAGAGGGGCAGCAGGAAGAGCTGGCTCCTGAGCAGAGGGGCAGCAGGAAGAGCTGGCTCCTGAGCAGAGGGGCAGCAGGATCAGCTGGCTCCTGAGCAGAGGGACACCAGGAAGAGCTGGCTCCTGAGCAGAGGGGCAGCAGGAAGAGCTGGCTCCTGAGCAGAGGGGCAGCAGGATCAGCTGGCTCCTGAGCAGAGGGACAGCAGGAAGAGCTGGCTCCTGAGCAGAGGGGCAGCAGGAAGAGCTGGCTCCTGAGCAGAGGGGCAGCAGGATCAGCTGGCTCCTGAGCAGAGGGGCAGCAGGAAGAGCTGGCTCCTGAGCAGAGGGGCAGCAGGAAGAGCTGGCTCCTGAGCAGAGGGGCAGCAGGATCAGCTGGCTCCTGAGCAGAGGGACACCAGGAAGAGCTGGCTCCTGAGCAGAGGGGCAGCAGGAAGAGCTGGCTCCTGAGCAGAGGGGCAGCAGGATCAGCTGGCTCCTGAGCAGAGGGGCAGCAGGAAGAGCTGGCTCCTGAGCAGAGGGGCAGCAGGAAGAGCTGGCTCCTGAGCAGAGGGACAGCAGGAAGAGCTGCCTCCTGAGCAGAGGGGCAGCAGGATCAGCTGGCTCCTGAGCAGAGGGACAGCAGGAAGAGCTGGCTCCTGAGCAGAGGGGCAGCAGGAAGAGCTGGCTCCTGAGCAGAGGGGCAGCAGGATCAGCTGGCTCCTGAGCAGAGGGACACCAGGAAGAGCTGGCTCCTGAGCAGAGGGGCAGCAGGATCAGCTGGCTCCTGAGCAGAGGGGCAGCAGGAAGAGCTGGCTCCTGAGCAGAGGGGCAGCAGGAAGAGCTGGCTCCTGAGCAGAGGGGCAGCAGGATCAGCTGGCTCCTGAGCAGAGGGACAGCAGGAAGAGCTGGCTCCTGAGCAGAGGGGCAGCAGGATCAGCTGGCTCCTGAGCAGAGGGACACCAGGAAGAGCTGGCTCCTGAGCAGAGGGGCAGCAGGAAGAGCTGGCTCCTGAGCAGAGGGGCAGCAGGAAGAGCTGGCTCCTGAGCAGAGGGGCAGCAGGATCAGCTGGCTCCTGAGCAGAGGGACACCAGGAAGAGCTGGCTCCTGAGCAGAGGGGCAGCAGGAAGAGCTGGCTCCTGAGCAGAGGGGCAGCAGGATCAGCTGGCTCCTGAGCAGAGGGGCAGCAGGAAGAGCTGGCTCCTGAGCAGAGGGACAGCAGGATCAGCTGGCTCCTGAGCAGAGGGGCAGCAGGAAGAGCTGGCTCCTGAGCAGAGGGGCAGCAGGAAGAGCTGGCTCCTGAGCAGAGGGGCAGCAGGATCAGCTGGCTCCTGAGCAGAGGGGCAGCAGGATCAGCTGGCTCCTGAGCAGAGGGGCAGCAGGATCAGCTGGCTCCTGAGCAGAGGGGCAGCAGGATCAGCTGGCTCCTGAGCAGAGGGGCAGCAGGAAGAGCTGGCTCCTGAGCAGAGGGGCAGCAGGATCAGCTGGCTCCTGAGCAGAGGGACACCAGGAAGAGCTGGGTCCTGAGCAGAGGGACAGCAGGAAGAGCTGGCTCCTGAGCAGAGGGGCAGCAGGATCAGCTGGCTCCTGAGCAGAGGGGCAGCAGGATCAGCTGGCTCCTGAGCAGAGGGGCAGCAGGAAGAGCTGGCTCCTGAGCAGAGGGGCAGCAGGAAGAGCTGGCTCCTGAGCAGAGGGGCAGCAGGATCAGCTGGCTCCTGAGCAGAGGGGCAGCAGGAAGAGCTGGCTCCTGAGCAGAGGGGCAGCAGGATCAGCTGGCTCCTGAGCAGAGGGGCAGCAGGATCAGCTGGCTCCTGAGCAGAGGGGCAGCAGGAAGAGCTGGCTCCTGAGCAGAGGGGCAGCAGGATCAGCTGGCTCCTGAGCAGAGGGGCAGCAGGAAGAGCTGGCTCCTGAGCAGAGGGGCAGCAGGAAGAGCTGGCTCCTGAGCAGAGGGGCAGCAGGAAGAGCTGGCTCCTGAGCAGAGGGGCAGCAGGAAGAGCTGGCTCCTGAGCAGAGGGACAGCAGGAAGAGCTGGCTCCTGAGCAGAGGGGCAGCAGGATCAGCTGGCTCCTGAGCAGAGGGGCAGCAGGATCAGCTGGCTCCTGAGCAGAGGGGCAGCAGGATCAGCTGGCTCCTGAGCAGAGGGGCGGCAGGATCAGCTGGCTCCTGAGCAGAGGGACACCAGGAAGAGCTGGCTCCTGAGCAGAGGGACAGCAGGAAGAGCTGGCTCCTGAGCAGAGGGGCAGCAGGATCAGCTGGCTCCTGAGCAGAGGGGCAGCAGGATCAGCTGGCTCCTGAGCAGAGGGACACCAGGAAGAGCTGGCTCCTGAGCAGAGGGGCAGCAGGATCAGCTGGCTCCTGAGCAGAGGGACAGCAGGAAGAGCTGGCTCCTGAGCAGAGGGGCAGCAGGAAGAGCTGGCTCCTGAGCAGAGGGACACCAGGAAGAGCTGGCTCCTGAGCAGAGGGGCAGCAGGATCAGCTGGCTCCTGAGCAGAGGGGCAGCAGGATCAGCTGGCTCCTGAGCAGAGGGGCAGCAGGAAGAGCTGGCTCCTGAGCAGAGGGGCAGCAGGATCAGCTGGCTCCTGAGCAGAGGGGCAGCAGGATCAGCTGGCTCCTGAGCAGAGGGACAGCAGGAAGAGCTGGCTCCTGAGCAGAGGGGCAGCAGGAAGTGCTGGCTCCTGAGCAGAGGGGCAGCAGGATCAGCTGGCTCCTGAGCAGAGGGGCAGCAGGATCAGCTGGCTCCTGAGCAGAGGGGCAGCAGGATCAGCTGGCTCCTGAGCAGAGGGACAGCAGGAAGAGCTGGCTCCTGAGCAGAGGGACACCAGGAAGAGCTGGCTCCTGAGCAGAGGGGCAGCAGGATCAGCTGGCTCCAGAGCAGAGGGGCAGCAGGAAGAGCTGGCTCCTGAGCAGAGGGACACCAGGAAGAGCTGGCTCCTGAGCAGAGGGGCAGCAGGAAGAGCTGGCTCCTGAGCAGAGGGGCAGCAGGAAGAGCTGGTTCCTGAGCAGAGGGGCAGCAGGAAGAGCTGGCTCCTGAGCAGAGGGGCAGCAGGATCAGCTGGTTCCTGAGCAGAGGGGCAGCAGCTGGCTCCTGAGCAGAGGGGCAGCAGGAAGAGCTGGCTCCTGAGCAGAGGGGCAGCAGGATCAGCTGGCTCCTGAGCAGAGGGGCAGCAGGATCAGCTGGCTCCTGAGCAGAGGGGCAGCAGGAAGAGCTGGCTCCTGAGCAGAGGGGCAGCAGGAAGAGCTGGCTCCTGAGCAGAGGACACCAGGAAGAGCTGGCTCCTGAGCAGAGGGGCAGCAGGATCAGCTGGCTCCTGAGCAGAGGGGCAGCAGGATCAGCTGGCTCCTGAGCAGAGGGGCAGCAGGGAGCTGGCTCCTGAGCAGAGGGGCAGCAGGATCAGCTGGCTCCTGAGCAGAGGGGCAGCAGGAGCTGGCTCCTGAGCAGAGGGGCAGCAGGAAGAGCTGGCTCCTGAGCAGAGCAGCAGGATCAGGGCTCCAGCAGGAAGAGCTGGCTCCTGAGCAGAGGGACAGCAGGAAGAGCTGGCTCCTGAGCAGAGGGACGGCAGGAAGAGCTGGCTCCTGAGCAGAGGGGCAGCAGGATCAGCTGGCTCCTGAGCAGAGGGGCAGCAGGATCAGCTGGCTCCTGAGCAGAGGGGCAGCAGGATCAGCTGGCTCCTGAGCAGAGGGGCAGCAGGAAGAGCTGGCTCCTGAGCAGAGGGGCAGCAGGATCAGCTGGCTCCTGAGCAGAGGGACAGCAGGAAGAGCTGGCTCCTGAGCAGAGGGGCAGCAGGAAGAGCTGGCTCCTGAGCAGAGGGGCAGCAGGATCAGCTGGTTCCTGAGCAGAGGGGCAGCAGGAAGAGCTGGCTCCTGAGCAGAAGGGCAGCAGGATCAGCTGGTTCCTGAGCAGAGGGGCAGCAGGAAGAGCTGGCTCCTGAGCAGAGGGACACCAGGAAGATCTGGCTCCTGAGCAGAGGGGCAGCAGGATCAGCTGGCTCCTGAGCAGAGGGGCAGCAGGATCAGCTGGCTCCTGAGCAGAGGGGCAGCAGGAAGAGCTGGCTCCTGAGCAGAGGGGCAGCAGGAAGAGCTGGCTCCTGAGCAGAGGGACACCAGGAAGAGCTGGCTCCTGAGCAGAGGGGCAGCAGGATCAGCTGGCTCCTGAGCAGAGGGACACCAGGAAGATCTGGCTCCTGAGCAGAGGGGCAGCAGGAAGAGCTGGCTCCTGAGCAGAGGGGCAGCAGGAAGAGCTGGCTCCTGAGCAGAGGGGCAGCAGGATCAGCTGGCTCCTGAGCAGAGGGGCAGCAGGATCAGCTGGCTCCTGAGCAGAGGGGCAGCAGGAAGAGCTGGCTCCTGAGCAGAGGGGCAGCAGGAAGAGCTGGCTCCTGAGCAGAGGGGCAGCAGGATCAGCTGGCTCCTGAGCAGAGGGGCAGCAGGAAGAGCTGGCTCCTGAGCAGAGGGACACCAGGAAGAGCTGGCTCCTGAGCAGAGGGACAGCAGGATCAGCTGGCTCCTGAGCAGAGGGGCAGCAGGAAGAGCTGGCTCCTGAGCAGAGGGACACCAGGAAGAGCTGGCTCCTGAGCAGAGGGGCGGCAGGAAGAGCTGGCTCCTGAGCAGAGGGGCAGCAGGAAGAGCTGGCTCCTGAGCAGAGGGGCAGCAGGATCAGCTGGCTCCTGAGCAGAGGGGCAGCAGGATCAGCTGGCTCCTGAGCAGAGGGACAGCAGGAAGAGCTGGCTCCTGAGCAGAGGGGCACCAGGAAGATCTCCCTCCTCCGCCTACCCCCATCACGAGCTAGCAGGAATTTGTGGTCTGCAGGGCCAAGCCAGATCAAAGATGTGCTGACACCATCCAGCACCAGGGAGCTCCCCTGGAGGGTGCTGGGGATGAAGGGATTGGGGTTTTTTTGGCTAAGCCAGGAGGATGAGTCAGGCTGGGGGGCTCAGAGCTGACCCAAAGGCAGAGCAGGGTGGAAAGGACTGGGCTGCTCTGTTCCAGGCATTAGCAGGGGGAGAGTGGGGCTGGTAGCCAGCAGCCCACCCCCATGCCTTTTGAGCTTGTCACAGAGTATCATTGGTTGGGAGAGACCTTCGAGATCATCTAGTCCAGCCTTAGACCCAGTGCTGCAAGGTCACCACTACACCACATCCCCAGGCACCAGGTCCACATGCCACTTGAGCATCTCCAGAGATGGTGACTCCATCACTGCCCTGGGCAGACCATTCCAGTGTTTGACAGCCCTCTCAGTGAAGAAATATTGCCCGACAGCCAGCCTAAACCTCCCTTGGTGCAACTTGAATTTGTTTCCTCTAGTCCCCATGGCTCCTGACCAATCCTCCCAGCTGCTCTCCCCAGACTGCATCTCACCTTGATTAATCCATTCTTCCCACAGGCTGTTAGCCCATGGCATGTCTCAAGGAGGACTCCTCCAACCTCCCACCTCATACCAGGAAAGCCAGCTGGGTGTAAACGCTGCTCTACCTGCAGCTGGGTTGGTCCTTCTCCTGATAAAGGTGACCTACAACTCCCTGAAGGGAGGTTCTTGCCAGGTGGGGGCTGGTCTCTTCTCCCAGGCAACCAGCACCAGAACAAGAGGACACAGTCTCAAGCTGTGCCAGGGGAAGTTTAAGCTGGAGGTGAGGAGAAAGTTCTTCCCAGAGAGAGTTGTTAGCCATTGGAATGTGCTGCCCAGGGAGGTGGTGGAGTCCCCATCCCTGGAGGTGTTCAAGAGGGGATTGGAGGTGGCACTTTGTGCCATGGTTTAGTTCATCATGAAGTGTTGGGTGACAGGTTGGACTTGATGATCTCTGAGGTCTTTTCCAACCTTGGTGATTCTGTGATTCTATGACTCTATGACTGTGATTCTATGCTATGTGCTGCCCTGGTCTTTGTGGGATTAATCCTACAGGAACACTACTTTGAGACCTCTGTCTGTGCAATGTGGTGGGAGCTGCTCTGGGCTCTGAGGAGGAGGAGGGTGGAGCAGGCCCATCTGCAGAGCAGCACAGCCGTGGGAGCAGTTGGCCAAAGTCAACAGTGACACTGGGAGAGGAGCTCAAGCACTGGCTGGGAGAACAAGGCTCAGGCCATGGTGGATCCAAGCATATACCACATTTGCCTGGAGCTGTCAAGGCAAACAAAATTGATGTGCTGACAGGGTGGTGGCAAAGAAGAGTAAGAGAAACAACAAGAGGGTGTAGCAGGTTCTTTCTGTGCTTTGGTCCACCCTTCAGGCGCACCCCTGGGTGGATTTGGGTCTCTTTGGACGGTGCAAGAGTAGAAAGTTGGAGTGAAGCCAGGAGCAAAGCCTTAAGAAGCTCTTTGCACTGATACAGTATGAGAGGAGAGCAGACTGAGGGGAGACCTCACTGCTCTCTGCAGTTCCCTGGAAGGAGGTTGCAGTGAGGTGGGGGTTGGGCTCTTCTCCCAAGTCTCAGGGGATAGAAGGAGAGGAAATGGCCTGAAATCGTGCCAGGGAGGCTTAGGTTGGAGATGAGGAACAATTTCTTTGCTGCAGGAGTGGTCAGGCATTGGAGCAGGCTGCCCAGGGAGGTGGTGGAGTCCCCATCCCTGGAGGTGTTCAATGTGTGGCCATGGCACTTGGGGATGTGGTTTGGTGGCCATGGTGGTGCTGGGTTGCTGCTTGGACTGGATGATCCTGGAGGTCTTTTCCAACCCAAACAACCCTGTGGCTGTCTGAAGCAGGCGGGTACCCCAACATTTCCCTGCCATTAGGGTCCATGTGCCCTTTACCCTTCCCCCACCACTGAAAGCCTTGTCCTGTGATTCTTGTTGAGCTGTCTCCAACAATAAGCCTCATTTCTATCTGCTGGGAGCCTCAGCTCTTCCCTCCCACCAGCCCAAGTGCTCTGCCTGCAAGTGCTGATGCGAGGGGAACAGGCTGCTTGCCGCCAGCGCTCGGTGCTGCTCCCCTTGGCATGTGATGCATCATCATTAGCAGTCTCCTTTGTGATACTGCTGGCCCCAACCCTTGATCTTGGGAGGAATTCAAAGTCTGGTTTATCAGCAAAAAGAAAATAAGCTAGTTAAAGTTAAAATGGCCAAGGCTCAGCTGAGGGCTAAGGGGGTGATTCATTAAAAACCCTGGACTTTGGAAATGGAGAGAGGGGAAAGGAGCCACAAACCCCACATGCAGCCTGTACAAGCTCCAGTTTATCATCTACCAGCAGTGACTGTGCTGCTCAGGCTGGGCAATCACCTGGGATCCATCACAAGGTAGAGAAAAGCAGCTGCAACGTGTTCGTGGGCAGGAGCCCCTGCTGTGGGCACAATGAAGAGCCTGGAGCCTCCCTTTGAGCTGCTCCTGGGTACCTCCAGCTCCTGTACTCCTGGGTACCCCCAGCTGCTGTGCTTCTCTGCTGTGGGCATGATGGAGAACTTGGAGCCTTCCTTTGAGCTTCTCCTGGGCATCCTCATCTCCTGTACTCCTGGATACCCTCAAGTTCTGTGCTCCTGGTCACCCCAATCTCCTGAGCTTCTGGTCATCCCCACCTCCTGAACTTCTGGTTAACCCCCACCTCCTGAGCTCCTGGTCACCCCCACCTCCTGAGCTTCTAGGTACTCCCAACTGCTGCACTTCTGGGTATCCCCATCTCCTGAGCTTCCCAGGCTTGGGGTGGCAAGGGAGACATGGCAAATCTCTGGGGGTGCTTGGCCAGTTTGGGCACAGCTTGGCTCTAACAGGAATAGAATAGACCAGAACAGAGTAGAATAGACCAGAACAGAGTAGAATAGACCAGAACAGAGTAGAATAGACCAGAACAGAGTAGAATAGACCAGAACAGAGTAGAATAGACCAGAACAGAGTAGAATAGACCAGAACAGAGTAGAATAGACCAGAACAGAGTAGAATAGACCAGAACAGAGTAGAATAGACCAGAACAGAGTAGAACAGACCAGGTTGGAAAAGACCTTTGAGATCATCGAGTCCAACCTATCACCCAACACCATCTAATCAACTAAACCATGGCACCAAGGGCCTCATCCAGGCTCTTCCTAAACACCTCCAGTGATGGTGACTCCACCACCTCCCTGGGCAGCACATTCCAATGGCCAATCACTCTTTCTGGGAAGAATTTCTTCCTAACATCCAGCCTGAACCTCCCCTGGCACAGCTTGAGACTGTGTCCTCTTGTGTAGGATCCCTTCAGGTATGGGAAGGCAGCTCTAAGGCATCTCTAAGGCATCCATAACATCTCCCACACCTGTGTCCTCACTGCTCTCCACAAGGACTACTGCTATGGATGGAGACAGATGTGGGTGGCAGCAGGTCCCACCAGGAGAACTCCTGTGTGTTATAGAATCACAGAACTGTCAGGGTTGGAAGGGACCTCAAGGCTCAGCCAGTTCCAACCTCCCCTGCCACGGGCAGGGACACCTCACACTACAGCAGGTTGCTCACAGCCACATCCAGCCTGGCTGCAAACACCTCCAGGGATGAGGCTTCCACCACCTCCCTGGGCAACCTGTGCCAGTCACTCACCACCCTCGTGGGGAAGAACTTCTTCCTGACATCCAATCTGAATGTCTCCACTTCTAGTTCTGTGCTCTAGGTGCCCCTGCTTTGGTGGGGGTGGGGTTGGACGCTGGGGTTTATTCTGAGTCCTCTTCTGAAGAACCACTTTTACGTCACTCCGACCCAGGCAGCACTCCGGGGCGGACAAGCAAATAAATGACCAAAGCTAAGCAAACCTGAGGAATGGGAATTTGGCAAGGGCAGCCCACTAAAACACTCCTCCTTTTTTCTTTTCCTTTGCCTCCTCCTGTTTAGAGCTGGTCAGAGGACGCTGGGAAAGGCTCTCTCCACGGCCTGAGAGCCGGATGAGGTTTCTCTGGGACTTTCCTAAGAGCAAGCGGAGCGCAGGCTCCGCCCCCCCCCCCGCTTCAGCTCAAGTGCTTTGCATGAGAACTCGCTCACACCTGAGAGCAGCAGCCCAGCACCAGCCTGATGATGATCTTGAGCCACAGCCTCCTCTGAGGAGGGCAGCCCTTGCCCTTGGAAAGACCCAGGGCTGGAAGAGGTTGACACCGCAACGAGCTGCGCCAGGGGAGGTTTAGGCTGGAGGTGAGGAGAAAGTTCTTCCCAGAGAGAGTTGTTAGCCATTGGAATGTGCTGCCCAGGGAGGTGGTGGAGTCCCCGTCCCTGGAGGTGTTTAAGAGGGGACTGGATGTGGCACTTGGTGCCATGGTTTAGTCCTGAGGTCTGTGGTGACAGGTTGGACTTGATGATCTTTGAGGTCTCTTCCAGCCTTGGTGATTCTGTGATTCCGAGTGAAACCCACCGCAGATTGATTCCTGCTGATCCCAGCTGATTCCTCTCTCCTTGTTCTTGTCAGGTCAGGAAACCCAAGCTGAGTCCTCAGGGAGACCTTCTTGTTGTCTACAACTCCCTGAAGGGAGGTTGTAGCCAGGTGGGGGTTGGTCTCTTCTCCCAGGCAAGCAGCACTAGAGCAAGAGGACATGTGGGGGACTGTGTCCCCTGGACTGAATGATTGAAGATGAGAAACTGCAAGGAGAGATGAAATGGGAGCCACATGTTGATGGCTTAACCAGTAACTCCAATAGATGAGATAAGGGTCAGCTGTGCCACCCTAATAAGTATCGCCAGCCAGTCAGAGGAGGAGGTCAATTAGCCAATCCTCTGCAGCCACACCCAGAGGAGAGCAATGAATGTGAGCTGTGATGGAGGCAGTCATCAGTCTCATGGGCTTGCTGCTGCAGGCAGGAGCTCTTGACATGGGCGCTCCCTACCCCCTGCTTGAATTCCATCCCTGTCACCGTGGGTGCCGCCCTGTGCCCTACTGAGACAAAGACACAGTCTCCAGCTGGGCCGGGGAGGTTCAGGCTGGATGTTAGGAAGATGCTCTTCATAGAAAGAGAGATTGGCCCTTGGAATGTGCTGCCCAGGGAGGTGGTGGAGTCACCATCACTGGAGGGGTTTAGGAAGAGACTGGATGGGGTGCTTGGTGCCATGGTTTAGTTGATTAGATGGTGCTGGGTGATAGGTTGGACTCGATGAGCTCCAAGGTCTCTTCCAACCTGGTTAATTCTACTCTATTTTTCTGTTCATACAATTCCAGATTACTAACAACCAGCTTGCCTGGGTTTAATACTTCTGGCCTCAAAAATGCTCTCCCCCTGCCTCTTACACCCCAAACCAGTGACTTGGGACCCCTCCTCACCTCTTTAATATTAATTTTTGCCTTTTTTGGTGGTTGTTCATCTCGCATTCATCACCCACCCACAGCCTGGGCTCACACAGGATTTGCATTTGAGGGGGAGGCTTCAGCTCAGCTGAGTCCACCAAGGAGAAGCCCACCCAGCCCCAAAGTCTCTTCTCTCTCCTGCATTTCCATGTATGTCACAGTGGGAAGTGAGAGGCTTCAACACCACCGACCCCAGGGGTTCGGTGCTGGGAGGAGAGGGCAGAGGCATCGGTCCCCACATCCTGTTCGGAGCTGACATCAGTTCCTCCTGGATTTATTGCTATGGTCCCAGCTCTGGTGTGATTTTTTTAATTGCCTCATAATTCCTGCAGCACTCAGAGCTTTTATAAGCCTCCTGCTCTCCCCAAGGTCAAGAATGGAGTGCCCCCAGCTCCCCTGGTTTTTTCATCACCAAACAGTGAGTGAGCAGTAAAAGAGGCACGTGGGTGCCATTTCCTCCCGCCAGTGGGGCATGTGAGCTGTGCAGGGCACTGTGGTCTAAAGGAGGGAAAAGCCACTCATGATTTGAGTAGCTTTTGTGACCTTTCTTAGCCCTCTCACACAGAATCCCAGAATGCCAGGGGTTGGAAGGGGACCTCTTGATGGCCAGGAAGGTGGAGATGTTGGAACAGGACAGACATCCTTCGTGCCCTGCGAGCTCAAGGGTCTCACTTTGGGGAGGCTTGAGAAAGTTCTGTGGTCAGACACTTTGGAAGTGCCTTACAGGAGATGGTGGCAATAAAAGGTGAGTTTAAACCTGCACAGTTCACCAGGAGAGGCTGTGGGTGGTAGGAAGCAGGTGGGCTTTGGCCTGCTTAATGGCAATTAGGAACAGAGCGAAGCTATACGAGACACTCTTAAACAGGGTGTAAGGGCTGGTTTGAGTCACAGCCAGGCTCAGGTTTGCTAGGGAAGGCTCCTCATTAAAACAGCCACCATGAAACAAACCCAAGCATGGCTGAGCACAGCCAGAACTGATGAAGACACCCCCATCTCGTACTGCTGATGTTCACAGCGCTGGGCTCTGTTATCTGGCCAAGGAGATATTTTCCTCCCCAAACAACCAAGAGGATCCTCCGGAGCTGGAGCCACCCCCTGCTCGGGGCAGGGAAATTCCTCTGCAGCAGACACCCAGCAGGCAGCAGCTCCAGGGTCTGCATTTGTGAGCAGGAGATGGAATATAATATACATTCCTGGGTCACTTGGTGCTGTTTGGGTTGGCTGGGTGACACAGAGTTAGCACATCTGCCAGGATCGCCCAGCTCGCGGCGTGGTCACGCTCTGCAGCCCTGGGAAAACCCAAGTCCTCCCTGCAGAGCACTCTGGTGGGGGAAGGCACAGCTTTATCTGCTGCTCCTGAGCAGAACAAGCTCTTTTATCAGGTGGGTTTAGCTCTATGAAGATGACATGTGCCACGCTGCATCCCCGCCTGAGGCGCCACAGAAGGAGGTCTCATGGGCAGGATGTGACCTGGGGTCTGTGACACAGAGAAGGTTCAGAAGTGACAGTGTGTGGAGAAAGAGAGGTTATTGCCTAGTGTGGGCTCAGCAGGGTGTAGCTGGTTCTGCAAGATACTGTCCATCACCTCCAGGAGGGTCAGCAGCCACCTCGTGAGCCTGCAGAGAGGGACACTGATTAACCTGATGTGAAGCCAGCACAGCACACAGCTGCAAATGGGTCTAAAAGGCAAAACTTGTGCTGCTGCAGCATTTTCCCTCCAGCACCACGAGCACACCACCTCCTCCTGCCCTGAGCTCCTGATCTCCCATCATCTGGCCTCTAGAAACCTTCCCTGTACTGAGCAGTGATCCATGGAGAAGGGCAACGCTCGAGGGACCCAGCTCCGTCACCTGGAAGCAGGGCAGGCAACGAAACATCCACTAAAGGGAGGCAAAGCTCTGTGAGCTGCCAGTCAAACCAGTCACCCAGGCTGGGGGAAACTGGCCAGCCATGTGAAGGCTGTGCTGGGGCACTGGGGCTGCTGGCAGCAGCTGATGATGTTTACTCAGATGAGAACAATTTTGTGCTCTCGACAGCCCCTCCGAGCCCTCCTGCCAACAACAACACGAGGGCGGGATGGGGACCATATCTATTTCCACTTGAGCTGTCAGCTGCCCTTGGGGGCTGCTGGGATCCCTGGGCTGCCCATGGAATGAGCAGGTCCTCAGCCCTGAAAGGGGAATGAGGAATCACACAGCCTCCAGCATTGCTGTTGGACCTCCCCTTCTGCTAACCCACCTTGGAGGGCTTGCACCCCATCCCTGTGGTACTCGAGGCCGTGGGGATGGAGAGCAGGGGCTTGGCCAGGGCAAGGTTTGCCATAGGGGAGGAGATGTCAGGGAGATTGGACATGAACAAATACACACAGGCAGGGGGTAATTTGGAGGCCTGGGTCTAGTTGGAGGGGCCAAGTCTGCTCTTCCCGTGAGAAAGTCAGACTGGAGCTTCCAACGAGCCCAGCTAAGCCCAGAAATACCTCTCTGTCCCCTTGCTAACACTGGGAAGGGACACAGCTTCTCCTGACCCCTGCTTTCCACGGGTGCCAGGATGAACAGAAATAGCACAAGAGACAGAGGCTGAGGCAGAAAGGTCCCAGATGACCACCCCAGTGTCCCAGGATGGGAGGCAGGGAGCAGCTGCCCTGCACATGACTGTCTCCAGCCCTACTCACTTCCCAGGAGCATTAATCGACTGCATGTGTGCATCATCTCCAGGCTGCTTTTCCATCCCATACCCTTCCCAAACCAAAGGCACAGGCAGGATTGCTCCTAACACTCAGCCTGCATGCACCCCAAGTGCCTGCAGAGCCCTAAAGCCTACAGGGGACAGCCACAATAGCCCCAAAGCTCAGCTGCTGATAGTTCTGGGGTAACACCAACCTCTTGATGCTGTTAGAATCATAGAAGTGCTGCAGTTGGAAAAGCTCTCTGAGCTCATCCAGTCCAAGCGTCAACCTAGCACCACCACAGCCTTCAAACCATGTTCCAGAGTGCAGTGTCCACAGGTTTCTTGAACACTTCCAGGGATGGTGATTCCACCACCCCCTGGGCAGCCTGCTCCAGTCACCCTTGAAGCAAAGAATTTCCTTCTCACGTTTAGATGGAACTCCCTATGTTCAGCTCTGTGCCTATTGCCCCTCGTCCTGCCCCTGGGACCACTGAGAAGAGTCTGACCTCATTTTCCTGACACCCATCCCTTAGATATTGGTAAGCACTGAGAAGATCTCAAATCAGCCTCCTCTTCTTCAAGCTGAACAGCCCCAGGTCTGTGCCAGTGCCTGACCACTCCTGCAGCAAAGAAATTGTTCCTAGTGTCCAACCTAAACTCCCCCTGGTGCAGCTGGAGGCCATTTCCTCTCAATTTATCACCTGACACTAGGGAGAAGAGACCAACCCCCACCTCACCCCAACCCCCACCTCACCCCAACCTCCTTTCAGGGAGGTCCATAGCCCTCTCTGGAGACAGCCCTATGGCAGGGCCGACAAATGCAAAGGTACAGTGGTGGAACACCGGAACAGGTTGCCCAGGGAGGTGGTGGAGGTCCCATCCTCTCCTATGAGGAGGTCCCATTACCTCTCCTATGAAGACAGACTGAAGGAGTTGGGGCTGTTCAGTCTGGAGAAGAGAAGGCTCCCAGGTGACCTCATTGTGGCCTTCCAGGATCTGAAGGGGGCTACAGGAAGGCTGGGGAGGGACTGCTCAGGATCTCAGGTAGTGATAGGACTAGGGGGAATGGAATGAAGCTGGAGGTGAGGAGATTCAGGCTGGAGGTGAGGAGGAAGTTCTTCCCCATGAGAGTGGTGAAGCCCTGGAATGGGTTGTCCAGGGAGGTGGTTGAGGCCCTGTCCCTGGAGGTGTTTAAGCCCAGGCTGGATGAGGCTGTGGCCAGCCTGATCTAGTGTGGGGTGTCCCTGCCCATGGCAGGGGGGTTGGAACTGGCTGATCCTTGTGGTCCCTTCCAACCCTGACTGATACTATGATACTAGCCCTGGAGACACTCAAGATGAGGCTTGATGGGGCTCTGAGCAACCTGCTCTAGTTGCTGACTGCAGGGGGGTTGGACTGGAAGATCTTTGAAGGTCCCTTCCAACCCAAGCCATTCCATGGTCTCATGGCTGCTGGGCTTCATGTGTTGGGGCTGAATAATTTCATTGCCATCTTAGATAGCAAAGAATGAAAGATGTTGCTAGCCCTGAGGCTCGCTGAGAAGCAGCTCAGAGCCATCCAGGAGCGACTCACACCACACAAGGCACAGGAGCAACAACACTGGGATTCAAAAGGAAAGCCTTCAGGCTTTGCTGGAGAGCCAAATGATGATTTGTGGACGCCTGGAGATGGAGAAGCAGAGACCATCTGAGAAGGGAGTGAATAAATAAGACTGGAGAGGTAACTGGAAGGGACAGAGGGCTGGGCAGTGCTTTTCCAGCTGAGCAGAGGTTTGCACTGTGCAGGCAGGCTTCAGTTTGATGAAAGCATCCACTGAGGATTAGGGCAGCGCTGTGTTTCGGGAGGGCTCCTGCCCTTCTTCCTCTCTCACCTGTGAAGGCCAAAGAATCATAGAATCATAGAATCAGTCAGGGTTGGAAGGGACCACAAGGATCAGCTAGTTCCAACCCCCCTGCCATGGGCAGGGACACCCCACACTAGAGCAGGCTGGCCACAGCCTCATCCAGCCTGGGCTTAAACACCCCCAGGGACGGGGCCTCAACCACCTCCCTGGATAACCCATTCCAGGGCTTCACCACTCTCATGGGGAAGAACTTTTCCTCACATCCAGCCTGAATCTCCCCACCTCCAGCTTCATTCCATTCCCCCTAGTCCTATCACTACCTGATAGCCTGAGAAGTCCCTCCCCAGCCTTCCTGTAGCCCCCTTCAGATACTGGAAGGCCACAATGAGGTCACCTGGGAGCCTTCTCTTCTCCAGACTCAACAGCCCCAAGTCCTTCAGTCTGTCCTCATAGGAGAGGTGCTCCAGCCCTCTGCTCATCCTCATGGCCCTTGTCTGGACACCTTCCAGCCCCTCCAGATCCCTCCTGTAATAGGGGCTCCAGAACTGGAGGCAGTACTCCAGGTGGGGTCTCCCCAGGGCTGAGCAGAGGGGGAGAATCCCCTCCCTTGCCCTGCTGGCCACACTTCTCCTGCTGCAGCCCAGGCTCTGATTGGCTTTCTGGGCTGCAAGTGCACATTGAGAGCTCCTGTTGAGCTTCTCCTCCCCCAGCACCCCCAAGTCTCTCTCCTCAGGGCTGCTCTCCAGCCAGTCCCTGCCCAGCCTGGATTTGTGCCTGGCATTGCCTCCACCCAGCTGCAGGACCCTGCCCTTGGTCTTGTTGAAGCTCATGAGGTTGGCTTGTGCCCACCTCTCCAGCCTGTCCAGGTCCCTCTGGATGGATCCCTTCCCTCCAGCCTGTCTGCTGCACCACACAGCTTGGTGTCATCAGCAACCTTGCTGAGGCTGCACTCGATGCCACTGTCCATGGCCCCCACAAAGATGTTGCACAAGCCTGGTCCCAGGACTGATCCCTGAGGGACTCCACTTGTCACTGGCCTCCATTGGGACATGGACCCGTTGACAGCCACTAAAGGAACCACTTCTCCTTGCAAATAACTCTTTCTGGGTGGAATCCTAAACCTCTGCATTTCCTGAATTCCTGGCAGGATGGAAATTCCTTCCTTTAAACCTTCCTGCTTTCTGCTGCTAGGCAGCCCTCAGGGGACAACAAAGGACCTGGGGCTGGGAGCTGGGTCTCTCCTGCCTCACTTTCCCCAAAGCAAGGATGAGGTGAGGTGAGAGACTGGCACAGGTTGCCCAGGGAGGTGGTGGAAGCCTCATCCCTGGAGTTTTTGAAGGCCAGGCTGGATGTAGCTGTGAGCAACCTGCTGTAGGTTAAGAAGGACATCAAAACACTTGTACGTGTCCAGAGAAGGGCAACAAGGCTGGGGAGAGGCCTTGAGCACAGCCCTGTGAGGAGAGGCTGAGGGAGCTGGGGTTGCTTAGCCTGCAGAAGAGGAGGCTCAGGGAGACCTCATTGCTCTCTACAACTACCTGAAAGGTGGTTGTAGCCAGGAAGGGGTTGGTCTCTTCTCCCTAGCAACCAGCACCAGAACAAGAGGACACAGTCTCAAGCTGTGCCAGGGGAAGTTTAGGCTGGAGGTGAGGAGAAAGTTCTTCACCGAGAGAGTGATTCACCTTTGGAATGTGCTGCCCAGGGAGGTGGTGGAGTTGCCATCCCTGGAGGTGTTCAAGAGGGGACTGGATGTGGCACTTGGTGCCATGGGCTAGTCGTGAGGTTTGTGGTTACAGGTTGGACTCGATGATCTTCGAGGTCTCTTCCAACCTTGGCAATGCTGTACTGTACTGTACTGTAGTGTGAGGTGTCCCTGGCCATGGCAGGGGGTTGGAACTGGCTGAGCCTTGAGGTCCCTTCCAACCCTGCCAGTTCTACAATGCTCTGATCCGGATCAGGGCTGGTGATCTCCTCTATGACCACCAAGACCCAGCTGGAGCCTCAGGCTAGGGGAACACTGAGAAGAAAGTAGAGCAAGCAGAGGGGGTTTGTGGAGGGCTTCCCCCTGGCAGACAGGCTCTTCCTCCTCACCAGACATCTTGGCTGATGGCTCACTGCTTCGCTGGTGGGAGAAGAGCCAGAGCTGTCTCCTGGCACACGCTGGTGCTGCTGGAGGGAAGGGCAGCTGGGTTGAGCCTGCAGCTCCCCTTCCCTAAGTGCATCTCCAGCACGCAGCCGCGCCGCTGCCGACAGCTTTATTGCTGCTGAGGCCTGGGGGTGGTGCAGGGGGTGACCTGGCTCTGCACTGCCCCTGCTCCACACAACTGCTCAGGCAGGGAGAAGGGTTTTGGAGACATCAAGGAGAAATGCCCTGGAAAGCAGCTCTGGAAAGTCAGCCACCCTCGGAGAAGCTTCTGCTTGGGCTTCCTGTGAAGGCTGGAAGGCAAAACTCCCTGACGGGCTGCTGCCAGCAGGGAAGGAGGAAAAACGCCAGCAGAGGTTTGCTAAGGCTGCCCATCAGCTGCTCCCTGCCCCTCCTGCACACTGCCTTCCAGCTCTGAACCAGGTCCTCCCTCCGACAGGGACTCACTCTCACTCTCTCACTAACCCAAAGCTCTGCTAGCCCCAGGCAACCGGGAGGCCATTAAGCAGCCCGGAGCTACCAGTTCCTCACTCAGCTCCCCCTTTCCCAGAGACTGGTTTCCTTTTGGGCTTCCAGCCACATAAAATGCACAAGTTCTTTTTCTTTTTCAGAAGCAGAGATAGCATTTCATGGAGGAAAAGGTCTCTGTGGATGGAGACAATCATCATCCCTGCCTGGACTTGGCCACAGCTCGGATTTTTTCCCTCCTTTTCTTTCTTCATTGGTCAAAGCATCTTATGGGCATCCTCACCTGCTCCTGGATCCTCCCCAGCCCATGGGCATCCTTACCTGCTCCTGGATCCTCCCCAGCCCGTGGGCATCCTCACCTGCTCCTGGATCCTCCCCAGCCCGTGGGCATCCTCACCTGCTCCTGTATCCTCCCCAGCCCGTGGGCATCCTCACCTGCTCCTGTATCCTCCCCAGCCCGTGGGCATCCTCACCTGCTCCTGTATCCTCCCCAGCCCGTGGGCATCCTCACCTGCTCCTGGATCCTCCCCAGCCCGTGGGCATCCTCACCTGCTCCTGTATCCTCCCCAGCCCGTGGGCATCCTCACCTGCTCCTGTATCCTCCCCAGCCCGTGGGCATCCTCACCTGCTCCTGTATCCTCCCCAGCCCGTGGGCATCCTCACCTGCTCCTGTATCCTCCCCAGCTCATGGGCATCCTCACCTGCTCCTGTATCCTCCCCAGCCCGTGGGCATCCTCACCTGCTCCTGTATCCTCCCCAGCCCATGGGCATCCTCACCTGCTCCTGTATCCTCCCCAGCCCGTGGGCATCCTCACCTGCTCCTGTATCCTCCCCAGCTCGTGGGCATCCTCACCTGCTCCTGTATCCTCCCCAGCCCGTGGGCATCCTCACCTGCTCCTGTATCCTCCCCCAGCTCGTGGGCATCCTCACCTGCTCCTGTATCCTCCCCAGCTCGTGGGCATCCTCACCTGCTCCTGTATCCTCTCCAGGCTCTTGGTACCCCTTGGCTTCAGGGAGACCCCCACTGCTCTCCCTGGCTGCCATCTCCTGGCTGTCACTGTGCTGTGACCACTGTGGATCCCTTCAGATAGAATACAATAAACCAGGTTGGAAGAGACCCTCGAGATCTTCGAGTCCAACCTATCACCCAACACCATCTGATCAACTAAACCATGGCACCAAGCACCCCATCCAGTCTCCTCCTAAATACCTCCAGTGATGGGGACTCCACCACCTCCCTGGGCAGCACATTCCAATGGCCAATCTCTCCTTCTATGAAGATTTTCTTCCTAACATCCAGCCTGAACCTCCCCTGGCACAGCTTGAGAGTGTGTCCTCTTGTTCTGGTGCTGGTTGCCTGGGAGAAGAGACCAACCTCCACCTGGCTACAACCTCCCTTCAGGTAGTTGTAGAGAGCAAGAAGGTCTCCCCTGAGCCTTCTCTTCTCCAGGCTAAGCAACCCCAGCTCCCTCAGCCTCTCCTCACAGGGCTGTGCTCCAGACCCCTCCCCAGCTTTCTTGCCCTTCTCTGGACACCTTCCAGCAGCTCAACATCTTTCCTAAACTGAGGAGCCCAGAACTGGATACAGGACTCCAGGTGTGGCCTAACTAGTGCTGAGCACAGGGCACAATGACTTCCCTGCTCCTGCTGGCCACACTGTTCCTGATGCAGGCCAGGATGCCATTGGCCTTCTTGGCCCCCTGGGCACACTGCTGGCTCATGTTCAGCTGCTGTCAACCAGCACCCCCAGGTCCCTCTCTGCCTGGCTGCTCTCCAGCCACTCTGCCCCCAGCCTGTGGCACTGCCTGGGGTTGTTGTGACCAATGTGTAGAACCTGGCACTTGGATGTATTCAATCTCCTGCCCTTGGACTCGAGGTTTAACACAGCACAGATGGAGCTCAGCACCTTGCAGAAGATTCCCATGAAGGAGAATCCCTTTCAGAGCCAGGGCTGCAGTGAAAGCAGCCACATGGGATGGGATTGTGAGGAGACAGGATGATGGTGCCTGGTCTCTCCAGCCCTACAAGCATCCCACCCACACACCATCTCCCACTGTGGGGAGGTCAGGCATGGAAATCTCACCTGGGGATGGAAATCTCACCTGGGGATGGAAATCTCACCTGGGGATGGAAATATTTGGCCATGCTGGCAGCCCAGGGAGCTGCTGGGCATGAAGAGAGCAGAGGCTGGGGAAGTTTATAAGGTGGGCTGAGGAAAACTGGCCCTTGGCTCTGCAGACAAAGCCTCTTCCAAAACAAACAGCCCCTGCTCCAAGCACCAGCACGTGGGGCTGGGGGCTCCCAGCTGTGGGGTGCAAGGGGGGACACTGCAAAGGGAGCTGGGAAGAACTTTATCCCTTAACCCTCCCTGCTCTGCCTGCTCCTGGGCTTGCAGTGCTGCTGGGGAAGGGTCCAATGGGATGGACCACAACAGGGAGGTTGGACTCAATGGTCTCCAGAGGTCCATTCCAACCCCTGCCATCCTGTGCCAGCAACAGGCCACCAGCCCAGGGGTTAATAACTCCACATCCAACACTGTTGTGCTGAAGGTGTGGCCGTGGCACTTTGGGATGTGGTTCAATAGCCATGATGGTGTTAGGTTGATGGTTGGACTTGATGATCTTAGAAGCCTTTTCCAGTTGAAACAATTCTATGATTCTATGAGTCCTCAGCCCAGGACCCCCTCTGCAGGGATCCCCCCAGCACTGACCCCATCTTCCCACCCCCTCTCTCTGTGTGTAATGCACTTGTGGTGCCTGAGGCAGCCTGGTCCCCATAAATGCCAGCACCCAGACATGACCTAGGTGTGGAGGACGGTGGTGGCTGATGGCTGAGGGCCAGCCACCCCATTCTGAGATCCCCCACTGTTCTCTGCAAAGAATAGCCTCTTGTCCTGTCCTGACAGCTCCCTCTTGGCCAAGGGGGACAAGGGTAGCAGGGCGACGCAGCGCTGGGGACGACAAGCGTTAGTTTGGAGACCAGGGACAAAGGAGCCACAAAAAGGGGTCAGACAGAGCTGCTCCAGCCCTTGGCTCACACCCAGTGGTGGCTTCCTGCCAGGGTGCTGGCACTCCAAAAGGCAAAGGGCTGCTGCCCCTTCCTCCTGAAGCTTTGGTTATTGAGCACTGAGGGACACACCAGGGGACAGTGCTGTGGAGCAAGGGGGATTCTGACACACACCTGCCTCTCCTTGGCTTGGCACGGGGCAGTTTGGATGGGAGCAAGTCCTCCTGCTGCATGGCAGCCCCTCATGCTGAGCAGGGGAGGCATCAGGCAGGCTTCTGCTCCAAGCTGTGGCAGGAGTTTATTTTTTCAGCTCAAGCAATTCCATTTAGTGGAATTTGTTTGCCCCTTCCCCAGCTGTCTTCAGCAGCCCATCCTCAGCAGTGGCTGCTCAGCTGGACGGGAACCAAGCTGGATGGGTCCACCAAGCCAGAAGGCACATGAAAAGCTAGCCCAGGTTATGTCATTTGTTTTCCAGTTGAGTGTAGCTGGAGGGGTGCTTGCTTTCTTCTCCCCATGTAAGGCCCAACACGTCACTGCTAATGGAATTTACTCTTCCTGATGTGGGAACAGACACACAGGAGGGGGCACGTACCAGACTGGAGCTGTAAGCACTGAGGTAGCTTTCAACATGTCATAGAACCATAGAATGGTTTGGGTTGGAAGGGACCTTAGAGATCATCAAGTTCCAACCTCCTCTGCCATGGGCAGGGACACCTCCCACCAGCCCAAGTTGCTCCAGGCCTCATCCAAACTGCTCTTCAACACCTCCAGGGAGGGGACATCCACAGCCTCCCTGGGCAACCTGTTCCAGTGTCTCCCCACCCTCACTGGAAAGAATTTCTTCTTAACCTCCAGTCTCAATCTCCCCTCTTCCATCTTCAATCCATCCCCCCTCATCCTGTCACTACATCCCTTGCTAGTTTATTTTCCCCCAGCAAGTGTGTGGAGTGGTTTGATTTTTGATTGATCTCCAGTCTAAATCTGCCCTTCTCAAGATGAGGAGATGGCATCAACCCTGCAAGCCCAACCACAATGCACATTGTTGGACTTGATGATCTTAGAAGTTTGATCTTAGAGGTTTCCAGGCATAATGATTCTATGGCTCCCTACCCAGTCAAAAAAAAGCCTAAGAACTCCACCCACAACAGAGCAGAAGAAACCCCTGAGAATTAGAATTAGAATAGAATGAACCAGGTTGGAAGAGAGCTTTGAGATCATCAAGTCCAACCTATCACCCAACACCATCTCATCAACTAAACCATGGCACCAAGTGCCACATCCAGGCTCTTCTTAAACACCTCCAGTGATGGTGACTCCACCACCTCCCTGGGCAGCACATCCCAATGGCCAATCTCTCTTGCTGGGAAGAACTTTCTCCTCACCTCCAGCCTCAACTTCCCCTGGCACAGCTTGAGACTGTGTCCTCTTATTCTGGTGCTGCTTGCCTGGGAGAAGAGACCAACCCCCACCTGGCTACAACTTCCCTTCAGGGAATTGGAGAAAGCAAGAAGGTCTCCCTGAGCCTCCTCTTCTCCAGGCTAAGCAACCCCAGCTCCCTCAGCCTCTCCTCACAGGGCTGCGCTCCAGACCAGTTAAAGTGTGAGAGCACCCAGGACAAGAGGAAATGGCCTCAAGCTGCACCAGGGGAGGTTCAGGTTGGACATTAGGGAAAATTTCTTCATAGCAATGGTTCTCAGGCACTGGAACAGGCTGCCCAGGGAGGTGGTGGAGTCACCATTCCTGAAGGGGTTTAAAAGATGAGTGGATGTGGTGCTGCCTGCTGTGGTTTAGTGGCAGTGTCACAGTATCAGAGTATCGCCAAGGTTGGAAGAGACCTCAAAGATCAAGTCCAACCTGTCACCACAGACCTCATGACTAAACCATGGCACCAAGTGCCACGTCCAATCCCCTCTTGAACACCTCCAGGGATGGGGACTCCACCACCTCCCTGGGCAGCACATTCCAATGACGAATGACTCTCTCAGTGAAGAACTTTCTCCTCACCTCCAGCCTAAACTTCCCCTGGCACAGCTTGAGACTGTGTCCCCTTGTTCTGGTGCTGGTTGCTAGGGAGAAGAGGCCAACCCCTTCCTGGCTACAACCACCTTTCAGGTAGTTGTAGAGAGCAATGAGGTCTCCCCTGAGCCTCCTCTTCCCCAGGCTAAGCAACCCCAGCTCCCTCAGCCTCTCCTCACAGGGCTGTGCTCAAGGCCTCTCCCCAGCCTCGTTGCCCTTCTCTGGACACCTTCAAGTGTCTCAATGTCCTTCTTAAACTGAGACACAGTACTCAAGGTGTAGCCTAACCAATGCAGAGTACAGGGGCACAAAGACTTCCCTGCTCCTGCTGGCCACACTGTTCCTGATGCAGGCCAGGATGCCATTGGCCTTCTTGGCCACCTGGGCACACTGCTGGCTCATGTTCAGGCAGCTGTCAATCAGCACCCCCAGTGTTTTAACAGTGGTGGGTTTGTGAGCATCAAGTGAGCAGCTGGACTTGGTGATCTCAAAGGTGTCTTCCAGCCTCAACAGGACAGACTGGTCTGCCTCAAGACTTACCTTGCACTTCTCCTGGGTGCATTCCTCACCCAGCCCCGGCAGCTCAGGCTTCGGGGCAGGGGCTGCCCTGCTGCCAGCCCAAGGCCCAGAGGTGGCGAAGGCATTCAGCAAAAATAAACCCCAGGGCTGAGCTGGAAATGTTTATTTTCCAACTGCAGGCCATCCATCCAGTGACACCACTCTGTTCCAGCCAGTCTCCCTCTGTTTACAGCAGATGATTAATGAGACACAGATTGTCTTCAGCACTGACGGATGTTGCAGTCACCAGGGGTGAGCATGAGCTTGGGCTCCATCTCCCACTTTCTCCTCCCAGCCCCCCTCTGCAGCCACCACACCATCCTGATTGGCCTGGAGAAGAGCTTTTACTTCTCATTTCATGCAATCAAACCCAAGATTTCATTGCTGGGGTTTCCCCCTCCCCCCTCCTTTTTCGTTGTGTGTTCTGGACTCTGCAATCGGCTTCTCTTGGCTGGGAGCTCTGATAATGGTCTGAGTCCCTGGTTTATGGTTGGACTCAATGATCTTGAAGGTCTTTTCCAACCTTAAGGATTCTGTGCTAACAGGAGAAGATGGGGGCTGAGCTGCAGGAAAGTGGAAGGGACAGCTCAAAGAAGAAATGAAGAAGGGACCTGGAAAAGATACAGCAGGAGACAGCTTGGATTTAGCTTGCCCAAAGCACACCAGTGGGTTAGGGCAGAGAGATCCACCAGGAGTCACAGGGTGATGTTCAGGATTGTGGTGACCACCAGACACCATAAACACTGCCAGAACAAAGCAGATGTCATTTCCAGAGGACACAGGGCTGGCCCTCCTCTGGGAAATGCTACTTCCATCTTCATCATCATCATCATCATCATCATCATCCCCTTTCATACTGGACTACTGACCTGCTCAGCCAGCACCTTTCCTATTCTCCAAGCCACTGGGGAATCAAATCAAAGGAGCTGGAAGTCACCATGCTGCTAGAGAGTCGTGACCTAGTTGCCACCCCTCAAACTTGGTGGGGTGAATCCCATGGCTGGAATATTCTTCAGAGTGAGGGTGGGGAGGCCCTGGAACAGGATGCCCAGGGAGGTCTTGGGTGCCTCCTGCCTGGAGGTGTTCAGGGCCAGCTTGGATGAGGCTTTGAGCAACCTGGGCTAGTGGGAAGTGTCTCTTCCCACTCCCCTCCCACTCCTGTCTCTTCCCACTCCTCCATGGCAGGGGGTTGGAACTGGATGAGCTTTGAGATCCCTTCCAACCCAACCCATTCCATGAATCCATGAATATGGCTATGGATTGCTCCAGGCTGTCAGAAAGGACAAGGGAAGAGTTGGGGTTGCTCAGCCTGGAGAAAAGAAGGTTGCAAGGAGACCTTCTTGTGGCCTCTCGGTGCTCAAAGGGGTAAGAAGGATGGGGACAGACTTTTTAGCAGGGCCTGCTGGGACAGGACAAGAGGTGATGGTTTGAAACTAAAAGAGGGAGACAGAAGGAAGACTTTTTTTGTGTGCTGAGGGTGTTGAGATCCTGTCCTAGGTTGCCCAGAGAGGTGGGAGATGCCTCCTCCCTGGAACCATTGTAGGTCAGGTTGTTTGGAGCTCTGAGCAACCTGCTGTGGTTGGGGATGTCCCTGCTGACCGCAGGGGGTTGGACTGGAGGAGCTTTAAAGATCCCTTCCAACCCAACCCAGTCTGTGATGCTAAATGGGAGTGGAGTGAAAGCAGCTTGAATGTGTCACTGCAACAATGCTTCAGCATCCTCCCCCCAGCAGAGCTCAGGGCAGGAGCACTTGACACATTTCTCCTGCACTCCAGGCTCAAATTGAAGAGCTGCCACTAACATTAAAAGGAAAGGGGGGGGAGGGGAAATGAGATTTTTAAACCCTCCATAGGTTCCTAGGCTTTTTTTTTTTTCCCCCTCCCCTTCCTTTTCCTTCTTTCTGATTCACCCTTCTGATATTTTCCTTGGACTCCAATCCTAACGCATTCGTCCTTCTTAGCACATTTTTGGGCTGCTTCCACCATTGTTCTTGGAAACTCCTTCTTTTTTTTTTTTTCCCCTTTAAGGACATATATTTAGCTCTACAACCTGCTCCCCCACGTGCAAAACCCTGCCTTGGGCTGGCAAGTCAGGAGCATAAAGGAGGAGGAATCAAAGCTGCTGCCCGCGGTGCCCATGGAGGGGGCGCATGGCAGGAGGTCGGTGCCGCAGGGCTGTGCAAGTGTGGGTGAGGCTTGGGCAAGGAGCTGGGGCTGTGTGTGTGTGCACATGAGTGTGTGCAAGGTGTTGGTGCACAAGTGTGTGCTGGTGGATCATAGACTCACAGAATGGGTGGGGTTGGAAGGGACCTGAGAGGTCATCCAGTTCCAACCCTACTGGCACGGGCAAGGACATCTTCCACCAGACCAGGCTGCTCAAGGCCTCATCCAAGCTGGCTGCTTCCACCATTGTTCTTGGAATCTTCTACTTTTTTTTTCCCCTTTAAGGACATATATTTAGCTCTACAACCTGCTCCCCCACGTGCAAAACCCTGCCTTGGGCTGGCAAGTCAGGAGCATAAAGGAGGAGGAATCAAAGCTGCTGCCCGCGGTGCCCATGGAGGGGCGCGTGGCAGGAGGTCGGTGCCGCAGGGCTGTGCAAGTGTGGGTGAGGCTTGGGCAAGGAGCTGGGGCTCTGTGTGTGTGTGCACATGAGTGTGTGCAAGGTGTTGGTGCACAAGTGTGTGCTGGTGGATCATAGACTCACAGAATGGGTGGGGTTGGAAGGGACCTGAGAGGTCATCCGGTTCCAACCCTACTGGCACGGGCAAGGACATCTTCCACCAGACCAGGCTGCTCAAGGCCTCATCCAAGCTGGCCTTGAATACTTCCAGCAAGGGGCACAGCAATGTCTCCCCCAAAAGCTTTTCTGTCACTAAAAGCCATCCCTGTGCCCTCCCCATATGCCCCACTGGGACTTCAGCATAGCATTGTGGCCCCCTCTGCACCTTGCTCTAGCCCTCAGCTTGACTCAGAGGGACATGAGCATGTCCATATGTCACAGAATCATACATCCATTAAGGTTAGAAAAGGTCATGATGTGCAGCCATGGCCATCAAACCGTGTCCCAAAGTGCCATGGCCACAGGTTTCCTGAACACCTCCAGGGATGGGGACTCCACCACCTCCCTGGGCAGCCTGTGCCAATGCCTGACCACTCTTGCAGCAAAGAAGTTGTTCCTAATCTCCAACCTAACCCTCCCCTGGTGCAATTTCAGGCCGTTCCCTCTGATACTAGAGAACAGAGCCTCACCCCCACCTCATTGCAACCTCCTCTCAGGGAGCTGTAGAGAGCAATGAGGTCTCTCCTCAGCCTCCTCTTCTCCAGGCTGAACACCCCCAGCTCCCTCAGCTGCTCCACCCCAGCCCTGCTCTCCACAGCCTTCATGCAGCACACACAAAGACCTCTGCAGCAAGCTTCTGGGGACAGTCACCCCGCAGCAGTCCCCAGCTAAAGGAGACTGGAACCATCCCAGCTGCTGCAGCCCCTGCGCCGTGCCAGTGGAGGGGGTGGGGTTGGCCAGGCTGGGTTTAATAACCCACCAGTGCTGCAGCCTGCACCCAAACATGTCCTTTTGTTGAGGCAGGTTGGAGGCCAAGAAGCACTCTCAGGCTTTTCACAAACACACTTTCATAATCTTCCCCAAGAATTTTAATACAGAGTGAGCTGCCTGCCAGGAAATGCATTTACACTGTCAGCTGCTGAGAGAAACAGCACCACAGCACTGCTCAATACCAGAAACACTCTCCCCTCCCTCTCCCCTCCCTCCTCTCCCTCCCTCCCAGCTTTTCCTCTCTTCCCCTATGGATGAAGTGTGGTGCTTAGGAAATCAGAGAGGCTAGAAATGCTGGCAGGGAGCCAGGCAGCTCGCTGCAGCGTCCCCCAAAGTGGGGTGCAGCCACATGCCCAACATCATCCTGCTCCCATCTCCTGCTGAGCTGCTTTCATGCTTCATCTTGGTGCTTTTTGTTTCTTGGGAGGGGGTTGAAGGCTGCAGGCAGCATCTTTCCTCCACAGAATCACGGAATGGTAGGGGTTGGAAGGGGCCTCTGGAGATCGTTGAGTCCAATTCCCCCTGCTAGAGCTGAATCTCCTAGAGAAGGTCACACAGGAACATGGTCAGGTAGGCTTGGAATGTCTCCAGAGATGGACACTCCACCACCTCTCTGGGCAGCCAGCTCCAGGGCTCCTTCACCATTCAATTAAAGAAGTTCCTCCTCATGTTCAGGTGGAACTTCTCGTGTTCAAGTTTGTGCTGTCTCTGGGCACCACTGAAGAAGGTCTGGCCCCAAACTTCTGACACCCACCACTGAAGTATTGATGAGCACTGATGAGATCCCCCCTCAGGTTGCTCTTCTCCAGAATAAAAAGCCCCAACCCTCTCAGTCTTTCCTCATCACAGAGCTGTTCCAGTCCCCTCAGCATCTTTGTAGCCCTTTGCTGTACCCTCCCCATGAAGTTCTTGAAGCAGGGAGCCCAGAACTGGGGAGGGGAGGGAGGGGGAGGAGAGGGGAGGGGAGGGGAGGGGAGGGGAGGGGAGGGGAGGAGAGGAGAGGAGAGGAGAGGAGAGGAGAGGAGAGGAGAGGAGAGGAGAGGAGAGGAGAGGAGAGGAGAGGAGAGGAGAGGAGAGGAGAGGAGAGGGAGAGGAGAGGAGAGGAGAGGAGAGGAGAGGAGAGGAGAGGAGAGGAGAGGAGAGGAGAGGAGAGGAGAGGAGAGGAGAGGAGAGGAGAGGAGAGGAGAGGAGAGGAGAGGAGAGGAGAGGAGAGGAGAGGGAGAGGAGAGGAGAGGAGAGGAGAGGAGAGGAGAGGAGAGGAGAGGAGAGGAGAGGAGAGGAGAGGAGAGGAGAGGAGAGGAGAGGAGAGGAGAGGAGGAGAGGAGAGGAGAGGAGAATTAACTAGGTTGGAAGAGACCTTTGAGATCATCAAGTCCAACCTATCACCCAACACCATCTAATCAACTAAACCATGGCACCAAGCACCCCATCCAGTCTCTTCCTGAACACCTCCAGTGATGGGGACTCCACCACCTCCCTGGGCAGCACATTCCAATTGCCAATTACTCTTTCTATGAAGAATTTCTTCCTAACATTCAGCCCAAACCTCCCCTGGCACAGCTTGAGACTGTGTCCTCTTGTTCTGGTGCTGCTTGCCTGGGAGAAGAGACCAACCCCCACCTGGCTACAACCTCCCTTCAGGGAGTTGGAGAGAGCAAGAAGGTCTCCCCTGAGCCTCCTCTTCTCCAGGCTAAGCAACCCCAGCTCCCTCAGCCTCTCCTCACAGGGCTGTGCTCCAGACCCCTCCCCAGCTTTCTTGCCCTTCTCTGGACACCTTCCAGCAACTCAACATCTTTCCTAACCTGAGGGGCCCAGAACTGGACACAGGACTCCAGATGTAGCCGCCCCCCCCCCCCCCGGGCTACACTCCTTTTGATGCAGCCCAGGATGCCTTCTCTCCCGTGGGCCTGCTGAAGGTGCTGCAGGCTCTGTGCTGGGCAATGGCTGGAGGGAGGCTGTGTGTGCAGGCTCTGGGAACAGCAGAGGTTCTGCTAGCTGGGGATAGAGTTACAAAAGCCTCTTCTTTCACGGCAAAGATTAGCAGGATCAGAAACCATTTCCTTGCTGGCTGTGGTGGTGAACAATTAAAGGGATTAGTCAAGGGCTTTACCATCCCCTGGCACATCAGGTTTTGGTTCGTGTCAGAGGCAAAATACCCAATTTGCTGTACTCCCAATCCAGAGGGCTGCTAATGGTGGGAATCAGATTTTACAGCCCTTTTCCCAACAGCTGAAAATGCTCCAGCTGAAACCCCCCTCCATCTGCCGCTGCACCAGACAGCCGCTGCCAGCCCAGCCTGCCCTGCCCAGGTATGGCTGGATGTCACCTCTCCGTGTCCCCACAGAAGAGCCCCACAGCCAAGTGCCACCAGCACTGAAGGGCTCAGAATGGAGGAGGGGAAGAAGGAGGCTGAAGTCACTCCCAGCATCGTGGAATCATTTGTGGTTGAAAAAGGTACAGCAAAGGGTACAAGGGTGCTGAGGGGACTGCAACGTCTCTGTGAGGGGGAAAGGCTGAGAGCATCAGGGCTGCTTAGTCCGGAGAAGAGCAGCCTGAGGATGAATCTCATCAATGCTGATCAATCCTTCAAGGGTGGGTGTCAGGAGGACGGGACCAGGCTTTGTCCAGTGGTGCCCAGGGGCAGGACAAGGGCTAATGGGCACAAACATGAACATGAGGAGTTCCATCTGAACATGAGGAGGAACTTCTTTAATTGAAGGCGATGGAGCCTCAGAGCAAGATGCCCAAAGAGGTGGTGGAGTCTCTGGAGACCTTCCAAACCCACTGGCCGTGTTCCTGTGTGACCTTCTCTAGGTGATACGGCTCTAGCAAGTGGATTGGACTCCATGATCTCCAAGAGGTCCCTGCCAACCTCTAGCATCCTGTGATTCCACACACTTCTTCATCAAGCCTTTATTTACCTGGGGAGAAGCCTTTTGGACACCAGTTCTAGCACGTTGGACAGGTTGCCTCTTTAGGCCTGCTCCCAAGTGACTGGGAGAAAGAATGCAAACCAACCAACCCAACCCAACTCAGCCCAACCCAATCCAACCAAAGCAAACCAACCAACCAACCCAAACCAACCCAACCCAACAACCCAAACCAACCCAACCCAACAACCCAATCAACCCAACCCAACAACCCAACCAACCCAACCCAACAACCCAACCAACCCAACCCAACAACCCAAACCCAACCAACCCAAACCAACCCAACCCAACCCACCAACCCAACCCAAAACAACACAAACCAACCAACTCAACCCAACTCAACCCAACCCAACCCAATCCAACCAAAGCAAACCAACCAACCAATCCAACCAACCCAACCCACCAACCCAACCCAAAACAACACAAACCAACCAACCCAACCCAACTCAACCCAACCCAATCCAACCACAGCAAACCAAACCAACCCAACCAACCCAAATAAACCCAAATTAACCCAACCAACTCAAATCAACCCAACCCAACCCACCAACCCAACCCAAAACAACACAAACCAACCAACCCAACCCAACTCAACCCAACCCAATCCAACCAAAGCAAACCAACCAACCAATCCAACCAACCCAACCCACCAACCCAATCCAACCAAACCAAACCAACCAACCAACCCAACCCAACCCAACCAACCCAAATCATCCCAAATTAACCCAACCAACCCAAATCAACCCAACCCACCAACCCAACCCAAAACAACACAAACCAACCAACCCAACCCAACTCAACCCAACCCAATCCAACCACAGCAAACCAAACCAACCCAACCAACCCAAATAAACCCAAATTAACCCAACCAACTCAAATCAACCCAACCCAACCCACCAACCCAACCCAAAACAACACAAACCAACCAACCCAACCCAACTCAACCCAATCCAACCAAACCAAACCAACCAACCAACCCAACCCAACCCACCCAAATCATCCCAAATTAACCCAACCAACCCAAATCAACCCAACCCAACCCAATCCAACCCAACCCAACCCACCAACCCAACCCAAAACAATACAAACCAACCAACCCAACCCAACTCAACCCAACCCAATCCAACCAAAGCAAACCAGCCAACCCACCCAGTCCAACCAAAGCAAACCAACCCAACCCACCAACCCAACCCAAAACAACACAAGCCAACCAAACCAACCCAACTCAACCCAACCCAATCCAACCAAAGCAAACCAACCCACCAACCCAGTCCAACCAAAGCAAACCAACCAACCAAACCAACCCAACCCACCAGCCCAACCCAAAACAACACAAACCAACCAACCAAACCAACCCAACTCAACCCAATCCAACCAAACCAAACCAACCAACCAACCCAACTCAACTCAACCCAACCCAACCAAAGCAAACCAACCAACCAACCCAACCCACCCAAACCAACCCAACCCAACCCAATACAACCAAACCAAACCAACCAACCAACCCAACTCAACCCAACTCAGTCCAACCAAAGCAAACCAACCAACCAACCAACCCAACTCAGCCAACCAAACCAACCCAACCAACCCAACCCAACCCAGGGACCTCAAGGATCATCCAGTTCCAACCCCCCTGCCATGGGCAGGGACACCTCACCCTAGATCAGGTTGCCCAGAGCCACATCCAGGGCCTTGAGCAACCTGGCTTAGGGAGAGATCACAGAATCACAGTATCACCAAGGCTGGAAGAGACCTCCATGATCATCAAGTCCAACCTGTCACCACAGACCCCATGACTAAACCATGGCTCCAAGTGCCACATCCAATCCCCTCTTGAACACCTCCAGGGATGGGGACTCCACCACCTCCCTGGGCAGCACATTCCAATGGCTAACAACGCTCTCTGGGAAGAACTTTCTCCTCACCTCCAGCCTCAACTTGCCCTGGCACAGCTTGAGACTGTGTCCTCTTGTTCTGGTGCTGCTTGCCTGGGAGAAGAGACCAACCCCCACCTGGCTACAACCTCCCTTCAGGGAGCTGTAGAGAGCAATGAGGTCTCCCCTGAGCCTCCTTTTCTCCAGGCTAAGCAACCCCAGCTCCCTCAGCCTCTCCTCACAGGGCTGTGCTCCAGACCCCTCCCCAGCCTCCTTGCCCTTCTCTGGACACCTTCAAGTCTCTCAATGTCCTTCTTAAACTGAGGGGCCCAGAACTGGACACAGGACTCAAGGTGTGGCCTAACCAATGCAGAGTACAGGGGCACAATGACTTCCCTGCTCCTGATGGCCACACTATTCCTGATGCAGGCCAGGATGCCCTTGGCCTTCTTGGCCACCTGGGCACACTGCTGACTCATGTTTAGGTGGCTGTCAATCAGCACCCCCAGGTCCCTTTCTGTTTGGCAGCTCTCAGTCACTCTGCCCCCAGCCTGTAGCTCTGTATGGGGTTCTTGTGGCCAAAGTGCAGCACCTGGCACTTGGATTTGTTGAATGCCACCCTGTTGGACTCTGCCCATCTGTCCCTTCTAAGCCAAACCATTCTAGGGATCCTTAAAAAGCCAAGCCCTGGAGCAAAACCCTCCCCATGAACAGGCAGTGAGTGGCCAGGGAGAAAATCCAGGTATCCTGGTGCCTCCCATCAAGCTCACAGCCCTCCAGGCTGCTCTTCCCCAGGGGCTCAGCTTTCCACCAGCAGCTGAAGCAAGATGTTGTACCTTGTTTGTGTTTCTATGGTATTACCCTGCCTGCTGGCTCCCATCCTGCAGCCCCCAACAACCCCCCTCCCTACCCCCCCCCCCTTTCCCCTTCCCCAAGCCGAGTCTCAGCTCGGTTCATTTCCAAGATGAAAAACGGCCTCCCAAGAGCAAGTGTGGCTGATTTAAAATAATAAAACTTGAAATCTCAGATTTGATGACTAATCCCAGGAGGGAGGCTTAAAATGAGGCCGAGCCAATCAGCCACAAAAGACCAGGGGAAAATTCCTGCTGGACTTCTCTCCTCGGTCCACTCCCTGGCTCCATTTTCCATCTCCAGATCCTTCCAGCCTGCAAACATATACAGTGTTGCCTTGGCAACTCGGGGGAAGAGATATATGGACAAGGAGGAAAAAAGAAATGAGACAATCTCTTTGCTCAGTGATTGCCTGGAAGGTGGAAACGGAAACCTGCTCTGGGCTTACAGCGACGTCAGCTTCGAGCAGGCACGCTCACACACACAGCCCCAACCTGCTCCTAAATGTGGAGGGGGTGGGATGGAGTGGAGTGGAATAGAATAGAATGGAATGGAATAGAATGGAATAGAGTAGAATAGAATAGAATAGAATAGAATAGAATAGAATAGAATAGAATAGAATAGAATAGAATAGAATAGAATAGAATAGAATGGAATAGAATAGAATAGAATAGAATAGATGGAATAGAATGGAATAGAATAGAATAGAATAGAATAGAATAGAATAGAATAGAATAGAATGGAATAGAATGGAATAGACTAGACTGGAATAGAATAGAATAGAATAGAATAGAATAGAATAGAATAGAATAGAATAGAATAGAATAGAATAGAATGGAATAGAATAGAATGGAATAGAATAGAATGGAATAGAATAGAATAGAATAGAATAGAATAGAATAGAATAGAATAGAATAGAATAGAATAGAATAGAATAGAATAGAATGGAATGGAATAGAATAATAGAATCATAGAATCATAGAATCAGTCAGGGTTGGAAGGGACCACAAGGATCATCTAGTTCCAACCCCCTGCCATGGGCAGGGACACCCCACACTAGAGCAGGCTGGCCACAGCCTCATCCAGCCTGGGCTTAAACACCTCCAGGGACGGGGCCTCAACCACCTCCCTGGACAACCCATTCCAGGGCTTCACCACTCTCATGGGGAAGAACTTCGTCCTCACATCCAGCCTGAATCTCCCCATTTCCAGCTTCATTCCATTCCCCCTAGTCCTATCACTCCCTGATAGCCTGAGAAGTCCCTCCCCAGCCTTCTTGTAGCCCCCTTCAGATACTGGAAGGCCACAATGAGGTCACCTCAGAGCCTTCTCTTCTCCAGACTGAACAGCCCCAACTCCTTCAGTCTGTCCTCATAGGAGAGGTGCTCCAGCCCTCTGCTCATCCTCGTGGCCCTTCTCTGGACACACTCCAGCACGTCCACATCCCTCCTGTAATAGGGGCTCCAGAACTGGAGGCAGTAATCCAGGTGGGGTCTCCCCAGGGCTGAGCAGAGGGGGAGAATCCCCTCCCTTGCCCTGCTGGCCACACTCTCTGCTGCAGCCCAGGCTCTGATTGGCTTTCCGGGCTGCAAGTGCACATTGAGAGCTCCTGTTGAGCTTCTCCTCCCCCAGCACCCCCAAGTCTCTCTCCTCAGGGCTGCTCTCCAGCCAGTCCCTGCCCAGCCTGGATTTGTGCCTGGGATTGCCTCGACCCGGCTGCAGGACCCTGCCCTTGGTCTTGTTGATGCTCATGAGGTTGGCTTGTGCCCACCTCTCCAGCCTGTCCAGGTCCCTCTGGATGGCATCCCTTCCCTCCAGCATGTCTGCTGCACCACACAGCTTGGTGTCATCAGCAACCTTGCTGAGGGTGCACTCGATGCCACTGTCCATGGCCCCCACAAAGATGTTGAACAAGACAGGTCCCAGGACTGATCCCTGAGGGACTCCACTTGTCATAGGATGGAATGGAATGGAATGGAATGGAATGGAATGCAATAGAATAGAATAGAATAGAATAGAATAGAATAGAATAGAATAGAATAGAATAGAATAGAATTAACCAGGTTGGAAAAGACCTCACAGATCATTGAGTCCATCCTATCACCCAACACCATCTGATCAGCTAAACCATGGCACCAAGTGCCTCATCCAGGCTCTTCCTAAACACCTCCAGGGATGGGGACTCCACCACCTCCCTGGGCAGCACATTCCAATGGCCAATCCCTCTTTCTATGAAGAACTTCTTCCTAACATCCATCCTGAACCTCCCCTGGCACAGCTTGAGACTGTGTCCTCTTGTTCTGGTGCTTGGTGCCTGGGAGAAGAGATTAACCCCCTCCTGGCTACAACCTCCCTTCAGGGACTTGGAGAGAGCAAGAAGGTCTCCCCTGAGCCTCTTCTTCTCCAGGCTAAGCAACCCCAGCTCCCTCAGCCTCTCCTCACAGGGATGTGCTCCAGACCCCTCCCCAGCTTTGTTGCCCTTCTCTGGGCACTTTCCAGCAACTCAACATCTCCCACCGGCAACTAAACATCTGCCACCTGCAGCTCCCACGTGAGCATAAATAAGCTTAGATAGAGAGGTTGGGTTAAGTTGAAAGGGATCTTAAACACCAGCTACATCCAGCACCCCTGCCATGTGCAGGGACACCTCCCACCAGCCCAGGTTGCTCAAGAACTCATCCAGCCTGGCCTTGAACACAACCTTTTCTTTTTGCCAGGTCCTTTCCCCTTCCCTTCCCTTCCCTTCCCTTCCCTTCCCTTCCCTTCCCTTCCCTTCCCTTCCCTTCCCTTCCTTCCTTCCCTTCCCTTCCCTTCCCTTCCCTTCCCTTCCCTTCCCCTTCCCTTCCTTTCCCTTCCTTCCCTTCCCTTCCCTTCCCTTCCTTCCCTTCCTTTCCCTTCCCTTCCTTCCCCCTTCCCCTTCCCTTCCCTTCCCTTCCTTCCCTTCCTTCCTTCCCTTCCCTTCCCTTCCCTTCCCTTCCCTTCCCTTCCTTCCCTTCCCCCTTCCCTTCCCTTCCTTCCCTTCCCTTCCCTTCCCTTCCCTTCCCTTCCCCTCCCCCTTCCCCCCTCCCTCCCTTCCCTCCCTTCCCCTCCCTCCCCTTCCCTCCCCTTCCCTCCCCTTCCCTCCCCTTCCCTCCCCCCCTCCCTTCCCTCCCCTTCCCTCCCTTTCCCTTCCTCCCCTTCCCTCCCCTTCCCTCCCCTTCCCTCCCCTTCCCTCCCCTTCCCTTCCCTTCCCTTCCCTTCCCTTCCCTTCCCTTTCCTTCCCTTCCCTTCCCTTCCTTCCCTTCCCTTCCTTCCCTTCCCTTCCCTTCCCTTCCTTCCCTTCCCTTCCCTTCTCACTGGGCATGGAGATTCCCTTCCTTCCCTTCCTTCCCTTCCCTTCCCTTCCCTTTCCCCTTCCCTTCCCTTCCTTCCCTTCCTTCCCTTCCCACTCACTGGGCATGGAGATTGCCACCTGCAAAATGGGGACAGCAGGTCATTTTCCCCTGGCACAGCTTGAGACTACAATTTAAAGACTGTGTGAACTGCTGGTTGTGAAGCCAGCCTTTAACTGCTGAGGTGGTGCTGAGGTACAATCCAGCGTAGAGCATCTTCTACATCAGAGCATCCTCTGCATGAAAAAAACAACTTGGGGCATGACTGGAGTGGGAATGCTGGATCAGACACATCCTGGAGCCCCCTCAGCCCTGCCATCCCTTTTTTCTCCTCCATATTTTCCCACCAAAACCACTGAACAGGCCTTTTACAGTAAGAGAGAAAGGTTTGAGGTCCAAAGCATTCACCAAGGGTTGCAAGGGAGATTCCCAGCTGAATTAGCCACCTGGCTAAAGCAGGAGGCATTTCCTGGAGAAGAGGAGGCTCAGGGGAGACCTCATTGCTGTCTACAACTCCCTGAAGGGAGGTTGTAGCCAGCTGGGGGTTGGTCTCCTCTCCCAGGCAAGCAGCATCAGAACAAGAGGACACAGTCTCAAGCTGCACCAGGGGAAGTTTAGGCTGGAGGTGAGGAGAAAGTTCTTCCCAGAAAGAGGAATTGGCCATTGGGATGTGCTGCCCAGGGAGGTGGTTGGGTCCCCATCCCTGGAGGTGTTCAAGAGGGGATTGGATGTGGCACTTGGAGCCATGGTTTAGTTAGTCCTGAGGTGTTGGGTGACAGGTTGGACTGGATGATCCTTGAGGTCTTTTCCAACCTTATTGATTCTATGATCCCTCACTGGTAGCACCACTGAAGGGCAGAGATTGTTCTCCAGACCTATTGATCCATGGTTAGGAATACAGGCCTGGCATGGCATTAAAGTGCAGGTGGAATTGGAGGTGGTTGGGGATGCATTTCCTTAAACTGGAATTTAGGCAGGAGTCCAAGACTAACACTTGCAAATAGTGCTGAGGGCTCTTTAACAGCCACGAGTGGGCTAAGCCTGGGTTAATGTCTTATCCATAAGTTATTCACTATTTCCTTTTAAAGACAAAATAGTTGGAATACTTCTCCTTCTCTCCTCAAATTGCAGTTGTGTTGGCTACAAAGAAACCCCCACACAGCCACCCCATGGCCTCTGCACTCTTCCCACATGTGGCACCAGCGCTGGGAAGTGTCCATTTCACCAGGGTCCCACCTCTTGCATTTTTATGGGGAGTCCAGGGTTGGGAAGTTTACAGCAGCACTAATACCCACAGAGATAACAGCAGCCTCCCTGCTACCATCACAGCTTGGTGGGGCTGGGAAAAGAATCACAGAAGGGGTTGGGTTGGGAGGGATCTTAAAGATCATTTAGTTCCAACCCCCTCCTTGCCACGGGCAAGGACACCTCCCACCAGCCCAGGTTGCTCAAAGTCTCATGCAACGTGGCCTTGAGCATCCCCAGGGAGGGGCCATCCACAGCCTCCCTGGGCAACCTGTTCCAGTGTCACCCCACCCTCACTGTCAAGAATTTCTTCCTCATCTCCAGCCTAAATCTCCCCTCTTCCAGCTCACAGCCATTCCCCCTCGTCCTGTCACTCCCAGCCCTTGCCAAAAGTCCCTCCCCAGCTCTCCTGTAGCCCCCTTCAGCTACTGGGAGGCTGCTCTGAGGTCTGCCTGGAGCCTTCTCCTCTCCAGGCTGAACATCCCCACCTCTCTCAGCCTGTCCCCTCTCATCATGAGGCTCCACACACTGCTTTAAGCTCTGCTCTGGTTATTTACAAGTCACAGCATCCCTCTGATCAGGGACACCAAGGGCTATGAGGGAAAAATACCCCATACAACTCAGAGCACAATATTTCCATCAGTTTTCATGCAAAATGAGCAAACCTTCATGTTCCTGCCCATTTCCTCCTTGCCTGTTCTGCACATGTGTCCAACCTGCAGTGACACAGGAGGGCCACAAAGGGACAGCCTGGATGGGTCTCCTCCACCTCCCCATACTACAGTGCTGCCCCTCCAAACATCCCTCCCAGCAATTTGGCAGCATTAGGACCTATCAGAGTTACTTTCCTCGTCCCTCCCCATCCTGCTCTGGTCTCCTGGGATGGGGAAGGGCTGCAAAGCAAACCTGGCACGAAGCAAACTCATTCCTACTTCTGCAACACCTTCTTGATGAGGATCAACAGGGCTTGAAGGGACAGCAGAGATTCAGCTTAACAGACAGAGGTGGACTGTGGGTGATCAGAGGGCTGGAGCACCTCCCCTATGGGGACAGGCTGAGAGAGTGGGACATTCAGCCTGGAGAAGAGAAGGCTCCAGAGAGACCTTAGAGCAGCCTCCCAGTACCTGAAGGGGGCTACAGGAGAGCTGGGGAGGGACTTCTGACAAGGGCTGGGAGTGACAGGATGAGGAGCAATGGCTTTGAGCTGGAAGAGGGCAGATTTGGATTGGAGATTAGGAGGAAGTTCTGCACACTGAGAGTGGTGAAATCCTGCAACAGGTTGCCCAGGGGCAGGGTTGAGGCCCCATCCCTGCAGACCTTCAAGGTCAGACTTGAGGTGGCCCTGGGCAGCCTGAGCTAGCTGGAGGTGTCCCTGCTGCCTGCAGGGCCTTGGACAAGATGACTTTTGAGGGTCCCTTCCAGCCCAGTGCAAGCTGTGAAGCTGTGACAGTGAGGTCCTTGGCTGGAGTCAGGCTTGGGAGGAGCTGGGCCAGGTATTTCCCACCCAACCTCTTGACTTGAGCAACTGCTTTGCTTCAGCTGAATTTCCTGTTGTGATTCAGCATCTCCCTGCCAGATGACACAGAATAAGCAGCCCAGCCAGGGGCTAACTCTTGCTCAGAAGCACAGACCTTTGAGGGTCCCTTTGAGGGTCCCTTCCAACCCAATGCAGTGTGAGAATCTGTGAAACACACCCAAGGAGGCATTTCCCTTGCCCTGTTTGCACATTTCTGGAGAGGCATGGCAGCAGCTGCAGTGCAAGGGGGAAAGGCAAAGCCTGGCCTAGAGCTCTTTGATATGTTGGTGAGCTCTCCTGAAAGCCTCCCTCTATTTGGATGGAGGATCTGGGGCACTTTGTAGTCTCTCAGGCAACATATTTTGGTTGTGTGAAAAATGCCAGTGCAAAAACAACCAACCCACCATGTTCCCTTTGATACTGCTCTTTAAAAGCTTTCAGGCTTCCTTTGCAGAGGAACCTGCCAGAGCCTTGCAAGAGGAGCCATGCCCAGCTTGGACATTCCTCACAGCAAACATCTATTTCAAAATGCTATTTTCCACACCCACCCCCCCCTCCCTCCCCCTCCCCAAGCAGGATCCCTCTCATCTTCCCTTTCCCCTCCTGCTTGAAAGGCAAATTGTTTCCGTCTCCAGATGAATTCCTTCAGCCCTGCCAGGTGCAGCTGCAGGAGCCAGTGGATCTAAAGGAAGATCCCACAGTTGACTGAAGATATTTCACCACTCCAATCCAGCACTGACCATTCACCTGTTGCTTTTCCAGGTCACCTCCCCTTTCCTAGCCTGGTAAAGAGACAGTTAATGACAAACTGACCATGGCACACCCTTGGAGAGGGTGAGGAACCCTGCTTTGATGATGCACTGTGCTTCTGAGCAAGGGTTAGCCCTTGGCTGGGCTGCTTATTCTGTGTCATCTGGCAGGGAGATGCTGAATCACAACAGGAAATTCAGCTGAAGCAAAGCAGTTGCTCAAGTCAAGAGGTTGGGTGGGAAATACCTGGCCCAGCTCCTCCCAAGCCTGACTCCAGCCAAGGACCTCACTGTCACAGCTTCACAGCTTGCACTGGGCTGGAAGGGACCCTCAAAAGTCATCTTGTCCAAGGCCCTGCAGGCAGCAGGGACACCTCCAGCTAGCTCAGGCTGCCCAGGGCCACCTCAAGTCTGACCTTGAAGGTCTGCAGGGATGGGGCCTCAACCTTGCCCCTGGGCAACCTGTTGCAGGATTTCACCACTCTCAGTGTGCAGAACTTCCTCCTAATCTCCAGTCTAAATCTGCCCTCTTCCAGCTCAAAGCCATTGCTCCTCATCCTGTCACTCCCAGCCCTTGTCAGAAGTCCCTCCCCAGCTCTCCTGTAGCCCCCTTCAGGTACTGGGAGGCTGCTCTAAAGTCTCTCTGGAGCCTTCTCTTCTCCCCTGGGCAACCTGTTCCAGGATATCACCACCCTTGTTGTGCAGAACTTCCTCCTGATGTCTAAGCTACATCTGCCCTGCTCCAGTTTCAAACCATTGCTTTGCACTTTGGAGGCAGATAGCCTGACGTGGAGGCTGCTCCATGCAGGGTCTGTCTCCAGCTGGCTCTCTGAACATTCAACAATTCACTATTCCTGGGTCTCTATTGTCCTATGCAGCCCACAGCCAAGTCAGGCTGCCTTCAAGACTTCATAAAGGCAGGTCTGGAGAGGCCTAATACCTCCTCTGCTTCAGAGTTTATCCAGATTCAACCTTGCATTGCTTTACTTCTGGCCCAGCTCTGGCCACCTCACAGACCCACAACCACCTGAAGCTCCAAATCCTGCACCCTCAGAGGGATTTGGTGAGGTTCCTGCATCCACCTTGGTCCTGAATCCCTGGGGAAGCTGTGTGAAGGGTCAGGAAAGGCAGGACAAGCTGTCAGCATCCCAAAGAAAGCAGGCAGAGGGCAGGGACCTCTTTCCTGAGGGTCTCCCTGGTTTTCCACCCTGCAACATGAAGCTGTGAGTCTCCTGCTTTTTTCTTCCCTCCTTGTCCTCAACACCCTCCTCCTACCTAAAGAAATCAGCCTTGCCTTATTTTAGCCGTTAAAGGGAATCATTATTGCTCTCATTGGCAGATATCAACAATGGCTTGGTGTACAATGGCTTTTAAAAGTCATTTTATGTCTCTGCACAGCTAGGATAGGATAGGATAGGATAGGATAGGATAGGATAGGATAGGATAGGATAGGATAGGATAGGATAGGATAGGATAGGATAGGATAGGATAGGATGGGATAGGATAGGATGGGGTAGGATAGGATAGGATAGACCAAGTTGGAAGAGACCTTCAAGATCATCAAGTCCAACCTATCATCCAACACCATCTAATCAACTAAACCAGGCAACCAAGCACCCCATCAAGTCTCCTCCTAAACACCTCCAATGATGGTGACTCCACCACCTCCCTGGGCAGCACATCCCAATGGCCAATCACTCTCTCTGTGTAGAATTTCTTCCTAACCTCCAGTTTAAACCTCCCCTGGCACAGCTTGAGACTGTGTCCTCTTGTTCTGGTGCTGGCTGCCTGGGAGAAGAGACCAACCCCCACCTGGCTGCAGCCTCCCTTCAGGGAGTTGGAGAGAGCAAGAAGGTCTCCCCTGAGCCTCCTCTTCTCCAGGCTAAGCAACCCCAGCTCCCTCAGCCTCTCCTCCCAGGGCTGTGCTCCAGACCCCTCCCCAGCCTCCTTGCCCTTCTCTGGACACCTGCCAGCAACTCAACATCTTTCCTAAACTGAGGAGCCCAGAACTGGACACAGGACTCAAGGTGTGGCCTAAGCAGTGCTGAGCACAGGGCAGAATGACCTCCCTGCTCCTCCTGACCACACTGTTCCTGATGCAGGCCAGGATGCCATTGGCCCTCTTGGCCACCTGGGCCAAACCAGGGTCTGCCCAACTGCCCTCCATCCAGGTTGCTGCAGCAGCCAAGTGAAGAGCACAGAGATAAAGCAGGGGGTGAGCCCAGGCTACAGGGGCCGTGGCACCTCTGCTTCCCCAGCAGGAAATGAGCAGCACCATCCCTACCAAGGGCTTTGGGCTCCCCGATGAATGGCACCATTGAGCTGCCTGCTGCTCAAATATCTCCGGCTCCGAATCGCTACACAAACGATTTTCTTTGGATGCCTCGAGTCCCCTGTAAAAGTTTCCCTTGTTTTCATCTGCAGCCACAGCAGAATGCTCCTCTCCTGCCAGGCTAAGCCAGAAAAACAGGAAAAGCCAAGAAAATAACTCCCCCCGCCACCTCAACTAGGTGTTCACGCTGCTCACAGCCACCCTCCCCCGGCACACAGGGAGCTTTGCTGCACCCATCCCTCATCCTGCAGGGCAAAAAGATGCTGCTTTTGGGGGGGGGGGAGCTGCTGCAAAGGAGACATCAAGGCAGGGGAAAGGTTGGATTTGTTGCCTCCACTACACCTGTGTGCTTGGTGGTGGTTCCACCCCCACCCCCTCTCCTAAAGCATTTTCAGAGCTCCACAAATAACACAACACACCAGGAGCTCAGGCTGGTTGCTCAGGCTGGGCCAAAAGGAAACATTTTGAGGGAGGAAAAATAATCCCCTTGGAAGGTTTTTTTTTTTTTTTTTTGGGGTGGTTTGTGGTTTTTTTTTTTCCTCCTTTTTTTTTTTTTTTTTTTTTGTTTTTCCTTTTTCAGGCAGCCCAGGCACAGGTTTGGTTTCACTCCTGCCTAGGTTCTTCCTGATCTAAAGTGGATTGCCACTTCGGAATAGCCACCTCTTAAATTCAGGGAGGAGAATGAGGATGGAAATGGGAGGGGGGAAGAAGAGAAGAGAAAGGAAGGGGAAGGGGAAGGGAAAGGGGAAGGGGAAAGGGAAAGAGGAAAGGGGAAAGGGGAAAGGGGAAAGGGGGAAGGGGGAAGGGGGAAGGGGGAAGGGGGAAGGGGGAAGGGGGAAGGGGAAAGGGGGAAGGGGAAGGGGAAAGGAGAAAGGGGAAAGGGGAAAGGGGAAAGGGGGAAGGGGGAAGGGGGAAAGGGGAAAGGGGAAGGGGGAAGGGGGAAGGGGGAAGGGGGGGGGAAGGGGAAAGGGGAAAGGGGAAAGGGGAAAGGGGAAAGGGGAAAGGGGAAAGGGGAAGGGGAAGGGGAAAGGGGAAGGGGAAGGGGAAAGGGGAAGGGAAAGGGGAAAGGGAAAGGGAAAGGGAAAGGGAAAGGGAAGAGGAATGGAAAGGGGAAAGGGAAGGGGAAAGGGAAGGGAAAGGGAAGGGGAAAGGGAAGGGGAGAGGAGAGGAGACTCGAGGAGAGGAGACTCAGAGGAGAGGAGACTCGAGGAGACGAGAAGAGACGAGAAGAGAAGAGAAGAGACGAGAAGAGAAGAGAAGAGAAGAGAAGAGAAGAGAAGAGAAGAGAAGAGAAGAGAAGAGAAGAGAGAGAGAAGAGAAGAGAAGAGAAGAGAAGAGAAGAGAAGAGAAGAGAAGAGAAGAGAAGAGAAGAGAAGAGAAGAGAAGAGAAGAGAAGAGAAGAGAAGAGGAGAGGAAGTCCCTGCAGAGCCAAGCAAACGCTGATTCGATAAGGGAATCTGAAGGGTTTCTTTTAGTAGCTGAGAAAGATCAACAGAGTTACTTGGTCTGAGCCCCAAGCACTTTCTTAATTGTTAAGCTTTCAGGAACTGCCTGTAAACGGCTGCAACCTTTCTTCTCACAGGTCAGGCTTTTTCTACCTGACCTGGGAAACCTCACAGGAGGCAGAATTTAAGACTTCCTGAGAACGCTTTTCGAGCCAAGCTTTTCGGATGGGTCCTCGCAGCCAGCAGGCACTGGGGAACGAGGCTTTAACCTCAGCCTAAAGAGCTGCAGATGCCAGGGAGAGGGTTTGGCTTTGGAACTCCCCGCTAGCAGAGCTCGATGCTTAAGGAGATGACAGCATCAGCTGGGGTTTAAAAGGCAAACGTTAAGCCGTTTCCATGTCAAGCTGGGGAATGTGGGAAGAGCAGATGGGCCGGGGACCGAGCTTGGGTCATCCTCTCAAGGCGTGATTTGGCCGCGGGCAAGGCGATCGCTGGCCCTCGGCGTCCGAGCCTGGGGTGTGGGAATTGGCAGGGCAGGGAAAGGGAAATTTGGGTGGACCCCTGTGCTGAAAAGGTGGATGGGTAAAGCCACGGCGAGGGCTGACGTCACCCCCTTGCTTACGTGGCCTGGGGATGATTTAAAGCGGGCGTGGGGCCGGGTGGGGCCGGGCGCTAACTCGGTGGGTTGCTGCCTGCCCCAAATGACCCCCCAGGGCTTCGGGGCTGAGATACCAGAGCAGATCCAAAGCAGCTCCAGAGTGAGCAGTGAGGTCCATAAAGCAAGGAGCTACTTAATGCAGCCATCAAGCTTGGGCTCTTCCCCAGAACAGTTGGGGAACATCCAGGAATCCACTAAACAAAGCTAGGGCATGTGCAGCAAGGATAGCGTGGCCAGCAGCAGCAGGGAGGTCACTCTGCCCCTGTACTCACCACTGCTTAGGCCACACCTTGAGTCCTGTGTCCAGTTCTGGGCTCCTCAGTTTAAGAAGGGCATTGAGACACTTGAAGGTGTCCAGAGAAGGGCAAGGAGGCTGGGGAGGGGTCTGGAGCACAGCCCTGTGAGGAGAGGCTGAGGGAGCTGGGGTTGCTTAGCCTGGAGAAGAGGAGGCTCAGGGGAGACCTTCTTGCTCTCTGCAACTCCCTGAAGGGAGGTTGTAGCCAGGTGGGGGTTGGTCTCTTCTCCCAGGCAGGCAGCACCAGAACAAGAGGACACAGCCTCAAGCTGTGTCAGGGGAAGTTGAGGCTGGAGGTGAGGAGAAAGTTCTTCCCAGAGAGAGTTGTTAGCCATTGGGATGTGCTGCCCAGGGAGGTGGTGGAGTCCCCATCCCTGGAGGTGTTCAAGAGGGGATTGGACGTGGCACTTGGTGCTGTGGCTTAGTTAGTCAGGATGTGCTGGGTGACGGGTTGGACTTGATGATCTTTGAGGTCTCTTCCAACCTTATTGGTTCTATGAGATATATATAATATATGTATTTTTAAAACCATTGCAGCCTTCAAAGTGGCTTTGCCTGACCAGAAAAGCAGCTAAAAACATGTAGGTGTGACCATTTGGCTTCCTCCAGAGAAAGAAAAAGCAAGCAAAGGCAGAGCTCCTGCCTCTAATTTGAGGGTTTTGCTGAATATAATCATTTTTGTGGCCTTGAGGGTTAAGAGAGGGGAAGGAAAAGGAAAGAAAAAGGAGCAATTTGCAGTTTGGGTCCAAAGTAATTGACACTTTGGAGAGCTTGCAGGAAGAAAAACAAAGCAAGAGCAAACATAAACAAAGTTGCTTTGGAGCAGCTTATTGCTTGCTGTGATTTCAGACAGCGGTGGTGTTTCCCTTTGATTCCCTCCTAATTGGCTTGGCTGTATCCTTTTAGCTGAGCAGAATTCTCATAGAATAGAATAGAATTCTCATAGAATAGAATAGAATAGAATAGAATAGAATAGAATAGAATAGAATAGAATAGAATAGAATAGAATAGACCAGGTTGGAAGAGACCTTCAAGATCATTGTGTCCAGCCTATCATCCAACACCATCTAATCAACTAAACCATGGCACCAAGCTCCTCCTCCTGAACACCTCCAGTGAAGGTGACTCCACCACCTCCCTGGGCAGCACATTCCAATGGGCAATCACTCTCTCTGTGTAAAACTTCCTAAACCTCCCCTGGTGCAGCCTGAGACTGTGTCCTCTTGTTCTGGTGCTGCTTGCCTGGGAGAAGAGACCAACCCCCACCTGGCTACAACCTCCCTTCAGGGAGTTGTAGACAGCAAGAAGGTCACCCCTGAGTCCCCACCTCTCCAGGCTAAGCAACCCCAGCTCCCTCAGTCTCTCCTCATAGGGCTTGTGCTCCAAACCCCATCACCTACCTCCCCCCCCATCACCAACCTCCCCCCCATCACCTACCTCCCCCCATCACCCACCTCCACCCCATCACCTACCTCTCCCCAACAGCACCTACCTCCCCCTACCATCACCTACCTCCACCCCCCATCACCTACCTCCACCCCATCACCTGCTTTCCCCACCACCACCTACCTCCACCCCATCACCTGCCTTCCCCACCACCACCTACCTCCATCCCATCACCTGCCTTCCCCACCATCACCTACCTCCACCCCATCACCTGCCTTCCCCACCACCACCTGCCTCCACCCCATCACCTGCCTTCCCCCCACCACCTACCTCCACCCCATCATGTGCCTTCCCCACCACCACCTACCTCCATCCCTTCACCTGCCTTCCCCACCACCACCTGCCTCCACCCCATCACCTGCCTTCCCCCCCACCACCTACCTCCACCCCATCATGTGCCTTCCCCACCACCACCTGCCTCCACCCCATCACCTGCCTTCCCCACCACCACCTGCCTCCACCCCATCACCTGCCTTCCCCCCCACCACCTACCTCCACCCCATCATGTGCCTTCCCCCCCACCACCTACCTCCACCCCATCACCTGCCTTCTCCACCACCACCTACCTCCACCCCATCACCTGCCTTCTCCACCATCACCTACCTCCACCCCATCACCTGCCTTCCCCACCACCACCTACCTCCACCCCATCACCTGCCTCCCCCCACCAGCTCCTGCTTCCTCCCACCAGCATCTACTCCAACCCAGGCATCTCTTTAAAGCTTTCTTGCATTCATTCCACATCTCCTGCCTACAGAGCAGACAGAAACCAGCTCAGCTCCTTGCAGTGGAGGAAAGACGAGGCTTCAGTGCACACAGAGGTGCTGTGGACCGCTGCAGATCCCATACTGCTCTCCAACTCTCTTGCTTTTAGCACCAGCTACCTCTCCATGTAACACACACACACAGAGCCTTTCTCTAAACCCTTCTTCCTAGCACTCTGCTGTTGAAGGACAAGAGGTTATCTCCACCAAGGCTGATTAAACCACCCACATTTGCAGAGCTAATGGCACAAAAGCTTGAAATTCAGCTGCTCTGAGAACAAATTTCCATCTCCCCCCCAGCCCCCTCTCAGCTCAAGTGGCACTTTGCTCTCTCCCCCTGAATAATTCATGTCGTTTCCCGAGGTTGTTGTTTTCCTTCTTTCCATGAAGGCAGCCCATGAATGCACCTGCTTGGGCTTGATTTTTGTTAATGAATAACCCTGAATTAGCCACGAAATGCTAAATGGCACCATGACCTCATCAGGCATTAACCATGCATGAGACAAGCATAGCAACCGGGCAAAACACAGCAGCCCAAGCTGGAGATCACTGCAGGCACAGGTGGAACTTCCTGAGTGCTTAGCAAGGCAGGGAGCAGAACTCTCTTTCCTGGAGGTGAAGGACATCAGCACCAGGGGAGATGAAAGAGGCTTGGATGGGGCTAGGCTGCCTGTGTAGCACTTGGGGATTTCACTCCCACCCTGACAAGCTTCACCAGACTCGATTGAATCCTCCTCTTGTCCTTCTCCTCCCTGCTGCCTGTCTCATCTTCCCCATTTGTGAGCTGTCTGCTGCAGTAAAAGCATCCACAGGGTGAGACCCAACACCTTCAATGCTTTTCAAGGGTGGAAGAGGAGAGGAGAGGAGGAGGAGGAGGAGAGAAGAGAGAGGAGAGGAGAGGAGAGGAGAGGAGAGGAAAGGAGAGGAGAGGAGAGGAGAGGGAGGAGGAGAGGAGAGGAGAGGGAGGAGAGGAGAGGAGAGGAAAGGAGAAGGAAGGGAGAGGAGAGGAGAGGGAGAGGAAAGGAAAGAGGAGAGGAGGAGAGGAAAGGAGAGGAGAAGGAGAGGAGAGGAGAGGAGAGGAGAGGAAAGGAGAGGAAAGAGGAAAGGGAGAGGGAGAGGAGAGGAGAGGAGAAAGGAGGAAAGGGAGAGGAAGGAAAGAGAAGGAGGAGGAGGAGGAGAGGAGAGGGAGAGGAGAGGAGAGGAGAGGAGAGGAAAGGAAAGGAGAGGAGAGGAAAGGAGAGGAGAGGAAAGGAAAGGAGAGGAGAGGAGAGGAAGAGGAGAGGAAAGGAGAGGGAGAGGAGAGGAGAGGAGAGGAGAGGAGAGGAGGAGGAGAGGAGAGGAGAGGAGAGGAGAGGAGAGGAAAGGAGAGGAGAGGAGAGGAAAGAGAGGAGAGGAGAGGAGGAGGGAGAGGAGAGGAAGAGGAGAGGAGAGGAGAGGAGAGGAGAGGAGAGGAGGAGGAGAGGAGAGGAGAGGAGAGGAAAGGAGAGGAGAGGAGAGGAGAGGAAGAGGAGAGGAGAGGAGAGGAGAGGAGAGGAAAGGAAAGGAGAGGAAAGGAAAGGAAAGGAGAGGAGAGGAGAGGAAAGGAAAGGAGAGGAGAGGAGAGGAAAGGAGAGGAAAGGAAAGGAGAAAGGAGAGGAAAGGAAAGGAAAGGGAAGGAAAGGAAAGGAAAGGAAAGGAAAGGAAAGGAAAGGAAAGGAAGAGGAGAGGAGGAGAGGAAAGGAAAGGAAAGGAAAGGAAAGAGGAGAGGAAAGGAAAGGAAAGGAAAGGAAAGGAGAAGGAAAGGAGAGGAAAGGAGAGGAGAGGAGAGGAAAGGAGAGGAGAGGAAAGGAGAGGGAGGAAAGGAAAGGAAAGGAGAGGAAAGGAAAGGAAAGGAGAGGAAAGGAAAGGAAAGGAAAGGAAAGGAAAGGAAAGGAAAGGAAAAGACCAGGTTGGAATAGACCTTTGAGATCAAGTCCAACCTGTCACCCAACACCTCATGACTACTAAACCATGGCACCAAGTGCCACATCCAGTCCCCTCTTGAACACCTCCAGGGATGGGGACTCCACCACCTCCCTGGGCAGCACATTCCAATGGCCAATCTCTCTTTCTGGGAAGAACTTTCTCCCCATCTCCAGCTTAAACTTCCCCTGGCACAGCTTGAGACTGTGTCCTCTTGTTCTGGTGCTGGGTGCCTGGGAGAAGACCCCCACCTGGCTGCAACCTCCCTTCAGGTAGTTGTAGACAGCAATGAGGTCTCCTCTGAGCCTCCTCTTCTCCAGGCTAAGCAACCCCAGCTCCCTCAGCCTCTTCTCACAGGGCTGTGCTCCAGACCCCTCCCCAGCCTTGTTGCCCTTCTCTGGACACCTTCCAGCAACTCAACATCTTTCCTAACCTGAGGGGCCCAGAACTGGTCACAGGATGCAAGATGTGGTCTAACCAGTGCTGAGCACAGGGGCAGAATGACTTCCCTGCTCCTGCTGGCCACACTGTTCTTGATACAGGCCAGGATGTTTCACCAGTAAGGAACCCATCAGCTCCTTATTCCACCCAGCAACCCAGAGATGTGGGAAAGTCCTTGCAGATGGGGAAACTGAGACATGTGGTCATGGAATGAGTTAGTACCAGAGCCAGGCTTAGGATTCAGGAGGTCCTGGTAACCATGGCAGGGCTCAGCCCACCAAGCCCCCTGCAGCGGGCTTGGGTTCCCTCTCCCAAGGCTCTGGGCTCCACAAGGAGCATCCCACCTCCTCTGGGGCATTAACCCTCCCCAGCCCTCCATCCAAGGGGGGTGTGACAATGTGCAATGTAAACCATTGCAGCCCTGCACCACACCAGCAGGTCATGGGCTCTCTAATGCCTTGCAGACACAGACACTAAATCTAAATGAAGTTGCAGGAGCTCAGGAGGCTCCCAGCCGCTGCTGATTCCATTCAGAGCAGGGTGCAAGTGAGATGCTCTTCCCATTCCTCATTGCACTGCAGCAAAGCATCAGCACTGGGGAAAATGAGGCACAGAAGGAGCTGGAGACTTGCCCCAAACCAGAAGCAAACCCTGGGGCAAGGCTGGGTGCTTCAGCTGCACTAGTCTGAGACTTCATTAAATCACAGCACCGTGTCTCCCTGCTGCCCCAGGAGCCTGATGTGCTTCATTGCCATCCTGATCAAAGCCAGCATGAGCTGTAAAACAAGGATGGTTTACAGTTATCTAATCATCAGCTTTCCAGTCCCTAGACATGCTGGAGCCAAAACTTTGAGTCCCACCAGGATTCCCAATGTTGTTTTGCTTTAGGAGGTTGTCCTTCTGGGAAGAGCTTTAAACTTCAGCTCTGCACTGGGGAGATGTTTCCTTGGAGGGAGCTGACAGGTAGGGAACTGCAGCCCAGCTCCACACTGTCTCTTTTTTCTCTACTGTTTGGAGGTCCACAATCTCCAGCCTCTGCTCAACAGATGGCAGAGAATTGTTTGTGGCTGGAAAAGGCACAGGAAAGGGCTGCAAAGATGCTGAGGGGACTGGAACATCTCTCTGATGAGGCAAGACTGAGGGAATTGGGATTGTTATTTTCAGTCCTGGAAAAGAACAGGCTGAAGGGGGGAATCTCATCAATGCACTTAAAGTGCCCTTTGCTTGCTTTGTGTACAAGAGGATGAAGAGCTCACAAGCTAAGTGCTGTTGGCTGGATCTAGAAACATGCACTGAAGTGGTGAACAGAGGTCCAACACATCTCAGGCTCCAGCAGCCAAACCTAGCCCAGTTTCAATCAGAGGAACCCATGCAAATACCCTCCAGCTCACTATCAGACTGCAAATATCCTCAAAGCCCAGCCCAAAGGAGCAATACAAAGAGCTTCACCCCCCCCCCCAAATCATGTTTTTAGGCCCCTCCCTATATCCCAGCTGATTTATTATCCACTGAACACTGAACCAGCCTGCATTTTCCAGCCAGTTCAGAGCAGCACTTGGTGCTGAAGTGTCCAACCCCTGTTTCACTGTAAAGTGGAACACTCAGGAGCCAACTGCAGCAAAATCCTTGTTGCTGGATCGGGTTCATCCCTGGCAAGGAGCCGGTGAATTTGGGGAGGGATCCGGTTCACTTTGTCCAGCTACAAGGCAGAGACGTCAGAAGGCACAACCACAGCCCAGCTCTCAGCCCACAGCATCATTTCCCTGCTTTCCAAGTGCCCTCTGAGCTAGCAGGGAAAGCAAGACCTGTGCTGGTGTGCCACACGTGTGGGGCTGACTCAGCTCGAGATGTTCCTTCAGGGGGATCCTCCGAAGAACAAGCTGTATTTAAACACTGGAGCCACAGTCATCCACTCTGAGTGGACACAGGGAGAGCTGGGAATGATGTGAGCTCCCCAAAGCTAATTAAAAATGAATAGCTGAAGAAGTCAATGAAGCAACAGGCTGCAAGCAGGTCAGCCCAGATGGTGAGGGAGGCTGGGAGCAGGCAGCGAGGGACACAGCTGGGGCTTGGAGGATTACAAGGCGCTGGGAGAGGAGCAAAGGGAGTTCAAAGGGTCCAGGTCAGAGGGACATGTTAAGTGGATTTAAGGGAATAGAGCTGATGCAAGTTGCATGCTTTGGGTTTGGAGGAAGGTCTGATTCATATCAGAGTCATCTCTCCAGGTCAGCCTCCTTGCAAAGCTCTCAGGCTGAGCAGCAAGCCTGCCTGGTGCTGCAGAGGCAGCGGGTTCAACCCAGACGCAGGGGAGCTCTGAGCTTACCTGCCCTGGCCCGCCTCCAACGTCAGCTCCCCCAGTGCAAACAGAGCCTAGGAGACACAAACAAAACACAGCCTGGGAAGTGGAACCCACAGCATTTGTGGGCTGGAGCTGACCCACACGAGCATGAAAACCAGTTTGGAAGAGCAAGCTGTGCCAGGAGCACAGCACCAAATGGAGACCAACCCATCTAAGGAAGCGAAGTGCAGAGCCCAGCTGGCCGGGAGGACATAGGGGTGGTGAAACAGGGGTGGGATAGGCCATGGGAATAACACCATAGAATCATCAAGGTTGAAAGAGACCTCTAAGATCATCAACCATCAACCCACCACCACCATGGTCATTAAACCATGTTCCCAAGTGCCATGGCCACAGGTTTCTTGCACACCTCCAGGGATGGGGACTCCACCACCTCCCTGGGCAGCCTGTGCCAACCCCTGGCCACCCTTTCCTACAGTCTGGGATTTGGTTGCAGGCTGTCCTGAGACTTTTCCAGCCACAGCCCTGTGCTTAATATACCTTGGATGTGTGAACCCAGGTGTTACTGGTATTTTGCCATGGTTTTATCATCAGCTAGTAAAGAGTGGGGTTCCTTTTTGGCATCCTTCCCTCCTGCCTGCTCTCCTGAGCCCCAGAGCAGTGCATGGACCTCGGTTTGCTTTCCATGCTCACTGCTTGCTAAACACAAGGAGGACAAAGAGGTATCTGAGGCCAGGCTCACATAGACATTCAAAGTCACACTTGATGTGGCCCTGGGCAGCCTGATCTAGTTGGAGGTGTCCCTGCTGACTGCAGGGGGGTTGGACAAGATGACCTTTGAGGGTCCCTTCCAGCCTGAGGCACCCTCTGAATCTGCAAGGACATGGAAGCCAGCAGCATGATTTTGCTAGGCAGGAGTTAAGCAGTAGCAGCAAACCCTCTGGGCCAGGGCCTTTATCTGACTATTCAAGGAGCTGCAGCCCTCACAAGGAATTAAAGCAGCATGAAAAAAGCTGTCTGAATGCAGTGCCCACCCATGGAGACACGGCTGCAAGATCAGGACCTAACATGACATTACCACACGCTGCTAGTGCTGGAGATGAGGAGGGAAGGATCCTGCCTGAGGGATGCTGCAGGGGGAATTGAGAGGAGCAGGCTCTGTTTCACTTGGTGGGCAGGAGAGCAGGGCTAAAGCAGCCTCTTCCTCCTCCAAAATGACTGCTGCAACAAGCCTTAGGCACCACTGCACCAACCACCCTGCCCATGAAAAAGCAGCTGTGTTCCTACTGCATCCCTCCTCCAAAGGATGCTGGAGGGCCCCAGCCCTGGCATCAGCTCTGTGCAGAACAAACAGATCCCAGGGCAGGATCAGCCTCCTCAGGGATCAGCCTTGGGGCTACTCAGACTGGAGAAGAGAAAGCTCTACGGAGACCTTAGGGCAGCCTTCCAGCAGCTGAAAGGGGCTACAGGAGAGCTGGGGAGGGACTTGTTACAATGGCTTGGAGTGATAGGACTAGTGTGGCAGGGATGTATTGAAGCTGGAAGAGGGGAGATTAAGGCTGGAAATTAGGAAGAAATTCTTCCCAGGGAGGGTGGGGAGACACTGGAACAGGTTGCCCAAGGAGGTTGTGGATGCCCCCTCCCTGGATGAGGCCTTGAGCAACCTGCACTAGTAGAAGGTGTCCCTGCCCATGGCAGGGGTTGGAAGTGGAAGATCTTTAAGACCCCTTCCAACCCAACCCATTCTATGAATCTATGAAAGCATCTTTCCCCCCACAACAGCCTGCAAGAAGTCTTAAACCCCAGAAAAGCTGAGTTCCAGTACGTTCCATTACACCACAGAGCCTCAGATTAAGGTTCCCAAGTATGCCTTTAATTTAAGCTTAATAAAGCTTGTTATTGTCCACTCATTAATGAGTGCTTATTAAAAACATATTTATTGCATATGGTGCTGAGAGATCTCCTAGAGGGAGCCTGAGGCAAGGCTCCCTACCTCCACACTGTAGCATTTAATGAGGGATACATGTGCAGGGGGCCCTAAATTCACAGCAAGCATGTTTCTAATCAGCACTTGTGCCTGTGTGCTGAGGCAGCCAGCACACATACCTGTCTGTGCACCCACACGAGATGTCAATGAAAGGCAGATGCAAAAACCTGGTTCCACAGCCTCAGCAGCAGCTTTGGCATGGGATGAGAAGGGCAAGGAAGCTGGGGAAGGGTCTGGAGAACAGGGCTGGGGAGGAGAAGCTGAGGGAGCTGAGGGTGTTCAGCCTGGAGAACAGGAGGCTGAGGGGAGACCTCATTGCTCTCTACAGCTCCCTGAGAGGAGGTTGCAGCCAGGTGGGGCTTGGGCTCTTCTTCCAAACAGGGTGAGAGGAAATGGTCTCACATTGCACCAGGGGAGGTTTAGGTTGGAGATGAGGAATATTTCTTTGCTGTAAGAGTGGTCAGGCAGTGGAAGAGGCTGCCCAGGGAGGTGGTGGAGTCCCCATCCCTGGAGGTGTGCAAGAAACCTGTGGCCATGGCACTTGGGGATGTGGTTTGGTGGCCATGGGGGTGTTGGGTTGCTGGTTGGGCTTGGTGATCTTAGAGGCTGCTTGTCCAAGCTTCATGATTCTATTCTACACAAGGATGTCTTGGATATGGAACACATCTACCCCCTCCTGCACCACCTCCCCAGACCCACCCTAGCCAGCTCATTTGCTCAGCTCAGTGAGCCTTGCTGGGGCTGGCAGGAGGGGGGTTGCATGTTTTTAGGGGGTTGCTTTTTTGGTGGTGGGGTTTTTTTAAGGTCTGATTTTTAGAGCACTCAAAACCACTCTCCCCCTCTCCCCCCCCCTTCTGTTTTCCCTCGAAGCAGCTTAGCTAGAGGTTGGGGGGAGGAGGGGGAAAGCTGCCAGGAAAGCTCCTAACAACCCTGGTTGGAGACAGGGTTTACATGCTCAGCTGTCCCTTGTAAACTAAGCCCTGTGTGAGATTTTTTCTTCCCAAACCTTTCAATTCCCCCTTCCCTGCCCTCACCCCTCCTGCTTCCCTCACTCTGCAAGTATGCAGCAAAAAATACTTTGGGATAAGAATGTCCTTTTGTGCTGCAGGAGAGCAGTGGGCAAGAGGAAGGAAAATGAAAGCACCAGGGGGAAGAATCAGCCCTGCCTTGGCCAGCCCTTCCCAGCAGGTTCTGGAGGGAAAAGAAAGGAAGCACTTCCAGATCAAGGTGCAGCCAAAAACCTGCTCATCATCACCATGGCAATGTCACCATCCTGCTCTGTAAATGGAAGTGACAGCACAGAGGTCTCAGGTGGGATCATTTTCAGGCAGCCTGTGCGCTGAGAGGTTCAAGTGAGCACAGGATGGGTTGGAAAGGACCTTAAAGGTGATCTACTTCCAACCCCCTGCCATGGGCAGGGTCACCTCCCACTAGCCCAGGTTGCTCATCCAGCCTGGCCTTGAACACCTCCAGGGAGGGGACATCTGCAGCCTGCCTGGGCAACCTGTGCCAGTGTCTCCCCACCTTCACTGGAAAGAATTTCTTCCTCATCTCCAGACTCAATCTGCCCTCTTCCAGCTCAAAGCCACTGCCCTCATCCTATCACACCCTTGGACAAGCAATGCCTGAACATGGACAAGGTCAAGAGCTCCAAAAGGGGCAGTCCTTGGTGGGAATTCCTCATCCCAAGATCATAGAATCAATAAGGTTGGAAAAGACCTCAGAGATCATCAAGTCCAACCTGTCCCCCAACACCTCCTGACTAACTAAACCATGGCATCAAGTGCCACATCCAATCCCCTCTTGAACACCTCCAGGGATGGGGACTCCACCACCTCCCTGGGCAGCACATCCCAATGGCCAATCTCTCATTCTGGGAAGAACTTTCTCCTCATCTCCAGCCTAAACCTCCCCTGGCACAGCTTGAGACTGTGTCCTCTTGTTCTGGTGCTGCCTGCCTGGGAGAAGAGACCAACCCCCACCCTGGCTACAACCTCCCTTCAGGGAGTTGGAGAGAGCAAGAAGGTCTCCCCTGAGCCTCCTCTTCTGCAGGCTAAGCAACCCCAGCTCCCTCAGCCTCTCCTCACAGGGCTGTGCTCCAGACCCCTCCCCAGCCTCATTGCCCTTCTCTGGACACCTTCAAGTCTCTCAATATCCTTCTTAAACTGAGGGGCAGGGTGAGAAGATACTGCTCCTCCCTGGTGTTAACTGGGTGAGATCTCTCCTCTTTTGGCTGTAGAGGGAAGCCATCCTGCTTCCATGCCCCTGCACGGCTCTCGGTGTGCAGGGGGAGAAGGCAGGCGCCGTTCCCACCGGACCTGGCGTGGCTCAAACCCTTTGGAAAAGGGAAGCACTAAGCACTTTTTGGCTTGGAGCAGGATTAAAAAAAAAACCCCAACAAAACCCAGCAGAACTGATTCTGTTGTGGCCAGAGCGGATGTGTCAGCACAGCAAGTCTCCAGGGGGAAGGGTTTCTGGCTCAGGCTGGGATGGACTCACGGTGCAGAAGAGAGGGTCCCGGAAACATGTGTCCCTGCTGCCCAGATGTGTGTTCTCCACGCTCCTGGGAGCAGAAATTCCTGTTAACTCAACCAAGCTGGGAAGCTGCTGTCACCTTCCTTCCTTGCCAGTCCCATGCAGGATGAAGCACAAGGGATGGCAGCAGGTGCCCTGCCTGGAAAGCCTGGCAGCACCACGCATTACTCAGAGCATCCTTCACACGGCCCACCTTCCCCTGCCCCAGAAGGAGTCCAGGAGGAGCCCGGGGCCGGGGGGGGAGCCCGTGCCCCAGGAGCAGCCCCTGCCCCCAGGAGCCGCCCATGCCCCAGGAGCAGCCCGGGGCCGGGGAGCCCGTGCCCCAGGAGCTGCCCGTGCCCCAGGAGCAGCCCCTGCCCCCAGGAGCCGCCCGGGGCAAGGGGAGCCCGTGCCCCAGGAGCAGCCCCTGCCCCCAGGGGCCGCCCCTACCCCCAGGAGCTGCCCGTGCCCCAGGAGCAGCCCCTGCCCCCAGGAGCCGCCCGTGCCCATGGAGCAGCCCGGGGCCGGGGGAGCCCGTGCCCCAGGGGGAGCCCCTGCCCCCAGGAGCCGCCCCTGCCCGGGGCAGCCCGTGCCCCCAGGAGCCGCCCGTGCCCCCAGGAGCAGGTGTGAGCCTCCACGCTGGGGTCTCCCCATGCTCCCAGCCACTCGTTGACATGTGGGTGATAGACGAGCACCATTACTCCAGCTCTGCTGCCTCTCCAGCATGGCTGGGCCCTGAGCCCAAGAGTTTCACTCCCTGAGTTAATGGAAATATTATACACATGGAGCTGGCCCCTTCCCAAAGACACTCCTGCCTTGCAGAGGGAGCTGCTCCTCATGGCTCTGTGCTCAGCAGATAGATGCTTCAGAGGGGATGGAGGGAAGAATGTCCTTCATGATGCAGGCTGAGACTGTAAGGTAGGGGTGGGAAGACAACTGGCCATCTCCTGCAGCCCAGAAAGTTTCCTTGCAAGATGGTTGGGCAAGGAGGAGCCCAGACGTCATTACTTCAGGCACAAGGTGAAAACAGCAGGACTCATCCCTTCCCAGGCTGTCCTGCACTGAGATTCACAGGTTCACACGTTGCCTTGGGTCAGAAGGGACCTTCAAAGGTCATCTTGCCCAGCCCCCAGCAGTCAGCAGGGACACCTCCAGCTAGAGCAGGCTGCCCAGGACCACATCAAGTCTGATCTTGAATGTCTCTGTGAGTCTGGCCTCAACCACATCCCTGGGCAACCTGTTCCAATATTTTACCACTCACATTGTAAAGATCTTCCTCCTGATGCCCAGCCTAAATGTCCCCTGCTCCAGCTTCAAACCATTGTCCCTCATCCTATCCCTCCAAGCCGTTCTGAGCAGCCCCTCCCCAGCCTTCCTGTGGGTCCCCTGCAGATGGAAACGCGGCTCTAAGATACTGAAATGCGGTCGTAGGTGCCAACCAAGAGAGACAGCCCCCCACTAACACCCCACTCACCCAGGCTTTGCAGGGTACCACGAGCCAAAATTCAAGAGTGAGGAGGTCAGGGAGGGATTTCTGCCATCAGAGCACCCCTGAGGGCTCCAGGATGCCTGTGGCTGTGTTTAAACCACTCGCAATGCCCTGGCTCTTCCACCCAGCGGCGGAGGCCAAACCCCAGGAGGGTCTTGTTTCCCTTCCAGGGCTTTTTTACATCTTCTAGATCTTCTCTGCCAGCTGGACAGCTGCACTCTCAGGGCAATTCTATGCATCATCTGAAAGGAAAGGGCTTCACTTAATTAGGTTATTTAAATGACACATTTGATGGGAAGAGCCAAGCAGACTGAACAGGATATTTAATGCTCACATTAGCTCGCATGCACACACACACACACACACACCACTATCTGAAAGGCCTGGAAATCCATGGCAAAGGCTTCACTGCACAGGCTGCAGCCCAGATGTTAGTAGAAATTTCTGTTAGAGGGTAGGAGGGCTCTGCAGAGGGACCTTGACAGGCTGGACAGATGGGCAGAGTCCAAGAGGAGGGCATTCAACAAGTCCAAGTGCCAGGGGCTGCACTTTGGTCACAACAACCTCATGCAGTGCTACAGGCTGGGGAAAGAGTGGCTGAGAACAGCCAGGCAGAAAGAGACCTGGGGGTAGTGGTGGACAGCAGCTGAACATGAGCCAGCAGTGTGCCCAGGTGGCCAAGAAGGCCAATGGCATCCTGGGCTGTATCAAGAACAGTGTGGCCAGCAGGAGCAGGGAAGTCATTGTGCCCTGTGCTCAGCACTGGTTAGGCCACACCTTGAGTCCTGTGTCCAGTTCTGGGCTCCTCAGTTTAAGAAGGGCATTGAGACACTTGAAGGTGTCCAGAGAAGGGCAAGGAGGCTGGGGAGGGGTCTGGAGCACAGCCCTGTGAGGAGAGGCTGAGGGAGCTGGGGTTGCTTAGCCTGGAGAAGAGGAGGCTCAGGGGAGACCTTCTTGCTCTCTCCAACTCCCTGAAGGGAGGTTGTAGCCAGGTGGGGGTTGGTCTCTTCTCCCAGGCAGGCAGCACCAGAACAAGAGGACACAGTCTCAAGCTGTGCCAGGGGAGGTTTAGGCTGGAGGTGAGGAGACAGTTCTTCCCAGAAGAACATTGGAATGTGCTGCCCAGGGAGGTGGTGGAGTCCCCATCCCTGGAGGTGTTCAAGAGGGGATTGGATGTGGCACTTGCAGCCATGGTTTAGTTAGTCATGAGGTCTGTGGTGACAGGTTGGACTTGATGATCTTTGAGATCTCTTCCAACCTTATTGATTCTATGAAAGAAATGCTCAGAGGGCTGATGCAGGGAGCTGCCACCTGGACAGCAAGGGCACAGCTGCCACACAAGGGGTTGCCAAAGGAGATTTTCCTCCTTGGTCACAAGTCTGTGGGTTCTCTGCCTTACAGAAATAGAACCAAAATTGCCATTTATTTTGTTTTGCCTTTTTTCCCCCTCCCCTCCTGCTTTTCTCACTGATTCCCCTCTGTGTGGAGGAGCAATGGGCAGGAGACTTTCAAAAGGGGCAAATGATTTCCCTTCAGCAAAACCAAAGCCCAAAGCTTGTCTGCTGGGGTGGGGGTGGGGGAAATGAAACAAAATCAGAAATGTGGCATTTTGAAGCAAAACAAACAGGGCTGCAGCTCCAATCCTTTCAGCTCCTCATTCCTACATCTGAAAAGCCTGAACCCAAGTGCAGATTTCAAGCTTGGTTTAGAAGTGGGACACAAAATGCTTCCAGGTCCGTCGCTCTCCAAAGAGCAGATGCCAAAAGCAGATGATGTCCCCACAGGTGGGAAGGGACAAGCTCAGGCATCAGGTTGAGAAGCACAGCATTGAAAATCAAATGTCTTTGCTCAGAGAAGCTGCATTTAACCTTTTTGGGGGTGGAATGAGATCCACTCTGCTGCAATATGAGTAGCTGAGGGAGCTGGGGTTGCTTAGCCTGCAGAAGAGGAGGCTCAGGGGTGACCTTGCTGTCTACAACTCCCTTCAGGAAGGTTGCAGCCAGGAGGGGGTTGGTCTCTTCTCCCAGGCAAGCAGCACCAGAACAAGAGGACACAGTCTCAAACTGTGCCACGGGAGGTTCAGGCTGGATGTTAGGAAGAACTTCTTCCCAGAATGAGAGATTGGCCATTGGAATGTGCTGCCCAGGGAGGTGGTGGAGTCACCATCACTGGATGTATTTCAGAAGAGCCTGGATGAGGCACTTGGTGCCATGGTTTAGTTGATTAGATGGTGTTGGGTGATAGGTAGGACTGGATGATCTCTGAGGTCTCTTCCAACCTGGTTAATTCTATTCTAAAGTCATGATCAGGAACTCAGGACCTCAAAGTCCTAGTGGTGGACCAAGACCTTTCCTGCCAGGCAGCAGAAGGCAAGGAACATCCCTCTGTGATGCCACCCTGCTGCAGTGAGCTTTACACGGTGAGCAGCACCTTGGTTTTTCTCTGAGCCCAGGAGGGCAGCCAAGAAATGTCAGCAAGTGACTCACCAGCAATGGAAAGAGTTCTGCTTCTACAGCCCAGCTCCTGGCCCTGGCTCTTGCAAGTGACACAACCATTTGGGCACCTGGCCCTCACTCTCTCTTTAATCTACAGATCTATAGCCCCTGACACTTTGCTCCAGGGGTCACTTGCAACGTCACACACAAGCCCTGGTCTCCTTCTGGGCTGCAGGCTGGTGAAGAGAAGGTCTCTGGGGAGATCTTCTTGTGGCCTTTCAGTAGTTAAAGAGACTGCTTAGAAAGCTGGGGACAGACTTTTCAACAGGGTCTGTTGTGACAGGACAAGGGGGGATGGTGTGACACTGAAAGAGACTAGAGAAAAGGAAGACATTTGTTCTGGTAAGGGTGGTGGGACACTGGACCAGGTTGCCCAGGGAGGTGGGAGATGCCTCATCCCTGGACCCTTTCCAGGTCAGGCTGTTTGGAGCTCTGAGGAACCTGCTGTAGCTGCAGATGGGGGGGTTGGACTAGATGATCTCCAGAGGTCCCTTCCAGCCCAAACCATTCTATGATTCTATGTCCCCACTCACTGCAGGGGCTTGGACTAGACCTTTAGAGGTCCCTTCCAACTCAAACCACTCCATGACTCTATGATTCTCTCCCCACTGCTGCAGGCCAAATTCTGTGGGGCTGAAGGAAGACAACCAGAGGTGTTCTTGAAGCTCCAGGAGCTGGTCTTAAAGTTTGGACACTTTTTGTGGCATGAAAAGCTCTGAAAGGAAGAAGCAGGGCAAGGAAAGCAGGAAAAGCTTCACGCCTGTCAGGAAGGTAGTTGGGAGTGCAGTGCCAGACCTGGCAACCTCCTGACTGTGGGCAGCCAAAGCTGGGGGACTGCCCTTTCAAACAGATACCAAAGGTGGGTGTGGTGGAGAGCAAGTGGAGTGAGAAAGGTTACAGAGTCATCAGCAGGGGGTCATTTCTGCAGGCAGGGAGGGAAAGGGGACAGGGGCAGAGCTGGGAATGGCATTTCTGGGGCGTGAATGTCCCCTGGAGCAGCCTAGAGGGGGTGAATTCAGGAACTGGTAGCTGCCACAGAGTTTGGGCTGTGAGCACAGCAATGGCAGGGACATCAGGACCCCTGGCCTGCCACACACTCCCTGCATGAGGATATTCAGTCCTAGATGCTTATCGGTGCATCTTCCAAAACGATCACTTCCATTATCATACAGCAGGCAGACAGGATTTGCTGCACTCCCCCAACATCCCACTCTACCCTCCTGCAGTTTATAACCCCTCTGCCTGCCAAGACAGCTATTCCCCAACTCCAGTTGTGCTGCTTTTAACCTCAGCTCAGCCATTCCTAAGTCCATCTGTGAAAGCTCAGCATAATGTGTAAAGCCTGTGTAGCTACACACGGCAGAGGCTGAAGCGAGGAGAAAGTGTTTCCAGCAGAGTCAGGAGACTTCAACACACCATTCCCAAACCCAGCAGAACCCCAAGGAAACCTGCCCACGGCTTAGACCCTGCACAGTGGATCTTTGGGAGGTTTGAAGGCAGCAAAACAGCCTGGAGGGGGAACCAACCGAAAAAGGAGGCTGAGAACTTTCCCGAGCTTGGCTTGCTGCATGGCTGTGCATCAGAGCTGGGCAAATGAAGATCTCAGGAAAAGGTTGCTTCAGCCCAAGCCAAAACAAACTCCTTCCAGAAATGAATAAAGCAGCTGAAAAGCAGATCCATGAATAGCCTCAGTCCCTTGCCTGCTGTTCCCAAAGAACTCCACTTCTCCTGGTGAAGCTGCTTTTTGGACCTCCTACAATGAAGCAGCCACTGCCGAGCATGGCCAGAGGAGCCCCAGAGCACGTTCAAATAAACACTCTCCCGGTGTATATTTGAAGCTTTCATCATCTGCTAAGGTCCTGTGTGAGGGCTTTTATTTGTGTTTGTAAACTGGGAGATAAAGGCACTTGGAGGGTTCACTTCTGCTCTGACATCCTGCATCCCAAAAAGAAACCACCACCAACCCAGGGAGCACAAATCCCGCATCGACCTGTTCACCTTTCCCACCCCCACCCCCTTTAGTTTTACCTTCAATATCCTCCTGCTCAAAACCATCCCCACCACAACCAAAGGAAATTGAACACCAACAGCCTTGCCAGAGGGATGCTGGGCTGCAGCAAAACAAGCTTCAAGGATTCAATCTCCAGCCCCAGCCAGAAGACTCCAGAAACGATTGTGGGATTGGCAGCAGCGAGAGATTAATCACATTTAATGATACTTCACTTTCCACCCCCACCCCCTCTCCTCAAATTAATTAAGGTTCTTCACGAGCCATTGGGTTTCCAAAGGGGTGAAGAAAACTGGCAGCCAAATGCAGCCCCCCAAACCAGAGACAGATGGGTTCTGAGCAAGCTCATGGTCACTGAGTGTCAGATCTCGGTTTCCTCACGCGGTGCACAACATGCTGGCGGCTTCATGGGACATGGTTTTGAGGCAGGAAAGCTCTAAACCACCACCAAATGGATTTAAGCTGGGAGAGGGGAGATTTAGGCTGGGGATTAGGAAGACATTCTTGACAGTGAGGGTGGTTGAGGCACTGGAACAGGTTGCCCAGGGAGGGAGGTCATGGATGCCCCCCTCCCTGCAGGGGCTCAAGGCCAGGTTGGATGAGGTCTTGAACAACCAGGGCTGGTGGGAGGGGTCCCTGCCCATGGTAGGAGGAGGGGTTGGAACTAGATGATCTTTAAGGCTCCTTCTAGGGACCCCAAACCCTTCTATGAATCTATACATCCATGAAGCAGAGATGGGAGAAAGCAAAGTGTGCCCATCTGTCTATGCACTGGTCAATGCAAGTCATGGAATCAACAAGGTTGGAAAAGACCTCAAAGATCACCAGGTCCAACCTGTCCCCCAACACCTCCTGACTAAACTATGGCACCAAGTGCCATGTCCAATCCCCTCTTGAACACCTCCAGGGATGGTGACTCCACCACCTCCCTGGGCAGCACATTCCAATGGCAAACCTCTCTTTCTGGGAAGAACATTCTCCTCACCTCGAGCCTAAACTTCCCCTGACACAGCTTGAGACTGTGTCCTTTTGTTCTGGTGCTGGGTGCCTGGGAGAAGAGACCAACCTGCAACTGGCTGCAACCTCCCTTCAGGGAGCTGGAGAGAGCAAGAAGGTCTCCCCTGAGCCTCCTCTTCTGCAGGCTAAGCAACCCCAGCTCCCTCAGCTTCTCCTCACAGGGCTGTGCTCCAGACCCCTCCCCAGCCTCCTTGCCCTTCTCTGGACACCTTCAAGAGTCTCAGTGTCCTTCTTAAATTGAGGAGCCCAGAAGTGGACACAGGACTCAAGGTGTGGCCTAACCAGGGCTAGAGGCACCAACTCCTATTTTTAGCCTGGAGAAGAGGAGGCTCAGGGGAGACCTCATTGCTCTCTACAACTCCCTGAAGGGAGGTTGTAGCCAGGAGGGGGTTGGCCTCTTCTGTCAAGCAACCAGCACCAGAACAAGAGGACACAGTTTCAAGCTGTGCCAGGGGAAGTTGAGGCTGGAGGTGAGGAGAAAGTTCTTCCCAGAGAGTTGTTAGCCATTGGAATGTGCTGCCCAGGAAGGTGGTGAGTCCCCATGCCTGGAGGTGTTCAAGAGGGAATTGGATGTGGCACTTGGTTCATGGTTTAGTCATGAGGTCTGTGGTGACAGGTTGGACTTGATGATCTTTGAGGTCTCTTCCAACCTTGGTGTTTCTGTGATCCTGTTTTCAGGGCAAACCTATGGGATGAAGGCAATACAGAACCCCCTGAACCCTTCTTTTTCTGCCTAACAGTGGAACAAGCATAAGGAACAGAGAGGACAAGCATAACCACACTCCTTCCAAAAGCTCCTCAAAGGCTTTCCTTGTGAATTAGACACACAGAAAATCATTTGTGTGGGCTCTTACTTTATCAAACCCATCCCACTTCCTCTGTCAATACAAGGCCGTTACCGGTTCCATGAGGCTCCTGGCTTGGATCTTGAAGTCTTGCCCATGTTTCCTTGCACTGGAATCAAAACTGTCTTGTCTGTGAAGTGTGGGTCAAATAATCTGGGCTTCCCAGTTGTTGGCAGCTCACAGATGGAGGGGTTTTGTTCCCCCTTTCCCTTCACAGTTGCTTGCTTGCTTGCTTACACCAGTCAGCATCTCAACCCTTGCTTATCTCCTCTCTGCAGCAAAGCAAACCTTTCAAATGAAAGCTCCCCCCCCCCCCCCCCCCGGACAACCAGGTGGAACTAAATGATCCTCAACGTCCCCTCCAACCCAAACCTCTCTATGAACTCTCCCCTGATGAGCCACAGCCCTGGAAACTCACCCAGCCCTAAGCACCTGCAGGTAGTTTGGGAGCCATCAGCAGGGGTTGCAAACACCTGGCTGAGGTCAGGGGCTGATCCTGCCTCAGAGGGTTGCTTCCTTCCCTTTGGATACGTGAATCAAGAGTAACTTCCCCCCAAACTGATGGGGTTACACTAGCACAGGACCAAACAAGAAGGGGAAGAGATGCTCTACTACATCCTTGCTCCAGGATTAATTTTCTGCCTGCTTCAGCTTGCTGTCTACAACTACCTGAAGGGAGGTTGTAGCCAGGAGGGGGTTGATCTCTTCTGTCAAGCAACCAGCACCAGAACAAGAGGACACAGTCTCAAGCTGTGCCAGGGGTGGTTTAGGCTGGAGGTGAGGAGAAAGTTCTTCACTGAGGGAGTTGTTAGCCATTGGAATGTGCTGCCTAGGGAGGTGGTGGAATCCCCATCCCTAGAGGTGATCAAGAGGGGATTGGATGTGGCACTTGGTGCCATGGTTTAGTCATGAGGTCTGTGGTGACAGGTTGGACTTGATGAGCTTCGAGGTCTCTTCCAACCTTGGTGATTCTGTGATCCACTAGCTTGCAGCAAACTGAGTTTTATCTCTAGCTGCCTCCACATGGATGTTTCTCTCTGGTGCTTTCTCAGCCTCTGGGAGCTGCTGATATTGTGTCTCTCCTCTCAGGCTATTTGATAGCATGATCTGATTCCATGTTTTTCCTGCTGATTGCAGTCCCTCCCATTGCCTTTGTAATTCTTTACCTCTGTGCATCAGCAGCGTGGAGGCTCTCTCTGACTTTCATCCCCAGCCAAGATTGTCCTTGTCCAGCTGGGCTCTGCCATGAGTTTTGTTTTACTTTCAAGTCCATCTCGCTCTGGTGGATGGGGACAAGGCAGATGGGAGATTGCATCAGGGCTGCAGTCAGGCTCCAAGCTCCTCTCTTTAGCTTAGGAAGCACCTTAAAAAGGACCAGGTCACAAATCCTGATGGGTTTGAACCTGGAGGGGGAAAAGCACAGAGTACCTTGGATGCTCACTTTGCTGCCTCAGCCTACAGCTTAAGGGAGAAATAAGGCCCCTTGTGTTCATTTCACAGCTCTCCAGGGGCTCTTCCAGCCCTTCACTTAAGTTGAAACAGATGAGCTGAGCACACTAACCTCAGTATCTCCTTGGGATGCTGCCTCCAAACCTCTTGGAAGTCAACCTCCTTGAAGGAGCATCCAATTCCCTGAAAGGTGAGGTTATTCCTAATGAGTCTCTCCAGGGGAGCAAGAAAAGGGAGGTGGAATTTTTGCACATGCAACTGCAAAATCCTGGAGATGGCTCTTGGCTGGGCTGAGTTAATAAATAAGGACTAATTTTGGAGAGCATAACTCATGCTGGTGGGAGATAAGAGAGGAATGCAAGTTCCCTCTGAGAACAGCCTAGGGAGAGAGTTATCCTCTGAGATCAGAGCAGAGAGTCAACAGCAGAGGCCAGTCACCAATAATAAATCCAAGCTCAGCAGAGCAGACCCCAAATCAGCAGAGCAAGGCACCATCCCATCCCACCAGGCAAGCAGCAGCAGGAGACATGCCAAAGCCTAGTCCCAGAGCAAGGGTTTGGGGGTTTGCAACACAAGCTCCATTTAGGCAGCAGGCTGTTTGTCTCAGTTGTGAAGCAGATGCATTCTTCCAAGGTGAGGCAACAGGCTCTGCAGATGGGAAACCATGCTAGGCCTTCCAGTAGTGGTTTCAGGGACAGTTCTGCTTGGGGGATCAGCTCCAAGTGATTTAAAACTGGAGGGGTCTCAAGAAGCCCAGCACTCCCGGGCAGCCTGTTCCAATGCCTGACCACTCTTGAAGCAAAGAAATTCTCCCTAACCTCCAACCTAAACCTCTCCTGGAACAATTTTGGGTCATTTTCTCTCATCCTATCACCTGGGAGAAGAGACCAACTCCCTCCTCACTGCGACCTCCTTTCAGGGAGTCACAGAGAGCAATGAGGTCTCCCCTCAGCCTCCTCTTCTCCAGGCTAAGCAACCCCAGCTCCCTCAGCTGCTCCTCCCCAGCCCTGTTCTCCAGACCCTTCCCCATCTTTGTTGCCCTTCTCTGGACACTCTCCAGCCCCTCAATGTCATTCTTGGGGTGAGGGCCCCAAAACTGAACCCAGGATTGGAGCTGTGGCCTCAGCAGTGCTCAGCACAGGGGCATGATCACTGTCCAGGTCCTGCTGGTCACACCATTGCAGTTCCAAGCCAGGATGCTGGAGGCCTTCTTGGCCACCTGAGCACACTGCTGGCTCATGTTCTGGCAGCTGTCAACCAGCACCCTCAGGTCCTTTCTTACCAGCAGTTTCCAGCTGCTCTGCCCCAAGCCTGAGCATTCATGGGGTTGTTGTGACCCGAGTTCAGGACCCACCACCTGGCCTTGTTGAACCTCATACAACTGAGCTCAGCCCATCCAGCTGGCCTGGCCAGACCTCCTCTTTGCAGAGCCTTCCTACCCTCAAGCAGAGCACCTCTCCTTCCCAACTGACTGTCATAGCTTCTTGTCTCTTGCCCTTGGTATTGACTAAAGGGAGCTGAAGCAAAGCAGATTGTTTGTGCCATCCATTGTCTTGTTGCACGTCTCTTCCTTGCTCCATGTTTGCCACAACTGCTTCTAGGTTCCTGCCCAACATCTATTAAGGGCTTGTTGACACAGGACACCCAGGAACAGTCATCTGAATCCTTCTGGATTGTATTAGCTGGTGTCAAGCTCCTCTGTGGTGTTACATTCAAATCCTCATTCTCTTTGGGAAGCCTGGGCTCCACAGAGTCCTCTACACTGTCCCTCCTGGATTAGCACCTTCACTTAACTCAGAAAAACCCTTCTGGAATGTTTTGGCACAGGCAAGCCAAGATCTTTGCCTCCTTCACACGGTGTCAGAGGCAGCAGGACGCACGAGGACAGTGTGAATCGTGCACCAGACCTCGTGTCAGCTCTGACACCATCTCCAGCCAGATCTTCTCTCTGATGGGAGCAGGAGCAAGCTGCAGGGAAGCCAGAGAGTCAAGAAGTTGTGATTTAAAGTTGGACATCTGCCTATCTGGGAAGGCATCAAGAAGACAGTGCTGTTCCAGAGGAACTCAGTTAGGCTGGAGGTGGAGTTTTCCTTCTGCTCCTTCTTCCCTGCCGGTGCTGGGACAGAAGGGAAGGGACCTCTGGAAAGAGGGAGATGCAACCCAGCTCTTCCCCACGGATCAGGGTGTGCTCACTGCACCTGCTCTGTATTTATAGATCACTTGAGTGGGAAATAAAGTCAAGGGGATGGGGACTGGGGAGAAAACAGGGTGGGAAAAGCAGATCTCAGCTATGCAATGCTGCATTTTTGTCTGCAAGCACATGAAATAAAATCTTCTATATTCAACCCAAGCCACACTGCTGAAATCCTAAGGGGCTAATCCAGCTTCCTATCTAATCCTGCATCTCCCCAGTGCATCTTCTAAGAGGTTCTCAGAGATCTGCTCTAAAACATGAAAGAATTCACCGCAATCCTTTAGCTCTTAGGCTTTAAGAAAGTCATTGTAGAACTGTTTTGCTTGGAAGACACCTCTAAGATTGAGTCCAACCTTCAACCCAACACCTCCACGGCCATTGAACCATGTCCCAGAGTGCCATGGCCACATGTTTCTTGAACACCTCCAGGGACAGTGACTCCACCACCTCCCTGGGCAGCCTGTTCCAATCCCTGCCCACTCTTGCAGCAAAGAAATTGTTCCTCATCTCCAACCTAACCCTCCCCTGCTGCAACTTGAGGCCGTTTCCCCTCATCCTGTCACTAGTTCCTCGGGAGAAGAGATGAACAGCCACCTCCCTCCAATCTCCTTTCAGGGAGTCACAGAGAGCCAGAAGGTCTCCCCACAACCTGCTTTTATCCAGAGTAAACACCCCAAGTCCCCTCAGCTGCTCCTCCCCAGCCCTGTTCTCCAGACCCTTCCCCAGCTTCATTGCCCTTCTCTGGACCTGCACCAGCAACTCCGTGTCCTTCTTGGAGTGAGGAGCCCAACTGCAAGCTGATCTTGCAAGCCTTCAACCAGTACTTCCCAAGGGATAGGGAAATCACCTTGATCACCATGGAATGGAATGGAATGGAATGGAATGGAATGGAATGGAATGGAATGGAATGGAATGGAATGGAATGGAATGGAATAGAATAGAATAGAATGGAATAGAATAGAATAGAATAGAATAGAATAGAATAGAATAGAATAGAATAGAATAGAAGTAGAATAGAATTAACCAGATTGGAAAAGACCTTTGAGATTATCAAGTCCAACCTGCCACCCAACACCATCTAATCAACTAAACCATGGCACCAAGCACCCCATCCAGTCTCTTCCTAAACACCTCCAGGGATGGTGACTCCACCACCACCCTGGGCAGCACATTCCAATGGCAAACAACTCTCTCTATGAAGAACTTCTTCCTAACATCCAGCCTAAACCTCCCCTGGCGCAGCTTGAGACTGTGTCCTCTTGTTCTGGTGCTGCTTGCCTGGGAGAAGAGACCAACCTCCACCTGGCTACAACCTCCCTTCAGGTTCTTGTAGACAGCAAGAAGGTGCAAAGGCCCATAGCTTTTTCCTGCTTGTAACAGTGGGTGTCTGGGTTTTCAGAGGTTTGTTTAAGAGAGAATACAAGGAATAGCCTCACACCAGATGGGAATGAGGACTCCTTAGGCCACACATCACTCCATGCATACCTTGGGCTCAATGAACTGTCTCCCCAGTTTCAAGCCCACTTTGTTAATTCCAGCAGGACCATGCCAACTCAACTGAGGACCCATCTCAGCCCATTAGCTGGACTCCAGCTCCTCCAAAATCACTTTTTCCAGAGCCCCTTTCCCCCTGTTCCTCACCCTGCCATAAAAAGAGAGGGAAAAACAACCCTCAAACCCACCCTGCAAACACCCACCATTAAACCCCTGCTGGGAACCAAGGGGGATTTGCAGCAGCAAACACCCAGCCAAGGTGACAGAGACATCACCAAATAGCTATGCAAAGAGCTCTATTTTTAAACCTTCCCCTTGGCTACCTGTTAACCCTTTGCCTCCCGGGTGGAGGAGCAGAGCTCCCTCTCAGTCGGCAGAGAGCAGCAGCCCCAGTTCCTGCCTTTTTTTCCCCCAACCTTTAACGAGTTGTTTTCTTCTCCGGGAGGGAGAACTGCACCCCCTGGACGCAGGTTTGAGCCCCGGCTGTGTTGGTTTTGGACAGGTTTGGAGCTGTTTCATACTCTGCACTGGCAGGGGCTTGTTATACCAGCTGCTTAGTAACAACACACCTGTATGCAAGCTGGGGCTGGGGGCCGCAGAGGACCCGAGCAGTGGCTTTAATTATTGCAGGGTGACACAGTGGTGTTGGCATGACCTCATGGTTTACTTTAGCCTGGTGATCCGACACGATGGAGAGCACATGTTTGCTCAGCTGCCCTTGGGCCCTCCAGGAGACCAGAGTGACCTGGAGGCTAAACCTCTGGTCAAGAGGTGGCCACCTGTGTGGAAGACCTGGAGCTGTTCATCCCCCCGTAACGAAGTCGCATCTCTCACGCGCTCAAGTTTGCCTCCTGGAATGGTTTCTCGGCAGCGGTTTGGGGCTTTGGTTTGGCTTTCAAAAGTGGTGAAAAAGACTTTAATTCCACCACCCCCAGCCCCCTCCCCTTTCTTTTGGAAATCTGTGCTGCCTACAACGGGCCAGGAAGCTACAAACCCAATGGCATCCACATAAAACAGAGTGGGGGGAGAGGGGGGCGGGAAACATCTCCGCGGCGAGCTGCAGGCTGGCGCAGGAAAATGTGAGCCGCCTTGACGTCATAATTATAACTCACACTCACACAGAACCTGTCAGCAGGGGATTAAAAAGCACTTTGTGAACATTATTGACCACAACTCCTCTCTGAGGTAGGTAGGTAGGAGTCCTCCTTCCTCTCCGGGAGGAGCCAGAGCGCAGAGAGGTGTTTTTCCAGCCCGCGCGTTATGGGAAGGCAGCCCGCGGGCTGGGAATAGAATGGATTGGGATGGGGTGGATGGGATGGGATGGGATGGGATGGGATGGGATGGGATGGGATGGGATGGGATGGGATGGGATGGGATGGGGTGGGGTGGGGTGGAATAGAATAGAATAGAATAGAATAGAATAGAATAGAATAGAATAGAATAGAATAGAATAGAATAGAATGCAATGGAATGGAATGGAATGGAATGGAATGGAATGGAATGGAATAGAATAGAATAGAATAGAATAGAATAGAATAGAATAGAATAGAATAGAATAGTAAAATAGGAAGAGAAGAGAAGGGAAGATAAGAAGAGAAGAGAAGGGAGAAGAGAAGAGAAGAGAAAGAGAAGAGAAGAGAAGAGAAGAGAAGAGAAGAGAAGAGAAGAGAAGAGAAGAGAAGAGAAGAGAAGAGAAGAGAAGAGAAGAGAAGAGAAGAGAAGAGAAGAGAAGAGAAGAAGAATGGAATGGAATAGAATACAGTACAGTACAATACAATACAATAGAATCAACAAGGTTGGAAAATACCTCAGAGATCATCAAGTCCAACCTGTCACCCAACACCTCATGACTACTAAACCATGGCTCCAAGTGCCATGTCCAATCCCCTCTTGAACACCTCCAGGGATGGGGACTCCACCACCTCCCTGGGCAGCACATTCCAATGGCTAATAACTCTCTCTGGGAAGAACTTTCTCCTCACCTCCAGCCTCAACTTCCCCTGGCGCAGCTTGAGACTGTGTCCTCTTGTTCTGGAGCTGGTTGCCTGGGAGAGGAGACCAACCTCCACCTGGCTACAACCTCCCTTCAGGGAGTTGGAGACAGCAAGAAGGTCTCCCTGAGCCTCCTCTTCTCCAGGCTAAGCAACCCCAGCTCCCTCAGCCTCTCCTCACAGGGCTGTGCTCCAAACCCCTCCCCAGCTTTCTTGCCCTTCTCTGGACACCTTCCAGCATCTTAACATCCTTCCTAAACTGAGGAGCCCAGAACTGGACACAGGACTCAAGGTGTGGCCTAACTAGTGCTGAGCACAGGGCACAATGACTTCCCTGCTGCTGCCAGCCACAGACCTTGGTGTTTGGATGCTGAATGTGGAAGCGTTTAGGAGGGGTTGAATTTCCCACTGGATTCATAGAATGGTTTGGGTTGAGAAGGGACCTCGAATATCATCTGGTGACAGCTCGGTGGTGATGACCAATCAGTATCCTCACAAATCAGCCCTGAAATGCTTTGTGAAAGGTAAATAAGAAGCTCCTGAATCATAGAATCATGGAATCAACAAGGTTGGAAAAGACCTCAGAGATCATCAAGTCCAACCTGTCACCCAACACCTCATGACAACTAAACCATAGCACCAAGTGCCACATCCACTCCCCTCTTGAATACCTAATAGGAGAATCAAATAGCAGAGACCATTTCTTAGGGAGCAAGTCCCACCAGCCAGGAGCAGCTGTTTCTCTGCACATCCCTGCAGATGCAGGTGTGAGGGCAGTACCAAACCTTGCACCTTCCATGCTCACCAAGCCAAAACATTCTGGAGAATCCATTCCAAGCACTGTGAACAGGCTGCTCAGGGAGGTGGTGAGGACACCATGCCTGGAGGTGTTCAAGAAACCTGTGGCCATGGCACTTTGGGACATGGTTTAAAGGCCATGGTTGTGTTGGGTTGATGGTTGGATTCTATGCTCAGTCCTACACGAGGAGAAGTTGCCACCTCAGTCCCAAGCCAGCTCCTAGAGGCACAGTCCTACACAAGGAGGAGTTGCCATCTCAGTCCCAAGCCAGCTCCTAGAGGCACAGTCCTACACAAGGAGGAGTTGCCACCTCAGCCCCAAGCCAGCTCCTAGAGGCACAATCCCACACAAGGAGGAGTTGCCACCTCAGCCCCAAGCCAGCTCCTAGAGGCACAATCCCACACAAGGAGGAGTTGCCACCTCAGCCCCAAGCCATCTCCTAGAGGCACAGTCCTACACAAGGAGGAGTTGCCATCTCCACCCCAAGCCAGCTCCTAGAGGCACAATCCCACACAAGGAGGAGTTGCCACCCCAGCCCCAAGCCAGCTCCTAGAGCCACAGTCCCACCATGGCACAGGGCTGTGGAAAAGGTCTGACACTATCCCTGGAGGAGTGTTTGTTTACAAACTGCCCTTGGAAATCACCAAAAGCCATAGGGAATGTGTCTTTTTGCCTCCTGGCCGAGAGGAACAGTGGCCCAGAGCTTGCTGCAAGGGTTAATTCACCAGCCCTGCTCCTAATACAAACACTTACAGACCTCAGTTATGCTACCCACGTTTTAAAGGGACTGTAAAACATATATTGCATTGGCAAGATAGTCAAAAGCACCCCTGGGACTCGTGCTCTGGACTCTAAAGAGGTTTTACTTGATTTGATTGTTATTTTTTTTGCTTGGGTTTGGACTTTTTGGCTTCTTTCCCCCTCCCCCCCCCCCCTCTATTTTTTTTTTTTTGCCTTATCCAATACATCTGCATTATTGTGAGGTATGTGCATAAGCTCTGGGAGATTAAAGAGCTTCTATCTGTAATACTCTGTCTATATAAATAGATTCCACTGGGCCAGAGGTATCATTTTCAACATACCTGAGGATCTGTCATCTATCTCCCACTGCCTGCCAGCACAGCACACACTCCCAAGCCCCTGAAGCCCCGCTGAAACCAAAGCGTGGTACTCCCAATTCACCGGGTGCCTTGGAAAGCTTTGCCCTCCCAACCCACTCCAGCCTCGGGGCTCTGCCCTGATTTCAGCACAACTGCTCCTCAGGCATGCAAAGTAGCCTGAAAATGTGCCTGTGCTCAGCAGAGTAACTGCATAAAACTGACACCTCATTACCGCAAACATCTGCCCCGCGCGCGTTCCTGGTGAGTCACATTCGCTCCACTTACAGAGCAGAAACACAAACACATGTTTTAAGCTCCCCTGACCCAACACAGTGCCAGTGGAGCTCAGGAAAAGCCCTCGAGGGTCTCCACTGCCTCGTGTTGTCATCACAAAGTGGCTGGCTCTGAGGTCCACATGGCAACGAAAACAACAGCCTCCTTCCCTACACAACAGCCCTGCCTCGCACCAAAGCTTTTGTTCCTTTCTCAGGTAGGGAGACAGAGGCACAGGGGGCCAAAAGGATTGGTTTTTTGTCTCACATCAAGAACAGATTGATGAAATAGCTCTGTGGAATATCCAGATGCCAATGTCTGCAGCACCAGGGCCTGTGAAGCTTAGGGACTCACAGAAGGGCCCTTCAGTTTAGGCAAGATGTTGAGTTGCTGGAAGGTGTCCAGAGAAGGGCAACAAAAGCTGGGGAGGGGTCTGGAGCACAGCCCTGTGAGGAGAGGCTGAGGGAGCTGGGGTTGCTTAGCCTGCAGAAGAGGAGGCTCAGGGGAGACCTTCTTGCTCTCTCCAACTCCCTGAAGGGAGGTTGGTCTCTTCTCCCAGGCAAGCAGCACCAGACCAAGAGGACACAGTCTCAAGCTGTGCCAGGGGAGGTTTAGGCTGGGTGTTAGGAATCTCTTCCCAGAAAGAGAGATTGGCCATTGGAATGTGCTGCCCAGGGAGGTGGTGGAGTCCCCATCACTGGAGGTGTTTAGGAAGAGACTAGATGGGGTGCTTGGTGCCATGGTTTAGTTGATGAGATGGTGTTGGGTGATAGGTTGGACTCAATGATCTCAAAGGTCTCTTCTAACCTGGTTAATTCTCTTCTCTTCTCTTCTCTTCTCTTCTCTTCTCTTCTCTTCTCTTCTCTTCTCTTCTCTTCTCTTCTTCTCTCTTCTCTTCTCTTCTCTTCTCTTCCAATCATCAACCCAACACCACCATGGCCAATAAACCATGTCCCAGAGTGCCATGGCCACACATTTCTTGTGTTCATCCCCTCCAGGGATGGGGACTTCACCACCTCCCTGGGCAGCCTGTTCCAATCCCTGACCACTCTAGCAGCAAAGAAATTGTTCCTCATCTCCAACCTAAACCTCCCCTGGTGCAACCCAGGAGAATTTTGCCTTTCAGTTGCAAGTGGACACAGCATCACCAAAGGACAGCTTAGAGCCAAGGCAAAGCTGGTTTGAGGCTGAGAAGGACAACAGTCACAGAATCACACAGAATCACCAAGGTTGAAAGAGACCAGAAAGATCATCAAGTCCAACCTGTCACCACAGACCTCAGGACTAAACCATGGCACCAAGTGCCACGTCCAATCCCCTCTTGAACACCTCCAGGGACAGTGACTCCACCACCTCCCTGGGCAGCACATCCCAGTGGCCAACAACTCTCTCTGGGAAGAACTTTCTCCTCACCTCCAGCCTGAACTTCCCCTGGTGCAGCTTGAGTCGGAGCTCAGAGGTTCTTCTGACCTCCACATCATCATGTGTTTCTCATTTTGGCCCTTCCCAGTTTTGCACACTGGCCGTGGAGGGTGGTCACACAGTCTGAGCTTTGACGGTATCCAGAGCCCATCCGAGATCATGCTTTGGCGTCCAGGCGCAGGTCGGTTCCAGCCAGCAATGGCACGCAGGGCACAAGCTGTGATTAGGACAAGCTGTTTGTGCAATGCAGTGCAGTTGCAAGGCAAGTGGTGGACTCTGCCAGGAGGAGTTTATTTTGGGCTGTTTGAAAACAAAAGCTGCAGCAGCAAACTGTGTGATTTTGATTGCTGGTGAAAGGTGCTGGATTTGCACTCAAAGGGAGCAGAGTCTTGTGAAACGGGCTGGGGGAGCCGGGTTCCCTATCTGATGGAGTTTTGCAGTCTCCTGAATTTCTTTGCATCCACATCCGAGCAGCGTGAACTCAGAGCTACCTTTTTGCTTTGGTTTTGTTTCAAACGAAAGATTTCACATTAGCCTTGATAAGAAAGTTATTGACTTCTGACTGGAACCCAGCACGGCTGGCTGAGGAGCTGTCACAACTCAAGTGTGCAGATCTCTCCCCTAAGACCTCTACAGTAGAAACCTCTCAACTTTCTCAATCATACAATCACCCAGGTTGGAAGAGACCTCAAAGACCATCAAGTCCAACCTGTCACCACAGACCTCATGTCTAAACCATGGCACCAAGTGCCACGTCCAATCCCCTCCAGGGATGGGGACTCCACCACCACCCTGGGCAGCACATTCCAATGGGCAACAACTCTCTCTGGGAAGAACTTTCTCCTCACCTCCAGCCTAAACCTCCCCTGGCACAGCTTGAGACTGTGTCCTCTTGTTCTGGTGCTGCTTGCCTGGGAGGAGAGACCAACCCCAGCTGGCTACAACCTCCCTTCAGGAGGTTGTAGAGAGCAAGAAGGTCTCCCCTGAGCCTCCTCTTCTGCAGGCTAAGCAACCCCAGCTCCCTCAGCCTCTCCTCACAGGGCTGTGCTCCAGACCCCTCCCCAGCCTCCTTGCCCTTCTCTGGACACCTTCCAGCAGCTCAACATCTTTCCTAAACTGAGGGGCCCAGAACTGTGACACAGGACTCAAGGTTTGGCCTAAGCAGTGCTGAGCACAGGGCAGAATGACTTCCCTGCTGCTGCTGGCCACACTGCTCCTGATGCAGGCCAGGACGCCATTGGCCTTCTTGGCCACCTGGGCACACTGCTGGCTCATGTTCAGCCAGCTGTCAATCAGCACCCCCAGGTCTCTTTCTGTTTGGCAGCTCTCCAGCCACTCTGACCCCACTCTGCCTGGGGTTGTTGTGGCCAAAGTGCAGCACCTGGCACTTGGATTTGTTAACTGTCGTCCTGTTGGACTCTGCCCAGCTGCCCAGTCGTTCTGCTAGGAACTGGCAAGAGTTGAGGAACATTAAACCAAAATCCCTCTACAAGAGGTTAGTAACCAGCATGGTAAACAAAGCTCAACAAGGGTTGGGTCCTGGTTGTACATCTGCAGATGAGGACACCATGAAGAACAACTCACCCACCTCTGATTCAGAGCCACTGATTGCACTGGCTTGGAAGGGACCCTCAAATGTCATCTTGTCCAACCTCCCCCCTGCAGTCAGCAGGGACATCTCCAGCTAGACCAAGGCTGTAATGGTGATGGTGTAATAGGTTGTGGTATTACTCCCTAAGTTGCTAAACAAGCCAGCTGGGTTTACAAACTCACCACTCTCCTATGAGGACAGGCTGAAAGAGTTCAGCTTGGAGAAGAGAAGGCTCCAGGGAGACCTCAGAGCAGCCTTCCAGTACCTGAAGGGGGCTACAGCAGAGCTAGGGAGGGACTTGTTACAAAGGCTTGGAGTGGCAAGCTAAGGGCCAATGGCTTCAAGCTGCAAGAAGCTGGTTTTAGATTAGGCATTGGGAAGAAATTCTTCCCCACAACAGTGGAACAGGTTGCCCAGGGAAGCTGTGGAGGCTCCAAGCCTGAAAGTGTCCAAAGCCAGGTTGGATGGCACCTTGAGCAACATGGTCTAGTGGAAGGCATCCCTGCCCATGGTAGGGGAGTTGGGACTAGATGCTCTTTAAGGTCCCTTCCAACCCAAACCAGTTTATGACACCAAGAGGACATAATCTTGGAGAAATGGGAAACAGGAAGGAAACTTCTGCACCAACAGGGGTAGAGAAGATGACGACCCCACCACGGGGGCTCTGCAGTCCATTCCCCAACACCTATTGTGTTAATCAACACATGAGCACACACCAAGCCGAGGGATCTATTGTTTCAAAGCAACCACACAAAGCTGGAGCTGCTTTCCACCACCAAACAATCTTCTCCCCATCATTTATCTTGGCCAGTGAAGCTTTACATTCCTGATTAATTTTTTTTTCTGGGGGGAAGCAACAGCGAATTATGAGGAGAGGCTGAGGGAGCTGGGATTGTTTAGCCTGGAGAAGAGAAGGCTCAGGGGTGACCTCATTGCCCTCTACAACTACCTGAAAGGTGGTTGTAGACAGGAAGGGGTTGGTCTCTTCTCCCAGGCATTGTAGACAGGAAGGGGTTGGTCTCTTCTCCCAGGCAACCAGCACCAGAACAAGGGGACACAGTCTCAAGCTGTGCCAGGGGAGGTTTAGACTCGAGGTGAGGAAAAAGTTCTTCACTGAGCGAGTCATTCGTCATTGGAATGGGCTGCCCAGGGAGGTGGTGGAGTCGCCGTCCCTGGAGGCGTTCAAGGGGAGATTGGACATGGCACTTGGTGCCATGGTCTAGTTGTGAGGTCTGTTGGGACAGGTTGGACTTGATGATCCTTGGGGTCTCTTCCAACCTTGGTTATACTGTGATACTGTGATACTGTGAATTCCAAGCCACAGGAACAGGCCATGTGGCTAGAAACCATCGCTGCTGAGCACGTAAGCCCTGCTAGAAAGCCTTCAGAGAAGCCCCTAGGAGAGCTGAAGCCTTCCTGGTGTGCAGGCAGTTGCACCAGAGCTTGAGCATCACCCAACAAAAGCTGTGCTGCAGGGACTCGGGCGGGGAAGGGGTTTAGGCGGTGCCAGGACGCGAGCGTTCCGGAGCGCTCAGACCGCGGAATAACTTCCCCAGTCATGTACGAAAACAATCATCTTGGAGAAGCCTCCTGTGAGTACACACACTCATTTACACTCTGTTGTTATTATTATACATGTTATTCTCCAGTGGTGATGAAATCCATATGTCTGCTTGCTTTCTGCCCTCCCCCCCTCCCCCGTTTCGTTCTTTCTCCATTGCTATCTGAGGCTTTGATTTATTTCCTGGCCCTTCCAAATTGATTATTCAGAGCCATAGAGGAGGGAAAACATGATACTAGAGAGGCAGGAACCAAAAAAACCAACCCCAAAGGGCTAAAAAAAATACCCAGCTCCCCTCCAGCCCCTGGTGCCAAGTATCACACATCTGTAGTGTCTCTAGACAGAGGGGTCTAGAGACGCCCCCGACCCCCAAGCTGTTCCCTGCAACGAAACACACGGACAGGGATTGACTGCAAAAGCCCCTGGTAAGCTAAACGTCTTGGGCAAGGGTTAAGCAACCAAGGAGCCCATCTTATAAACACTAAAGCACATACTTAACTTGATTTCAACATCAAAGGCTCCTCACGTGAGTCAAGTTATTGAGCATGTGTTTGCAGGGCATGAGGGGTTAGCAGAAGAGCCATAAAAAAGGGCTGAGGAGGCTGGGAGAGAGAGAGAGAGCACAGCAAATAAGTAAGGATTAAAAATAACCAAAATAAAGGGGCGGGGGGGGGGAAAGCTGGCAAGGAACTCCTGGCAGCTAAAACAACAATAGTAAAAGGAGGGGAGGGGGGGGAGGAAAAAAAAGGGAAAGAAAAACAGCACAAAGCCCACATACATGAAAATGCTGTTAGCATTATGGATGTGAAGGGTTCCTCAGCCTGTTTGTTTGCCAGACTGAGCTGTGAGATGGTCTCGCTGCTGGGACCTTTGTTCTTTATCAGCCCTCTCGCTGCACGTCTGAATTTGGAGCCTTGTCTCTGAGAAAACAGCTCTCTGTGCTTAAATCCTCACCCAAAAAACCCCCAGACATCCTGCAGAGGGGGTGACTGCTGGATCAGCTCAGATGCTTCAGCCTTCCCAGGAGGACCTCCTCTTCCACCACGTGGTGTTGCTGCTGGTGCCAGCGGCATGCGGATGGAGCGAAAGCTTGCTGAAAGCTAAGAGCAGAGAACCACGGAATTGCTTCAGTTGGAAAAGACCTCTGAGATCACTGGGTCCAACCATCAACCTAACACCACCCTGGCCATTAAGCCAGGTCCCCAGGTGGCATGTCCACACATTTCTTGGAAGGCCTCCAGGGATGGGAACTCCACCACCTCCTCGAGCAACCTATTCCAGTGACCACTTCTTAAAGAAAGATGATTTATCTACCTGCTAAAACCCACTGCTGACCACCAGTCCCATTCATTTTGCAGCACCTACAAGTTCCTATTGTAACCTCAGCACCAAGGAACAGGCAGAAAGGGGGGTTCTGGTAAATAGTAGGCTGAACGTGAGCCAGCTGTGTGCCCAGGTGGCCAAGAAGGCCAATGGCATCCTGGCTTGCATCAGGAACAGTGTGGCCAGCAAGAGCAGGGAGGTCATTCTCCCCCTGTATTCGGCACTAGTCAGGCCACACCTTGAGTGCTGTGTCCAGTTCTAGGCCCCTCAGGTTAGGAAAGATGTTGAGTTGCTGGAAGGTGTCCAGAGAAGGGCAAGGAGGCTGGGGAGGGGTCTGGAGCACAGCCCTGTGAGGAGAGGCTGAGGGAGCTGGGGTTGCTTAGCCTGCAGAAGAGGAGGCTCAGGGGAGACCTTTCTTGCTCTCTACAACTCCCTGAAGGGAGGTTGTAGCCAGGTGGGGGTTGGTCTCTCCTCCCAGGCAAGCAGCACCAGAACAAGAGGACACAGTCTCAAGCTGCGCCAGGGGAAGTTTAGGCTGGAGGTGAGGAGAAAGTTCTTCCCAGAAAGAGGAATTTGCCATTGGAATGTGCTGCCCAGGGAGGTGGTGGAGTCCCCATCCCTGGAGGTGTTCAAAAGAGGATTGGATGTGTCACTTGGAGCCATGGTTTAGTTAGTCAGGAGGTATTAGGCATTAGGTAATAGGTTGGACTTGATGATCTCTGAGGTCTTTTCCAACCTTGTTGATTGTATGATTGTATGAAGAGCAGCACAGAGCAGATCCAACCAAGCAAGCCTTCAATGGAGGTACCACAGCACAGCCACCGGAGGCCACCTTACCCTTTGAGGCGCCAGTTGTCATCTTCTAGACAACCTAAGGCCAAAGACATGCTGCAGAAAGCCTATTTTGGTTGAACCCCACACTCCCAAGTGGTGGACTCCTGCCTACTTCCAGACAGCTCTCTCCAACAGAGAGGAAAAGCCTCACCCATGACTGCCCCTCATCCAATTTCAGCCCGCTCAGAACGAGAGCAACCCTTTGGAACGTCAAGCTGGAGCTGGAAAAAGTGAGAGACAGCAAGAAAGTGAGCAAAAAAAAAACCCCAAAGAACCCCTTACCCACAACTTGCAAGTTTCCTGTGGGAAAATTAGAAAGTTTTCTTTGTGGAAGGCTGTCAAGAAAGGGATTTTTCCCATAACTAGCTTTCTTTCAGGGGAAATGCTGGAGTTGCAGCCAGCTCCAGTCTAAAGCTCTTAGGTTTCCAGTATTAGGCTGGGAATATCATAAAAATAAGCTCCTTTGGAAGAGTGCTGGTATTTCTAGCTCCTAATAGAGCTGGTTTTAGGAGCAGCATGAACAGCTATTAGTAGTCTCTTCGACAACTGTCAATGGGAGATACAGCAGCACAGCTTAACGATGTCAGTAGGAGCTTTGGAGTAGACTTCGGCTCCTGTTCCCTTCCCCAAGCTGTTTCCTTTGCCATATTTCTCCAGTTATTAATTATCCTCAGGGAGATGGGAAAGCCTTTGTTGGTGTCCCTCTGCCATTCAATGTCCACTGCAAGGGTGGTTCTACCAAACTTTGGCTCTTGGCTTCTTCAGCCACCTATGGCTTTCCCACCATTCCTTTTGCTCAGCTGTAAACACCTACCCCCAAGCCATTCAGCTGCCAGATGTCCACAAATCCAGCCCTGACACACAAGACCCCACTTTAGGGAAGCAGTGGGAGCTGCTCACTGTTCTGGCTGCCCACAACAACCACTCTCCTCATATCATTCCCCCCTCCTTGATTCTTTACCTTGTCTCAACGTGGTGTGAGGTCCCATCAACTCCATGATGGGCTTGGAGAGGTCTGCTGCTGCCCCTAGCTGTGTGGTTTGGGCCCTGCTCCTCCACCAGCTCATTTTTAACAAGGCACAAAGTTCCATTTTAAGCATTTAAGGGATGAGGCACTCAGTTTAGAGCCTAGAGGACAGAGCTTTGAATGGAGCACTCATCTTAGAGCCTAGAGGACAGAGGTTTGCATGAAGAACTCAGCTCAGAGGACAGAGCTTTGCACGAAGCCCTCAGCTCAGAGCCTAGAGGACAGACCTTTGCATGAAGAGCTCAGCTCAGAGCCCAGATGACAGAGCTTTGCATGAAGTCCTTAACTCAGAGCCTAGAGGACAGACCTTTGAATGGAGGACTCAGCTCAGAGCGTAGGGGACAGAGCTCTGAATGGAGCTCTCAGCTCAGAGCCCAGAGGACAGACCTTGCATGAAGCACTCAGTTTAGAACCTAGGGGACAGAACTTTGCATGAAGAACTGAGCTCAGAGCTTAGAGGACAGACCTTTGCATGAAGCACTCAGTTTAGAGCCTAGAAGACAGACCTTTGCACAAAGCCCTCAGCTCAGAGGACAGAGCTTTGCTCTCACTGAAAATGGGGAGCACACTAAGGCAAGAGGTTCCCATCTCCTATATATGTTGAGGGAAGTCACAGCTCTGTGCTAGGGATTTCAGTAGCTTGTTTCTAGGTTCCTCCCCACATTTGTTCACTGGAGTCAGCTAGCAAAACCAGAAGTGGGAGAAAGCTGCCCGTGGTGACAGGTTGGACTCGATGATCTTTGAGATCTCTCCCAACCTTGGTGATGCTGTGGTGCTGTGATACTGTGGAAGCAAAGCTGGCCACAACAGCAAGTCAGTGGTTTGTTGGAGTCAAAACTTTGCCTTCCTGGAGGAGCTGAAATGACAATCCCACAGCACTCCAGTAAAGCCCAAGGCACGTTTGCTGGAGCACTTGGTCCCAGACGGTTGCTATCTAGGGACTCCATCAGCACAACCTCCACGCAACGAGGAATGCGGTGCATTTTTATCCCAAACCTCTTCCAGCAGCCATTAACTTCCTTCCTCCACTCTTGAACTGTCTGGGTTTTCAGCATTTGGTACCATATCCCTTCCTTGAGTTGGCAGGCAGATGAAAGGAGTCTGCAGCTCTTGTCTTTGTGAAGCATTGCAAAGGGATCATGTCATGGCTAATCCCTCCCCCACCACCCATCGCTTATTATTACAAGAAAACCAAATTGCCTTGCAACCCAGAAAGTCCTTTTTTTTTGGGGGGTGGGGTTTTGTTTGTTTTATTTTATTTGGTTTTTTTCCCTCCTTTTTTTCCTTCCCCACCTGAAGATTGTCTCCACTTACAAATCCAGAGTGAAACCTTAAACCTCTCTCTCCAGTAACGCCAGCCCCACTGGGCATCCACCGAGGAGTCGCCCTACCGGAGCCACGGAAGTGCTGGCAGACAGCAACACAGGATCCAGACTTCAGCTCCATGGGCTGGAGAGGCTACCTCGTGCTCTGATAAGACACAGCAGAAGGAAGGAAGAGCCCCAGGGATTTCCAAGGGCTGCTGAAGCCTTGCAGCTGGAGGAGAGCGAGCGCGAGGCTCGGTGGTTTGAGCTGGGGAGGTGTTGCAGGGGAACACGTCTCTTCCCTTGGAGATACCATCTGTGCCAGTAAACAGTAAGCTGAGAGGGGCTGTGCTTGCTGAACTCTGCTAGATAACACCCTGCCACTGGCACCAAGGCCTAGACCCACCCTTTCCCAGAATGTAACCTTTTTCCAGGCATTGCTCTGGGCTTTTAATTTTCCAGGAAAAGTTGCCTGGCCGTGGCCCTGTGGCCAGTTTGTTGCAATCCACTTCTGTAGCCACAGGGTGATCACATCCCCTCTGCTCCACCGTTAGTCATGGCTGCTTGCAGCCACCCTGAACCAAACCCTGAAGCATCCCTTGAGGTCTGTTCAGGCAGTTGGGGCTGTTTTGCCTGGGGAAAAGAAGGCTCCAGAGAGACCTTAGAGCAGCCTCCCAGTACCTGGAGGGGGCTACAGGAGAGCTTGTTACAAAAGCATGGAGTGATCTTGTTGCAAAAGCATGGAGTGGTAGGATGAAGGGAGGGCAATGGCTTTGAGATGGAAGAGGGCAGATTGAGACTGGAGGTTAGGAAGGAATTCTTTAGAGTGAGGGTGGGGAGACATTGGAACAGGTTGCCCTGGGGGGTTGTGGATGTCCCCTCCCTGGAGGTGTTAAAGGCCAGGATGGATGGAGCCTTCAGCAAACCAGGTCCAGTGGAAGGAGTCCCTGGCCATGACATGGAGAACTGGATAATCTTGAGGGTCCCTTCCATATCAAACCATTCTATGAGTCTTGAACCACCACAGGTACAAAGCAGATGGCACCAGCAGCCTTGAGGATTGCCAACACCTACCAAGGGAAGAACCATGACTAGATACCAGTTTGGGATAACCAGAATCTATTTGCCCACATTATCCCCATACCAGGCACCCTGATTCCCAGTCCTGAGGTCTGTCCAGCTTGGGAGTACCAACAGCTTTGCCTGCCCCGTGGCTTCTTGCCACAAGTCAAAGCAGTCCTGCTTCGGGGGCTGTGCTTTCTTCCCATGGCCCAGCTGCCTCTGCACATTCCCAAACAAAGCATTACACTATGTGAAAAGAAGGCACAGGCCCTTGCAAAGCCCATCCTGCTGGCTGAGGCAGGAAATATCTCCCATCATCTCAGCTAATCCTCCACCAATACAATGAGAAATGATCTCCAGCGGCCGCCAGAAAGATTATTAAGTGAAGAACAAAAATACTGCACCGCCCATCGCCAGGGAGCCAAAGGCAATAAAAGGGGAAACACAAACTGCAGCCAGTGGCTGGGAGGAGGAGGGGGTGAGGAGAAGCAGCAAACAGCAAGCAAAGCCTTCAGCAAAGCCCCAGAGTTGGAAGAGAATCACAGAATGGTTTGGTTTGAAAGGGACCTTAAAGAGCATCCAGTTCCATCCCTGCTGCCACGGACAGGGGACACCTCCTGCCAGCCCAGGCTGCTCAAGGTCTCATCCAACCTGGCTTTGAACAGATCCAGGCAGGGAGCCCTATGAGGAGAGGCTAAGGGAGGATACTGAAACACTTGAACATGTCCAGAGAAGGGCAACGAGGCTGGGGAGAGGTCTGGAGCACAGCCCTGTGGGGAGAGGCTGAGAGAGCTGGGGTTGCTTAGCCTGGAGAAGAGGAGGCTCAGGGGAGACCTTACTGCTCTCTACAACTACCTGAAGGGAGTTTGCAGCCAGGAGGGGGTTGGTCTCTTCTCCCAGGCAACTAGCAGCAGAGCAAGAGGACACAGTCTCAAGCTGTGCCAAGGGAAGTTTAGGCTGGAGGTGAGGAGGAACTTCTTCCCAGAGAGACTTGTGGAATGTGCTGCCCAGGGAGGTGGTGGAGTCCCCATCCCTGGAGGTGTTCAAGAGGGGATTGGATGTGGCACTTGGTGCCATGGTCTAGTGGTCATGAGGTGTTGGGTGACAGATTGGACTTGATGATCTTTGAGGTCTCTTCCAACCTTATTGATTTTATGATTCCTCAGCAGCATGCCAGCCTGACATTGCACTTTCTGCATGCTCAACAGCTTCTCATCTTAGGTTTGGCTGCAATGAATGGACCCAGGCCATGGCTTGAGTATCTGGTACAGCCTGAGACCTGCCTCCAGCTAACAGAGCTCCTAGGAACAGGAGTTAGCACCAGGTTCCAGCCTGACATTGCATTTTCTGCATGCTCAACAGCTTAGGTTTGGCTGTAACTGTGCTAGTTTAGGACACATTCCTCAGCAGCATGCCAGCCTGACATTGCACTTTCTGCATGCTCAACAGCTTCTCATCTTAGGTTTGGCTGCAATGAATGGACCCAGGCCATGGCTTGAGTATCTGGTACACCCTGAGGCCTGCCTCCAGCTGACACAGAGCTCCTAGGAAAGCACTAGGAGGGTTCTACCTGTGCATCCTACCACAGAAACACTGCTTCCCCCTTTGATCACCACCTTCAACTAAGAGATTTGCTTTAGCTGCAGAGATGTGACTAAAGCAGCCCCTTGCACACTGACATTTACATCTCTCAGCACCAGGATATTGAGAGTTGTGTGGGCTGATCACACATAGCTCAGCATGAGCACAGCAGCTACTTTTAGGAGCGTGGCATTCAGGGTGCTGAGGACAAAACTCTTGCAGCATCTCCCTACTGCTCCCCTCCTTGGGGCTCCAGAAGCTCTGTGAAATGAAACAAGGCACTTGGATGGACAGCACTGAGGGAAACTTGGAGTCTGCTTCAACAACAGCCTCCAAAATAGCAGTTCCCAGGTTGTTTTTAAAGGCAGTATTCCTTGAGGGTTGGGGTGGGTATTTTTGGCGGTGTTTTTCTAACCAGTGCATTCAAGGCAAACAGATTTAACTCCTGCAGAAGGAGCAGAGAGAAACCTCCTTCCCCTTGATCCCTCCTGGGGAAAGCCTTCCACTGGTGGTGTGCTTTGCAGAGTCCACACACAGTCTCACCCTGCTGCTGCCATGGGAATCAGAGCATCACAGGATGCCAGGCTGGGATGGACCCCAAGAATCATTTGGTGCAGGCTTCCTAGGTGATACCTTCCTAGGTGATGCCTTTCTAGGTGATGGCTTTCTAGGTGATACCTTCCTAGGTGATGCCTTCCTAGGTGATGCCTTCCTAGGTGATACCTCTCTAGGTGATGCCTTCCTAGGTGATACCTCTCTAGGTGATGCCTTTCTAGGTGATACCTTCCTAGGTGATGCCTTTCTAGGTGATGCCTTTCTAGGTGATACCTTCCTAGGTGATGCCTTTCTAGGTGATACCTTCCTAGGTGATACCTTTCTAGGTGATGCCTTTCTAGGTGATACCTTTCTAGGTGATACCTTCCTAGGTGATGCCTTTCTAGGTGATACCTTCCTAGGTGATACCTTCCTAGGTGATACCTTCCTAGGTGATGCCTTTCTAGGTGATGCCTTTCTAGGTGATGCCTTTCTAGGTGATACCTTCCTAGGTGATGCCTTTCTAGGTGATGCCTTTCTAGGTGATACCTTTCTAGGTGATACCTTCCTAGGTGATACCTTCCTAGGTGATGCCTTTCTAGGTGATGCCTTTCTAGGTGATACCTTCCTAGGTGATGCCTTTCTAGGTGATGCCTTTCTAGGTGATACCTTTCTAGGTGATACCTTCCTAGGTGATACCTTCCTAGGTGATACCTTCCTAGGTGATGCCTTTCTAGGTGATGCCTTCCTAGGTGATATCTTTCCAGGTGATACCTTCCTGGGTGATACCTTTCTAGGTGATACCTTTCTAGGTGATACCTTTATAGGTGATACCTTCCTGGGGTGGAGTGAGGGTGGTGGAGTTTAAGAGGGGAGGTGTTTAAGAGGGGACCGGATGGGGCACTTGGTGCCATGGGTTAGTTGATTAGATGGTGTTGGGTGATAGGCTGGATTCTATGATCTCAGAGGTCTTTTCCAACCTGGTTAATTCTATTCTATTCTATTCTATTCTATTCTATTCTATTCTATTCTATTCTATTCTATTCTATTCTATTCCATTCCATTCCATTCCATTCCATTCCATTCCATTCCATTCCATTCCACTCCACTCCACTCCACTCCACTCCACTCCACTCCACTCCATTCCATTCCATTCCATTCCATTCCATTCCATTCCATTCTATTCTATTCTATTCTATTCCATTCCATTCCATTCCATTCCATTCACTCTGCTTAGAGCTGCACATTACTGAGGACTGGGCTGTTTCACTACAATTCCACAAGACACATGGATCAGGGCTACAGCCTGGGGCTGAGGCCCCCTCAGTGGCACCACAATTATGTGGATAATAATAAAAAGAGGATGTTCCCTCCCAGAATGTTTATGGTCTGAAGAGCCAGCCAGACAGGACCAGAGCAGAGGATTACCGTTATCACCAGTGTCTGTGACTCAGGGGCTTACCCAGAAATCTCACCCAGTCTGCAGCAGTGCTGGGAAGGAGCTCAGCATCTCGGTTCCCACACCCACACCTCCCACGTGCCATGCTTCAGCATCTCTTCTCCCTACACCTTCTCCAAGTCTGGAGGCTGGACTTTTGCAGAGTTCCTGCTGCTCCTTCAAGTTATCAGATGCTCCAGTTTCCTAGCCAGCCACTGCACTTGATATCAAAGTCTGGTTTGTGGCATCTCCCAGCTCATACACCTTCACTTCTGCACACAGGACACTGCAAATTGTTCTTCAACACATCATTAAAGTCCTAGGGGGGACATTCAAGTGATTTCACCAAACATGAAACACCCAACCCCTTTCCAGGAAACCTTGAAGGTGTTTTCCTTAAGCACATTCAACAAATGCTGTGCAGCAGAGTGACCTGTTCCAGTGCTTGGGTATTATGTTGCTGCTGGAGAGCTGCTGCCAAATGTTCCATATGAGTAATGCTGAGTAGGTGGCACAGAGGGAGTGCACATCCTCACTTCTCCTTGGGCTTCAGACCTGCCACAGGCTCCCAAGTGGCAGAATGAGGCAGGAGGGCCCAATTCCCACCTCTGCTGTCCCGCTGAAAGTCATCTGCCCTGCAACAAGGTGAACTGGAGTGTGTGGTAGCCCTGATGCTTTGGGTGCTACTGGGCATCTTCATTGCTTGGCTCTGGCCTGAGTTCAAACCCCCTAAACTGTATCCTCACTTAAAAGCTGCTCTTACTGCTTGAGTCCTGTGTCCAGTTCTGGGCCCCTCAGGTTAGGAAAGATGTTGAGATGCTGGAAGGTGTCCAGAGAAGGGCAACAAAGCTGGGGAGGGGTCTGGAGCACAGCCCTGTGAGGAGAGGCTGAGGGAGCTGGGGTTGCTTAGCCTGGAGAAGAGGAGGCTCAGGGGAGACCTTCTTGCTCTCTCCAACTCCCTGAAGGGAGGCTGTAGCCAGGTGGAGGTTGGTCTCTTCTCCCAGGCAAGCAGCACCAGAACAAGAGGACACAGTCTCAAGCTGTGCCAGGGGAGGTTCAGGCTGGATGTTAGGAAGAAGTTCTTCCGAGAAAGAGAGATTGGCCCTTGGAATGTGCTGCCCAGGGAGGTGGTGGAGTCACCATCCCTGGAGGTGTTTAGGAAGAGACTGGATGGGGTGCTTGGTGCCATGGTTTAGTTGATTAGATGGTGTTGGGTGATAGGTTGGACTTGATGATCTCAAAGGTCTCTTCCAACCTGATCTGTTCTATTCTATTCTATTCTATTCTATTCTATTCTATTCTATTCTATTCTATTCTATTCTATTCTATTCTATCCTATTCTATTCTATTCTATTCTATCCTATCCTATCCTATCCTATCCTATCCTATCCTATCCTATCCTATCCCAGACTCATTTTCTATTCTAAGCAGAAGCATTTTCTCCTGGAAGACTCAAGAAGAGGGTGCTTTCCAGTGGAGGTTGCTTCTTATTAAAGTGCCAGAGTTGTTCCAGGGCTTGCAGGGGTGAATCAGGTTTGCTGCATGGGGATGGCTTTCCTTCAGTTGGAAGTCGCCAGAGGAGTCAGTGCAGAGAGGTGAGGTGCCACCAGGCAGTGTACACCTTTGCCGTCCTCCATCACTCCCCTAAGGTGCTTGTAAGGCTGTAGAGATCCTCAAACACACCTTCCTGTGCCTCTAACACACATTTGTCTGTGCCTCAAACATATTCCTGACTTTGACATCTAACTGTGGATGTTCGCACAGCACACTCCGAGATAATCTCCTAACCATCCCAGCCCACGCAGGCAACTCCTACAAGTGACAGCTGACAGCTTGCTAATGTGGAGCTTGAAGGCTTGGGAGCCCTCTTTATACATCCCAGCATCGTATTTGTCTTCTTTGCAACACAAAACCACACAAGAGCCAAGCCTAGGTCACCTCCCAACTCTCCCAGGCAGAGCTACAGGCTGGTCAGGCTCTTCTCCTTCTCCTTCTCCTTCTCCTTCTCCTTCTCCTTCTCCTTCTCCTTCTCCTTCTCCTTCTCCTTCTCCTTCTCCTTCTCCTTCTCCTTCTCCTTCTCCTTCTCCTTCTCCTTCTCCTTCTCCTTCTCCTTCTCCTTCTCCTTCTCCTTCTCCTTCTCCTTCTCCTTCTCCTTCTCCTTCTCCTTCTCCTTCTCCTTCTCCTTCTCCTTCTCCTTCTCCTTCTCCTTCTCCTTCTCCTTCTCCTTCTCCTTCTCCTTCTCCTTCTCCTTCTCCTTCTCCTTCTCCTCCTCCTCCTCCTCCTCCTCCTTCTCCTTCTCCTCCTCTCTTCCTCACCCAGAAGGGCTGCTGTTTCTCTACACTGTGACAGTCCCCCCAAATCCTCATCTCACCCTCCAGCAGCACCTCCCTGCCTGGCAGCCCTGACACACTTATTCCCTCTTCTATCATCCAGAACCTCAGGGATTATGAAACACTTTGGGGTTGAGTGGTTTGGGTTTGTTGGTTGTTTTTGTTCAGCCCTGGCAAAATGTCACTTAATAAAGCTTGCTGCTCTGGCAGCAAACCATTAACAACTGCTCTGTGTCTGGTTTTCTCCTGCTTACCTTTTAGCAGCAGCCTCCAGATCATGCTTCCCCACCACACAGTGCCAACACCCTGCATGTTCAAGACACATAGGTTTAGCCTTCCCTCCCCTCATATCTGCTTACCCACCAGGAGAGGCAATGAAATCACCTGGTTGAGCACAAACCACAGAATCACACAGAATGCTTGGGGTTAGAAGGGAGCTCTGGAGATCATCAAGTCCAAGCCCCCCCCTGCTCAAGGCCTCATCCAGTCTGGCATTCACAGCCTCCCTGGGCAACCTGTTCCAGTGTCTCACCACCCTCACTGCAAAGAATTTCTTCCTCATCTCCAGGTGAAATCTCCCATCCTCCAGTTTTAATCCATTGCCCCTTTTCTAATCACTACACCCCTTGGCAAAAGTCCCTCCCCAGCTCTCCTGTAGCCCCCTTCAGGTACTGGAAGGCTGCTCCAAGGTCTCCCTGGAGCCTTCTCTTCTCCAGGATGAACAGCTGCCTCAGGGGAGGTGCTCCAGCCCTCTGATCATCCTCATGGCTTTCTCTTAAGCTGCTCCAGCAATGTCCTATTTGTGGTGATCTAACTTGGGATCTATGGATGCCTTGGGGCATGGACTAAGCCTTGGGGTAGCAGGAATCAGAAATCCAAGAGAAGCATGCTCTGGGTGCTTTCAATTCCCAATCAACTGACAGTCTCCAGGGAGGTCTGCAGGAACATGCAAGCAATTGGAACGTGGGCACTGTGAGGAATGGGTGGAACACTTTGCTTTTAGCTGATGTCCTTGCAGGAAACATTTGCCTGTCTTCAGAAGCTGATGAAAAGCAGCTAAGTTGCCAATAGGGAAGGCCAAGAGCATTCTGGATGGTGCCAAGAGCATTCTGGATGCTATCAAGAGCAGTGTGGCCATCAGGACTAGGAAAGTGATTGTCACCCTGTGTTTGGCACTACCTTGACTACTGGGTTTAGTTTTGGGGTCCTCACTCTAAGATGTGCTGGAAAGTGTCCAAAGAAGGGAAGAAGAGTTAGTGAAGGGTCTAGAGCTCAAGTCCTGTGAGGGGTGGCTGAGAGAACTGGGACTGTTCAGCCTGGAGAAAAGGAGGCTGAGGTGAGACAGTGAGGGTGAGGAGACACTGAAACAGGTTGCCCAGGGAGGCTGTGGATACTTCCTCCCTGGAGGTGTTCAAGGCCAGGTTAGATGAGGCCTTGAGCAACCTGGGCTGGTGGAAGGTGTCCCTGCCCATGGCAGAGGGGTCAGCATGAAATGATCTCTGAAGTCCCTTCCAACCTAACTATTCTATGAATCTATGAATCCATGAATCTACTTTCAAACTGAAGCAGAGAGGAAAGCATCACTCTGGGAACCTGGAAGCCACCTCTGCTTATTATTGAGCAGCTCTGGAGCTCCTTTTCTGCACGAGGCTGGTAGGAAAAGCTCTCTCCCATAGGACCCAGTGCTGCATTTCAAGATAGTCAGAAACAGCTGTGATCAGGCAGAAGATGCAGCAACAGAAGTGATCCAGCAGATGTTCCTCTAGGATCCTTCTCCATCTTTAAACAGCCACCAAACACAGGCACAGAGCAGCCACCCTGCTCACCAGTTTGGCCAGAGAGTATCAGACACCAGTTGTTAGTGTTGTCCTTCTCATTCATGCAGGAATCACCAAGGTTTCCATGACCAGAGACCAAAACTCCCACACTGTACCACTTTGCCCACTTGCTCCCACTCCCAGCCTCTGGTTGATGATTTCTGCATTCCACCCCTGCAAGCCTTCCCAGCACACTGTGCTCAGAGCCAGGACAAGCTCCTACTCAGCTGTCCAGTGCCAGTTCCTGCACTGGTTAGCCAAGCTCTTCTCATCTACTCAAGGGATTCTCATGTTTCCTTCTGGGAGTAAATGATGACTTCCATTCTGCCTCTGTTTTGCTGTTGTTTCCCTGGCTTACTGCTAAACACTGGTCCTGTGCTCATCCTTTTAGTTCCATGTTAGCAGCATCTCTCCAAGAAGAATCTCCATGAGACTCCTTGGATTAGACTGATCTTCTCCTTGGGCTTCTATGCTTGCAGATGCTTTCTCTTGTGCCAGCAACACACAGATCTCACTCCAGTGCCATCCCAGTCAGCCTTTCTACACCTCAGGCTGTGAGAGTTTGGGCTGTTCAGCCTGGAGAAGGCTCCAGGAAGACACAGAACCACAGAATCACAGAATCACCAAGGTTGGAAGAGACATCAAAGATCATCAAGTCCAACCTGTCACCACAGACCTCATGACTAAACCATGGCACCAAGTGCCACGTCCAATCCCCTCTTGAACACCTCCAGGGATGGGGACTCCACCACCTCCCTGGGCAGCACATTCCAATGGCTAACAACTCTCTCTGGGAAGAACTTTCTCCTCACCTCCAGCCTAAACTTCCCCTGGCGCAGCTTGAGATTGTGTCCTCTTGTTCTGGTGCTGGTTGCTTGAGAGAAGAGACAAACCCCCTAAAAGCCTGGTCCAGTGATAGGTGTCTCTGACTATGGCAAATGATCTTTAATGTCCCTTCCAACCCAAACCATTCTATGATTCTCCTGCCTGCACTCAGTCATTGTCTTGCTGTGATCCAAGAGAATAGAGCAGAATGGAATAGAATAGAAAGGAATAGAATGGATTGGAATGGACTAGACTAGACTAGACTAGACTAGACTAGACTAGACTAGAATAGAATAGAATAGAATAGAATAGACCAGGCTGGAAGAGACCTTCAAGATCATCGAGTCCAACCTATCATCCAACACCACCTAATCAACTAACCCATGGCACCAAGCACCCCATCAAGTCTCCTCCCAAACACCTCCAATGATGGTGACTCCACCACCTCCCTGGGCAGCACATTCCAATGGGCAATCACTCTCTCTGTGAAGAACTTCTTCCTAACATCCAGCCTGAACCTCCCCTGGCACAGCTTGAGACTGTGTCCTCTTGTTCTGGTGCTGCTTGCCTGGGAGAAGAGACCAACCCCCACCTGGCTACAACCTCCCTTCAGGGAGTTGGAGAGAGCAAGAAGGTCTCCCCTTCTTCTTTCTCAGCCCATATCCCACCCTAACAGCTCACAGAGGTTTTTGAGCCTGGAGCTGAACTCCATCCTTCCACTCTGTCATATTCTTCACTACAAAAAAAGCCTTTTTGTCCCTTTTTCCTTTTCCCTCTGCCCCTGGATCGATGCTCTGTGCTCTGTACAGTGCCTCACCCTCAGCATGCTGATTTCCCCACCTGGAAACAGCAAACATTTCTGCACCATTCACCCTGGGACAGACCCTTCAAGTAACTCTGAAGGAAACCCTCTCCCCCCACCCCCTCCCAACACCATAATTGGCTCAATGCAAGGAGTCCAGCTGCCACTGGCCAAGTAGAAACGGGGTACAACCACAGCCCCAAGGTCTTGCAACCACACCAGCAACCAGTCTGGATTGGAGAGGAAGCCATGGGATTTCTTTCTATCACACAATGATGAAATGGCTTCTAATCCAACAGTACCTAAGAAGGATGTTAAGCCACAGCTAGTAAGTGAGGTATTTTCAATCCAGCAAGCCCAGAGAGCTTGCATTCAAGATTTGAAGTGGACTTGGCCAAAGAGTGCTCTGGATCATTAATGTTGACTTTTAATAAGGCTTTGGAACACTGAGGGCTGGAAGAAAGCTGCTGTTGTGCCAGAGTTTTAAGAGGATAGAAACAGGATGACCCATGTAATAATCCACCTGTGACCCTGACTCCTATCCCAGGTGAAATAATGGAACAGCTGTAAAAGAACTTCATTAATAAAGCATTAAAGGAGGGGAACAGCAAATGCCAACAGCTTGGGTTTATAGGAAGCAGATTTGTCACTAAGTTGAGAAATTTTTGTGCAGTTGAATATGTTCCTTAGGCTTGCAGCCTGGATGTAAGAAGAGTATGAAGTTTGTGCAGTTTAAAGCCAGCTGAGGCCTTGCAAACCCCTCAGCCTTCCTAGCCTAGCAGAAGGACTATCAAAGCAGGCAGAGAAACCTTGGGGCAAGCCAGGAAATTGTGGGGTAAGATGGGCAAGGAAGTGGTCCCTGAGTCACCACAGGCTGTGGAAAGGCACAATCACACCAGCAGCCATCACAGGAATTTCCCCACTGGGAGGTGCAGAACATCATCAATCTCTGCTCTGGATTTCCTTGGCTCTTGGCTTCCCCTGAGAACCCCAAGGGCCTCTAATTGGTTTTGTTTTCAGTGCAACATCAACACAGACTTCCTCAAGCTGTGCCAGGGGAAGTTTAGGCTGGAGGTGAGGAGAGAGTTCTTCCCAGAGAGAGTTGTTAGCCATTGGAATGTGCTGCCCAGGGAGGTGGTGGAGTCCCCATCCCTGGAGGTGTTCAAGAGGGGATTGGATGTGGCACTTGGTGCCATGGTTTAGTCATAAGGTCTGTGGTGACAGGTTGGACTTGATGATCTTTGAGGTCTCTTCCAACCTTGGTGATTCTGTGATTCTGTGACTCCCCACCCCTGGAGGTGTTCAAGAAACATGTGGACATGGCCCTTTGGCACGTGGTTTAATGGCCATGGTGGTGTTAGGTTGGTGGCTGGACTCAGAGATCTTTTCCAGCCAAGACAATTCCATGCTTCTCTGACCACAAGGGGTCTCAAAGACTGGAAGAGGCTCCCCAGGGAGGTGGTTGAATCCCCATCCCTGGAGGGCTTTAAAAGCCCCAGAGAGGGTGTGCTGAGAGACATGTCTTAGCAGCAGACTTGCTAGAGTTAGAGAATGGTTGGACCTGATCTTAAAGGTCTTTTCCAACCCAAATGATTCTGTGAGGCTATGACAGAGATGAAAACTTCATTTGCATGCAAGCAGATCCAGGAGCTGAAGCACAAGCGTGAATACCAGAGGTGCTTCCAGGTACACACCAACAGACGTGCCTCTGACGCTCAGAGAGGGCAGCCAGAGCCAGAACCCACCAACATCCCACTGGTAAGGGACTAGTAAACTCACTGCACACCAGGAAGGCTTTGGGTCCTTGCCTGAGGCTAAGAAGAGAAATACAGAAGGGGGAAAAAGCAAAGCTGCTGATGCTGTCATCTTCCGGTATGAAGCAATGGGTGGTGAAGAGCCAAACTGGGTTGGCCAAACTAATGCTGCTGGGTCTGGTATTCCACAAAGGATGTGCTTCATCTCCAGCAACATCCCTGCCTTGCCCTAGGCTTAGCAGCAGCCTTCCTTCCTCACCCCTTCCTGGGAGGTCAGCTATGGTGGGACCTTTATGAATCGGCCAGTTTTCCAAGCCAGGAGCCAAAGGCCTTCAGCCACGAGCCTGTCAGCTTCCCCCTTGATTTATGCCTGCTTGGGAGTCCCTGCCAGCCCCAGGTGGTGCAGCAGTGACCTGGGACTCAAAGCCATTCTTCACAGAAAGCTGGGGAGCACCCAGCAGTGCACATTGGCTCTCCCCTCCGTGCCAGACAGCTGGGCGACCCTGGGCATCTTTGGGACAGCTAGAGGGTCTGTGAAGCCTTTCCAAATCCCCCTGATGGTCATTGCTGAGCCTACATGACTTCATCTCAGTTACTGTTATGTTTCTGGGAGTCAAGAATAACATTAGTTTTCCATATCTTGTGGTTTTTGGAGGGTGTGAAGAAATTCTCTTGCTCTGAGTTACTGAGGTATCCGTGCACCAAACCCAGCGGTGGCGAAGCCATGGAGCGACGCAGAGGAGCCATGGTGGAGATGTGGTAAGCCAAGACACCTCAGTGTGACACACCCTGAGGTCCTGAATGTTGAAGGCAAAAATTATCAAGGACTCCAGATACTCCCTGGGGTCCATGACTGATCTTCTACCCCTGTGCTCAGCACTGGTTAGGCCACACCTGGAGTCCTGTGTCCAGTTCTGGGCTCCTCAGGTCAAGAAGGACATTGAGAGACTTGAAGGTGTCCAGAGAAGGGCAAGGAGGCTGGGGAGGGGTCTGGAGCACAGCCCTGTGAGGAGAGGCTGAGGGAGCTGGGGTTGCTTAGCCTGGAGAAAAGGAGGCTCAGGGGAGACTTTATTCCTCTCTACAACTCCCTGAAGGGAGGTTGTAGCCAGGTGGGGGTTGGTCTCTTCTCCCAGGCAAGCAGCACCAGAACAAGAGGACACGGTCTCAAGCTGTGCCAAGGGAAGTTTAGGCTGGAAGTGAGGAGAAAGTTCTTCCCAGAGAGAGTTGTTAGCCATTGGAATGTGCTGCCCAGGGAGGTGCTGGAGTCCCCATCACTGGAGGTGTTCAAAAGAGGCTTGGATGTGGCACTTGAAGCCATGGTTCAGTCAGGAGGTGTTGGGGGACAGGTTGGACTTGATGATCTCCAAGGTCTTTCCCAACCTTATTGATTCTGTGATTCCTCAGAGAAGTTAATCAGAGCCCAAACTTGTGAAAAATTAATCCAGCTGCTTCTTCTACCTTTGGTTTCATACCTTGCACACAGGGGTGAATACCAGGTGCCAAAAGACAACAGACTGGTACCCTTCCAGACCACCAGGAGTCAAGCAAACCCCTCCAAATCCTTCAGCTAAACATCCTGCTGGCACAGCAAGGAGAAAGCCAAGCCACTGGGATCTCCCACCACAGTGCTCTCCTCCTAAAGATGTACCTCAGATGCAGCTTTACACTGAAGCATCATTTAGCCCAATGGCCACTGAAACTTAATTCAGGGGTATTTAGAGCTAGTACCTAAAAGGCCTGAGAGGGAGTGGATTTAATGTGGAAGAGGGGAGGTTCGGACTGGAGATTAGGAAGAAATTCCTTAGAGTGAGGTTGGGGAGACACTGGAACAAGATACCCAAGGAGGTTGTGGATGCCTCCTCCCTGGAGGTGTTCAGGGCCAGGTAGGATGAGGCCTTGAGCAACCTGGGGTGGTGGGAGGTGTCCCTGCTCATGGCAGGGGTTGGAACTGGATGATCTTCAAGGTCCCATTCCAACCCCAACCATTCCATGACTTTGTGCTGTTACCCATGTTGCTTGCTTGAACTACACAGCAGCTCAAAGCTAGGACAACCTGTTAGACCATGTCAGCCCCAGGAGACAAAACACTCTGGAGAGCCAAAAGTCAAAGCTGCTTCTGGTCTCAGGATTTATTCAGCTCATCCCCATGCCCAGAACTCCAGCTGCACATGTTGTACACCAACTGATCCTCAGGAGTTCCCAGGGTTTGGGGGAGCAGGGGGAGCACCATGAAACATAGAATCATTTCAGCTGGTAAAGACCTCCAAGATCAAGTCCAGCCATCAGCCTAACACCACCATGGCCATTAAACTATGTCCCAGAGTGCCACGGCCACAGGTTTCCTCAACACCTCCAGGGATGAGGACACCACCCCCCGAATGCTATATCCCAAAGCTCAGATGTTTTACAAGTGATCATGAAGGCTGCTTCCCTCCCTCACCGCTGAGCTCCTCCTTCCTCCATAAACATCTTGTTTTCAAAGAATCATTGAATCAATAAGCTTGGGAAAGACCTCAGAGATCATCAAGTCTAACCTGCCACCCAACACCTCCTGACTAACTAAACCATGGCTCCAAGAGCCACATCCAATCCCCTCTTGAACACCTCCAGGGATGGGGAGTGATGGTTCAGTGTAAAGCTGCATCTGAGATAGATCTTTAGGAGGAGAGCACTGTGGTGGGAGATCCCAGTGGCTTGGCTTTTCTCCTTGCTGTGCCAGCAGGATGTTTATCTGAAGGGTTTGGAGGGGTCTACTTGACTCCTGGTGGTCTGGAAGGGTACCAGTCTGTTGTCTTTTGGCACCCGGTATTCATCCCTGTGTGCAAGGTACGAAACCAAAGGTAGAAGAAGCAGCTGGATTAATTTTTTTCACAAGTTTGGGCTCTGATTAACTTCTCTGAGGAATCACAGAATCAATAAGGTTGGGAAAGACCTCGGAGATCATCAAGTCCAACCTGTCACCCATCACCACCTGATTGAACCATGGCTTCAAGTGCCACATCCAAGCCTTTTTTGAACACCTCCAGGGATGGTGACCCCACCAGCTCCCTGGGCAGCACATTCCAATGGGCAACAACTCTCTCTGGGATGACCTTTCTCCTCACCTCCAGCCTCAACTTGCCCTGGCACAGCTTGAGACTGTGTCCTCTTGTTCTGGCGCTGCTTGCCTGGGAGAAGTGACCAACCCCCTCCTGGCTACAACCTGCCTTCAGGGAGTTGTAGAGAGCAGCAAGGTCTCCCCTGAGCCTCCTCCTGGAGGCTCCCTCGGCCTCTCCTCAAGGTGAGCCCCTCAGCTGGCCTCACCCCCACGAAACACCACACGGGGAAGCCTCCACTTGCCTCAGCCCCACGCAGGAGGGGCTCGAGCCTCCCCGCGAGCAAGTGCAGGAGGAGAGACCTCATCGAAGCCTTCTGCCGAGGGGGAAATTGCACAAAAAAATTACCTAAACCTTCAGGAACACATTTGTGTTTTGCTTTCATGGGCTATGACTTCCTGGTTTCCAGCAGGCCAGTCCCTGGGCGGCCCCTATCAAATATCAGGCAGTATTAAATCACTGAGCCCCGATCCCCGTGGCTCTCAGAAAAACATCTGTACTAATTTATTGGTTTTCCTTAACATGAGGGCCAGATGAACTCCTCCAGGGCTCAAGCCAAGTGAGATCGCTGACAGATGCAGACTAGAAGTGCAAAGGGGGTTTTTTCCCCCTCAGTATTTTCATGTGGGGGGTTGTTATTATTATTATTATTATTATTATTATTATTATTATTATTATTATTATTCCTATTATTAGTCCTTTTATTCCTATTATTATTCTTACTATTCCTATTATTAGTCCTATTATTCCTATTATTAGTCCTTTTATTCCTATTATTATTCCTACTATTCCTATTATTAGTCCTATTATTCCTATTATTAGTCCTACTATTCCTATTATTAGTCCTATTATTCCTATTATTAGTCCTTTTATTCCTATTATTATTCCTACTATTCCTATTATTAGTCCTATTATTCCTATTCTTAGTCCTACTATTCCTATTATTATTCCTACTATTCCTATTACTAGTCCTATTATTCCTATTATTAGTCCTATTATTCCTATTATTCATCCTACTATTCTTATTATTAGTCCTACTATTCCTATTATTAGTCCTACTATTCCTATTATTAGTCCTATTAGTCCCATTATTAGTCCTATTAGTCCCATTATTAGCCCTATTAGTCCCATTATTAGTCCTATTATTCCTATTATTCATCCTACTATTCCTATTATTAGTCCTACTATTCCTATTATTAGTCCTACTATTCCTATTATTAGTCCTATTAGTCCCATTATTAGTCCTATTAGTCCCATTATTAGCCCTATTAGTCCCATTATTAGTCCTATTATTCCTATAATTCATCCTACTATTCCTATTATTCGTCCTACTATTCCTATTATTAGTCCTACTATTCCTATTATTAGTCCTATTAGTCCCATTATTAGTCCTATTATTCCTATTATTAGTCAGAGTATCAGTCAGGGTTGGAAGGGACCACAAGGATCATCCAGTTCCACCCCCTGCCATGGGCAGGGACACCCCACACTAGATCAGGCTGCCCACAGCCTCATCCAGCCTGGGCTTAAACACCTCCAGGGACGGGGCCTCAACCACCTCCCTGGACAACCCATTCCAGGGCTTCACCACTCTCATGGGGAAGAACTTCCTCCTCACCTCCAGCCTGAATCTCCCCACCTCCAGCTTCATTCCATTCCCCCTAGTCCTATCACTACCTGAGATCCTGAGCAGTCCCTCCCCAGCCTTCCTGTAGCCCCCTTCAGATACTGGAAGGCCACAATGAGGTCACCTCGGAGCCTTCTCTTCTCCAGACTCAACAGCCCCAACTCCTTCAGTCTGTCCTCACAGGAGAGCTGCTCCAGCCCTCTGCTCATCCTCGTGGCCCTTCTCTGGACACGCTCCAGCACGTCCACATCCCTCCTGTAATAGGGGCTCCAGACCTGGAGGCAGTAATCCAGATGGGGTCTCACCAGAGCTGAGTAGAGGGAGAGAATCCCCTCCCTTGCCCTGCTGGCCACACTTCTCCTGCTGCAGCCCAGGCTCTGATTGGCTTTCCGGGCTGCAAGTGCACATTGAGAGCTCCTGTTGAGCTTCTCCTCCCCCAGCACCCCCAAGTCTCTCTCCTCAGGGCTGCTCTCCAGCCAGTCCCTGCCCAGCCTGCATTTGTGCCTGGCATTGCCTCCACCCAGATGCAGGACCCTGCCCTTGGTCTTGTTGAAGCTTATGAGGTTGGCTTGTGCCCACCTCTCCAGCCTGTCAAGGTCCCTCTGGATGGCATCCAGAGTCCTATTAGTCCTATTATTCCTATTATTAGTCCTATTATTCCTATTATTAGTCCTATTATTGTTATTATTTTCATTGCTATTATACTTCATTGCTATTATACTTCATTATTATTATTATATTTCTTTATGGCTCTACTTCTTCATTAAAAGCTAAGGTTATCCCCACTCCCCAGGCCTGAGCTTGTCCTCTGCCAGGGTGCTGAAATGACACACAGCAACCTCGATCCAGCACTGTTGTGGATACCAAAAGCCAGGGCTCTTACCTAATGCAGCTCCACTCAGCAAGGGATTGCTGACAGCACATCCAGCTTGGCACAGGGGGAGCCAACAAGGTGAGGGGGCTGGCAAGTGGAGAGAAGCCTGTTTTTAGCTGTGGGTCCCTGAACTGTCCCAGAGGCACGGAGTTATTTGAGTTCACTGACCTGGGACCGCAGCAAACCTGGCACCCAGCTCGCTAGCAAGGCCGTGGCTGCACTCCTGACAAGCTTGGCTGCAGCAGCTCGTACAAACACAGAGTGGTAGGTCTGGGCTGGAAGGGACCTCAAAGATCATCCAGCTCCAACCCCCTACCACGGGCAGGGACACCTCCCACCAGCCCAGGTTGCTCAAGGCTTCATCCAACCTGGCCCTGAACACCTCCAGGGAAGGGAATTCACAATTGGTTAGACCACACCTTGAGTCCTGTGTCCAGTTCTGGGCTCCTCAGGTTAGGAAAGATGTTGAGTTGCTGGAAGGTGTCCAGAGAAGGGCAACAAAGCTGGGGAGGGGTCTGGAGCACAGCCCTGTGAGGAGAGGCTGAGGGAGCTGGGGTTAGCAGGGAGAAGAGGAGGCTTAGGGCAGACTTTATTGCTCGCTACAACTATGTGAAGGGAGGTTGCAGCCAGGAGGGGGTTGGTCTCTTCTGTCAAGCAACCAGCACCAGAACAAGAGTACACAGTCTCAAGCTGCACCAGGGGAAGTTTAGGTTGGAGGTGAGGAGAAAGTTCTTCCCAGAGAGAGTTGTTGCCCATTGGAATGTGCTGCCCAGGGAGGTGGTGGAGTCCCCGTCCCTGGAGGTGTTCAAGAGGGGATCGGATGTGGCACTTGGTGCCATGGTTTAGTTAGTCATGAGGTGTTGGGTGAGAGGTTGGACTTGATGATCTTTGAGGTCTTTTCCAACCTTATTGATTCTATGATTCTATGACTAGACTAGACTAGACTAGACTAGACTAGACTAGACTAGACTAGAATAGAATAGAATTAACCAGGTTGGAAAAGACCTTAGAGATCATCAAGTCCAACCTATCACCCAACACCATCTAATCAACTAAACCATGGCACCAAGTGCCTCATCCAGACTCTTCTTAAACACCTCCAGAGATGGTGACTCCACCACCTCCCTGGGCAGCACATTCCAATGGCCAGTCTCTCTTTCTCGGAAGAACTTCTTCCTAACATCCAGCCTGAACCTCCCCTGGCACAGCTGGAGAGCAGACCTTGGGTCTGTCCCTGCCTGGTGGGCTTTGTGATGTGGATGCTTCTCTTCTGCACGTGTGCATTTCATGCAGGGTGCTGAGCAGGCAACAGAAGCTGCCCTTGAACTAATTAATTAATGGGAATACTAATCTAATTACCAGCTAGAGCAAGACCTACTTGCATGTAGAACCTCAGGGCGTGCGTTTGGCCCCATAGGAACTCGCCACAAAACTTGTCAGTACCACAAATCCCTGCAGAGAAATGACTCACCCCCTCTGCCAACGCTGGTGGTGGGCATTCCCCCTCCAGGAAATTCTCCCTGGCAATGACTCAGGCCCAAAAGCAAGAACCCCCTCCAAAGAAACCCCCCCACACAGAGAGAGAGAGAGAGAGAGATCCACTCCCCAGCCGCCAGCAGCCCGAGGGTGTGTTTGAGCCGGGGGCACCGGTCAGCCCATTGATAAGCTGGATCTGCTTTCAATAAACTTTTACAGCCTGTCAAAGTGCTGAATCCTACCCAATAAAATCGGTGTCAGGAGGGAAAAAAAGGGCAAAAAGACAAAGTCCTGCAGTGCCAGTGTCTCTTTTTGCCCCCCTCCCCTTTCTCTCTCTCCCCCTCTTTAATTAGAGGGTAGGTGGCAGAGGCTGGTTCAGAGGCCAACTTCAGAAGGTTATGAACTGCTGTTTATTTATTAATTACAGACCCAAAACCCCCACTTTAAATTACAATGGGGATTCTCAAAGTCTCCTTCTGGGCAGAGCAGCCATTTTCTGCAGTGACTTCATTTCCAGAGCTGGCTTACCTCCCAGGGTCTGAACAAGCAAGGAAAGAATAGTTCAGACTGCAGATAGGTTTCCAGTTTGGCTTGATTGGCTTCGAGCTGAGGAGGCAGAGCCCAGCTCCTAATAATCCCAGGCACATTCTAGCGCGGTTGAAGCTTATCGGGCTGCCAGCCTTAAGCTGCAGCTTGCTGACCAGGAGAGATGAGATCCCGCACGGCGCTGCCTTCAGTAAACATCTGAATGCAGAATCTTGGCACCAAGAACCTGAAAACCCTCTGGCAGATCTGTAGGTTTAACCCTGCGAGGCTTTCGGATGGATTTTCGCGGGGGGCTCCTGGTCTGACACCTTTGGTTTGCATCCTTTCTTCGGGATGCGCTTTGGTGGCAGCTGTCGAGAGCCAGCTTAAATCCCTTTTCAAGTCCTTGCGCCTCCTGAAATGGTGAGCGAGGGGCATTTAAGAGCGATTCAAGCTCCAGTAAAGCGTCGAGTGGAGACACAGGGACCGAGGAGACTTTAGGGCAGCCTCAGAGTCTCTTTATTCCCTACCTTCAAGATGCAGATAACATTGTTTTCCTAACGAGCATGTTAGGAAGATAAATGCGCTGCCAGCGGTTAACAGGCTCCACGGCTCGGGATTTGCAGCCCAATTCCCAGTCCCACTGGGCAGTTTTCACCCCAGCTGATGGTTGTCTGCAATGCCTGGTTATCAGGCAGAGTTCTCCCTGCGAGGAGCAGGGCTCTGATAAAGCTCTGAGTAAGCAGGAGGAATTTTTTTCCCCTGCTCCCATCAGTCACCCTTAGCTTTGCTACGAAGAGTACATGAGCCTAGGAGGGAGCCGTTAAGCCCGTGTCCCAGCATGTGTCTGCAAGGGAGGGGGATTCAGGCACGTCGGGTGCAAACAGCTGGAGCTATAGACAGCTGTTCTCCACCAGAGCACGGTGATGGATGGGCTCTCGGGCTGGGATGTCAGCTTTTGGGGGTGTTTTAGGAAAGATAAGTCGCTAATGACTGCTGTTTAAATGCTTCTTGGCAGGAAGGAAAACACAGGGGTCCTTTCTGAAGAGCTGCTCTTTATCTGTCAGAGGAGCAGAGCCAGTTCATAGTTTTGTTGTTTCCATGCTATATGTTGTCTCTGGGGTGGGTACGTGAGGGAAGAGCTGCTTTCTAACTCTTCTAGACGAGATGTTAACGTCCAAGACGTGATGGACTGCCTGCTAGACTCCCGTGGCTCTACCTCTTACTATCACCTCCTCCATTTTTAAGTGCTTTTGTTTCCAGTGAAAGGTGGGGGATTGACAGCGATCAGTTTGAGCAGCCTTGGGAGAGGTGAGGAAAGCTGCTCTGCTCTGCCCTGACACAGAGGGACCAGCTCAGACTGACAGCGCTGCCTGGCCATCCATCCCAGCGGTGTGATTTATGTTGATGGGCCAGGATGGTTTCCTCAGAGTTCTGTCAGCAATCTGGCTGCCCAGAAAGTCAACTGAATACAATGAGCCATGCCTCTTCTCCAGGTGGCACCACGAGAAGAGAAGGCAAAGCCAACACCCCTCACTTGGCTTCTCTCTCTCCCCACTCTGCTGACACCACACCTGGAGTCCTGTGTCCAGCTCGGCAGCCCACAACACAGGAAGGACAGAGATCTATTGGAGAGGGTCCAGAGTAGGTCACAAAGATGATCCAATGGCTGAAACATCTTCCCTGTGGAAACAGGCTGAGAGATTTTGGCTTGTTCAGCCTGGAGAAGAGAAGGCTCCAGGGAGACCTTAGAGCAGCCTTCCAGTATTTGAAAGGGGCTACAGGAGAGCTGGGGAGGGACTTTTGACGAAGACATGGAGTGACAGGACATGGGGTAACAGCTTCAAACTGGAAGAAGCTGGACTGAAGTGGAGCCCCCAAGCCTGGAAGTGTTTAAAGGCAGGTTGGCTGGGGCCTTGAGCATCCTGGTTTAGTGGGAGGTGTCTCTGCCCATGGCAGAGGGGTTGGAACTGAATGATCTTTAAGGTCCTTTCCAAACTGTATGTTGATGACAGAAACACGTGTGAGTTCAGAAGTCCCTTATTCTTGGCTTCCTTCGTCTTTGAGGTAGGTCAAGAGGTCTCCTGCTTCTTTGCACTTCAACCTCTGCAGTGCACGAGCTTCTGCATGGCAGCAAACCCCAGCTGCACACTCCTTGATCCAAAACAAGTACACATAAGATAGAATTTGCCAGGAAGAGAGGTTCCTGTGAGCTCAGTGGCCTAAAGGCAGTGATAGCACACTGTGTGACAGGGGAACAGGTTGCCCAGGGATGTGTTTAAGGCCCCATCCCTGGAGACATTCAAGGTCAGGCTTGATGTGCCCCTGGGCAGTCTGATCTAGTTGGTGCCACTGCTGAATGCAGGGAGGTTGGACAAGATGAGCTTTCAGGGTCCCTTCCAACCTGATGTAATCTGTGAATCTGTGGTAGCAATGGGCAAGAGCAGGTTCAGAATAGAATAGAATAGAGTAGAATAGAATAGAATAGAGTAGAATAGAATAGAGTAGAGTAGAATAGAATAGAATAGAATAGAATAGAATAGAATAGAATAGAATAGAATAGAATAGAATAGAATAGAATAGAATAGAATAGAATAGAATAGAATAGAATAGAATAGAATAGAATAGAATAGAATAGAATAGAGCAGGTTGGAAGAGACCTTCAAGATCATTGAGTCCAACCTATCACCCAACACCATCTGATCAACTAAACCATGGCACCAAGCACCCCATCCAGTCTCTTCCTAAACCCCTCCAGTGATGGTGACTCCACCACCTCCCTGGGTAGCACATCCCAAGGGCCAATCTCTCTTTCTGGGAAGAACTTCTTCCTAACATCCAGCCCGAACCTCCCCTGGCACAGCTTGAGACTGTGTCCTCTTGTTCTGGTGCTGCTTGCCTGGGAGAAGAGACCAACCCCCACCTGGCTACAACCTCCCTTCAGGGAGTTGTAGAGAGGAATAAAGTCTCCCCTGAGCCTCCTCTTCTCCAGGCTAAGCAACCCCAGCTCCCTCAGCCTCTCCTCACAGGGATTGTGCTCTAAACCCCTCCCCAGCTTTGTTGCCCTTCTCTGGCTGTGGAAATTTAGGTCTAATCTTCTTGGGTGCGACTTCAGCAAGGTCAAGTTCTTCCTTGTCAGTCTCCCCATCTACAGAGAGCCCACAGAGGGGTCGGTGGTGGATGCAGCCAGGCTGCCCTACCAAGTGGTGAGACCGAGCTAGTGGCTGCGAAGCACGCCGAGAGCCTCAGCTGACAGGTAGTATATAACTGCAAACCCTATTATATCATTCCACCAGCCCCTGTGCCAAAAACCTGCCTCTGCAGAAGAGATCCAGACACAGAGGACATTATTAAGTGAGGATGTCTGACAGTAGTTCAGCTATGTAGAGATGTTAAATAGCAATCATAATGAAACCATCCTCGGCGCTTGAGGACGCTGTACATCTTCAAAGCACTTCACCAAAACATTAACTGATTATACCCCCAGAATAAATTGCTCACAGCTGTTGAAGAGAGCCAGAAGGTATTCAAAAGGAAGGGATGGAACCTCATCCATCCTGGATCATAGAGGGGATGCCTGTGTTACAGCATAATCAAGAGCTCAAAGGAAATCACTTGTGGGGAGCTCAGCTCTAAGCGATCTCGTGGGCACCTCAAAGCACGGTTTGATGGGGGGTGGGGAAAGCAGCACAGAGACCTGAGCTCCCTCCTCTCCACTGCAGAAAAGGTTGTGAAGGAGCCAAAGACTAATTCAAAGTTCAATGTCATACTATTACAACTCTCATTTCAGCTTAATTTTAGCAGCAATAGCTGCATGCCAGACAGCTTAAGGCATCCATGTGTCCACAACCAAGAGGGAAGAGGGTTGGACTTCACTGGAGTAAACACAGCAAGCTCCTCCAACAAGCCCTTTGGCACTCATCTGTCTTAATTCAAGCACAGATCTCACTGCTGCAATTCACAGGTTCACAGATTGCATTGGGTTGGAAGGGACCCTCAAAAGTCATCTTGTGCAACCCCCTGCACTCAGCAGGGACAGCTCAGCTCACAGAATGGCTCAGGCTGGAAGGCATCTCAGAGATCATCTGCTGCAACCTCCTGCTGTGGGCAGGGACACTTCTCAACCAGACTCAGCTGCTCAAAGCCTCATCCAGCCTCGCCTTAAACACCTCCAGGGAGGCACCCACAACCTCCCTGGGCAACCTGTTCCAGTGCCTCACCACCCTCACACTGAAGAACTTCTTCCTCAGCTCCAGTCTAACCCTACTCTTCCTCTCCTTAAAACCATTCCTCCTTGTCCTGTCTCTAGACATCCTCATGAAAAGTCCCTCTGCAGCCTTCCTGTGGGAACCCTTCAGGTACTGGAAGGCAGCTCTAAGGTCTCCCTGGATTCTTCTCTTCCCTAGGCTGAGCAACCCCAGCTCCCTCAGCCTGCCCTCACAGCAGAGCTGCTCCAGCCCTTGGATCATCTTTGTGGCCTCCTCTGGACTCACTCCAACAGCTCTGTGTCCTTCTTCTGATGAGGACACCAGAACTGGATGCAGTATTCCGGGTGGGGTCTCACCAGAGCAGAGTGAAGGGGCAGAATCCCCTCTCCTGCCCTGCTGGCCACGGCGTATGAAGGCATCACCTCCCTCCCCTGTGCCCATCCCCAGAGCAGGCAGCTGGTAAAAAACAAGGCAGCAGTTTCAGGTGCTTAACAAAAGCTTCTGGCTGTAAGTGCCTGGGAGCACACACACACACACACACACACAGACAGACACACATGTACACACTCACTCTCACACATACACACATTTACACATACTCATACACTCTCATACACACTCACACACACTCACACAGACATTTGCATACTTACACACTCACACAGTCTCACATACTCACACATTCACAAACACACACACACACACACAGACACACACTCTCATAGACACGCATACACACACCCCCCCACACATACACAATCTCACACATACACTCACACACACACTCACACTCACACATACACTCACATTCTCACACACACACTCTCACACTCTCACATGCACTCACATTCTCACACACACACTCTCACACTCTCACACACACACTCACACACACACACTCACACTCTCACACATACTCTCACATACACTCACACACTCTCACACTCTCACATACACTCACATTCTCACATACACACTCTCACACTCTCACATACACTCACATTCTCACATACACACTCTCACACTCTCACATACACTCACACTCTCACATACACTCACATTCTCACATACACACTCTCACACTGTCACATACACTCACACTCTCACATACACTCACATTCTCACATACACACTCTCACACTGTCACATACACTCACACTCTCACATACACACTCTCACACTCTCACATACACTCACACTCTCACATACACTCACATTCTCACATACACACTCTCACACTGTCACATACACTCACACTCTCACATACACTCACATTCTCACATACACACTCTCACACTGTCACATACACTCACACTCTCACATACACTCACATTCTCACATACACACTCTCACACTCTCACATGCACTCACATTCTCACACACACACTCTCACACTCTCACACACACACTCACACACACACACTCACACTCTCACACATACTCTCACATACACTCACACACTCTCACACACACACACACTTACACACTCACACAGAGGCACTCTAAAGAGCACCAGGGCACTTGCCCCTAAAACAACCCAGCAGGAGCATTATTTCCACACACAATTCCTGGCTGGTTGTCCGAGGCTGCAGCTGGTTCCTGGCCTGCTCCCTGCCAGAGCACAGCCTCTGCCTAGGCAGATGCCTGGGAAGACAGGAGCAGGGACCTGGCATCTGCAATAACCATTAAGGTATAAAAGGTTGTTTGTTCCCAGAGCTGCAGGAGCCTGCCCTGGCCCTGCTGTTTGCCACTGACCCACTTTGTGGTTTGCCTGCATTCCCCATAGAGCAGAGCTCAGAAGAAAACAAGCCTTGAGAAGCCCCAGAACAACCACTAATTTAGCACCACTTTACCACAGCATTAGGCTGGGCTTGTTTAGTCTGCTCCTTCCAAAAGCAAAGCTGCCCGCTCGGCGCGGCACCGGGCCCCCCATCGTCTCCAGGCAGGAGGGCAGCACAGCAGGGCAGGGGAGTGGGATCCAGGGTGGAGAGCACAGAGAGCAGCATCCTTGAGCATTTAACTTTTAACACATCCAAGTGCCAGGTGCTGCACTTCGGTCATAACAACCCCATGCAGTGCTACAGGCTGGGGTCGGAGGGGCTGGAGAGCAGCCAGGCAGAAAGGGACCTGGGGGCGCTGGTTGACAGCAGCTGAACATGAGCCAGCAGTGTGCCCAGGTGGCCAAGAGGGCCAATGGCATCCTGGCCTGCAGCAAGAATAGTGTGGCCAGCAGGAGCAGGGAAGTCATTGTGCCCTGTGCTCAGCGCTGGTTAGGCCACACCTTGAGTCCTGTGTCCAGTTCTGGGCTCCTCAGTTTAAGAAGGACATTGAGAGACTTGAAGGTGTCCAGAGAAGGGCAACAAGGCTGGGGAGGGGTCTGGAGCACAGCCCTGTGAGGAGAGGCTGAGGGAGCTGGGGTTGCTTAGCCTGCAGAAGAGGAGGCTCAGGGGAGACCTTCTTGCTCTCTCCAACTCCCTGAAGGGAGGTAGTAGCCAGGTGGGGGTTGGTCTCTTCTCCCAGGCAAGCAGCACCAGAACAAGAGGACACAGTCTCAAGCTGTGCCAGGGGAGGTTTAGGCTGGAGGTGAGGAGACAGTTCTTCCCAGAGAGAGTTGTTAGCCATTGGGATGTGCTGCCCAGGGAGGTGGTGGAGTCCCCATCCCTGGAGGTGCTCAAGAGGGGATTGGATGTGGCACTTGGAGCCATGGTTCAGTCCTGAGGTCTGTGGTGACAGATTGGACTTGATGATCATGGAGGTCACGTCCAACCCTGGTGATTCTGTGTGATTCTGTGTGTGTGTGAGAGAGCAAACCTGCAGCCACCAGCACAAATCACCACTGAGTGGCCCAGCAGAGCTTCGTTTTGCAGGGTGAGGCTCCCAAAGGGCAGAGAGCAGTGCCACTGTGGAAGGAGCAGGCAAAATGCAGGTCAGGAGTAAGAGATGCCTACCAGCACCCCACAGGAGCAAGCCAGGAGCTTTCCAGATGCCAGTGGCTAAGGTGAGGGCGGAGCAGCCCGCCTTGTGTCTGCACAACACCGCAAGGAGCTGTCATCAGGTATTAGGGGACTCAAAGCCCGCTAGAGAGGGGAGCAGCAGAGCAATGGTGAAGACACCTGGACACAGCCCACATCTAGAGGAAAGGAAAGCTGCTCCTCGTGTTCTTGAGCATTGAAACTCAGTCTCACAGGAGTTTGAGTTTCAGCTTTTTCTGCCATTTGCACACCATGGCCTGGAGATCATCCTGCCACACATCATCAACCTCTCCAAAGAATCCCAGGGTGACTGCATTTGAAATGAGACCTCCACCACCCTCCAGGAAAGCCAGCAGTGCCCTTGGGAATGGAAACAACCACAGCCTGTATAAGGATGAGCTCTTTAATAGGAGCAGCCCCTGGTACTTACCCAAACTCCTTTCACTCGAGGAGAGCACCAGAGGGCATTTCTCTGCTTTGCTCCCAGCTCACAACACACCAGCTCAGAGTGGGGAGGGATTTGGGTTGCAATCCACAGTTTAGTGGGGGGAGTCACAATGTTTATTGAGTGCTTTAGGTTCCACAAGACAGGCATCACATCCCTGTGCTGTGCTGCAGCTTAACTGGGTCTGTGCAACTAGGGAAAGTGCTTAAACACGGCCCACAAGCCACAGCAGCTTGAGATATGCGCTGGAGGACATGAGCGTGAAAAAGGGACTGAAAAACTTGCCCCTGCCCTGTGCATGGACAAAAACACCATCACCCCCTCCCCACAGCACCCTCCACGGGCTCACAGCCATCCCCACAGCACCCTCCAGGTGCTCACAGCCATCCCCACAGCACCCTCCATGGGCTCACGCCATCCCCACAGCACCCTCCAGGTGCTCCCCACAGCCATCCCCACAGCACCCTCCATGGGCTCACGCCATCCCCACAGCACCCTCCAGGTGCTCACAGCCATCCCCACAGCACCCTCCAGGTGCTCACAGCCATCCCCACAGCACCCTCCATGGGCTCACAGCCATCCCCACAGCACCCTCCACGGGCTCACAGCCATCCCCACAGCACCCTCCACGGGATCAGAGCCATCCCCACAGCACCCTCCAGGTGCTCACAGCCATCCCCACAGCACCCTCCACGGGCTCACAGCCATCCCCACAGCACCTCCATGGGCTCACGCCATCCCCACAGCACCCTCCAGGTGCTCACAGCCATCCCCACAGCACCCTCCATGGGCTCACAGCCATCCCCACAGCACCCTCCATGGGCTCACGCCATCCCCACGGCACCCTCCATGGGCTCACAGCCATCCCCACAGCACCCTCCATGGGCTCACAGCCATCCCCACAGCACCCTCCATGGGCTCACAGCCATCCCCACAGCACCCTCCAGGTGCTCACAGCCATCCCCACGGCACCCTCCATGGGCTCACAGCCATCCCCACGGCACCCTCCATGGGCTCACAGCCATCCCCACAGCACCCTCCACGTGCTCACAGCCATCCCCACAGCACCCTCCATGGGCTCACAGCCATCCCCACAGCACCCTCCAGATGCTCAGAGCCATCCCCACAGCACCCTCCAGATGCTCACAGCCATCCCCACAGCACCCTCCAGGTGCTCACAGCCATCCCCACAGCACCCTCCAGGTGCTCACAGCCATCCCCACAGCACCCTCCAGATGCTCACAGCCATCCCCACAGCACCCTCCAGGTGCTCACAGCCATCCCCACAGCACCCTCCAGGTGCTCACAGCCATCCCCACAGCACCCTCCAGGTGCTCACAGCCATCCCCACAGCACCCTCCATGGGCTCACAGCCATCCCCACGGCACCCTCCATGGGCTCACAGCCATCCCCACAGCACCCTCCAGATGCTCACAGCCATCCCCACAGCACCCTCCACGGGCTCACAGCCATCCCCACAGCACCCTCCAGATGCTCAGAGCCATCCCCACAGCACCCTCCAGGTGCTCACAGCCATCCCCACAGCACCCTCCAGGTGCTCACAGCCATCCCCACAGCACCCTCCAGGTGCTCACAGCCATCCCCACAGCACCCTCCAGGTGCTCACAGCCATCCCCACAGCACCCTCCATGGGCTCACAGCCATCCCCACAGCACCCTCCATGGGCTCACAGCCATCTCCACAGCACCCTCCATGGGCTCACAGCCATCCCCACAGCACCCTCCATGGGCTCACAGCCATCCCCACAGCACCCTCCATGGGCTCACAGCCATCCCCACAGCACCCTCCATGGGCTCACAGCCATCTCCACAGCACCCTCCATGGGCTCACAGCCATCTCCACAGCACCCTCCATGGGCTCACAGCCATCCCCACAGCACCCTCCAGGTGCTCACAGCCATCCCCACGGCACCCTCCAGGTGCTCACAGCCATTCACAGCACCCTCCATTGCTAAGGGCAGGAAGGCACCTCCAAAGCTCAGCCAGTTCCAACCCCACACGGCACCTCACACTACAGCAGGTTGCTCACAGCCACATCCAGCCTGGCCAGCAAACCTCCATGGGCTCACAGCCATCTCCACCACCTCCCTGGGCAGCCTGTGCCAGTCTCCACAGCACCCTCCATGGGGGAACAGCCATTCTTCCAAACATTCAAGCTGAGTCTACCCATTTCTAGTTTAGTTCCATCTCTCCCAGTCCTATCATTACCTGACACCCTCCAAATGTCCAGCCCCACAGCACCTTCCACACACTCACACCATCCCCACGGCACCCTCATCATGCTCACACCATCACAGGACTCCACTCTGAGCTAGTAGTTATAGTTTGATGCAGAAGGATGCTGCAAGAGGCACTGTGAACATTGGTCATAGGAAAGCTCTTTAGATGCAGCCTAATCATAGAATCAATAAGGTTGGAAAACACCTCAGAGATCACCAAGTCCAACCTATCACCCAACACCTCCTGACTAACTAAACCATGGCTCCAAGTGCCACGTCCAATCCCCTCTTGAACACCTCCAGGGATGGGGACTCCACCACCTCCCTGGGCAGCACATTCCAATGGCCAATTCCTCTTTCTGGGAAGAACTTCCTCCTCACCTACATCCTAAACCTCCCCTGGCACAGCTTGAGACTGTGTCCTCTTGTTCTGGTGCTGCTTGCCTGGGAGAAGAGACTAACCCCCTCCTGGCTACAACCTCCCTTCAGGGAGTTGTAGAGGGCAATGAGGTCTCCCCTGAGCCTCCTCTTCTGCAGGCTAAGCAACCCCAGCTCCCTCAGCCTCTCCTCACAGGGCTGTGCTCCAGACCCCTCCCCAGCCTCCTTGCCCTTCTCTGGACACAGAACACCAGGCAGGCTGTCAGCAGGTTGCTTTGCTGACATCTGAAAGCAGAGCTTAAAGCACCACTTCTGTGTGGGGCATCAGAGTGGAAAGAGCCAAGACCAGCTGCAAATCAGCCCTGGAGGGCATTGGTGGAGCTGCATGGGAGCTCCCAGGGCAGGTGGGAGCCCAGCACTGCAGTGAAGGGTCAGACAGGCTGCTTTGAGGTGCTCCTCACAGCCACCCCTCACCCCAAGTGCTGCAGGAGGGTCTGTGCACAGCCAAGGGAGGAGAAACAGGGAAGAGCAAAGCACACACAGCACCTGCTCAGGCTGTGCCTGGTTTGAGGTGCTCCTCACAGCCACTCCTCACCCCAAGTGCTGCAGGAGGGTCTGTGCACAGCCAAGGGAGGAGAAACAGGGAAGAGCAAAGCACACACAGCACCTGCTCAGGCTGTGCCTGGCTCCAGTCAACACTGTCAGGCTCTCACTTGGAAAAAAAAAGCCACCACAAATAGAGTTTCTCCCATCCAAACCTCTCTCCTTCCCCTTCTGAGCTCATTCATGGCTCAGGCTCCAGGACAGCTGCTGGGCTGCCAAGTCCCCCCAGCTCACTGAAGCACAGAGCAACACGATCAGGATGATAGCTGGGCCAGCTGTTAGAGATCACTGCAGGACTCAAAACAGCTACAGACCAAGCAGCGAGAGAGGGGTGGGGGTGGAAATAAACCAGCACAAAGCCTCTCACTCCTTTTCCTCTGCCTGGATATTGTGGCCTCTTTGTTACCACCATCCTCAACTGGCCAAGAGAGCCCTGGCCAAAATGACAGCTCATTAAGGATATTTAAAAGCTACACTGGGTGGGGACTGAGGAGCCCAGGGAACAGGCACTGGATTTTTTCACACCTATGTGATTGTTTTGAATGCAGCTCAGGTCGATAGAAGTGACCCTGATCCTTACTGGGACCAGTGCCAGCGGCCTGCAGGATGAAGTCCTCCCTTCCAGGCACCAGCAGTGGAAGGTTCTGCAGGGAGGTGAGCTGTGTGCCTGTGGGACCTGCTGGTGGACACTCATCTGTGCACATTCACCAGCTGCCTCTGTTTTGTGCTCAGTTATCTGCATTTATTCATGCTCAGACACATTTAGCTACAGGCTCTGCTTGGAAGGGTTGCCCAGTTCTGCAACCTTCACTCAAAGGCAGACTCCCTCTCTGCATCAAAAAAAAACCCCAACCCTAACCACAGGAAGGTACAAAATCCACCCAGCTTGCTGGGAAACATCATTCTGGTTAGATTCAAGCAGATTAAAGCAGGCAACAACATCTTTGTCCCGTGGGAAACGTTGCCTTCCCTTGGGGACTTGCAGCATGAGCTCCCCAGCGTCCTCAGCTGCCACCAAACCTCAGCAAAGGGGATGGAGAAGAGCAGGATGGCTGCTCCCTGGACATGCAGGCACCAGGAACACCACAAACTCAACAGCTCAGCAAGGAAGATGGGGTTTTGAGCCACAAATAGCCACAGGGCCCCAGAAGTGTTCACACCAGTGCCCAAGTGTCAGGCCCTGCGTGGGGTAACCCTCACCAAGGTGGTGGTGGTGGTGGGGAGAAAGTCTGTCCCTGCACATCAGGTTGGGATGAGGCTTGGATGCCAGAAGTGATGGTGACAGAGGACTGCATGGGAAGCTGAGGAGGAGCAGCAGCACTCAGGCAGTTACAGCCATGATGTTTCCTCAGCACCTCACTGCTGCTCCACAGCCTTCAGGCCAGGTCTGCCCAGCCCCTCTGCTTTCAGCAGGTAGGATCATAGAATGATGGAATGTTAGGGTTTGGAAGGGACCTCTAGAGATCATCTAGTCCAAGTCCCTTGGCAAAGCAGGATCACCCCAATTTGAACTGGAAGCCACCACCAGATGTTGTTCCACTTTCCCTCTGCTCCCTGGCTGGCAGGGGCTGTCCCCAAGGCAGTGCCAGGCCACTCTCCCTCAACACCCTGCTGCTTGCACAGCACCCAGAGAATTTCCCTCAAGGTTTTAGGTGTCTCTAGGGTGGGAAGGAGGCCACCAGCACCAAGATTCTTCAGAAAAGCCTCCACACCTCCTTTGTGCTGTGCTAGCTCTGTACAAAGAGCAGAGCTCCAGTCTGTCAGCTCTGCTTAGCTCCGCTGCAAGCACATCTGATGAAGCAAAGCCAGAGGTTATGCTCCTCGTTACCACACTGGAAAGAAGGCTTCAAGTAGAAAAACCCCAGAGGGGGACACAGTTCTAGGCTGGGGCTGTCATCAAGATGCCTCCTGAGCTGTTTCCACCACTGTCCCCCCAGTGCACAGCAATGTTCCCCTGCAGCGTGTTTCTCCAGCGCTGAGCCCTCCCCATCTTTCCCCCTCTTCAGGGCAGCAGCTGAACCCTGGTGGGTGGCCACCCAAAAGACCCTGCCCCTCCTGGCTGCAAGTCCAGCAGGGTGTCTCACGAGGAGAGGAAGGGGATTGCACCTCTGCTCTTCAGGAGGCTCTTGGCTCCTCAGAAGGAGCAATCAGCACACTCAGCAAACCCATGGGCTCCCACATCCTCTCTGCACATTAAGCAACAGCTGACTTCTTAGTTATTAGGGAGTCTGCTCCAGATGAACTCCTCCCTTCCTGTCCTCTGCCTTCCAGAAAGCTGCTCTCTCCCCCTTTGGAGAAGCCTCTCACCTACAGCAAAGGCCCTGCCTAGAGAGCCCAAGGGTTTGTCATTGTTGGTGAGAACAGGAGCCACTACAGCCTTGCTCCTGTGATTGCTTTTCTTCACCAGGACTCCAGCAGAAGCATCCTGACAGTCTGCTCCCCTCATTCCAGCTCCCTGCATCGCTTTCTTCCCACACCACGAGCTCGCTCCCACTGGCTCCAGGTGCACACCACAAGCGTGTTGCTGCCTAAACACTGCTCCTGGGCAATTGGCTTCTTTCTCTTCCATTCCTTTATCCTCTGAGGCTTTGCTGTGTGCACAGAAGACAGGACAGATGTACAGGCTGCCGCGGCTCAGGGTGCCCTGTGGGACAGCATGCTGCAGGATGAGGTAAGGCAGAAGGAAATGGGTGCTCTAGGCTGAAGGGAAGGACAGCTGTGGCTGTTCTCAGGCTCTGGAGCTACTTAATTGATAAAGACCAGAGTGGGACCTGCAGGAAAGCTGGGCATTCACAGCCAAGAAAGTCAAACTGCTTGGGAAGAAGCCCTGGCCTCTGTTGCACAATCTCCATGGAAGGCACTCTCTGTACTCAGGCAGCAAGAGGCAAACCAGGGATGAGCAAATGCACACCCCCTCACTCTGCCTTGCACAGCCCAAAACTCAGCTCAGCACAGGCCATCAGCTTCCCACCTTCCAAGCACACAGCCTCCCAAAGGCAGGGCTGCAGCTCATCCTCTGCAGCTGCCCCTGAGGAGCTCGGTGCAAGAAGCAGAAAGATCTCAGGGTTCAGAAAAGATTCACAGACTGCATCAGGTTGGAAGAGACCCTCAAAGGTCATCTTGTCCAACCCCCTGCAGTCAGGAACAGGAGTGACTTCTAGAACCATGGGGCTCCATCCATGACAGCACATTCCTTACCAGCTGACAAGATCTGGACCATTTCTTATCAGCAGATTTCTGTCATCAAATGATGATCTTTAAGGTCCCTTCCAACCCAACCCATTCTGTTTGCTTGCTAGGAACATGCTCTTTGGATGTTAGAAACAAGTTCTTTGCTGTGAGGGGAGTGGAACACTGGAACAGGTCACCTGGGGAGGTGGTTGGGTCCCCATCCCTGGAGATCACAGAATCATAGAATCAACAAGGTTGGAAAAGACCTCAGAGATCATCAAGTCCAAACTATCGCTCAGCAACTCCTGACTAACTACACCATGGCTCCAAGTGCCACCTCCAATCCCCTCTTGAACACCTCCAGGGATGGGGACTTCACCACCTCCCTGGGCAGCACATTCCAATGGATGGCCAATTCCTCTTTCTGGGAAGAACTTTCTCCTCACCTCCAGCCTAAACCTCCCCTGGCACAGCTTGAGACTGTGTCCTCTTGTTCTGGTGCTGCTTGCCTGGGAGAAGAGACCAACCCCCTCCTGGCTACAACCTCCCTTCAGGGAGTTGTGGAGAGCAATGAAGTCTCCCCTGAGCCTCCTCTTCTCCAGGCTAGATATTGAAGGGGAGGCTCAACAGGACTCTGGGCAACCTGACCTAGCTGAGGAGGTCCCTGCTGATGGCAGAGGGGGTTGGACTGGATGACCTTTGGAGGTCCCTTCCAGCCCAGCCCATTCTATGACTCTCTGATCAGCTGATCAGATCTGATAATTCCTTATCACAGAATCACAGAATCACCAAGGTTGGAAGAGACCTCAAAGCTCATCCAGTCCAACCTGTCACCACAGACCTCATGACTACTAAACCATGGCACCAAGTGCCACGTCCAATCCCCTCTTGAACACCTCCAGGGATGGGGACTCCACCACCTCCCTGGGCAGCACATTCCAATGGCTAACAACTCTCTCTGTCACCAAATGATGATCTTTAAGGACCCTTCCGACCCAAACCATTCCATGACTCTCTGATATACATCAACCTTCCCTTCTTGTACCTGCCAAACCCCATGCTGCTGCCAAACCAACCCCTCTGGGGTGCACTTGCAGGCCGAACAGTGGGATTCAAGCACAGCCTGTGTGGGTACACACACATGTGCGTGCTCCCCCCGAGGCACACGTGCACACCCCAGCGTGCAAATGATCTCCCTTCCCTTTGTATTTGGCTTGGCTGCACAGCCTGCTCTCCCTGGGCTCGGCCAGGAGATATCCAGGCTAAGATAAACACCAGACAGCTGCTGGGAGCCAGGGAGATTTTGGTGATTAACAGCTGTGCAGGGCTGTCCAACAGAGACCCCCGACCCCCGCCAGCCCTCCAGAGCAGGCTGTTTCGGTTCGCGTTTCTGTTTGGCGGGAGAAGGCTGGAAGTGATCAGAGAAGATCCTCTGCAGAAGGTGCAGGTGGGAAACCTGGCTGGGAGAAGCTCTTGCCCCAAAATCCCATCCCTTTCCCAGCAGGCCAGGCCGGCCTGCCCCTGTTGGCTTTGCCCAGCAGCGCTTGCAACCGCGACTGCAAAACCACCAGTACTTAGCTCAGGCTCTCTTGAATCCAGAAATGAATAGCAAAAACCTCACAGTGAAGCCTCTTGTCATGTTTTACTATAAATCAGGGCTTTTAGGACTTTTTATTCCTTCCCTTCCCTTCCTTCCCTTCCCTTCCCCTTCCCTTCCCTTCCCTTCCCTTCCCTTCCTTCCCTTCCCTTCCCTTCCCTTCCCTTCCCTTCCCTTCCCTTCCCTTCCCTTCCTTCCCTTCCCTTCCCTTCCTTCCCTTCCCTTCCCTTCCCTTCCCTTCCCTTCCCTTCCCTTCCCTTCCCTTCCTTCCCTTCCCTTCCCTTCCCTTCCCTTCCCTTCCCTTCCCTTCCCTTCCCTTCCTTCCTTCCCTTCCCTTCCCTTCCCCTCCCCTCCCCCCCTCCCCTCCCCTCCTCCTCTTTCCTTCCCATTTGCCTCCCCCTTTCCCTTCCCATCTCCAACAGCCATGCAATAAGGACCAGTCCTGTCCTGGGGAGTGGAGAAGCTGAGGAAAGGAGACAGGCCTGGTCTTTACACTAAGAATGGGGCTGAACAGATGTGGCAGACAGCAGAAGTATTATTACCCCTTCAGAGCAAGAAGGAGCAGGCTGCACAGCAACCCCAGCTGCCCATTTCAAAGAGGACAAGGCAATTCCCAGTCTGACTTTCCCAGTGGGAAAGGAGGACTGCTGAATGGAAATCCATCCGCAGCAGCAGCAGCAGCAGCCTAGGATGCTTTACACACAACTGCAGGGCCAAAGATGTTTTGAGGCAGGAAAGGGGGTGAAAAGTGGGAATTTGCTCACAGTGTGACCACAAACCAAAGTCTAAGGCTTAGTTAATAAATACAATACAATACACCAGGTTGGAAGAGACCTTCAAGATCATCGCGTACAACCCATCAACCAATCCAACCCACCCAACAACTAACCCATGGCACCAAGCACCCCAGCAAGTCTCCTCCTGAACACCTCCAATGAAGGTGACTCCACCACCTCCCTGGGCAGCCCATTCCAATGGGCAATCACTCTCTCCGTGTAGAACTTCCTCCTGACATCCAGCCTAAACCTCCCCTGGCACAGCCTGAGACTGTGTCCTCTTGTTCTGGTACTGGCTGCCTGGGAGAAGAGGCCAACCTCTGCCTGGCTACAACCTCCCTTCAGGGAGTTGGAGAGAGCAAGAAGGTCACCCCTCAGTCTCCTCTTCTCCAGGCTAAGCAACCCCAGCTCCCTCAGCCTCTCCTCATAGGGCTTGTGTTCCAAACCCCTCACCAACTTCGTTGCCCTCCTCTGGACATGCTCCAGCAAGACAACCTCCTTCCTAAACTGAGGGGCCCAGAACTGGACACAGTACTCAAGGTGTGGCCTAACCAGTGCAGTGTACAGGGGCAGAATGACCTCCCTGCTCCTGCTGGCCACACTGTTCCTGATGCAGGCCAAACACAGCTCCCCATAAAGCCCCTGCTTCAAACAAACTGGGGCTGCTAGCATTCGACCTCACCATCTGCATGTCTGCTGTCCACTGGGGCCAGTGGGAAATTTAAAGGGACCACTGTGTGGAGCAACAGTTCCCCTACCCTCAGCCTTTGGGGCACTTCAAAATCCAGCTGTGGCTGAAGGACACCGTGACCTGGACTCATCCCTGCCTGATGTCTGCGCTGCAACCCAATGTGCTTAGCTCAGAGAGTCCTTAAGCTTTACACAGGAGGCCTGAGTTGAAGGAATCAGCTTCTGCTCTTCAACAAGCTTGAGGGGGGCAGGTTTAGACTGGAGATTAGGGAGAAATTCTTTCCAGTGAGGGTGGGGAGACACTGGCACAGGTTGCCCAGGGAGGCTGTGGCTGCCCCCTCCCTGGAGGCGTTCAAGGCCAGGTTGGATGAGACCTTGAGCAACCTGGGCTGGTGGGAGGTGTCCCTGCCCATGGCAGGGGTGTTGGAACTGGATGATCTTTAAGGTCCTTTCCAACCCAAACCATTCTGTGAATCTATGAATCTAAGATGAAGGTCACAGCCCCTAAGAAGCCAGCAGCAGGTGCAGGTGTGTGGGGAGATGGCTGTTTGTGCTCAGGGTGATTGCATGCCCCACCGAGCTCTCCTCCTTTCTCTCCCTTACTCCCGGCTCCCTCCCTGCAGTGCTACAGGTAAAGCCCCAGAGCTGACTAACCAGGTCTAGCCCCAAAGCCCCCTAAGCTCATTGTGGGAGTGAAGACCTCCCTGGCTTTGCTCAGGTCACCCTTTCATGCCTGATTGTAGCTCATCAAGGCCCCAAGTCTAATAATGAAACAAGGGAGGCTGAGAGCTCCCTCTGACAGCTTAACTGATGGCTGCAATTAGGGAGCAGCCTACACAGCCTTTCATTAGTGTGCTGCACAGCCCAGGAGTTACTCTGGCTGTGGTGGGGAAACTGGGCTTCATATCCAGCAAAAAGGCATCAAGGCACCCAACCTTTGAGGACACAGGGGAGGAGAAAGGCTTGGTGCAAAGAGGGAGTTCCCTGTGCTTTTAGGGATCTGTAAGTGGCCAACACCCTGCATTTATTGGATGTTAGAAGGAGCTTCTTTCACTGAAAAGGTTCTCAAACACTGGAACAGGCTGCTCAGGGAGGTGGTTGAATCCCTGGAGGGGTTTAAAAGAGGCAGAGATGCGGTGCTGAGGGACACAGTCTAGCACCAGCCTTGGGAGAGTTAGAGAGTGGTTGGGCTGGATGAGTCCTTTCTAACCAAACCCAGCTCCCTGATTCTGTGATTTTCAGTGCAGGGTCAGGTTTCACTGACATGCAGTTTGCATTCTAGGGACATCCAAGCACATTTCCACTGCACTGCACGTGGCACATTCATCATTCCAAAATCTCCTGCAGGCCCCAGGTTATTCCACAGCCACTGCTGACTGCAGGCAGTCTCTGGAGTCTCTGCTGTTTCCTCTCCACACCTTCTACATACCCTTAGATGAGCCTGACCATCCCTTTCCTCGGACTGTGGGTCACTGCTTTGGGCTGGGCTTCACTTCCCAGCCTTCTCTGAGCACTGGCGAAGGGATCCTGCTGCAGTGGTGGTGGTGCTGGGTGCTGGGGTACATCACTTCCTCTGTTTTGCTTCCTGAACAAAAAAAAAACCCCAAAATAGTTTCTTACACAGCAAAAGACTTCCCCATGCTGAGAAGCTGGTTCATTTGCCAGGTGACAGGTAGAATGGAGTCCTCTCAAGTCCCTGTTTCCTTCCTCTCTTCCCAAGCAGAACCTGCTTCTCTCTCCGACTGCCAACAGCAAGCTCTTGCTTTTGGTCACTTTGGTTCCTCAGCTTTGAGTTTTCTTACTTAAAGAAATAGAATCAATAAGGTTGGAAAAGACCTCAGAGATCACCAAGTCCAACCAATCACCCAACACCTCCTGACTAACTACACCATGGCTCCAAGTATCACATCCAGTTCCCTCTTGAACACCTCCAGGGATGGGGACTCCACCACCTCCCTGGGCAGCACATTCCAATGGCAAATTCCTCTTTCTGGGAAGAACTTTCTCCTCACCTCCAGCCTAAACTTCCCCTGGCACAGCTTGAGACTGTGTCCTCTTGTTCTGGTGCTGCTTGCCTGGGAAGAGAGACCAACCCCCTCCTGGCTACAACCTCCTTCAGGGAGTTGTAGAGAGCAAGAAGGTCTCCCCTGAGCCTCCTCTTCTGCAGGCTAAGCAACCCCAGCTCCCTCAGCCTCTCCTCACAGGGCTGTGCTCCAGACCCCTCCCCAGCTTTGTTGCCCTTCTCTGGACACCTTTAAGTGTTTCAATGCCCTTCTTAAATTGAGGAGCCCAGAACTGGACACAGGACTCAAGGTATCATAGAATCACTGAGGTTAGAATCAGAGATTCTGGTGCTGGCTGCATGGGAGAAGAGACCAACCCCCACCTGGCTACAACCTCCTTCAGGCAGTTGCAGAGAGCAAGAAGGTCTCCCCTGAGCCTCCTCTTCTCCAGGCTAAGCTACCCCAGCTCCCTCAGCCTCTCCTCATGTCTGCTCCTCTTGTAGCTGTTTTGTGGAAGAAGTTGTGATTGTAAAATGGCAAAGGGAAGGAAAAGGAAGTAAAGAGGTTGTGGAGCCAGAATCACTCTTGGCACTCCTCCCATTTCTCTTTTTTTTTTTCCCCTCTTAGATTATAAATCTGGAATAAATCAGAGGTGAGCAGAACACAACTGATGGAAGGGGAGCAGAACCAGCACTCTGGTCCCCTGCATGGCTACAACAAAGTGTCCTCCCATGCAGGCAACAGTTCTTCTGATCTGCAAGTGGTGGGGAAGGAGAATGGACTCCAAGTGTTTATTAGCAGTCATAACCTTAATCAAATAACACTCAAGGACATGTAAAGAACTCTGCTCCACTGCAGCCTCCCAAGCCAAATAAAGCAGTAAATGGACTTCTATCAAAAAATCCCTTTTAAAACTCATGCACCTTGGGTTCTAAAGAGAGGAAAAAAATATCCCAGTTTCTTGGGAGCAGCCAAAGCTCCAGAGGAGCTGCCCCAGATCAAACCAGTGGCCCGTGGTGCCAGGCATGCAGCTTGCTGCTGGAGAAAGGTGATGCCCTAGCATCAGCCTGGCTTGGCCATGTGTGGAGGCCTGTGGCTAGTGGTGTCCCCCAGGGGTTGGTTCTGGGCCCTATTCAATATTCATAGAGTCATGGGCTCATAGAATGGTTTGGGCTGGAAGGGGCCTTAAAGGTTATTCAGTTCCAAACCCTCTGCCAAGGGCAGGGACACCTTCCATAAGCCCAGGTTGCTCAATGCCTCATCCAGCCTGGCCAGGGAGGAGGTATCCCCAACATCCCTGGGGAAACTGTTTCAGTGTCTCCCCACCCTCACTGGAAAAGAATTTCTTCCTAATCTCCAGTCCCAATCTGCTTTCCTCAAGCTTAAAGCCATTCCCTCTCATCTTATGTATTCATCAAAGTGATGGAGAGGACCCTCAGCCAGTTTGCTGGTGATACCAAACTGGGAGGACATGCTAGGAGGCTGTGCTGCCATCCAGTGTGACCTGGACAGGCTGGAGAGCTGGGCAGGGAGAAGGAAATTAAATTCACTAAAGGCAGGTGTAATGTCCTGCATCTGGGGAAGAGAAGCCCCGTGGTTCAGTGCAGGGTGGGGCTAATCTGTTGGACAGCAGCCCTGGGGAAGATGACCTGGAGTCCTGGTGGACAGCAGTCAAGAGAGGTTCTCCTACCCCTCTCCTCTGCTCTGGGGAGGCAACATCTGGAGTCCTGCATGCAGTTCTGAGCTCCCTGGTTTGGGAATGACAAGGACTTGCTGGAGCGGCTACAGAAAAGGGCTACAGAGATGCTGATGATTTCCTCAGCACACCTCTGTGATGAGGAAAGACAGAGAATTGGGGCTGTTTAATCTGCAAAAGAGAAGGCTGAGGGGGATCTCATCAATGCTGATCAATACCGAGCTCCCTGGTTCAAGAATGACAAGGACTTGCTGGAGAGGGTACAGAAAAGGGCTACAGAGATGTGATGAGGAAAGGCAGAGAATTGGGGCTGTTTAGTCTGCAAAAGAGAAGGCTGAGGGGGGATCTCATCAATGCTGATCAATACTTCAAGAGGGAGTGTTAGGAGGATGGGACCAGGCTTTGTTCAGTGGTGCCCAGTGACAGGACAAGGGGTAACAGGCACAAATGTGAGCATCAGAAGCTCCATGTAAACATGAGGAGGAACTTCTGTAACTGAAGGGTGATGGAGCCCTGAAACAGGCTGCCCAGAGAGGTGGTGGAGTCTCCATCTCTGGAGACAGTTCTAACCCACCTGATGTGTTCCTGTGTGACCATCTTTAGGTGACCCTACCTTGGGGGGTGGGAGGGTGTTGGATTTGATGGTTGAGGTTCCTTCCAAGCCCCACCATTCTGTGATTCTGTGGAAGGAAGAGGATGCTCTCCCCAAATCATCAGCCCTAGAGGCATATCCAAGCTCAGAGATCCTCATCTCCCCTTTCACTTTGCATGGCAGGAGCCTCCTCGGCTCCCTCTCCCCCCATCTATGTGACTGCTTCAGTCAATGTTTATGCACTTTGTATAATTACAGGAGGGGGTGGTGTGGGGGGTGGTGGTGGTGGTGGAAAGAAAAGAAACAGACTCAGTGTAATAGAGGTGCATGTAAATAATCACTGTCCTAATCCCCTCTGACAATGAAAGATGGCCAAGCAGAAAACATTCGTGTCTGTAACTCAACCTGAAACTTAAGCACAAGGAAGTCGTGTCAAAAGGGGACTTGGGTTCCCATAAAAGCCTCTCCACTTCCAGCCCCTGGGGGCCCCCTGGCCAAAAAAACCAGAGCAAACTTCCAGACATAACACTGGAGAAGTGCAGGCCTCACAAAGGACTCACTAACCTCTGCTGGAGAAGCAGCCACCAGGAAAACAAGCAGAGAGAAGGAAGCCTTCAAGCCCAGATGAAGTACCTGCCATGGAAGAGAGGCAGGCTCTCCATCAGAGATCTAGCAGGCTGTGGGACACTGTCCCACGAGGGCTGAGGAGACATTCAAAACAAGGCTGGACAGAGCCCTGGAGAAGATTCATGGCTGGAGTCTGCTCTCCTCTGCTCTGGTGCAACAACCCTGAAGCTGATGCATGGCAGAAGAACCTAGCTTGGTGTAGGAAGGACACAAGAAAAGGTGGAGCAAATCACCCAGAACCTAGCTTGGTGTAGGAAGGACACATGAAAAGGTGAAGCAAATCACCCAGAACCTAGCTTGGTGTAGGAAGGACACAAGAAAAGGTGGAGCAAATCACCCAGAACCTAGCTTGGTGTAGGAAGGACACATGAAAAGGTGAAGCAAATCACCCAGAACCTAGCTTGGTGTAGGAAGGACACAAGAAAAGGTGGAGCAAATCACCCAGAACCTAGCTTGGTGTAGGAAGGATACATGAAAAGGTGGAGCAAATCACCCAGAACCTAGCTTGGTGTAGGAAGGATACATGAAAAGGTGGAGCAAATCACCCAGAACCTGGCTTGGTGTAGGAAGGACACATGAAAAGGTGGAGCAAATCACCCAGAACCTAGCTTGGTGTAGGAAGGATACATGAAAAGGTGGAGCAAATCACCCAGAACCTGGCTTGGTGTAGGAAGGACACAAGAAAAGGTGGAGCAAATCACCCAGAACCTAGCTTGGTGTAGGAAGGATACATGAAAAGGTGGAGCAAATCAGAACCCAGAACCTGGCTTGGTGTAGGAAGGACACAAGAAAAGGTGGAGCAAATCACCCAGAAGAACCTGGAGCAAATTGGTGTAGGAAGGATACATGAAAAGGTGGAGCAAATCACCCAGAACCTGGCTTGGTGTAGGAAGGACACATGAAAAGGTGGAGCAAATCACCCAGAACCTAAGGAAGGTGAAAAGGTGGAGCAAATCACCCAGAACCTAGCTTGGTGTAGGAAGGATACATGAAAAGGTGGAGCAAATCACCCAGAACCTAGCTTGGTGTAGGAAGCAAATCACCCAGAACCTGGCTTGGTGTAGGAAGGACACAAGAAAAGGTGGAGCAAATCACCCAGAATAGCACATGAAAAGGTGAAGCAAATCACCCAGAACCTGGCTTGGTGTAGGAAGGACACAAGAAAAGGTGGAGCAAATCACCCAGAACCTAGCTTGGTGTAGGAAGGATACATGAAAAGGTGGAGCAAATCACCCAGAACCTGGCTTGGTGTAGGAAGGACACAAGAAAAGGTGGAGCAAATCACCCAGAACCTAGCTTGGTGTAGGAAGGACACATGAAAAGGTGAAGCAAATCACCCAGAACCTAGCTTGGTGTAGGAAGGACACAAGAAAAGGTGAAGCAAATCACCCAGAACCTAGCTTGGTGTAGGAAGGACACAAGAAAAGGTGGAGCAAATCACCCAGAACCTAGCTTGGTGTAGGAAGGACACATGAAAAGGTAGGGAGCAAATCACCCAGAACCTAGCTTGGTGTAGGAAGGACACAGAATGAAAAGGTGGAGCAAATCAAACCCAGAACCTAGCTTGGTGTAGGAAGGAAGGAGCAAATCACCCAGAATGAAAAGGTGGAGCAAATCACCCAGAACCTGGCTTGGTGTAGGAAGGACACATGAAAAGGTGGAGCAAATCACCCAGAACCTAGCTTGGTGTAGGAAGGATACATGAAAAGGTGGAGCAAATCACCCAGCTGTGCTTTTAAGTCTCTTGTTTGGATGCTTCTGTCCTACTGAGGACGCACAGTGTGTGAGATTCACCAGCACTGCTTGGGCATGACTGCAAAACCTTTCTGGAAGGAGTGGAGGGCACCTCCAGTGGAGCAGGTACCCATCACTGCGTGAGGACACCTGAGGCGAATGCCTCCTTTGCTGTCAATGATATTAAAGAGAAGCAGTAAGGACCAAATTTCAGGCTGCTTTGAAGAGTAGAGGCTCAGGTCAGGACCTGGTTTTGGTGGTTTTTTTTTTCAGGAAGAAAGAGAACCCCTAAGATGGCAGCACCTTTGCCAGAGCTAGCAGCTCGTCTGCTGCATTCCCTGCCTCCACAAACCCCACCTCGCCTGCTTCCACCTCAGCAGCTTCAGAACATCTTCTCCCAGCCATGAAATACCCAGTTGAGCACCTTGCCAAGGATGGCTCAGAGTCCTTTAGGGGGGCAAGAGCCTGCTCTGGAGGAAGCCCAAACCTAAAAAAGCAGAGCTGTCTCCCTGGCACACAGATTTCTCCCCCTGGTTAAGCCACAGGGCTAGGGACTGGCTGGAGATATGTGACCACCATCACTCAACCATCAGACCTGGTTCAGGGCAGGTAACTGCTCACCTTGGTTTCTCCACAATCCCAAATTGCATGGACCCTCTTTAGCTCAAAACCCCTGCCAGGGGGAACCACTGGAGTGTCAGCTTGTTGCTTCCACTCTCTGACAGGACCTGCTTGTGGTCTGAAGGGTAGGGTAGGGTAGGGTAGGGTAGGGTAGGGTAGGGTAGGGTAGGGTAGGGTAGGGTAGGGTAGGATAGGGATAGGGATAGGGATAGGGATAGGGATAGGGATAAGGATAAGGATAAGGATAAGGATAAGGATAAGGATAAGGATAAGGATAAGGATAAGGAAGGATAGGATAGGATAGGATAGGATAGGATAGGATAGGATAGGATAGAATAGAATAGAATAGAATAGAATAGAATAGAATAGAATAGAATAGAATAGAATAGAATAGAATAGAACGGAACGGAACGGAACGGAATGGACAGGAACAGGAGTTTGCATGCTGCACCCTCTGCCTGCACAGAAAGCAGCAGCACCCTGAGGAAAGAGAAATATTAAGAGGGAAGTGTTAGAGCCAAGCTGGGCTCTGTGGTTTCCTCTCCTGCCACGAGTGCTGGCTGTATTTTCATAGATTCATAGAACTTGGGTTGGAAGGGACCTTGAAGATGGTCTGGTTCCAACCCCACTGCCATGGGCAGGGACACCTCTAATTAGACCAGGTTACTTCAGTCCTCACTCAGCCTGGCCTTGAGCACCTCCAGGGAGGAGGCATCCACAGCCTCCCTGGGCAACCTGTTCCAGGGTCTCCCCACCCTCACTGGAAAGAATTTCCTCCTAATCTTCAATCTAAACCTCCCCTCCTCAAGCTTCAGTCCATTCCCTCTTGTCCTATCACTAGAAGCCCTTGTAAAAGAGCCTCCAGACCCAAGGCTCTGCTGGTATTACGTTCCCTGTGCTGATGCCCTGGAGAGTCTCTCTTGGCTGCTGGCCCCGTGCCAGCGAGCTGGTTTCTCATCGGAAAGCGCCGATACCCTGAAATCAAAGCCCTCGGGGGGAATGCACCAGCTTCAGGAAAGCCTTCATGGGAAAATGCTCTTCAAACCCAGGCTGGAGCTCTCTGCCACTTCCAGCATCCCCACCACCTGGCAGAATCAGTGCCTCCACCCCTGGGATGGGGACACCAAGACCCTTCTCTGTCTTTTCTTCTCCCCACCCCGAGGAGCTCTCACCGTGAGGCTCATGTCTCTGCAGATTTCTTTTACCCCTTTTAAGTGCTCTAACCCTCAGGGGCACAAACCCTTCAACCCCATGGGTAGGACATGGGCCCATAGGATGGAGACTTGAGCAGCCTGGTCTAGTGGGAGGTGTCCCTGCCCAGGGCAGGGGCATCGGAACCAGACCATTTTTAAGGTCCCTTCCAACTCAAACTATTCTATGACATTACCTCCGTTCATGGGGAATGGGAGACCCGGATGGGAAGCCACACTCACGAGCCCGTGTATCTTTCTAGATCACTTGTTCAACAGTTTTTCCTGGGGCAGAGCCTTGGGGTCACCCTGAAGAAGGGCTGGAAATAGGCTTAAACATGGGGGGAGGTCGCATTCGGGAGCTGGGCGCCGTCCTGCGCAGAGCTCTGGCGTGGGAGGTGCAGTGGTGGCACGGTGGGGGTCGCATTTCCCCTGCCTGCGGTGCCTGTCCCCTGTCCCTCGCAGGCTCTGCGATGGCTGAGACAACAGCGCCACCTTGTGCCTCTGCTTGGCCTGCGGAGCAAACTTAAGGACCAGCCACGAAGCTCCCTCTCGTGGTTCCAGCAGCAACCAAGTCCCACCGGGCAGGAGCAGCTGCGCCTCTGCACCACCCCTTCATGTGCTGGCGTGGGGGCAAAGCCGACCTTGCAGCTTGCCTGCTCCCCAAACCAAACTCAGTAGAGAAACCATCCCAAGCAGTGCGAACAGGCTGCCCAGGCAGGTGGTGGAATCACCATCCCTGGAGGTGTTCAAGAAATTGTGTCAGGGGAGGTTGAGGTTGGAGACAAGGAACAATTTCTTTGCTGCCAGAGCGGTCAGGCCTTGGCAGAGGCTGCCCAGGGAGGTTGGTGGAGTCCCCATCCCTGGAGGTGTTGAAGAAATGTGTGGCCATGGCACTTGGGGACGTGTTTTAGTGGCCATGGTGGTGTTGGGCTGATGGTTGGACCGGATGGTTTTGGAGGCCTTTGCCAGTGCAAATGATTCTACGATTCCTAGACACGGCAGGACATGGCGTGTTCGTGCCCCATCCGTCCCTAATTCCATCCGCAGCGGAGGGCCACGTTGTGCAGGCAAGCCTGGGTTTCATAGCTCAAAGCACGGAGCGCTGCTTGGGAGCTGCCAGGCTCCACTGAATTGAATAGTTCTCGTTTGAATATTTGCTACTACCACCGAGATCTGCACCTGCGGCGGCTCCAGCCGGGCCCACGCCCCAGGCTCCGAGGCGCACCGCAGCAGCCCTCCTCCTTCAGCCTGGAGCTGGGGTTGCTTAGCCTGGAGAAGAAGAGGCTCAGGGGAGACCTCATTGCTCTCTACAACTCCCTGAAGGGAGGTTGTAGCCAGGAGGGAGTTGGCCTCTTCTCTCTAGCAACCAGCACCAGAACGAGGGGACACAGTCTCAAGCTGCACCAGGGGAAGTTTAGGCTGGAGGTGAGGAGAAAGTTCTTCCCAGAGAGAGTTATTCGCCATTGGAATGTGCTGCCCAGGGAGGTGGTGGAGTCACCGTCCCTGGAGGTGTTCAAGAGGGGATTGGACGTGGCACTTGGTGCCATGGTCTAGTCAGGGGGTCTGTGGTGACAGGTTGGACTCGATGATCTTCGAGGTCTCTTCCAACCTTAGTGATACTGTGAATTCCTTCCCAAATCAAGAAACATCTGCAGGGCTGTAGCCCTCCAAAAGATGCTGAGAGCCAAGGGAGGGCTCCCCGGCTACAGCCTGCTGCTGCAGTGCAGGGCCCTGTAAGCACTCACCTTAACGGCAGCTCACCTTTAACTGAGCACCTCCTCTGGCAGGGGAGGGCTGTCTCAGGAGGGTGCTCTCTGTGGCAATGCTGCTGGCGCCTTCCAGCACCTGCACTTTCCCAGCTGGTGCTTTGAAGTGCAATCAGCACAGCGCTAAGGGGGGGGGGGGATTTGCTCAGCTGGAGCCAGCCCCTGGCTTTCCCAAGGGATTTCTTCCCCTGTTGCACCCATTTTCTAATTTCACAGCGTGATGAAATCAGGTCCTTTTGATGTTCCCCCACCACCACCCCCAGAAGGATCCAGGGGGCTGACAGATTGCAAAACCACTTAGTGCTGCCTTATCTGCCAACGCTTGTGCCTCACTCCAGGCAAAAGACGGCTGCTGCTGCCAAGCAGAAGAGATGAACCTGTTCTCAAGGACAACATGAGCCACAGGGCAAGCAACAGGAGCTTTTTGAAGAGTATTAGAAGCTGCAGATCCATTGTTGTCACTTGAGAAAGGTGAGAAGGTTTCTTCATGCTAATGTCCTGTCTGGAGGTTTTGGGGTACCTGACACCACCTGCAGTATTGTGTCCAGTTCCAGGGCCCCCAGCATAAGGAGGACATGGAACTGCTGGAGTGGGTTCAAAGGAAGCCACAAAGATGATCAGAGGGATGGAGAATCTCACCTGTGGGGTAGACAGAGAGTTGGGGCTGTTGAGCCTGGAGAAGAGAAGGCTCCCAGGAGAGCTTAAAGCAGCCCCCCAGTACCTGAAGTGGGCTACAGGAGAGCTGGGGAGGGACTTCTGACAAGGACTGGGAGTGCCAGGATGAGGAGCAATGGCTTTGAGCTGGAAGCAGGGGATAGAGACTGGAGCTTAGGAAGAAATTCTTCAGATTGAGGGTGGTGAGACAGTGGAACAGGTTGCCCAGAGAGGCTATAGATATCCTTTCCTGGAAGTGTTCAAGGCCAGGCAGGATGAGGCCTTGAGCAACCTGGGCTAGTGGAAGGTGTTCCTGCCCATGGCAAGAAGGCTGGTACTGGATGATTTTTAAGGTGCTTCCAAACCACACCATTCTCTGGATCCACAAATCTGTGTTCCTCTCACTCAGGTTTTCCCCTCCAAGCCACAATAAAGAAGAACAGTTTTCAATCCTATTCCCCTCCTTCCCTCCATGCAATCACAGGCTCACAGAACATGAGCAGTTGGAAGGGACCTCTGCAGACCACCAAGTCCAACTCAGACTTCCCAGGATCAGGTTCCACAGGAACACATCCAGATTGGTTTTGAAAGTCTCCAGAGAAGGAGACTTCACAACCTCTCTGGGCAGCCTGCTCCAGGGCTCTATCACCAGTCTCACTTCATAGTATCATAGTATCAGTCAGGGTTGGAAGGGACCACAAGGATCAGCCAGTTCCAACCCCCCTGCCATGGGCAGGGACACCCCACACTAGATCAGGCTGGCCAGAGCCTCATCCAGCCTGGGCTTAAACACCTCCAGGGACGGGGCCTCAACCACCTCCCTGGACAACCCATTCCAGGGCTTCACCACTCTCATGGGGAAGAACTTCCTCCTCACATCCAGCCTGAATCTCCTCACCTCCAGCTTCATTCCATTCCCCCTAGTCCTATCACTACCTGATGTCCTGAGAAGTCCCTCCCCAGCCTTCCTGTAGGCCCCCTTCAGATACTGGAAGGCCACAATGAGGTCACCTGGGAGCCTTCTCTTCTCCAGACTGAACAGCCCCAACTCCTTCAGTCTGTCCTCACAGGAGAGGTGCTCCCTGACCTATGCTGCCCTCCAGCTTGATGGAGATGCTTCACTGGGGCTGCCAGCCAGGATCTCACCACAGTTGACTAGCATGAGCTTGGCACTGCAAGTGAAGCCTGGCAGATATTCCCTCCCCGTGTCCCTCACCACGCAGGCTGAGCTGTCCAGGGACTCTCACGCCTGATGGCGTGCCAGCCTTGTTGTTCACCATCGATGAGATAATGTCTCTTAAATCTGGATCCCTGTCATGGAGGGTGTTCAACTCAACTCCTCTTTTGCCTGTGGCTGCATTCCAGCTGCAGGACAGAAATGACCAGGAGAAATATGAGAGGTTAGTGACATTCTTGGCTTGGAAACGGTCAGCCTGTCGTGGAAAGGAATGTGATCGAAAAGAGACATCGCTGGTGTTTGCTTTCAGGCCCTTGATGGGTGATGCACTTTCATACAGCCTGTTCTAACCCAGCTTTGGGCCTTCAGGTGATCTTGCCCAAGGGACTGGAAGAGGTTATTTTTGTTGGTGGAGCATATTGGGCCAAGAACAGCCCTTAAAAAGCACTGTGCCTATTCATAGACCCACAGAACTGGTGAGGTTGGAAGAGACCTTGGAGGTCATCGAGTCCAACTGCTTGCCTAGAGCTTACAATCTCATCACTGCTGCTGAGCCACTGCCACCAAACCATGTCCCTCAGCACCACATCCACGTGGTTTTTAACACCTCCAGGGATGGGGACTCCACCACCTCCCTGGGCAGCCTGTTCCAATATCTAACCACTCTTGCAAAAGAGAATTTTTCCCCTAATCTCCAGCCTAACCCTCTCCTGGCACAAGTTCAGGCCTTTTCCTCTTGTGCTATGACCTGATACTAAGGAGGAGAAGCTGACCCCCCCCCCCCCAAAACTTCCTTTCAGGGAGCTGTAGAGAGCAAAGAGATCTCCCTCAGCCTCCTTTTCTCCAGACTAAACACCCCCAGTTCCCTCAGCTTGCTCCTTCTCAGCCCTGTTCTCCAGCCCCTTCACCAGCTTTGTTGCCCTCCTCTGGACTGGCTCCAGCCCCTCGATGTATTCCTCAAGGCATCAGAGTGCTGGGATGGCCAGGGCAGGCCCTGCCATCCTGCTTTTCCATGCAGGTGGTGGCAGGAATGCTGGCAACTGCCACTTTGAGTGCCTATCTCGGGGACAGAGGGATTTTCAGAGCCTTCTTTGAGATGCAGATGAATCTGGGATCAAGCACTCAGAAGGTGCAGGGATGTGTTTGTGCTGAGGTGTGGTGAGAGTGACAGGCAGGAGGCTATTGGAATTCAGTGGCACGGACAAGAGCTTAATAACGCAGCTTGATGGAGTGCACAGAGCCCAGAGCAGACTTGCTGCAATAAAAGCACATTGCCTTTTGACACAGTGATGAACACCACTGCTGGGAATGCTCTTCACCAGTCAAGCTGGAAAAGCCCTGGTGCCTTCATCTTCATCACTTTGTCCCAAAGAGAGCAGCAAGAAGCAAGTCTCTGTCCTCACAGTATTCACCTGAGACAACAGTACAATTTCTGGAGAGGAGCAACATCCTCTCCCAGGGTCACATCCAGAGAAGCATGGGAGGCAATCTGGGTGAGAAACAGAAGGTGCTTGCAGGCCATTCATGCTGCAGATGAGGGAGGAATTCAGGAGTGGTTTTGCTGGTCTGATCAGACAAACACATTGACAAGGTCCCTACCAGCGCAGAGCATGCTCCAGGCACACAAACCCATTCCTCCAGTGGCCCTGACTGCACAGATAGCATCAAAGCATCTGTCAGGAAGAGGAGATTACCACGTGCTACTGCTGTAAAAGGTCTCAGCTCCCTCAGTGGCTGCAAACCTCCAGCATATCTTGCAAACAAACCATCCAGCAGTGGTTCTGCAACAAACAAGTCCCAGGCGCTCTCGGCCATCGGGCGGAGGGCACAAGCTGTCAGCTCAGCTCCCCTAGCTGTGCCAGAAGCTGGCACAGGAGGGATGTGCAGCCTCACAACCTGATCTGAAGTTTTCCATGCTCAACTTTGATTGTGCCTGTCCCCCTGTGCTCGGCCCTGGTGAGGCTGCACCTTGAACACTGGGCTCAGGTTCGGGCCCCTCACTCCAAGAAAGACATCGAGGGGCTGCAGCAGGTCCAGAGAGGGGCAACAAAGCTGGGGAAGGGTCTGGAGAATAGGGCTGGGGAGGAGCAGCTGGGGGAACTGAAGTTGTTTAGCCTGGGGAAAAGTAGGCTGAGGGGAGACCTCATTGCTCTCTGTGACTCCCTGAAAGGAAGTAGCAGTGAGGTGGAGGTTGGTCTCTTCTCCATAGTAGCAGGAGATGAGAGGAAATGGCCTGAACTTGTGCCAGGGGAGGCTTAGGTTGCACCTTAGGAAGAATTTCTTTGCTGCATGAGCGGTCAGGGATTGGAACAGGCTGCCCAGGGAGGTTGGTGGAGTCCCCATTCCTAAAGGTGTTCAAGGAATGTGTGGCCATGGCACTTTGGGGCAAGGGTTTAGTGGCCATAGTGGTCTTAGGCTGATGGTTGGACTCAGTGATCTTAGAGGTCGTTTCCAAGCAAAACAATTCAATGACTCTATGTAAACCCATCAGGAGAACTTCCCTTCCAGCCAAACACCTGAAGAGTGCAATCAGGATGCTGTGATTTGCCATTTTCTGGATGTAAAAGCAAAATCCAGATTTGGGCACTTCTAAATGGACTCAGTGATCTTAGAGATCTTTTCTAACCAGAACAGTTCTATGACTCTAGGAACTTCCATGGCTCTTTCTCACTGCCACGTACCATGATAGCTCCTGAGGGAGCCAGAAGTGGCAGCATTCCCCTGAGGGACGTGGCTCAGTGCTGTGCACACCGTGGCCTCGCAGCAATCAAGTGAAGCTATTAAACATCCTGCCCTTCCCATGAAGCTGACATTTCTAATCCCCACTCTGCTTCTCTTTTCTCACACTGGTGGCTGGGGGCCTTTCCCCACTGCGAGGGGCTGTGTGTCTCCCACCTCATCCTTTCTCCAACCTTATTGCTCCCTCCCACTTGCAGCTGAGAATTAAAAGCCTAATAAAGAGCCCTTGAATCAGAGGGGAGGGTAAAAAAAAAACAACCCCACAACAAACCAACAAAAAGCAGATCCCTTGTTTGAGCCTGGGATTCATCTGCCTCTCCCTGTGGAGATAAAGAGGCCCTTTCACCCCAGCAACCAGAAGGTTGAAGTTGGATATGTGGTCACCAGCACGGAGCTGCCAGCCTGGGGGCTGACGACGGTGACATTTCTCCTTCAGATGAGACAAAACCCCCCACCCTGGAGTTGCTGGGGAGACTGCCCCTTCATAAGGCTGCACGCCTGGGAGCGAGCCTCTGTAGCTATGAAACCAGGCCAGTGCCTGGACACAGCCCCTCTCTGCAGATTAAGGTTAATAAGAGGCTCCCCCAGCCCACCGTGCCCACCGAGCTCTCCCAGCGGAGAGCAGGCCGGTGGGAGGTGGGAGCCAGCGCCTCTCATATCCCCACCAGCGAGCACCATGTGCCCCTGCTTTTGTTCTCAGCTGCTGCCCGGTGCTTTTCATTACATCTAGCCCCTGCTCATGCACACATGGAGGGGGAGAGAGCCCACACAAAGAGAAAGGGAAAAGCTGCTTGCTAGAAACCCAGTAATTACTGGGCTGGGGCTTAGGGATTCCTCATGGCAGTGGTTCACACATACGGCCCCTCCGGGGCCCTGCTCCCCTTCCCATTTCATTAGCTGCCAGCTGGGCTGCCAAAGGCAACTTTTGCCCCCCCAAAAGAAAGGGGACAGTTGCATTTCTTATCTGCTTTGAAAGCAATTTCACTGCTGCCCCCAAGAAGCCTCAGTGTTCACTCAGGAGAGCACAAATGCCATGAGTTGGTTTGTCAGCATAGGGATAGAATAGGGACAGAATAGGGATAGAACAGGGACAGAATAGGGATAGAACAGGGACAGAATAGGGATAGAGCAGGGACAGAATAGGGATAGAACAGGGACAGAATAGGGATAGAGCAGGGACAGAATAGGGATAGAGCAGGGACAGAATAGGGATAGAACAGGGACAGAATAGGGATAGAATAGAATTAACCAGGTTGGAAAAGACCTCCAAGATCATCAAGTCCAACCTATCACCCAACACCATCTAATCAACTAAACCATGGCACCAAGCACCCCATCCAGTCTCCTCCTGAACACCTCCAGGGATGGGGACTCCACCACCTCCCTGGGCAGCACATTCCAATGGCCAATCTCTCTTTCTATGAAGAACTTCTTCCTAACACCCAGCCTAAACCTCCCCTGGCACAGCTTGAGACTGTGTCCTCTTGTTCTGGTGCTGCTTGCCTGGGAGAAGAGACCAGCCCCCACAATGCCTGGCAATGCGTGGTCACCATGTATTTTAGCCAGATCTGGAGGTGATGGATCAACCCTTCAAATGTTTCCTAACCCCACCTGTGACTTGTGAAGGCTTTGCTCTCGAGGTGCTCGTGAAGATAAGCCAAATACTCTGTTTGACCTTTTATCATGGAGGTAAAACGTGACCCACCTATAAACCACAGAATGGTGGGGGTTGGAAGGGACCTCTGGAGATCGTTGAATCCAACCCCCTGTCAAGGCAGGGTGACCTAAAGAAGGTCACACAGGAACACATCCATGTGGATTTGGAATGACTCCAAAGATGGAGACTCCACCACCTCTCTGGGCAGCCTGCTCCAGGGCTCCATCACCCTTCGACTAAAGAAGTTCCTCCTCATCTTTAGACGGAACTTCTTATGCTTAAGTCTGTGCCCATTGCCCCTTGTCCTGTCACTGGGCACCACTGAACAAAGCCTGGTCCCATCCTCCTGACACTCGCCCTTGAAGTATTGATCAGCATTGATGAGATTCCCTCCTCACACTGCTCTTTCCCAGACTACAAAGACTTGATACAAGTAAAGCCTTGCAAGACCAAGCCCTGACCTTTTGTACTCACTGGCCGCAGGTAATGGGTGGTTTGCAGATATCCTAATGCTGCCAAAACCTGGGTGCTCTGCTAACTCATTCAGGCTGCAGTGAAGCCTTTATTCATAGAAGAGAATCACAGTATGGTTTAGGTTGGAAAGGACCTTGAACATCATCCAGTTCCAACCCCGCTGCCATGGGCAGAGACACCTCCCACCAGCCCAGGCTGCTCAAAGGCCTCATCCAAGCTGGCCTTGAACCACAACAACCCCATGCAGAGCTACAGGCTGGGGTCGGAGTGGCTGGAGAGCTCCCAAACAGAGAGGGACCTGGGGGTACTGGTTGACAGCTGCCTGAACATGAGGCAGCAGTGTGCCCAGGTGGCCAAGAAGGTCAATGGCATCCTGGCCTGCATTAGGAATGGTGTGGCCAGCAGGAGCAGGGAGGTCATTGTGCCCCTGTACTCTGCATTGGTTAGGCCACACCTTGAGTCCTGTGTCCAGTTCTGGGCCCCTCAGTTTAAGAAGGACATTGAGACACTTGAAGGTGTCCAGAGAAGGGCAACAAGGCTGGGGAGAGGCCTTGAGCACAACCCTGTGAGGAGAGGCTGAGGGAGCTGGGGTTGCTTAGCCTGCAGAAGAGGAGGCTCAGGGGAGACCTCATTGCTCTCTACAACTCCCTGAAGGGAGGTTGTAGCCAGGAAGGGGTTGGTCTCTTCTCCCTAGCAACCAGCACCAGAACAAGGGGACACAGTCTCAAGCTGCACCAGGGGAAGTTTAGGCTGGAGGTGAGGACAAAGTTCTTCACTGAGAGAGTTATTCGCCATTGGAATGTGCTGCCCAGGGAGGTGGTGGAGTCGCTGTCCCTGGAGGCGTTCAAGAGGGGACTGGATGTGGCACTTGGTGCCATGGTCTAGTCGTGAGGTCTGTGGTTACAAGTTGGACTCGATGATCTTCGAGGTCTCTTCCAACCTTGGTAATACTGTGATACTGTGATACCTCCAGGGAGGGGACATCCACAACCCCCTGAGGCAACCTGTGCCAGCGTCTCCCCACTCCTCATCTCCAGCCTAAATCTCTCCTCTTCCAGCTTCAATCCACTCCCTCTCATCCTACCACTACAAGCCCTTGTCAAGACTCAGGCCCAGGCCCAGCACTGGGTTTACCAAACATGCTGAAGGTGGCTTTGCTTCTGTCTCCTAATTCCCACCACTTTTCGTTTCTCTCCTTATTTACTCATTAAGTTCCATGGGTCTTAATTTCCTGCACCCCAAACCCTGCTGAGAGCAGCCTCTGCCTACATGGGATTGCAGGCTGCAGCCCTTCCCTCTTGAGGGAAAGGTCAGGGAGGGAGGTTTTGGTGTGCAGAGAAGAAAGGCAGCAGCAGACAGACAGAGAGCACTCATAAAGATCTGGCTGTGAGCCTCTCTGAGAAAATGTCAGGTTGGGGAGGCTCTAATAGCTTTAATCTGCAGTACAAGAGGATTAAAAGACTCGTTCTCAGAGGACAAAAGAGAAAGGAGCAGAACGGAAGGAGCAGGACAAGGGGAGAATGAAGGCTGCAAGAGGAGGGAGGGAGAAAGTTAAAGGGCTCAGCTATAAAGAGCATCGGGATTTAAAGAGCTCCCTAAGAAATGTGAAGTGGCCCACAAGCAAAAGGGGCTTTGCTTTTTCACACCAAGCACACACACTTCAGCCTCCTTCCACCCAGGCAACCTCTTCTGTTTGGCTTTGTTGATTTCCAGGGGTAAAGGAGTAGGAGGGGGAAACAGAAGGTTAATGAGGCTCTGCCAGAGGCGACACTCCAGAGGAGTGGTGGGCATTGGGGTTTTTAAACAGTGCTTTCTGGGCTTTGATCCTCACCCCTGCTGTCCCTTGTCCTGGAGGGCTGTGGAGGAGCAAAGGGGCCTGGGAACAGGAAGGAAGTGCAGCAAAAAGCAGGATGCTCTCCCTCAAGTACTGCTTGAACAACCTTTTCTGGGAGGCCAGGAGATGGAGAGAGTGGAACTGAATGGCTAAGGGAAGAAGGCAACTTTAAATACTTCCCAAAGGAGAAAAACAACTCCAGTGCACCAACTGCAGGAGAGGGCAAGGCCAGCAAGCCACCAGTATGGACAAGCTGCACTCCAAAGCAGGAAACTCAGAGCCAGCTTTAAAGCATTGCTAAAGTAGTGCAAGAAACAGAGTTTCTAAGGGCTGGATGCTAACCTCAAAGGAAGGCAGGCTTGCTCTGCTACATGAGCAGGGAGGTCTGGACATACTGACATCAGGACACTGCCATTACTCTCCTCAGTGGCACAGGGACTCTTCCTCCACCTGGTAGAAAGGGCATATTTTAGCCTTCAAAAACCTGTGAAGAATCATAGAGTGGTTTCTGTTGGAAGGGACCTCAGAGATCATCTACTCCAACCTCCCTGCCATGGCCAAGGATTCCTCTCGAGGAGACTTGGTTGCTCAAGGCCTCATCCAACCTGGCCCTGAACACCTCCACGAGGGGGCATCGACAGCCTCTCTGGGCAGAGTCCAGAGTCTCACTGCCCTTGCACTGAAGACCTTCTTCCTAAGATCCAGTCTAGCCCTGCTCTCCCTCAGCTTCAAACCATTCCCCCAGCCTGTCTGGACACCCTTATGAAAATTCCCTCTGCAGCCTTCCTGTAGGATCCCTTCAGCTATTGGAAGGCAGCTCTAAGGTACCCCCAGAGTCTACTCCAGGTTGAACACCCCCAGCTCCCTCAGCCTATCCTTACAGCAGGGCTGCTCCAGCCCTTGGATCATCTTTGTGGCCTCCTCTGGTCTTGCTCCAACAGCTGTGTGTCCTTCTTATGCTGGGGACACCAGAACTGGAAGTGGTATTGGAGGTGGGGTCTCAGCAGAGCAAAGGGGCAGAATCACCATCCAGGGGGCTTGAATTCCCCCCCCCCCCCAAGTCTAAAGCCCTGTGACAGTTCAACCCACCACAGCCCTGAGCAGAGAGAAGCAGCTTCCCTCAGTCCATTGGGTTAAACAGGACAGCAACACTTGCTCTGATCTTTTTAGTCATCCACTTTCCCACAGCTCATCAGGCTTCAAAAGCCAGCAGAGATGCTCCAGGACACCACCAAGCACAATCCAATACCTAAAGCAGGTTCTCTTTACTGTTTTAGCAGCTCAGCAAAGTGCTGGAGGGCAGGCCAGTGCTCTGTGCACAAGCTGTACTCAGAGAGGCAAAAAGAAAAAGCTTTTGTAACATAATAAGCAAGCTCCAGACAGGAATTAGAGTGTAAGATATCCAGTGGAGACAGGGGGCTAGAGGGGCATTAAGGTAGGAAGAGTATAATTACCTGCTCTGGACAGGAGCCAGCAGAATGGTATCCATTTAGAAGTGCCCAAATCTGGATTTTACATTTACATCCAGAAAATGGCAAATCTCAGCATCCTGATTGCATTCCTCAAGTGTTTGGCTGGAAGGGAACTTCTCCTGATGGGTTTACATAGAGTCATTGAATTGTTTTGCTTGGAAACGACCTCTAAGATCACTGAGTCCAACCATCAGCCTAAGACCACTATGGCCACTAAAACCATGTCCCAAAGTGCCATGGCCACGCATTTTTTGCACACCTTCAGGGATGGGGACTCCACCAACCTCCCTGGGCAGCCTGTTCCAATCCCTGACCGCTCTTGCAGCAAAGAAATTCTTCCTAAGCTGCAACCTAAACCTCCCCTGGCACAGGTTCAGGCCATTTCCTCTCATCTTATCACCTGATACTAAGGAGAAGAAACTGACCCCCAGCTCACTCCAACCTCCTTTCAGGGAGCTGTAGAGAGCAATAAAGTGCCCCCTCAGCTTCCTTTTCTCCAGACTAAACACCCCCAGTTCCCTCAGCTGCCTCTCCCCAGCCCTGTTCTCCAGACTCTTCCCCAGCTTTGTTGCCCTTCTCTGGACTTGTTCCAGCCCCTGGATGTATTCCTCAAGGCAGCAGAGCCATGGGATGGCCAGGACAGGCCCTGCCATCCTGCTTTTCCATGCAGGTGGTGGCAGGAATGCTGGCAACTGCCACTTTGAGTGCCTATCTCAGGGACAGAAACCCCCAGCTCCCTCAGCTGCCTCTCCCCAGCCCTGTTCTCCCGACCCTTCCCCAGCTTTATTGCCCCGCTTTGGACCTGTTGCAGCCCCTCAATGTCCTTCTTGGAGTGAGGGGCCCCAAACTGAACCCAGTGCTTGAGGTGCAGCCTCACCAATGCCACAACAGGAAAGCTCATCCTCAGCTTCATTTGGGATTGCTGCTGCTGTTCAAGGCCAGGCTGGATGAGGGCTTGAGCAATCCGGTCCAGGGGAAGGTGTCCCTGCCCATGGCAGGTGGTTAGGAACAAGATGATCTTCAAGGTCCCTTCCAACCCAAACCACTCCATGAATCCCAGTGCACAGCACTGGAGCTGCTGGTGCTCTGCTCCAAGGCAAGCCCTGCACCTTGCAGCACAGAGAGATCATCCACCCCCCTCCCCCCAAGTCACCCACAGGCAAGAAAGCCAAGTAAGAGCAGCAGGCAAGGGAGCACAGCCCCCACTTCGATCTGGTATTAATTATCCACTGCTCTGCAGAGATAAATGTTTAATCCTCTGGCTGTTGACCCTGGAAATGGCCCAATCTACCCTGGGGTGGATATTATACAGGGGAACTTGGCTGCAGCTCCCATCCCTGCATCATGTGCTGGACAAATGTTCACTGGCTTGTAGGTAATGGATTTCATAGGGTGTAGAGGATCTTGCTGTGGCAGAGCTAATCCACAATAATACATGACCCAAGCACTCCTTGTATCAGATTTTAACTCCCCCTCTCTGTTTTGCCTTTCCCCCCCCCCCCCTTCTGCTTTTTTGTCAGTGCAATATTTCAGCTCTCCTGTGGAGCTTCTCTTTTTCAGACAGCCCTTTACTTACCAGCTCTCCTCCTCCAGCATCAGTGTCAAGGGGAACTTCCTAAGCAGCAGTGCCCAAGGGACGTGCAGAGGAGGCTGCACAAGGCCCTGCTTCTCCAGGTGTCTTCCACTTCCTTCCAGGAGAATGCCCAAAGATTCATAGCTTCATAGAGTGGTTTGGGTTGGAAGGGATTGTGAGGATCATCCAGTTCCAACCCCTCTGCCACGGGCAGGGACACCTCACACTAGCCCAGGTTGCTCAAGGCCTCATCCAACCTGGCTCTGAACACTTCCAGGAAGGGGAAACCCACAAGCAACCTGTTCCAGTGTCTCCCCACCCTCACTGTCAAGAATTTCTTCCTAATTTCCAGCCTAAATCTCCCCTCTTCCAGCTCAAAGCCATTGTCACTCGTACTATCACCACAAGCCCTTGTAAAAGTCCCTCCCCAGCCTTGCTGTACCCTTCAGGTATTGGAAAGCAGCTCTAAGGTCCCCCCAGAGTCTTCTCTTCTCCAGGCTGAGCACCCACCAGCTCCCTCAGCCTGTTCTCAGAGCAGAGGTGCTTCAGCCCTTGGATCATCTTTGTGACCCTCCTCTGGACTTGCTCCACCAGCTCTGTGTCCTTCTTACGCTGAAGACACCAGAACTGGAGGCTGTGCTGCAGGTGGGGTCTGAGCAGAGGGGCAGAATCCCTTCCCTGTTCTGCTACTCTCACTGCTTGGGATGCAGCCCAGCACACAGCTGCCTTCTGAGCTGCCAGTGACCACTGCCAGCTCATGTTGAGATCTCCACGTTGCTCCTCTGGTTTCACACTCACTGCAAAGCCTAAATCAAGAAGTTGGCTTCTCAGGGAGCTAGAAGCTGATGCTACCAGAGATGGGAAAACTGCTCCTACTTCTGAGCAAGCTGCTACAGACTTTGGTCTTTCCCATGCCACCGTGTGCCAGGAGGGCAGACCACCACTTCAGGCCCACTGCCAGCAGCCCTGCTGCCCCAGCCTGGCAGTTTAGGACACTCAAGGGAGGTGCCTGCTGCCCTCTTCCCACTCCCACTTGGGCTTTCTTGCCTCCACCCTACTCACTCTTCCCTTTCTCAGGGGGCAGTGTCTTGGCAACGGTGAATTTCAAACCCAAACACAGAAACACGTTTGAAACTGAGTATTATTGTCCACAGAACAAAAGCCACAGGTGCTTGGGAGCACCACCACCAGTTTGCTCCCCAGTTAACAACAAAACCAGGTTTTCAACACAGTGCTTTTCGACACAGACCTGAAGACCTGCACCCACACTAGCAGCTGATACAAGGGTTTGAATACAGGAGATACAACAGGGCATGGTGACACTCCTTTGTCCCCCAAACTATCAAAAGCAAGCTCTGGTTCAACACCACAACCAATTATTTAGCTTCTGGTGGTGCCCTGAAGCTCTGGATCGCTGCACTCTGCTGCTACAGACACAGACCAGCAGCCTCTGCTTCCAGGGAAACCGAGGCAGGGGGTGATGAAATGTGTTCCTTGGTGCGCCCCAGACAGCAAGGGGTGGGCTGGAAGCAGAACATGTGCATCCAGTAGGATGCAGAGAGCTGAGAACCCACCTGAATCATGTTCTGCTCCATACAGAAGCCTGCAACTTGTTCTTGAGATCCAGCCTGGCTGCTCTCCCCTCTTTCTCCCTTTAAGCAGAGGTGGCTTGAGCCACAAATTCCTGCAGAAACAAGGGAGCTGGCTGGGAACAGACACACACAGAGTGACTCAGAAGTTGGTTTGTTGGCCTTGTTTGTTTTACCAAAGTGGGGTTCCCAGTCTCAGTCCAAGGGCAATAAAAAAACTTTCATCCCACCTGACTGCAGAATTTTGCCTTTGCCACTGTCCTGCTGAATCTAATCCCCAAATTACAGTGAGGCAAAGAGCTGGCAGGAGGAAAAAAAGCTGAGCTTTTGATTGGATTTTGGATTCCCTAACAACAAGAGGGGGGAAAGAGAGAGAGAAAGAGAGAGAGAGAGAGAGAGAGAGAAGGGCTCCTTGTTCCTGCACTGTTCCTGGGCAGCTTCACCTCAGCTGTGAGAATGGACTAAGATCCATGAAGGAGAGACTGGGAGTTTGAAGCTTAGCCAGTGAGAGCATGAGAAAGGGCTCTGGCAAGCCTGGGTGCTGCTTTTCCTCCCTTGAAGAGAAGAAAGGGAGGTCTGGGGATTAAAACTAAGGCTCTGCAATCCAAATTCCTGGGGTTTGTCCCCAACTCTGCTGCTGACTTCAGAGCCTGCAAGTAAATCTGCTTCATCTCCCTGCCCCAGCTTCTCCCCTGGTAAAGTGCTGCTGCTTCACCAAGGGAGTCTGCAAAGTGCAGGCTCTGAGGTCCCTGTGTGAAAGTGCAGGAGATAGAGACCCCAGGCAGTGAGACTAAGCACAAATGATTGTCACACCAGCCCAGCAAAGCCCCAGCTCCCAGGCTATGCTCCTTGGAGCCTGCCAGCAGAAATGATTTCCATCACAAGGATTGATTACTGAGTGACTCACATGATGTCAGAGGTCAGGGTTAAAGGCAGGGTTTTGCTGGGGCTTCCCAGGAAAGCCACAGCTGCTTCTCCCAACACCACATCCAGTGTAAGGACTGTGCTAGACCTCTGCCCCCACGGGAGCTGGCAGTGCCCAGCTTGCAGTGTGTGTTTCTGAATGATCCTTTTCAAGCAGTCTCTTAATGATATCCCTAATCAGTGGCAGACTACAATCTTGGAGCTCCAAAGCCAGCAAATTAATGAGGAAGCAACAGCAAGCAAGCACACCAAGAGTGTCTGGGAGGCCACCAAGCACAACAGGGCCAAGCTCCATCAGCCCTGGCTGATGGCTGCTGCTTCTGCTGCCTTCTCCTCAGGACAGGTGATTAGTAAATGGAAGTAGTAGGGTAAAAGGAGGGAAACAGGAGCCTGGCAGTGAAGGACAGAGTGAAGCAGCTACTCCAAGGAGAAGATATGTAGGAGTCCTGTTTCCCAGCCTGCTGCTTGGTCATTGGGGATTATCCTATATGAAGCCTTCTCCAACATTTTCGCCTACTCTTAAGCTACTTAACACACCTGCTCCATTCTTTTCCAGGCAGGTGGCAAGTCCACCACCAGCTCACAAGTGTGACTGCTGAGAACTGGCTCTGAGAAGCCATGCAAAACTGTTTTGCTTCATTACATTGGGCTCTGCCTCCTCTTGGGATGTCCTTGGAGCTCCCTAAAAACGCTGGCAGCAAGCTAAGCACACAGCACACACCAGAAGCACAAAGCAGCACACACCACTGTGTGGCCATTATTAAGCAGCTGCCTCTGAAAGGAGCAGAGGCTCTGCTTCCAGTAGTAGGCATGTTGGAGTTACATCATCTTCTCTCCAACCAGGCCACAGAGTATCCAGCTCCAAGAAACAGCAGGCTGTATGAAATGCCTGTCCTGTAACATGGAAACTAGTCATGATCCTGCACACTTCCCTGCTGGAAGTCTCCTCTTCAAAGTGCTTTCATCTGTAGAGAACACCAGGAGCAGCATCTCCTTGATCAGCAAAGTCCATCTCAGGGCAGCTGCTACTTCTCCCAGGAAATACACCGTAACAGGTCACCAAACCAGTCTGTTGGTGCATGTTCTCCTGGTCCATTTGTCCTGCCACAAACCTGACAGCTGGGCAGCAGAGGCTTGCAAACCCACTCAAGCCTTGGATGACCTGGAAAAGCAGCTGCCAGCTCAGTGTGCTGGGTGGCACTGGGCAGGGTGACCTGGCAAGCTTTCTAGAGCCCCTCTGCACACAGCTGCAGCAATAGCAGGCATAGCAAAGCCTGGTGGCATAGCAAAGCCTAGGGACAGAACAATCAACCCCAGAGCCCAGGTGGGGCTCTGAAACTCATCTCTGTGGCTGCCCATGACACATCTGGAGTTCCTCCTGGGTTCAGAGGTGCTCACTTCCTTCCCCAGCTTGCTGTGACCAACACTCTGTGTGGGAGGTGATTTCCTTGCTGTGTCACACATGGGCCAGCAATATTTCAGTTCTGTGCCTTCCACCTGGCAGCCTCTGGGACTAAAACGTGACTCAGCAGGCAACACGCACAGTCCTCTGGGGTCCAGCTAAGCCACCACTCTTCAGCCTGGGAATAAGTCTCTTTTCCAGGACCACAGCCTAACCTGCTTACATCCTGATGTTCAGTCAGCAAGAGATGCCACAAGAAGACCATGTCAGTGCAGAGAGAGTGGGAAGCAGCTCATTTTGTCCCTGCTGCAGGACAGCAGCCTTGATTTCTGCACTGCCTCCAAAAGTGGGTCCTTGACGTTGACTTCAGGGCTGCCACCGCATCTCCACCTCTCCATTCTCTCTCTCTCTCCATCTTCCTTCTGGTAAAATGGATGATGCTGGTGGAGGCACAGGGCAGGCTGCTTAGAGAGGAGGGCTAGCATTTCTTTTCCCCTTGACCTGTCCTGGAGAAGCATCTATCAACAAGATACCATCCCATCATGTCTCCACATGCCAGCGCCAGCCGAAGCCACGAAAGCACATCTGATGTGCTGTCTGCCTTTAGATGCTCAGAAAAGTGGGGCAAGAAAGCAGGATTTGTGGGCAGCCTCCATATCCTTCTCCAACCTTCCAGCTCAGCAGAGGTCAGGCATCTTCATTCCAGGCTCTCCCATCAGGTCAGCAACAGAGCAGATGCTACATGGCAGAAAACCATCCTCAGCCTCTGACGCTGGGCTCAATCCATTAGCCAGCCAAACCAGAGAAGCCTGGAAGCAGCCCCATGTAGCACTGGCTGGAACAATTGCTTTGCAAGAAGCTCCCAGACACGTTCAGGAAGCACTGGAAATCAAATCAGCCCATGCCTGTGGCTGCTGCTCTCCTCCACTGCTGGCTACAGCAGCCTTGGTCAGTGTGCTGCTTGCTCCAGGCCTCCGGAGGCAGACGGCGTGACAGCTGCGGTCTCAAGCTCATCACTGGAGCCCTTCACAACCAAGAACTCCAGCACAATATCCAACAGGCAGAAAACCAGGTGCCTGAAATGAAGAGAAGACAGAGCTTAGGCTGGTCAGGGCACAGCAGAGCAGGGAGATCAGCTCCAGGCACGCAAAAGTCAAAGCTCAGGTACAGAAGGGGGATTCTGGCTGCCGACAGGGGAAAGACAGAAGACTTTGTGTGCCAGAAGAAATGCTTCAAGGGAGGGTTCAGGGCTGGGTTTGTACCCTGTGCAAACACAAGTACATCTTCTGGAGAGGGGTGGCACATGCATTGCCCTGCAGCTAAACAACACCACTGCTTTCCAAACACAGGGTGATGGGCACACAGAGGAACACTGTCTGCACAGCTCTGCAGCCCCCCAAGCTCCTCTCCAAACAGCAAACCAAAGCAGGGTTTGTCTTGTTTCCTCTGACAGCCACAAACCAAGCAGGCCCAGCAACATAATTAACGAGACTGGCTCAATAATCTCCAGCCAGATCAAGGTCCTAGACATGCACCTTCATAATAAGCAAGCCAGATGCCCTCTGCTAGTATAAATCTGGGATAATTAGCCAGATATAGCCTGTGCCAAGAGGCTGGCAGCAAGAATCTCTTGGTGAAGCTCTGACTGTAGCTTACAGACCCCACCACAAAAGCTAGCAGGGAAGAGAGACCATAAATCCACTTACCTGTTTATCACAGGCTGGCCCAGGGACTCCAGTACCAGCTTCCAGCTCATCTGACATTTACTGGTCCCAAGGACTTCTTGGATTACATCTGTCAGAGACAAAGCTTTAGGAACTTGTGTGCACTTGCACACAGTAGTAAAACAGGGTCAGGCTTCTGCTGGTGGGTACTAAATCAAAGTTTCTGATGATGCTCTAAGCCTCAGGCATCTCATGGCCAACATGACCATGCCAGAAACCAGCCAGGGACAGTGCCAGGAAAGTTATTCCAGGCTGGAAGAGCATATCCCCAAAGGACAGTGAGGGCCCCTGAAGCTGCAGCAAGGAGTTAAAAGTTCAGCCTGCACTCACATGGATCAGGCAGCAGCTGCTTTAATGCCAAAGGTCCTGGTGTCAGACTTCAAGAGAGGGAAAGCCAGTGCAGCTGGGCTCATGGTGTCAGTCCAGTGGCACAGCCTTTGGCTTCGCCTTAAGAATCTTCCCAGCAATGGTGCCCTTTGGCAGCAGGGGGAGCACAGGGTGGCACTGCCTTGCCTGAGCCCTACCTTCTTGGAAGTGGCTCAGCAGGAAGCAGCAGCACAGGGGACGTGGCCACTTCGCATCTGGGAATCACCAGCACGTGTCCTTTCCCTCTGAGCTCTGCTGCTCCCCACACACTTATGCAAACTATCTACAACTGGGGAACTGTGGGGTTTGCTTGCAGGAAACCATTCAGACCTGCAGGGTCACAAATGTTTCCCACTGCCTCAGCATGAGCAGGCTCCATCTCTGCAGTTAAGAGCATTTCCAGCGATGCCAATGCACTGGAGAGCTCCCCAGCCACCCTCACTGCTCCTGTCTCAAGGGCAGCTGCCGCATCCCTGGGGCACACTCACTAGGCAAGATCCCCATCAGGCTCTGCAGGGCTTGCTCTGCTGCTGCTTTCTTCTGTTCCTCTGTCCTGGCTGGTTTAGGCACTGCTGGTAAAACTCCTCCAGGCCAGATGGATTCCTGGAGCAACTGGAGGTACTGGACCCATCGCTGGGTGCACGTCAGGTTAACCACTTGGACTTCCAGCCACCTGTGGGCAGATGGAGAGAAAGGGAAATGTCAGGGGAGGAAAAAAAGTCAAGCTTGGTACCAACTCACAGAATCACACAGAATCACCAAGGTTGGAAGACACCTCAGAGATCATCAAGTCCAACCTGTCACCACAGACCTCATGACTAAACCCACTGCCACGTCCAATCCCCTCTTGAACACCTCCAGGGACGGTGACTCAGGAGCTTTCTGCTGATTCAGAGGCCCTTGGAGGGAATAAAATCAGCTTGCTGGCTAAGTTAGCATGCATTTCCCAAGTCCTTAAGTTAAATATTTTCCCAAGTCTTAATGAGCTGAGCTGCCCTGTGCACCAGAAGTATGTAAGTGTTGTCCATCTGATAAACAAAACCCAAAAGCAAAGGCACAGTGAAAAGCAAAAGCCATGAAAAGCTCTCCACCACTCTTCTGCCTGCAGGAGACCAAGTGAGTAACCCTGCAGGGAGCACAGCTAAGGGATGTGCCCGGCCTGAGCCTCCTGAGCTATGTCCATACATGAGCAGCTGGGAGAGAGGAGACAGAGCTGGGAGAACCACCAGAACTGGTGGCTTAGTTCTGCAGCAGCTCTCTGTGACTGACTGCGAGGACAGCAGCGTGGTCTGGCAACCAGTGCTCCCCTCATCAGTCCTCCTTCTACCCAAAGAGCCAAGGGAGTCTTGCCTGGAGACCACAACACACCCTCCCAGGATGGCAAGGCACAAATACCCTGCAGCTTTATGCTCGTCTCAGCCCCCTGCTTCCCCGCTGCCAAGCGCTGCTCTGTCTGGTGGCAGGCAGGGGAACCAGCACCGCTCCCACCCCACAGCCCATCTATGAAAAGCAGAGTGAGGTACCTGCCAACAAAACTGCTGGGCAGCCAAGGCTCTGCTCTTTAGGAGGATAACAACTTGCAAATTCCAAGGCTGTGGGAGGCCTGGAGGGCTCTGCAGCCTTCCTGGGGGAGATGAGTCCACACCACTGGCTGGGAAGAGCCTCCTTGCATCAACAGGTGAAATCCCTTCCCTGTGCAGCAGCAAGAGCCACGGCAGCCAACCAGAGCTCAACGCTGCTTAGAATCTTCCCCTCAGAAGGAGCAGAGGCCAGCAGACGAATCCCTGGTGCCACCGAGGCCACCTGCAAGGCTCCCATCGATCCAGCAAGCCCAGGGCCGGGCGGGCGGCGCGGACGGCACCGGCTCGCTCCCGTCGCGCCGGCGGGAGGCCGCGGAGCGGAGAGCGGGCACGGGGCAGGAACGGGCTCCTGGCTTCACCCAGCGCTTCGAGGAGTCCCTGAGGAGAGGAGGCCGCAGGCAGGGCCAAGAGCCCCGCTCCTCTTGGCAGCTGGGGCTCGTGCTTGCAATTCCCTCACCGCTACGCCCCGGCAGCTCCCAGCCCGGCCAAGCGCACGGGTCCTGCCAAGGCAAACTTTATTTAACCTGCGCTCTGCCAGACTGTCTGCATTCCTCTGGGGCCAGCCACAGGGCCAGCACTGCCCTTCCCCCTGCCCCCAGCACAGGCTGAGTGCAGAGCTGCCAGCAGCAGCACCTAACCGGAGCCAGCGGGGAAGGGACGGCCAGTGGCCAGCGCCAAGGCCGCAGTGGCGACCTGCAGCAGCACCCAAAGGCAGCCGGGGTGAAGGAATGGCCAGGGGCCATCATCAAAGCCACAGTGGCAACCTATAGCAGCACCCAAAGGCAGCCAGGGGTGAAGGAATGGCCAGGGGCCATCATCAAAGCCACAGTGGCAACCTATAGCAGCACCCAAAGGCAGCCAGGGGTGAAGGAATGACCAGTGGCCATCATCAAAGCCTCAGGGGCAATCTGCAGCAGCACCCAAAGGCAGCCAGGGGTGAAGGAACGGCCAGGGGCCATCATCAAAGCCACAGTGGCAACCTGCAGCAGCACCCAAAGGCAGCCAGGGGTGAAGGAATGGCCAGTGGCCATCATCAAAGCCACAGTGGCAACCTATAGCAGCACCCAAAGGCAGCCAGGGGTGAAGGAATGGCCAGTGGCCATCATCAAAGCCACAGTGGCAACCTATAGCAGCACCCAAAGGCAGCCAGGGGTGAAGGAATGGCCAGTGGCCATCATCAAAGCCACAGTGGCAACCTATAGCAGCACCCAAAGGCAGCCAGGGGTGAAGGAATGGCCAGTGGCCATCATCAAAGCCACAGTGGCAAACCTGCAGCAGCACATAAAATTAAGCAGGGGTGAAAGAATGGGAGCTGGCCAGCATCAGTGCCATGGTGGCAACACCATGCTCCTTCTCTACCTCCAAGGAGGTTGGAGCCAGGTCAGGGTCAGTCTCTTCTAGCATGCAACAAGTGCCAGGAGAAGAGGAAATGGCTTCAAGTTGTGCCAGGGGAGGTTCAGGTTGATATGAGGAAAATTTCTTCCCAGAAAGGGTTGTCAGACACTGGAACAGGCTGCCCAGGGAGGTGGAGGAGGCCCCATCCCTGGAGGGATTTAAGACACATGGATGTGGTGCTGAGGGATGTGGTTTAGTGGCAGTGGCTTAGCAGCAGAGGTGGGATGGTGAGCTCTGGGTGAGTGGTTGGACTGGAGGATCTCAAAGGTCCCTTACAACCTCAACAGTTCTATGGCTCTGTGATTGCCCAGCACAAAATGTGCCTGAAGGCTGGGGAGGGAGCAAGAAAACTGGGGAGGGACTTTTGACAAGGGCTTGTAGTAACAGGATGAAAGGGAACAGATTGAAGCTGGAAGAGGGGAGATTTAGACTGGAGATAGGAAGAAATTCTTTCCAGTGAGGGTGGGGAGACACTGGCACAGGTTGCCCAGGGAGGCTGTGGCTGCCCCCTCCCTGGAGGTGCTCAAGGTCAAGCTGGATAAGGCTTTGAGCCACCTGGGCTAGGGGAAGGTGTCCCTGCCCATGGCAGGGGGGTTGGAACTGGATGATCTTCAAGGTGCCTTCCAAGCCAAACCATTCAGTGAATCTGTGAATGGCCCTGGTGATGCCAGTGCCAGCACTGGCAATGAGGAGCCATGGCTTTTGTACTCAGCCTCACCAAGGTCCTCAAGTACTGCAGCTGCTCCAAGAGGCCCAAAGCACAGCTTCTACCTGTCTTAGAGGACAAATGTCACAGCACAGCCTTGGGAAAAAGGCCATGTTTGAACTACAACAGCTTAAGAGGGTTTTTATCTCCAGCCATCAGCAGAGTTTAACACCCTGGATCACATTAAACCCTCCAGCCATCCCCAAGCAAATTAAAGTGTTGAACTGCGGCTCCTCCAGGGGCAAGAGCTTTCATTAAGCTGCTTTTTCATTAACATGTTTTCCTACACAACCTGCTTTCCTAATTGACAAAACATTTGACAAGCAACAGAAGTTCAGAGACCTGGGGACAGAGCTGCAAACAGCCCAGCCCTGCACCTAGGGAGAGCAGATTGAATGACAGCTTGGAATGCATCTCAGCCACAGCCACTCACCAGCCTCTCAAAGGCTGCAGGGGGCACACAAAGCAGCTCGCTTTTTGCTTTAGGAATGTGCCCTAAAACAGCCCCAAAAAAATCCAAGCCAAAGAGCTGAGCTTTGAGAAGACACCAGATGTTTCCAGACAGACAGAGAGAGGACTGAGAAGTGACAAAGGCTGGAGGGTCCCACACAAACAGTTTACCATTCCCAGCTCATTCATTTGCATCAAACCACCAGAGCTAGGCAAGGGGACCTCGAATTGACACCTTTAAATGTGCTCCAGGGTGCACCAGCTGGGATTATGCTGCAAGGCTGCAGTTCCCACAGCTGCCAAACATGCTTGATGGAGTTTAGACTTGGTCTGGCAGCTCCTTGACTTCCACTTTAGGGTGGCCTTGCCCCACCTGCACCACGTGTGCTACAGCTACAGAGAAGATGCCAACTTCCCCATCAGAGTTGGGGGTGCCCCAGCTCACTGCAGGGGGTAGGACGAGATGAACTTTGAGGCTCCTAATCTCCAGTCTAAATTCTTCCTATTCTCCAATCTAAATCTGCCCTCAGATAGGCATCAGACAAGGCAGCAGATCAGGGTAACCTGCCACCAAGAGGTTTTCCTCCTTTCTCTCAACCTGAACCTGGTGAAGTCACCATTACCACCCACTCTGGAGGATGCACACTGCACTTCTACAGCACAGGGACACACATGAGCAACAAGCATTAAACAATGAGGAGCAAAGTCCTTCCCTCAGCTCTCACAGCTAGAGAGAATCATAGAATCTTCTCAGTTGGAAGAGACCTTTAAGGTTATTCACAGTGAGGGAGGGGAGACACTGGAAGAGGTTGCCCAGGGAGGTTGTGGCTGCCCCTTCCCTGGAGGTGTTCAAGGCCAGCTTGGATGAGGCCTTGAGCAGCCTGGGCTGGTGGGAGGTGTCCCTCCCTATGGCAGGGGCTTGGAACTGGATGATCTTCAAGGTCCCTTCCAGCCCAACCCATTCTATGACTCTATGCATCCTGAAGTCCAGCCATTATCCTAACCAGCAAATGTGCTGTAAACCAACTCAAGGAGGGTCACACCAAGCTTCACTGCAATGTCCTACCCAAGCAAACCCCAGGTCTGTGGCAAATTGGCCTTTCCATGGCAGACCTGTTGCAGCAGGGTCAGGATTAACAGCTCACACTTCTCACACAAGAGCTCCAAACATGTGCTGGTCCAAAGCTGACCTTTGCCAGCAGGTCACAGATGATTTTCCTGTACTATTAAAGGACCAAGCATTTGAGATGGAAAGCACACACAGGTAGAAATCAATCCAGCAAGGAACACAAATAGATCTACCTTGGGGTTTTTTTGGGGGGTGGATGGCTTATGAGCTACTATTTCCACTCTGCTATTTGATGAAGAAATAACCTTAATAAGAAAGAAAAACAAACCTATCTCTGAACCATCTCCTTACACTTCAACAGAGAGCAGAAATAGATAGAAAGTGACCTCCCCAGGCTCAGACTTTCAAATGCTTTGATAATGCCCAATGCAAAGAGCCAGACTGCAAAGGCTACAAGTCCTGGACCTTAGTCTGGCGGTGCATAACTTGTCCATGCTGTAAGGGCCCTCTGTTGTAAATAGCTGCTGGTGAAGGAATGAAATGGCTGCTAAAAAAGAGCCCATTTAATGCCAAGGCTTAAGCTGGAACTCCAAGGTCAGCTGAAGGGTCCATTAAGACAGGAACGGTAGAAATGCCCTGGGAATGAGAAACAAGGCCTGGGGGGGGACATACCTGGGGCCTTCTGTGCCTCTCAGAAGCACCAAGACTTACAGAATGCTTTGGGTTGGAATGGGCCTTGGAGATCATCCAGTTCCAACCCCCTTGCCATGGGCAGGGACACCTCCCACTAGCCCAGGTTGCTCAAGGCCTCATTTAACCTGGCCTTGAACACTTCCAGGAAGGGGAAACCCACAACCAAACCTGTTCCAGTGTCTCTCAACCCTCACTGTCAAGATTTTCTTCTTAATGTCCAGTCTAAATCTCCCTTCCTTGAGCTTCAATTCAGGTTTAGTTCCTGAGTCCATTCCAGGCTGTTGTTAAACCCCGTGCAGAGGAGAGGGGGAGGGGGAGAGAGAGAAGAGGAGAGGGGAGGGGGAGAGAGAGAAGAGGAGAGGGAGGGGGAGAGAGAGAAGAGGAGAGGGGAGGGGGAGAGAGAGAAGAGGAGAGGGGAGGGGGAGAGAGAGAAGAGGAGAGGGGAGGGGGAGAGAGAGAGAAGAGAGAGAGGGGGAGAGGGGAGAGAGAGAGAGAGAGAGAGAGGGGAGGGGGAGAGAGAGAAGAGGAGAGGGAGGGGGAGAGAGAGAAGAGGAGAGGGGAGGGGGAGAGAGAGAAGAGGAGAGGGAGGGGGAGAGAGAGAAGAGGAGAGGGGAGGGGGAGAGAGAGAAGAGGAGAGGGGAGGGGGAGAGAGAGAAGAGGAGAGGGGAGGGGGGAGAGAGAGAAGAGGAGAGGGGAGGGGGAGAGAGAGAAGAGGAGAGGGGAGGGAGAGAGAGGAGAGGAGAGAGAGGGGGAGAGAGAGAAGAGGGAGGGGAGGGAGAGAGAGAAGAGGAGAGGGGAGGGGGAGAGAGAGAAGAGGAGAGGGGAGGGGAGAGAGAGAAGAGGAGAGGGGAGGGGGAGAGAGAGAAGAGGAGAGGGAGGGGGAGAGAGAGAAGAGGGAGGGGAGGGGAGAGAGAGAAGAGGAGAGGGGAGGGGAGAGAGAGAAGAGGAGAGGGGAGGGGAGAGAGAGAAGAGGAGAGGAGAGGGGGGAGGGAGAAGAGGAGAGGAGAGGGAGGAGAGAGAGAGAAGAGGAGAGGGGAGGGAGAGAGAGAGAAGAGAGAGGGAGGGGAGAGAGAGAGAAGAGGAGAGGGGAGGGGGAGAGAGAGAAGAGGAGAGGGGAGGGGAGAGAGAGAGAGAAGAGGGGAGGGGGGGAGAGAGAGAAGAGGAGAGGGGAGGGGAGAGAGAGAAGAGGAGAGGGAGGGGGAGAGAGAAGAGAGAGGGGGAGAGAGAGAGAGAGAAGAGGAGAGGGAGAGAGAGAGAGAGAAGAGGAGAGGGGAGAGAGAGAGAGAAGAGGAGAGGGGGAGAGAGAGAGAGAGAAGAGGAGAGGGAGAGAGAGAGAGAGAAGAGGAGAGGGGAGAGAGAGAGAGAGAAGAGGAGAGGGAGAGAGAGAGAGAGAAGAGGAGAGGGGAGAGAGAGAGAGAGAAGAGAGAGGGGGGAGAGAGGGAGAGAGAGAGAGAAGAGGAGAGGGGAGAGAGAGAGAGAAGAGGAGAGAGGGAGAGAGAGAGAAGAGGAGAGAGAGAGAGAGAGAGAGAGAGAGGGGAGAGGGAGAGAGAGAGAGAAGAGGAGAGGGAGAGAGAGAGAGAAGAGGAGAGGGGAGAGAGAGAGAGAGAAGAGGAGAGGGGAGAGAGAGAGAGAAGAGGAGAGGGGGGAGAGAGAGAGAGAAGAGGAGAGGGGAGAGAGAGAGAGAGAAGAGGAGAGGGGAGGAGCCCTCCATAAATCAAAGAACACAAAGCATCCTGAGTCCTTTCAAGATTCTGGCCAAAGACACACAAGCAAAGCAAACTCTCCTTACTGGAAATGTTCCTCTCCTGTTGGCCTATAAAAGTTTACAGTTGTAGATGCTGTGAACAATTCGTCCTGTACCCCTGCCCGAGCACAGGCAGTGAAGTGTTTGACCAGGAGGCAGTGGCCAAGTGGCTGCCCTCAAGCAGAGAGCCTTGCCAGCCCTGCACCTTCCAAGCACAGTTCCCCTGAGGGCACCCAAGGAAGCCAGAAAGAAACGGAGCTGCTAGGAGCTCACACTGGTAGCATTTCACAGAATCACAGAATGGTAGGGGCTAGAAGGGACCTCCAGAGATCACCAAGTCCAACCCCTCTGCCAAAGCAGGATCACCCAGGGCAGGTCACACAGGGATGTATCACAGCCTCAAGCTGCACCAGGGGAAGTTTAGGCTGGAGGTGAGGAGAAAGTTCTTCACCGAGAGAGTGATTGGCCATTGGGATGTGCTGCCCGGGGAGGTGGTGGAGTCGCCGTCCCTGGAGGGGGTCAAGAGGGGACTGGATGTGGCACTTGGTGCCATGGTCTAGTCATGAGGTTTGTGGTGACAGGTTGGACTCGATGATCTTCGACGTCTCTTCCACCCTTAGTGATACTGTACTGTAATACAGATGGGTCTTGAAAGTCTCCAGAGCGGGAGACTCCACAACCCCTCTGGGCAGCCTGCTCCAGGGCTCCAGCACCCTCACAGTAAAGAAGTTTCTCCTCTTGTTGAGGTGGAACTCCCTGAGGTCCAGTTTGTGACCATTGTCTTATCACAGGACAGCACTGACAAGAGCCTGAGCCCTTCTTCTTGCCCCTCACCCTTCAGGTATTTGTAAACATTCCTAAGATCTCCTCTCAGGCTGCTCTTCCCCAGGCTGAACAGCCCCAGGTCTCTCAGCCTTTCCTCCTCACACAGATGTTGCAGTCCCTTCAGCATCTTCCCAGCCTCTGTTGGACACTCCCCAGGGTATCCCTGTTCCTCTTGAACTGGGGAGCCCAGAGCTGGACACAATACTCCAGATGTGGTCTCACCAGGGCAGCTGGCATCTAGCATGCCTCCATCAGCCTTGCCAGGGGGATTTTTCTACCTGCTTGGCCAGAGCAGCGAGAGGTGGAGCTGGCAGAAGCCCTGTGGGGCAGAGAGGAAGAAAAACAGCTCATCCCCTGCTGCCTGCAGGAATGAAACCACAGCTCAGGGCTGGGATTTGAGGCACAGCCCTGGGCTGCTTTTCCATGCTGCTCCCTCCAAGAGACACCTGCTGCAAAACCCCAGCGTGTAAACACCCAGGGCTCCAACTCCCAACCTCCTTCTCCCTGCTGTGCCTTAACCCAGCTGCTCTGCTGTGTTTTTCTTTGCTCTTCTCAAGTCAGAGCCCCTGGCATGCCGTGGGGCTCAGGAAAGGGGAGAAAGCTAGGTGATTAACCAAGAAACCAAGCCCCAAAGCCCCTTGATTGTTTAACAAAGCATCCTTTGCTTTCGATAACATCTTCATCAAGTATTTATTGAGCCAATTAAGCTCTCAGCAGTGCCCCAGGGGGAGGCCAGGCTGTCTCAGCCAGGTCCTGCTCACAGCAGATTGCTTCATTAAGCCCACTTCAGAGTCAAAATACATCAAAACCACCATTAACCCTTCCCAAGGCAGGGAGAAGGAAGAGCAACAAGGACACATTCTTTCCTCCCAAGCCTTTTCTTCTTTGTCTGGTTCTGTTTGAAATAGGAAGTGGTTGAGTTTTGGGTGGGTTTTTTAAATCGGGGGGGGGGGGGGAAGAGAAGAGAATTAAAGTTGGCAGGGATCTTGCCAGTTGAAAGGGAATCAAAAGGCAAGAGAGAGGCAGGCAGTTAAAATAATGTTGCAATTGTTATCAAAGCACAGAGAGCTTGCTTCATTCTAGTGGCTGTTTTTGGAAGAGAGCTGCTTCCAGCAAAAGAGAGAAAGGAAGAAAGAAATCAAAATTGGGCTGGGGACAGAGATTGAAAGGCAGATCCAAAATTTCCAGGTGCTTGGAGACCACTGAATCAAGGCCTGTGTCCAAGCTGATTTTTATTTACTTTACATCCACACACGAGGCCACACAGAGTCCCGAAGGTCTTTTTCACTGGCATCCCACTGCCCTGGGATTTCTGCAGCTCCTCACAGCTTGGAGGACAAGAGCAAGATGCCATAAGGCTGGCTCCTCCACAGACAGAGCCGAGGGGCATGCTGACAGCCTCTCACATTAGCAAGGAAACACCAATTCAGAGATCCATAAAATGGTTTAGGGTTGGAAGGAGATCTCAAAGATCATCTGGGTCCAACCCCCCTGCCATGGGCAGGGACACCTTCCACTAGATCACAGAATCACCAAGGTTGGAAGAGACCTCAAAGAGCATCAAGTCCAACCTGGCACCACAGACCTCATGGCTAAACCATGACACCAAGTGCCACATCCAATCCCCTCTTGAACACCTCCAGGGATGGGGACTCCACCACCTCCCTGGGCAGCACATTCCAATGGCTAACAACTCTCTCTGGCAAGAACTTTCTCCTCACCTCCAGCCTAAACTTCCCTGGTGCAGCTTGAGACTGTGTCCTCTTGTTCTGGTGCTGCTTGCTTGAGTGAAGAGACCAACTCCCTCCTGGCTACAACCACCCTTCAGGTACGTGTAGACAGCAATGAGGTCTCCCCAGGTTGCTCAAGGCCTCATCCAACTTGCTGCCAAGTCCTTGGGCCAGCCAGCACAGCAACTTGATGTGCTGTCAGAAAGATCCTTGCCAAACATCAATAAATCAGCTCTCCCAGCTGACAAACCACAGCACCAAATGGATTTAGCTGCCCCAGCTGCTCTGACACTGCAGTTTGACAGCTTGTTTCTGCCAGCCAAACACAGTGGCTCTGCTCAAGCCTGCACTGCTCACCTCCCTGCCAGATGCAAAGCCCAGGGAAGGTGGAAGCAGCCACACAGAGAACCTTCCCAGCTTCTCCTGGACAGCCTGGAGCGTTGGGCAGAGCAGAACCTCAGGAAGTTTGACCAGGGCAAGTGTGGAGCCCTGAACCTGGGGAGGAATAACCCCCTGCAGCAGTACAGGTGAGGGGTGACCTGCTGGAAAGCAGCTCTGGAGAAGGACCTGGGAGTGCTGGAGGACAAGTCCAGCGTGAGCCACCAATGCGTCCTTGTGGCCAAGAAGGCAAAGAGTCTCCTGGGGGGCATGAAGAAGAGCGTGGCCAGCACAGCAAGGGAGGTGCTCCTCCCTGCTGCTCTGCCCTGGTGATGCCACAGCTGGAGCCTTGTGTTCAGTTCTGAGCTCCCCAGTCCAAGAGGGAGAGGGAACTGCTGGAGAGATTCCAGCAGAGGGCCCCGAGGATCTCCTTGAGGAATGGCTGAGAGACCTGGGGCTGCTCAACCTGGAGAGCAGCAGCCTGAGAGCAGATCTCCTCAGGGCTGCTCAAGATCTAAAGGGTGGAGGTCACGAGGATGAGGCTGGGCTCTTTTCCCGGTGGCCAGTGACAGGAGAAGGGGCAGTGGGTACAAACTAGAACCCAGGAGGTTTCACTTGAACTTAAGGAAAAACTTCTTTGGTGTGAGGGTGCTGGAGCCCTGGAGCAGGCTGCACAGAGAGGTTGTGAAGTCTCCCCTGGAGAGATTCCAAACCAGGATATTGTGATCCTGGGCAAGCTGCTGTGGGTGACCCTGCTCTAGCAGGGGAGTTGGACTTGATCTCCAGAAGTCCCTTGCAACCCCCACCATGCTATGGTCCTCCAGGCACCTGAGGAGCACAAGTCAAGCCTCACTTTGAAAGCCTTTCTCAGAGAGAACACAGAGAGGTTACAGGGAGCCTCTGCAGCTAACATCTGCCCATGCACAGCCATGTCCCACCCCAGGATCCCCCTGACACCAAGTGCCAGAGGCACAGATCAGCTTTGTGTTGAGCCCACAGCACCGAGATGAGGTCTGGCTGACCATCATGGCTGCTGGACATGGCCCCAGGCAGCCAGGGCTGGGCAGAGCTGCTTGCCCATAGGCAGCACATTCCCAGCACACCCAGGGCTGCAGGTGCTTGGCTGGCCAGGTTTACTCAGGGACACTGAAGAGGGTCAGGAAACACTACATGCCGGTGGCACTTTCAAGTCAAGGGGATCAAGGAGCTTGCCAAAGGTCTGTCTTTGTGCCAGTTCAGTTGGCACAGAGATCAAGGAAGAAGTAAGAGAAATACCAGGAAAAAAACCCACCCAGCCAGCAATTCCCTGAAGCTAGGAGCTCCTTGACTCCAGCAGTTGCACAAGTGTCTGTGACCCCTGGCCTGACATCCACAGGCTCCAACGACAGCTCAAGATGACAGCAAGAAGGCAAGGACAGCCTGGAGTAACTCCCAGCACTATCCCACCCACATCCAGTGTGTGTGCAATGGTTGGGCACCATGCCACATCTCTGCTGAAGGAGAGATGGGAAACGTGCCACCAGAGCAAGCTGCAGCACCCTTGGAACCTTTGCTGATAGCCCTCCGTTGAAGACAATCCTCCCTTTATGGTCTTGCCCACCCTCCACCAGACCAGGTTGCTCAAGGGCCTCAACACCTCCAGGGAGGGGGCATCCACAGCCTCTCTGAGCAGCCTGTTCCAGTGTCTCCCCACCCTCACTCTAAAGAATTTCTCCAGTCTCAATCTCCCCTTTTCCAGCTCAAAGCTGTTGGTCCTATCACTTCCAAGCCCTTGTCAAAAGCCCTTCCCCAGCTTCCTTGTAGCCCCCTTCAGGTCCTGGAAGGTTGCTCTAAGATGAGGAAGCAGATGTGAGCCTGGGAGAATCCCAAAAGCACAGTGAGGTGGTACCCAGTGGCTGTCATCCCAGTTCCACGGCTGCCACCATCCTGTTGTGGCACCAGCAGACCCCTGACCTAGTGACCACTGTGCCACCCAGGACAGACGGAGGGCAGGGTGTGGGGTCACAGCTGTGGCGTGGTTCAGATGCTTGCTGTGTATTTTTAATGCTGCTTTGACTCACAGGGCTTCAAAAAGCACGTGGATTCTCCAAATGCTTTCAAGCTCTTCCACCAACCCCCCTAGGAGTCCAGAGTAGCCCCCACCTACCTCCCCTCCCCTCCCGCTAACAGGTCCCCGGTGTAGCTTCCTCAGGGAAGAGGCATCTGCATTTCCATGCCGTGGGACAGAAGAAGGGTGCAGAGCTGGAGCAGGGCAGTGAGTTTGTTTACAGGCACGGAGAGGCTGCTGGAAGCTCTGCTTGGCTGCAGGGCTGTCCCCACTCCCAGGGAGGCTCCCAGCCCCTCCGCCCGTCTCCTCTCGCAGCGCTGAAAAGGCTCACTCCCCATTGCATAACAGGAGGAGCTGCAGAGGGATGGAGCCTGCACACAGGGCCCCCTCTGGGCTTCACAATCCCTTTTTCGGTCATGCAGCCTCCCTCTGCCCAGCTGCCACCCAGCTGTCAGGCTGGGGAGAGGGAGAACCACAGAACTGCACAGATTGGAAAGGACCTCATCCAGTCCAACCGTCAACCCAGCCCCACCACGGCCACTAAACCACGTCCCCGGGTGCCACGGCCACGCACTGCCTGAACACCTCCAGGGCTGGGGACTCCACCCCCTCCCTGGTGGAGCCTGTGCCAATGCCTGACCACTCTGGCAGCAAAGAAATTCTTCCTGGTATCCAACCTAAACTTCCCCTGGGGCAGCTTGAGGCCATTTAAATGGGGTGGTGGAGTCACCACCACTGGAGGTGTTTAAGAGGGGACTGGATGAGGCACTTGGTGCCCCATGGTTTAGTTGATCAGATGGTGTTGGGTGATAGGTTGGACTTGATGATCTCAAAGGTCTTTTCCAACCTGGTTTATTCTACCCTACCCTATTCTCTCTCAATTTATCACCTGACACTAGGGAGAAGAGACCAACCCCCACCTCACTCCAACCTCCTTTCAAGGACTTTCATAACCCTCTCTGGAGACATCCCTATGGCAGGGCTGACAAATGCAAAGACACCGTGGTGGAACACCGGGACAGGTTGCCCAGGGAGGTGGTGGAGGTCCCGTCCCTGGAGACATTCAAGGTGAGGCCATTTCCTCTTGTGTCATCTGCTACAAAGGAGAAGAGACCAAGCCCCACTTTGCTCCAAGCTCCTTTCAGGGATTTGTAGAGAGCAGCTCCTGCACCTTGCAGAGCCAGACACGTGGTGTGTGTTTGACAGCTTCTCTAGTGGAAAATACCAAAGCCACGTGCTGGTGCTGCAGGCTCCCCAGGGGACTGGGACAGGGTTTATTAGGAGGTGATGACGTGCTCCAAGCTCTCATACCTCCCTGCTTACACACAGGGACTGCCTTCCAGCTCATCCCCCGTTTTGGAGAGGTGGGAGCAACACCCACCTCCTTCCACCCAAGGAAAGGGATTCTGGAGTGCTGGCCAGCAGCCCCTGACCTCAAAGTGCTTCAAGCAACCTCAGCAGAGGGCAGCTCATATTACCAGCTGGGTTCCAAAGTGCCACCCTGCGCATTCTGCCTCGGGATGTCTGCGAGAGAAGAAAGGGCACAGGAGGGGGAAAAGCACTGCTCTGAGACTCCCTCTAGCCCAAGTCCTTCCAGGAAGGCTTTCTTTTCCTCTGAAGGACCATATCCTCAGCTAGTGATAGTCACTGACCTACGCAAGGAAGCAGAAATGCTCTGTTTGTGTGCCTTGGCCCAGTGCCTTACCGCACAGCGACACCGGCCCCAGAAGAGCTTGGCAAGCTCATGCCAGCTGGAAAGGAAGCATTTCCCAAATATCTGTGGGTCACTGCCCAAGGCACAGGCACTGCTGGCCCACTGCAGACCAGAGACAGCAAAGGCCCCAGGAGGCTGCATTCCAAGCTGTTACTTGTCAAGTTGCTGGTCCCTGTGCCTGTTTGTTCTCATTTGCTCAAAGAACAAGCTGAGCCCTCAGCAGTGAGATACCAGGAGGCCAGCAGAGGCTTGTCTCTCCCTGGAGAGCCAAGCAGCTGGGCACTCTTTCCCTTTAATGAGGCAAGAAGCTTCCTATTTCCAGGGCTGGATCCTTCCTTTCCCTGGTTGTTGGAAGGACAGGAGGCTGCCCACTAGATTTATGGGGAAAAGAGCTCCTGGTGCAAGTCTCTGAGACATTTCCTCTACATAAATGTGACCCCCTTCTTTGCAGAACCTTCTTGTGTGATGTGCATTTATCTCTATTCAGGCAAGAGCCCCACTTCAGACTGGGATTTCAAGGGCAATGCTGTGAGGCTGGCTGCTGAGGCCTCACCTTTGAATGAGGGTCCCAAAGAGCAGGTTGCAGATCTTGTGGACGTTCTCCGTGCACAGCCAGCTCCAGCGATCCAGCAGCAGCAGCCGAAGCACATCCAGGGCCAGGTCAGCCAAAGCTGTTTCACAGTCTGGCAGGAGGAAGAGGAGGGTCAGGTGAAGAAGCCAACTCTGTGCTTAAGCAAACTTGGTGGAGATTATCATCCAAAGCTGGCTCCTGTCTCCAAGAGCCTGCTTGTCTCTCTTTTCCTTGTGCTTCTGTGGCACAGCCAGACCGGGAGCCCACCCTCCCAGGCTCCTGCCCCAACCACTCTGTCATGTCCACTTTCATCCAAGCTCCCTACCAAGGGGTGCACCAGATCAGAACATGGTTGCTCCAAATGCTTAGCTGCTGCTTAGTTAAACCAAGGAATGATCAAACCCCAGTCCAGGCACAGGGATAGCAGAGTACCCAGAACAGGTGAGAAAGAAGGCAGTGACCCTGGCCAGAAGAAAGCTACCACTGCTGAGGACTATTTTCCTGGTCTTCACCAACACTTTTCCCTCTTTCAGGTGCAGTTTTCCAGGCACAAGCCTCGGGTCGGTGTCTGCAGGCTGCCACCGTGTGGCAGAACCAGGTCTGAGCAGGAAGGTGGACAAACCACATCTGGGTAAACCAGACGCAGCAGCTAAAGACACCCACCCCCCCCAACCCCCCCACCCCCCCCAAGTGCCCAGGTATCTCTGGTAACACAGATTTGGGACAGCAAAACTTCCCCCAGTCCTCAGGGGGGTGTCAGAGCCTACAGTGTAAATACATCCTGCTGGCTAGAGAAATATTTGTTAGATTCAGACTGAAGATCAGGAAGAAATTCTTTAGCATGAGGGTGGTGAGACACTGGGACAGATTGCCCAGGGAGATCTTGGATGCCCCCTCCCTGGAGGTGTTCAAGGCCAGGTTAGATGAAGCCTTGAGCAACCTGGGCTGGTGGGAAGTGTCCCTGCTCATGGAGGGGGTTGGAACTGGATGATCTTTAAGCTTCCTTCCATCCCAAACCATTCCATGATTTATGCTGCTTGGCCCCAAAGCATCTTACGATGAAGGAGCTCTTTTATGTACCACAAGCCTGCCTGAGACAAACAATCCCAGGCCTGTGCCCCAACCTGAGGATACTGTGATGGCTCTGCTGGCAAAGTGAGCACCTACAGAGCAGCTTCCCCTCCTCTGACCTTGATCTGGGTTTGATCTTTCAACCACTATGTCTAGGGAGTCAACAAGACTGTTCATGCCTGATTTACTGCTGGAGGTAAAGGGGAGAGGGATTCTGGACCCCAGAACCTCTCCTTCCCTGCTGGACTAATGAACTCCAGGCTGTTGGAAAAGACGTGAGTGTGCTTGGCACCTCTCGCTCTGGGCCATGCAGAATTTACTCCTTGCTTGCTTTGCCCTTTGGGATGTGTCTTCCCTGGGCAGAAACAGGAATAGGCTGTTCAGCTCGACCAGAGCCCCACCAAAGAGCAGGGCCAGCAAGCTCTGTTTATTCCCTTAGCATCCAAGTCCCCTTCCTCAGAGAGCTGCCGGCCAACCTCTTCCCAGAAGTCACCCAGTGAGCAGATACTGGTTGCCTTTTCAGCCAGCTGCTCCTCAGACATTCCCTCCCCTCACCCTGCCAGACCAGCCTGCCCTGTCTGGGCTCTGAAGCCTCACAGACCTGCAGGCATTTGACATCACTGACATCCAGTTTCCTTCAGGCTCCAGCTAATTTGGCCTGCCTGTATCTTTTGTGCTCTGCACGCTGGCCTCCCGGCTCCAGCCCTGCTTCCTAGCAGCCCCAAAACAACCCCATCCAACGCCTGTAATCAAAGCTGGTAGCACAAGTCAGCTTTCAAAACACCAGCCCCATCCTGTCACAAGCACGTGCTTTCAGTCAGAGCTTGCCAAACTGGAACCACTGGAGTGAAGTTTTTGGGAAGTTCCAGCTGATAGAGCTCAGCTCTTCCAAGAAATAGATTAGAGAACATGTTTTGTGCCTGTGCTCAGGGTAATCTTGTAACCAGTCTGACAGGCCACACCACCCCTCTGCTTCAGAGGAGGGATCTGTCATCAGATAAAAAGGAACAGCATTCCTTGTGCTGGGATTGGGTTTGGTGTTCCCATCAAATCTATCCAAAAGGTCCTTGAAGAGTGCATGGATGAATCGAGGCTAACGTAAGACTAGCAAGAAATCATCCTTTGGTCATTCTTCAGTTCCTAAGGGCTCGGTTTTATAACACTGGCAGTTTAAGCAGCACGTCCCCAGGAAGCTCGTTCCATGCAGAAACTCCTGAGGGCACCACAGGGAAGATTCACAGTGCCACTGCTGAGCCAAGATCCAATTTACTTCCATAACAACAAACACCAAAGCAACCGCTGCAACAGGTTGCCCCGGAAGGCTGTGGATTCCCCCTCCCTGGTGGTGTCCAAGGCCAGGTTGGATGAGGCCCTGAGCAACCTGGGCTGGTGGGAGGTGTTCCACCTTTAAGGTCCCTTCCAACCCAAACCATTCCAGGAATCTGTGGATCACCTAGGAGGACTGGGAAAACTCAGTTTCCTTTTCCTCTCATCAAGGTGCACCAGGCAGGTGCTCAAAGCAAAGACCTTGCAAGCTGAGTCTGCAGTTGCAGAGCTCCTGAGATTCCAAAGGAGATAAACTGAAGCCTTAACAGAGGGGTTGAGCTCACCAGGTTCTGTGACTGGATGTGTTCCATGCTTTGATGTGCCCAGTCCATCTGTGTCCTCCTGCACGGACCCTTCCTTCGCTTCTCTGCCTCCCTCGCCTTCAGGAGCCTTGCTGGGGACAGCCTCCAGCAGCTTCTCCTGCTTCTGGATGAAGGACTCCATAGCAGCCAGGGAAAGGGTGCCAGAGACCTACAAAACCAGCAGTGCATAAGGGCCACAGCAGCAAGCTGCACACAGCCAAACTGATACACGAGATCTCCACTCCCAGGCAGTCTCCCACCACTGCTTTGCACCTTGCTGTAGCCACAGGGCTGCTTATTGCCTTTCTGGCATGTGGAACAAGGCTGCAGCAGCCACGGCCCTCATGGCACAGGGATTATTTCATGCCAGCACCCAAACAGGACAATGATTAGGATCATGAGATGATCGAAAGAAGGGTCTGAACTTACAGCACTTCCTTCCCTGATAGAGTACAAGATCCGGTCATGAGCTTCACTCACACTCAGCACTGGAGTAATTTTACTGGAGGAGAATCTCAGACGGGACCTGAAGAGGAGGGACAGGGAAGAGTCAGGGTTTTCTCAGCAAGCTGGGAGGGATGAGTTTCCCCACCCTTAGCCAAGATAGCCAAGAACCTGGACCCACTGTCAAAGCTTAGCTGTCCAAGCTGAGAAGCCTGATAAGGTCAAAAGTGGTTCAAAAAGGCAGGATAACTAAGGCTATCCCCTGGGGTATCTAAGAGGTAGCAGCAAAACCATGCAATAAAAACATCAAATAAAATCCGAGAGCAGGGTCCTGCAGCTGGGTGGAGGCAATCCCAGGCACAAATCCAGGCTGGGCAGGGACTGGCTGGAGAGCAGCCCTGAGGAGAGAGACTTGGGGGTGCTGGGGGAGGAGAAGCTCAACAGGAGCTCTCAGTGTGCACTTGCAGCCCGGAAAGCCAATCAGATCCTGGGCTGCAGCAGGAGAAGTGTGGCCAGCAGGGCAAGGGAGGGGATTCTCCCCCTCTGCTCAGCCCTGGTGAGACCCCACCTGGAGTACTGCATCCAGTTCTGGAGCCCCTGTGACAAGAGAGATATGGAGGTGCTGGAAGGTGTCCAGAGAATGGCCACGAGGATGAGCAGAGGGCTGGAGCACCTCTCCTATGAGGACAGACTGAAGGAGTTGGGGCTGTTCAGGCTGGAGAAGAGAAGGCTCTGAGGTGACCTCATTATGGCCTTCCAGTATCTGAAGGGGGCTACAAGAAGGCTGGGGAGGGACTGCTCAGGATCTCAGGGAGTGATAGGACTAGGGGAATGGACTGAAGCTGGAAGTGGGGAGATTCAGGCTGGAGGTGAAGAAGAAGTTCTTCCCCATGAGAGTGGTGAAGCCCTGGAATGGGTTGTCCAGGGAGGTGGTTGAGGCCCCGTCCCTGGAGGTGTTTAAGCCCAGGCTGGATGAGGCTGTGGGCAGCCTGATCTAGTGTGGGGTGTCCCTGCCCATGGCAGGGGGGTTGGAACTAGATGATCCTTGTGGTCCCTTCCAAGCCTGATACTGTGATACTATGAAATTAAAGTGCTTTTCCTCACAGAATCAGTAAGGTTGGAAAATACCTCAGAGATCATCAAGTCCAGCCTGCCACCCAACACCCCATGGACCCAGCCAAGGCTTTCCACCATCCATCACACAAAACCACCTTCTTCAGAAGGTATGTCTCATCTCTATGTCCCATCTCAACTCCCATGGAGCTGCTGGCATTTCTGCTGAGTGAGGTGTGAGCACTGCAGCACGCAGGAAAGTGACCAGAAAAGCCTGGGAGAGGAACCACACTCAGCAGGATTGTGAAATCCTCTTGTAACTCCACACAGGCAGGAGGAGGAGGAGACAAAAGGGCGTTTGGGATTGCAGGACAAATTGTAACCCAGCCTGGTTATAATTAAGGAATGTCCCTTGCAGCCAAGATGCTGCAAATTTTGGACTTTTTTTGTTTGTCTCTTTGTCCAAAGCAAGTTTTTTTTCTAGCAAAACATCTCTTTCCTGGACAAAAAGTCATGCTGGTGAAGAAACCTTCCCCCTCCTGTGAGGGAAGAAATGCTGCTGAGCACAAGAGGGCTCTGCCAGCAACACCAAGTAAAGACTTGGTGAGCAACATTCATCCAGTGCCCTTAAACACTACTCCTACATAAATCCTCAGCTGTTTCCTGGGCAAGGCAGCATGCCACTGTGTGAAACACAGCAAAGCAGCAGGAGAAAACCTTCAGGTGGACAACTTTGAGCTGTGTTTTGCAGTGACTCACCACATACAGAGGTCATACACATGCTGAAGGGTAGAAAGCAGTACTCCAGGAGCATCAGCTTGGTTGGCAAATGTCACCACCACATAGCTGCCTCAGGAAGAAATCCACCTACTGGGGAAACCTGAGTGTTCCTGGAAATTACTTTACCCCAACAGGAACTCAGCATGTGAAAAAGAAAGGAAAAGAATCCACCTGGAGCACAACAGCAATGTGCTCTCCACAACAGGTCAAGCACCAAGTGTGTGTTTTCCTGTGATGGAGTCACTGAAGGATGAAATCCTTGTTCTGTTGCAAGCACAGGAGAAGCTGAAGAAGCTTTTCCTTACTTGTTTGTCTTCTTCCCCTCTGTCTGAGTTTTCCCATCCACTTCAGACTCGCTCAGATCCTCCGTGGGGCTCTGGGGCTCTGACCTGGGGAATGCTGTCTTCAAGGTGTCCACAATGGCATTGACAACGATCTGCAAAAGCCAACAGGGCCATCAGTTGCTGATTCCCAGCCCTTAAACAGGAATTAAGAGCTTTCAGACCTGCATGCTCTCTGTTTGCCATGATAACCCCCAGGCTCCTTCAGGTAGGCTCTGACTCTTCCTGGTTTTATGGTCATCTGGACAATCTCACATTACAGTCAGGGTGGGGAGACACTGGAACAGGTTGCCCAGGGAGGTCATGGATGCTCCTTCCCTGGCGGTGCTCAAGGCCAGGATGGATGAGGCCTGGAGCAACCTGGTCTAGTGGAAGGTGTCCCTGCCCAGGGCAGTGGGATTGGACCTAGACGGTATTTAAGGTCCCAAACCATTCTATGACTCTCTGACTCTCTGACTCTCTGAATCTATATCCAGATGCCCAGCAACACAGAGAGGCTTCAAGTTTGTTGGCTACTACCTCAACAGATGCTGAAGCCCAGGAGGCATGTCTAGCTGCAGGGTAAGGGGTTCAGCCAACCAGCTTCCCACCTTGTCTATCCTGGAGACAACGAAGGGCTTCTTGACGAAGGCAATCCTGGCGTCGGTGTTGAGGGCCAGGAACTCCTGCACCTCCTCACTGTTGGCAATCTCAGGGACTGCACACAATTGCTGCAAGGAGAGATGTGGCTTTAGGTCTTTTGGGGTGTTTGTTGGTTTTTTTTTTGGCTCAACTTCTCAGCTTAATCACTTAAAAGTGCAGGTGGAAGCAAATAGCTCACCTTCAGGAAAGATTCTAGCAGGCTTTTTCTGGCTTCCACTTTATCACTGTCCATATTTCCAAAGGGGAGATCAGGGAAGAGCTTCTTTGGGCCTTTGATATCTACAAAGGCAACAAATTCATCAGCAAGCTCAAGAAAATTGCAACAGTTAAAAATCTCAGTATCATTAAGGTTGGAAGAGACCTCGAAGATCATCAAGTCCAACCTGTCACCACAGACCTTATGACTAAACCATGGCACCAAGTGCCACGTCCAATCCCCTCTTGAACACCTCCAGGGATGGGGACTCCACCACCTCCCTGGGCAGCACATCCCAACGGCTAACGACTCTCTCTGGGAAGAACTTTCTCCTCACCTCCAGCCTAAACTTCCCCTGGTGCAGCTTGAGACTGTGTCCCCTTGTTCTGGTGCTGGTTGCTAGACAGAAGAGGCCAACCCCTTCCTGGCTACAACCACCTTTCAGGGAATTGGAGAGAGCAATGAGGTCTCCCCTGAGCCTCCTCTTCTCCAGGCTAAGCAACCCCAGCTCCCTCAGCCTCTCCTCACAGGGTTGTGCTCAAGGCCTCTCCCCAGCCTTGTTGCCCTTCTCTGGACACCTTCAAGTGTCTCAATGTCCTTCCTAAACTGAGGGGCCCAGAACTGGACACAGGACTCAAGGTGTGGCCTAACCAATGCAGAGTACAGGGGCACGATGACTTCCCTGCTCCTGCTGGCCACACTATTCCTAATGCAGGCCAGGATGCCATTGGCCTTCTTGGCCACCTGGGCACACTGCTGGCTCATGTTCAGGCAGCTGTCGATCAGCACCCCCAGGTCCCTCTCTGTTTGGGAGCTCTCCAGCCACTCCAACCCCAGCCCGTAGCTCTGCATGGGGTTGCTGTGGCCACAGTGCAGCACTTGGACTTGTTGAATGCCATCCCGTTGGACTCTGCCCATCTGTCCAGTCAGTCGAGGTCCCTCTGCAGAGCCCTCCTACCCTCTAACTGACCAACATCTGCTCCCAACTTGGTGTCATCTGCAAATTTGCTGATGACTGTCTCAATCCCCTCATCCAGATCATCAATGAAGACACTGAAGAGGATGGGGCCCAGCACTGATCCCTGGGGGACGCTGATCCCAGCACTGATCCCTGGGTGTTTAGGAGGAGACTGGATGGGGTGCTTGGTGCCATGGTTTAGTTGATTAGATGGTGTTGGGTGATAGGTTGGACTTGATGATCTCAAAGGTCTCTTCGAACCTGGTCTATTCTATTCTATTCTATTCTATTCTATTCTATTCTATTCTATTCTATTCTAAGCACTAAGAGGGAGAGGGATTTCCTCAAGAGGCTAAGGCAGGCACTGACTTTTCAGGAACTTGCGGAGCTCCGGTTTCTCCTCCAGCCTGGTCTGGAGGTTGAGGAACTCGCGGTAGCGGCGGTTCACGGTGTGGTAAGCCATTTGCTGGAGGCTGCCTGTGCTCTCACCCTCCAGGGCTGTGTCATACTGAGGAGGAAGACAACACTCAATTATCCTTACAGACCCCAAAAGAGTTCTGATGTGCCGTGGGCTCTGCTGGCCCTAAAGCCCCACCCCGATTCCATAGGATTCCATGCAGCAGTTCCTCAGGCTGCCCCTTCCTGTGCAGCTGCACAGCACAGAAAGCCCTCATGATGAGGGGAACGGTGGAAACACGACATAAAAAGCTCACTCAGCCCCATGCAACCCTTGCTCATGAGTAGGCGACCCCGTGCTTGATATGGCCCCCACTGCCAAACAAAACACACAGAGCAAGTCCTCATCTCCACACACCAGCCTGTGCTCTCCTGCCAGGACAGAGATCCTGGAAAAGGCTGGCCACTGGGGAAGCCTTTACCTTGACAGTGTAGAGGGTGTAGGGGTGGAAGCCAGTCCCACTGTGCTCTCGGGCAGTGATGGTCCCAGTTATCCGCAGGTTCTGGATGACAACTGGTCCATCAGGGCTGCTGAGGGGCTCAAAGCTGAAGGTGCTGATGGAAGCTGTTGGGGAGGATGTGAGCAGGGGCAGAGTCTGCCTGGAGTCTGCAAGGGTTTGTGGTGGGCCCTCTGCTGCCCCTAGATCTTTCCCCAAGCTGGAGGGTCTCTGTGAGGAGGACCTCTTGGGCACAGCAAGGCCCTCCACTTCCTTCTCAACTGCTGGGTTGATCTGGATGTCAGGGCAGGAGCTCAGTGCAAAAGCAGAGGTGGGAAGCAGGGCAGCATCTGAGTTGGTGGCAACGCCTTCCTCCTGATCCCCTATGCCATTTTCTGGTCCCTCCAGCACATTGCAGGTGTCCTGGAGGGATTCATCAAGGAACTCCCCTGCAGGTGATGGTGCCAGCAGATCCACGTCCTGGCCAGCATCGGGTGCGGGGGACTCCAGCTCCAAACCCTCGCAGGGAAAGAGGTTGCCCAGGGCTCGGGGCCGGAGGAAGGGCTCTTCTGGGGGGCACAGACCACTCACTGAGTCCTCTCCCTTCTCACCAGCAGCCCCAGCCTCTTGCCTGGGCACCTCTGCAACCCTCGGGGTAGGTGACAACCCTGCAGGGACAGCATCCGTCGGCACCGTGAAGGGCAAGGAATCAGGCACCGGGGGTGCTGGGGGTGGCTTCTCAGCCCGGGGCTTCTTGGAGAAGGCCCCAATGAGCAGCAGGTTAATCCAGTCAGGATCAGCCATCTTCCTGATGGCCGGCAGCAGCACGTTGCAGGTGACCAGCTCCACCACCACGAAGCGGCCCGTCCACGTCTCCAGGTGCGGCCACGGCACCAGCGCCCGCAGCAGCGTGTCCACCGCAGCCCGGGCATAGCCCACCTCAGCAGCCGGGCTGAGGAGGGCAGGATGCGGCCCTGCCAGCCGGCTGTACTCCTGCCACAGGGTCCTGCCACCTGCTGGATTGTCCCTCAGGGCCTCAGTGGCCTGCAGGTAGCTCTGCAAGTGATGGCCGCAGAGGAGGAGGATGCGGCGAGCCAGGGCTTGGCGGTCCACTCGCCGCATCCGCCGCCGCAGCTCAGCCGCCAGCCCGGTCATAGCCTTCTCTACCTCAATCTCAAAGGCTGGCTCCCTGCTGACGGTGCAGTACCAGGAGGCGACAAAGTCCCGCACCACCTTGTGGACGGTGCTGGTGATCTCCCTCTCCAGCCGCTCCTCGGCTTCGGGGCAGTGGGGCTGGGGCTGCAGCGAGCTGACAAAACGCTCCAGCCGCAGCCGCCGGCCAGGGGGACGGAAAGCTCGGGGGCCCAGCCAGCCGCCCAGTGCTGCCAGCAGCCCGCAGAGCAGCCCCAGTGCCCGCAGGTCCACCAGCAGCTGTAGGGCCAGCAGCCAGCCCAGCGTGGCCACCAGCGCCAGCAGCACCTGCTGGAATCCTTGTGGCCTCTGGCTTGGCATGGTGGGGCCGGGCAGGAGGAGCCGGTCACCAGGGCTAGACACGGGCATCTGTCAAGGCCCAGCTGACCAGTCCCCTTTACTGGGCATCAGGGCTCAGCCAACTGGGATCCTCAGCAGGCAGTGGGGCTTGCTGGGGCTCAACCGATTAGCATCCTTACTAGGCATGAGGGCCCAACCGAGCAGGTTCCTCGCTGGAGGCACGGGAGCTCACCAGGCTTCCACGGACCAGACTCCTTCACGGCACGCCGGAGCCCAACCCGCCGGGCCCCTCCTCAAGCACTGCAGCTCACCGAGGCCCAACCGACCAGCGTCCTTACCAGGCAGAAAGGCTCAACCAAGCAGGCTCCTCACCAGGGTGCAACAGACCAGGCTCCTTTACCGGACGCGGGAGCTCCACCTGGAGCTCACCCAGACCCAGCTAACCCTGGTCCCGCCGGGGCGCAGCCAACCGCAACCCTCACCGGGGTCACTCTGCGTGCGCAGGAGCTCACGCCGCGGCGGAACGCGGAGCCCAGCCCTACCGACAGCCACGCGGCAGCACCCGCGGAAACAAACCCGCCGCCCCCTGCGCCTACAAACCGGCACCGCCGCCGAGCCTGCCCGGAACCGGCCGCCGCTTCCGCTTCCACTTCCGGTCCCCCTCCCACCGCTCCCCGCCCGCCTCGGCGGCTGCTTGGCCTTTGCCTGCGTTGCTCCCTTGCGAGCCGGAGGTCTCACGGCATTTGCTTTGGGATTAAAGGGGAAAAAAAACAACACACACCTCAAAAAAGCCAGTCCTGTCCTGCCCTCCCCTTCCCCCCCCCCCCCCAATTTCCAGCTTCACGTGAGGCAGGAAAAAGTTTCTTCTTCCTCCTCCCTCCGCTGTTTACAGAATGCTGAATTAGCCAGGTTGGAAAAGACCTTTGAGATAATTGAGTCCAAGCTATCACCCAAGACCATCTAATCAGTTAAACCAGAATACAGAATTAACCAGGTTGGAAAAGACCTCAGAGATCATCGACTCCAACCTATCACCCAGCACCATCTAATCGACTAACCCATGGCACCAAGCACCCCATCCAGGTCTCTTCCTAAACACCTCCAGTGATGGTGACTCCACCACCTCCCTGGGCAGCACATTCCAATGGCCAATTCCTCTTTCCGGGAAGAACTTTCTCCTCACCTCCAGCCTAAACCTCCCCTGGCACAGCTTGAGACTGTCTCCTCTTGTTCTGGTGCTGCTTGCCTGGGAGAAGAGACCAACCCCCACCTGGCTACAGCCTCCCTTCAGGGAGTTGGAGAGAGCAAGAAGGTCTCCCCTGAGCCTCCTCTCCTCCAGGCTAAGCAACCCCAGCTCCCTCAGCCTCTCCTCACAGGGCTGTGCTCCAGACCCCTCCCCAGTCTCATTGCCCTTCTCTGGACATGCTCCAGCATCTCAATGTCCTTCTTACATTGAGGGGCCCAGAACTAGCTGCAGTACTCAGGGTGTAGCCTAACCAGGTGCTGGCCTGATGAAAAGACAACCAAGCAAACAGGTGTATTGAATCAAAGAGGGGTGGGGGCTGATTGCAGATCACCTGAAACCAATTGTCAATCAGGAGGAAGCACAGGTGATGCCACTTAGGGGTGTGAGGTTGTGAGGGCAAAAGCGGCTGAGGGAGCAGCACTTTCTTCTCGCGTCTCCACGCACTGCGACCTGGATCTGGGTTTGTGCTCAGGGAAATTTGGACTATCGTGTTTTGTGGGTGTAAAAATACATCTGGATGTTCTCCTCTTGTGACTAAGAAGGTGTGGAAAGCCTGGAAGCCTTTGCTCTCTACAGGAGACATCTCAAAGGCACTTCTGGAGATGGGCCGTGCAGGAGGAGACACAGGACAGAAGTAAGAGCACATTTTCTCTGTTAAAAGCTCTTTAAAGCTGTGTCAGGAGGAGGGCCTTGGGTTAGGGGGCTTGGATGTGTTTCCATTCTGTCACTGGAGTGGACAGACCTTGCTCCAGGTTCTGATGTTTGAAGCGCTGGGGGAAGGTGTTGCTGCGAGTTTTCTTTGTCTCCAGCGAGGGCATTTGTGTTTTGTGGCTGAACAGCGAAGGGCTGTTTAGGAGTGAGCTGAAAGTCCCCGAACCAGAACAAACATACAAAACATCCCCAGTTTTCTGGGGTTTTCCTGTTTCTCCTCAGTGTGTGGTTGCAGCTTTTGGGGTTTGTGTGCCCCCCGAACCTGGAGGCAGAGAATCCCCCTGCCCGTGGGGGCTGGGGTTTGGTGGTGTTTGGGAGCTGTGGATTGTTGGGCTGGAGAGCCTGAGATGAAATTGCTCACTTCTGGGTGGAGAAATTTGCAGTGCTGTAAAAATTGCCCTGAATATGTCAGTTTTGAGGATGTCTTTTAACTGTGGGTACTGCAGGAAGGTACAGCAGCAAGGAAAACTTGGTTTGATCAAAACCTTCCTGTTTAACCAAAGGCTTTTCAAGGCTTTTAAAGGGGCTCATGTCACTTTGAACCCTCTGGAAGCAGAAGTGTGATGCTGTTCTCTGCCCTGGCTTGGTGTTTGTGCTGTTTGGGGAGCTGCTTGTGTGCAGGGTTGTGCTGTGCATCTCATTACTTGAGTGCTCCCACCCCTGTCCTGGTGTGTTACGGTGTAAATACGTATGTTAGACAAGCACCAGTACCTGCTGCCAGATGTTAGAGGGGTATGAAAAAGTGATGAGGCAAGCCTGATGGTTTCTTTCATTGCTTTTGAAGTGAGCAAACTGCTGCTGCCTTCTAAGTGTGGTCCACAAAGCGTGGTCCGACCCAAACGTATGCAAGGGAGGGATGGAGCTCTTGGGTTTAATAAAGCTGAATAGCAGAGCTTGACTTCTGCTCCACCATTAAAGCACCAAGAAGATTACAACCTTCTCTACTAGGGCACACTACACTCGAGGTTAACGCCCCACTCCTGTTTCCCCCTTGCTTCCAGCTCTCCTCACATTTGCTCTGGTTGCCCTTCCTCCTTCAAGAGATATTTTGAGGAGAGGATTTTATGCAAGCAGTTGCATGGGCTGAGCAACTTTGCCTTTATATCAGGGGCCCAGAGCTGCAGGAGTGATGCCAATGCATTTTAATCATGATGCCAAGGGTGACAAACATCTTTGTTCCCTCACTGGACATTTTTTACTGCAGGTGGGAGGGGGTGGCAGGATCCTTTGGCAGGTACTAGCTCTTCGGTGCCACGTAACCGTGTGGTGTGAAAAGACCCGTGGGGAGCTATCGTTCCTGAGGTGGGCTGGGAAGCATGGCCAATTAAAAGAGATTAATTTATAATGGGTACCAACCAGGAATCTGACAGCTTATTATTAATGGATAAATGCAGAACAGAGTGTGCAGCATGAGGAGCAAAGAACCTTGCTGATCTTGGGGGGGTGGGGGTGATGCTGTGTACAAACCAGCTCCCATGTGCTCTTTGAGGATGAGGGTCCTCCCAAAGTGCTGGTATTTGGGATTAAGTCACCTGCCTCAGAGGCTTTGCCTTTCTCAAGCACCTGGCTTTGGGGTTTGATCACAATTTTTTCCTGCTTGCAAGCAAAGGGGTGGGACAGGGTAGAATTTGTTTGAATCCTTAAATATTTACAGCCATCTCTGTTAAATAGATAGTGCTGTGCTTAATGAGCCACTTTGGGGCAGGGTGAGACTTCTGCAAAGGTGCTTCATGGAAGCTGCAGCTGCCTGGAAGTTTTAAGAGAGTGAAATAAATGAACTGCCTCAAGTGTGTCTGCAGTTCCCTCTTTTGGCAACAGTTCCCTATCTGGGAAACAGCTCAGTATGTGATTCCTCCTCTTGCAAAAGAGGTGGTGGAGTGGCAAAACGCTGCTAGAGGAGGCAGTTTCTTCCCAGTGTTGCTTATTTATGCTTTTCTTCCCCTAAGAAAGCAGTAGCAGCTTGATGAGGTAGAGGGGGAAGGCGAGTTGTGCAAGTCCCACACTAACATTGTTCCCCACAGCAAACTTGGGGCTGCCTGAATACCTGCAGATAAATAGGTTTGATCTTCAAAATAGGAAATTGGAGGTCAAGTGTGGAATACTTGGACACTCAAGTCAACCTCTGTGGACTTGAAAGAGGGGAATGTGAAGCTGTTGAGATGATTTTCATGTTGTGAGGTGCAAAGCATCCCTAGCACAGCTGTAGAAGGCTGCTTATAAGCGCCTTCAGGTGCCTACTCTGACTACAGGTGTTTCACAAGCTATTGTAGAGCCTTCCCCAGCTGCATCCCTCCTTTCCTGGGTATTGGAGCAGGCTGGTTCCTTACATTGGATCTTGTGGGTGTTTTTCTGTTTTCTTTTCCCCTCAGGAAGCAGGGTTATTAATATGGAGACAGCCTGTACAGTGTCTAGAACAAAAAGACCATGGTGGGACACTAGTTGCTATAGAGATGTGATTTAGAAGGTCCTTTGCCTCCTACCTGAGCCTTTAAGTGAGCAAACAAGTGTTGTTGCTTTTCTGCAGTGCTCCACCAGCTTTGTGCTTGCTCTCCTGTGATGCTGATTTTGAAGGGGCTCTTGAGGACTGGAAGCTACTCCTCAGATAAATACCCTGAAGCTGGGAGTCGGTCTGCTAGAGCTGATAGCTCTGATCGACCTGACTGCTGTAGCAGTGCAGCTCTTAGCGTGCAGAAGGTGATAAAAGAGTCACTGTCATGCCAAGGTGCTTGAGAGTTGACCAGTCCTTCCCAGAGCCGCTTCTGGACTGTGCAGGTTTAAGAGCTCCCTGTGCATTGCTCATACCTTTTAGGAGAGTCTGAGCTGATGGGTGAGTTTGCTATAGAAATCATTTAAGGCAAGAGGGGAAGAGTCTCTCTGTAGCCAGCCCTGATCCTGGGGACATCTTGAGGTTTTGATTTGAGATGAATCCTATGTTGGGAGAGCTGGGAAGGGGCAGGGTGAGCTGTCCTCATGCTGTCCAGGTGTACAAGCCCCTCTTTTACAGATTGCATTGAGTTGGAAGGGTCTCCAAAGGTCACCTTATCTATCCAACCCCCAGCAGTCAGCAGGGACACCTCCAACTAGATCAGGCTGCCCAGGGCCACAGCAAGTCTGACCTTGAATATCTCCAGGGATGGGGCCTCAACTCCATCCCTGGGCAACCTGTTCCAGGATTTCACTACTCTCACTGTGCAGAACTTCCTCCTATTCTCCAATCTAAATCTCCCCTCTTCCACCTCAAAGCCTTTGCCTCCAGAGAAGGGCAACGAGGCTGGGGAGAGGTGTCAAAGACAAACCCTGTGAGGAGAGAATAGAATAGAATTAACCAGGTTGGAAGAGACCTTTGAGATCGAGTCCAACCTCTCATCCAACACCATCTAATCAACTAAACCATGGCACCAAGCACCCCATCAAGAGAGACTGAGGGAGCTGGGATTGTTTAGCCTGGAGAAGGGGAGGCTCAGGGGAGACCTTACTGCTCTCTACAACTACCTGAAAGGAGGTTGTAGCCAGGAGGGGGTTGGTCTCTTCTTCTAGGCACCCAGCACCAGAACAAGAGGACACAGTCTCAGGCTGTGCCAGGGGAAGTTTAGGCTGGAGGTGAGGAGAAAATTCTTCCCAGAGAGAGTTGTTAGCCATTGGAATGTGCTGCCCAGGGAGGTGGTGGAGTCCCCATCCCTGGAGGTGTTCAAGAGGGGATTGGATGTGGCACTTGGTGTCATAGTTTAGTAGTTATGAGGTGTTGGGTGACAGGCTGGACTTGATGATCTCTGAGGCCTTTTCCAACCTTATTGATTTTATGATTCTATGATTCTCATCTGATCACTCCAAGCCCTTCTAAACAATCTCCTCTCCAGCCTTCCTGTAGGAGGATTTCTGGTGCTCCCTGGTTTGAGCACAGATCACCATTGCATCAAAGCTTGTCAGCTGGGCCATGGCTTGGAGACCTTCCATAACTCAACCACACTTTATCACCTGTCCCTGAAACTCTCCAGCCTTCCTGTAGGAGGATTTCTGGTGCTCCCTGGTTTGAGCACAGATCACCATTGCATCAAAGCTTGTCAGCTGGGCCATGGCTTGGAGACCTTCCATACCTTGACCACACTTCATCGCCTATCCCTCAACCCCTCTGCTCGGGTTGTGCTGTGCCGGGAAGCGACATCCCAGCTCAAATCCTTGCACTTGAGTTGATTAACATACTCCTAGCTCATAAATCTAGGCAAGTGGATTTGGGAAGAACTTTTCCTGCCTCCAGTAAAACTTGCCTTTAAATTATTTAACAAGCTTCTTAAGCAACTCAGCCATTTTGCATGGAATTTGTCAAGGCTCCATCAGCGACAGGCAGTGCTATGTGACAGCCATCCTTTTATTATGAGCAGCCTATTAATCTTGGAATAGTGCTATTTGTTTTCCCCCTCTTGCTTTTATGGTGCTTAAAAGCATGTATCTTCTCCTGAAAATCAATAACTGAAGCCATGAATAATAAAAACCACTGCAGTGAATGGCTCGTGGAGGATCCTATGGCTGGAAGTTGCAGCTGTAATGACTCTGTTTGCTATCCATTAAGTATGTGAACTCCAAAGAATTATGCAGATTATAATAGCTGTATCAACATAAGTATGTTTTGCTGATAGACTTTCCTGATTGGATCCACAGGATGTAAGCCTGCTAATCCCCTGTGCAGAGGACCTGATTATATTCGTGTTCTGCAGATAGAAAGTTAAGGAACAATTAAAAAGAGGTTGCTCGGGGTGGGGGTGTTCTCTGAAGTGCTCCTGTTGCTGCTGGCTTTGGGCTCTGCTTGAAGCAGAGGTGGTTTTGACTCTTGTGCTCTTTGGTGGAGAGAAAGGCTCCAGCCCCGGTGAAAATGTAAACACCGATGGGCTTGGTACAAAGGAGTGAAATTTGCCCCGTGCTGAGGCTTAAGTGGCACAGCAGCTTTGTGCTGCAACCGCTCAGCCTGAGGCTTGAGCAGCACTTTGGGACAGCAGCCTGGGTGGTGTGGGGCTGGGGGAGAGGGGGGGGGGGGGGGGGACGGCAGCCTGGGTGGTGTGGGGCTGGGGGTGAAGGGGGGGGACGGCAGCCTGGGTGGTGTGGGGCTGGGGGAGAAGGGGGGAGGGATGGCAGCCTGGGTGGTGTGGGGCTGGGGGAGAAGCGGGGGGGGACGGCAGCCTGGGTGGTGTGGGGCTGGGGGAGAAGCGGGGGGGACGGCAGCCTGGGTGGTGTGGGGCTGGGGGAGAAGCGGGGGGGGACGGCAGCCTGGGTGGTGTGGGGCTGGGGGAGAAGGGGGGGGACGGCAGCCTGGGTGGTGTGGGGCTGGGGGAGAAGGGGGGACGGCAGCCTGGGTGGTGTGGGGCTGGGGGAGAAGGGGGGACGGCAGCCTGGGTGGTGTGGGGCTGGGGGGGAGAAGGGGGGACGGCAGCCTGGGTGGTGTGGGGCTGGGGGAGAAGGGGGGACGGCAGCCTGGGTGGTGTGGGGCTGGGGGAGAAGGGGGGACGGCAGCCTGGGTGGTGTGGGGCTGGGGGAGAAGGGGGGACGGCAGCCTGGGTGGTGTGGGGCTGGGGGAGAAGGGGGGGGCAGCCTGGGTGGGATGGGGCTGGGGGAGAAGGGGGGGGACGGCAGCCTGGTGGTGTGGGGCTGGGGGAGAAGGGGGAGGGATGGCAGCCTGGGTGGTGTGGGGCTGGGGGAGAAGGGGGGGGGGACGGCAGCCTGGGTGGTGTGGGGCTGGGGGAGAAGGGGGGACGGCAGCCTGGGTGGGTGGGGCTGGGGGAGAAGGGGGGACGGCAGCCTGGGGGGTGGCAGCCTGGGGGTGTGGGGCTGGGGGTGAGGGGGGGGACGGCAGCCTGGGTGGTGTGGGGCTGGGGGTGAGGGGGGAACCAGCCTCAGTGGTGTGTGAGGCTGGGGGTGGAACGACAGCAGCCTGGGTGGTGTGGGGCTGGGGGAGAAGGGGGGACGGCAGCCTGGGTGGTGTGGGGCTGGGGGAGAAGGGGGGACGGCAGCCTGGGTGGTGTGGGGGGACCTGTGTCAGTGCATGTGTGGTGTAGCCTTGCTAACTGCTCCTGTTAGGTGTGCATCTGCCCTCACACACTGCTCCTTGCCCGTGGATGTCGGCTGCGTGCCTGGAGTCCCTTTTCTCTCCCTTTCTGGTTTAACCGCTCGTTGCACGTGGATGTGTTTTGACAGCCTGCAGACCCCTTTTTTTCACTCCCTTCCTCACCTTGCAGCTTCTCAGTGTTTTGTTGGCTGGAATGGAAATGGGGAGGAAGGAAAAAGAAGACAAATCCCCCCCCCCCCACCCCCCCCCCCAGCCTGTAATTAAAGTAATCAGCTTGCTGTGCACTTGACACAAGGTTAAACGTCATCCAATTCGCTATGTAAAATGCTGCATGTAAGGTCTGCTTATTAATATCACCTTGTTAATGTGGTGTCACCTCAGGAGGTGACAGGGTGCTCTCAGGAGGTGACAGATGGCTCTGTGAAGTCTGTTCCAGTTGTTTCTTCACGATGCTTCGGCTCTCTTCAAACTGAGGGGAAACTGAGGCTGTGCTGCAGGAGCTTGCATCCTGCTTGCGTGGCTTGACTTGAATCGTTGACTTGGAGTCCCCGTCCCTGGAGGTGTTCAAGAGGGGACTGGATGTGGCACTTGGTGCCATGGTCTAGTAGTCATGAGGTCTTGGGTGACAGGTTGGACTTGATGATCTTTGAGGGGTTTTCCAACCTTGTTGAATCCATGATTATTCATAGAATGGGTTGGAAGAGACCTTAAATATCATCCAGTTTCAGCCCCTGCCATGGGCACGGACATCTTCCACTAGCCCAGGTTGCTCAAGGCCTCCTCCCCCTCCAGGGAGGGGCATCCACAACCTCCCTGGGCAAGCTGTTTCAGTGCCTCCCCACCCTCCCTGGAAAGAATTTCTTCCTAACCTCTAGTCTAAATCTCCCCTGTCACCCTCAGCGCTTGTCAAAATCGCTCTCCTGTAGCCTCCTTCAGATACTGGGAGGCAGCTCTAAGGTGTCCCTGGAGCCTTCTCTTCTCCAGGCTGAACAGCCCCAACTCTCTCAGCCTGTCCCCATAGGGGAGATTCTCTAGCTCTCTGATCATTTTTGTGGTCTCCTCTGGACCCACTCCAGCAGCTCCATGTCTGTCTTATTGTGGGTGAACCAGCACTGGATGGAGTGCTGCAGGTGGAGGTCTAAGGACCTAAACCATTTCCATATTCAATAAGGGATGCACAGTCATGTGTAACCTGTCTAAATCCCTCATCCATGTCTCCTCTAAGTCTCCTTGGTCCTGTCAGTTCTGGCTGTGGGCTGTTTGGTCACAAGCTCCTTTGATGCCTGACAAACACCTTGGTTCCCCTCAGCCTTTTGCAGCAGCGTTTGGCCGGGCTCCGGCAGATGCCGGAACGAGTGGAAAGGAGGTCACTGTGTGTTAGGGCTCAGCAGAAAGGAGATTCTGCCCCCCTCTCCAGTCAGCAGAGATGCATACAAAACTTGAAACATGCTGTTTTAATTTTTCTGAGAGAAGATGAAAGCTCCTTTCCAGGAGAATCTCTTCCAGCATCTCTGCTCCATGCTGAGCGCTTGCCTGTGAGGTAGGGGAGAGCAGCATCGCAGCTCTGCGGCGCTTTGGGTACCGCAGCAGGGAGTCATTTGTTCTGTGAACTGGATGAGGCTGGGGCAGTGTTTGCAGCAAAACTCCTTTGGCTGCTGGGAGAACTCAGACCTGGGATGGATGGCTTCAGCCAGCCCTCAATGTGGGCGAGCCTTGCAGCCAGCAGAAGTAACTGGAGAGAGAGGTTAGTCCTTGCATATCTCTCCTGGCAGCGCTCAGCTTGAATTTTATCCATGAAGTCAGAGAATCACAGAATGGTTTGGGTTGGAAGCAACCTTTAAAGGCCATTTAGTTCCTGCAGTGAGCAGGGGCATCTTCAGATCAGTTGTTTACAGCTCTGTCCATTCCTAATGTTTCTAGGGATGTGGAATCCATTACCTCTCTGGGTGACCTGTGCTAGCATTTCACCACCCTCAGCATAGGAAACTTCTTTTTATCTAATCTCAATTTCCCTTCTTTTAATTAAAAACCATCACTCCTTGTTGGAAGAAGCCCTGCTGAAAAGTCTGCCCCCAGTCTGCCTGATAGGCTTTTTCCTTAAAGGTGGTGGAGTCCCCAATCCCTGGAGGTGTTCAAGAAACCTGTGGCCATGGCGCTTGGGGACATGGAATCAACATAGAATCAGGTTGGAAGAGACCTCAGAGATCAAGTCCAACCTATTACCTAACACCTCATGACTAATTAAACCAAGTGCCACATCCAATCCTTTCTTGAACACCTGCAGCAATAGTGACTCCACCACCTCCCTGGCCAGCACATTCCAATGGCCAATTCCTCTTTCCAGGAAGAACTTTCTCCTCACCTCCATCCTGAACCTCCCCTGGCACAGCTTGGGACTGTGTCCTCTTGTTCTAGTGCTGGTTGCCTGGGAGTATGGTTTAATGGCCATGGCGGTGTTGGGTTGAGGGTTGGACTGAATGATCTTGGGGGTCTTTTCCACCCAAAACAGCTCATAGTATGAGTCTGGGTTACAGTATCACAGTATAACCAAGGTTGGAAGAGACCCCAAGGATCATCAAGTCCAACCTGTCCCAACAGACCTCACAACTAGACCATGGCACCAAGTGCCATGTCCAATCTCCCTTGAACACCTCCAGGGAGGGCGACTCCACCACCTCCCTGGGCAGCACATTCCAATGACGAATGACTCGCTCAGTGAAGAACTTTTTCCTCACCTCGAGTCTAAACCTCCCCTGGCACAGCTTGAGACTGTGTCCCCTTGTTCTGGTGCTGGTTGCCTGGGAGAAGAGACCAACCCCTTCCTGTCTACAACCACCTTTCAGGTAGTTGTAGAGGGCAATGAGGTCACCCCTGATCCTTCTCTTCTCCAGGCTAACAACCGTCCCTGTGGTTGGAAGGGACCGCAAGGATCATCCAGTTCCAACCCCCTGCCGTGGGCAAGGACATCCCACAGTGATCTCTGCTCTATGATTCTATATTAGAGCATCATCCATAGGGTTGGCCTCAACTTCCTTGTCCGGAGAAACTGCTGTGGGTTGGCATGAGGAGTTAATTCAGTGGTTGTGGAACCCATTCTGCTTTCTGCTGTCCAGCCTGGGAAGCCATTGCCTCACGCAGCAGCAGCAGCCTCCCCTCCACCAGCCAGCGTCTCATTAACAAATAAGCTTGTTCCTTTTTGGGATAAGGCTGCCAGTGACTGTGATGTGCACAGCACCACCACCACCACCACCCCCTCACCCCCACCCAAAACGCTCTGCTCTGCCTTCAGAAGCAGGGTTGGGCTGCAGAGTGATGAAATGTCATGCAAAAACTGGGAGGCACTAATTGAAGGTGGTTTCAACAGAATATTCAATTAATGCTCTGCGCGTCGCAGACAGTCTGGCAGAGGCTGGGATCTCTCCTGAGGATCTGTGCTGCTGTGCAACAAACAGATGAAAATGAAGCATTTTACAGCCGCCTAATTGAAAGTCGATGCACCAGCTTTATTAAAATCTTCATGGTGGGGGGAAACTGGGTGCCTCGAGGGCCCAGTAATGGGATGAAGAAGCTTCCTCCTCCTCTGCTGCCTCGCATCTAGCCCCAGGCAGTAGCGACTGGAAGTAAAAGCCTCGGATATCCCTGGCGGCGCCTTTGGCCTCGGCGTCTCTTCAGATCCGTTTTATCTGTGCCCACCGCACCCTTGAGAGGAGCCAGGATGCTTGGGATGCTTTCATGGAACAAAGTTGGGTGAGGAGAGGGGAAAGGATTTTCCTCGTCCCTCTTTGTGGGCACACGGTTTGGTTTCTTCGTCTCGGAGGTTTTTGCTCTATCTTGGTGTCATCGTGCCGCGTACTGGGGAGCTGAAGCCTCGCCAACCCCATCTCCTTCTGTGCTCGGGTGACTGCCTGCTGGATGTGGGGCAGGCTGTGGATGTAGCCTGCCTGGACCTCAGCAAGGCCTTTGACACCATCCCCCACAGCAAACTCCTGGCCAAGCTATCAGCCCCTGGCTTGGACAGCAGCACTCTGACCTGGGTTAGGAACTGGCTGGAGGCTGAGCTCAGAGAGTGGTGGTGTCACGTCCATCTGGCAGCCAGGCACTGGTGGTGTCCCCCAGGGATCAGTGCTGGGCTCCATCCTGTTCAATATCTTTACTGATGATCAGGATGAGGGGATTGAGTCCATCATTAGTAAATTTGTAGATGACAATGAGTTGGGAGCAGGAGTTGATCAGTTAGAGGGTAGGAGTGCTCTGCAGAGGGACCTTGCCAGGCTGGACAGATGGGCAGAGTCCAACAGGATGGCATTCAACAATTCCAAGTGCCAGGTGCTGCACTTTGACCACAACAACCCCAGGCAGTGCTGCAGGCTGGGGTCAGAGTGGCTGGAGAGCAGCCAGGCAGAAAAGACCTGGGGGTACTGGTTGATAGTAGGTGAAACATGAGCCAGCAGTGTGCCCAGGTGGCCAAGAAGGCAAATGGCATCCTGGCCTGCATCAGAACTAGTGTGGCCAGCAGGGAAGTCATTGTGCCCTGTGCTCAGCACTGGTTAGGCCACACCTTGAGTCCTGTGTCCAGTTCTGGGCTCCTCAGTTTAAGAAGGACAGTGAGACACTTGAACATGTCCAGAGAAGGACACCAAGCAGCCAGCCCAATGTGGTTATGGTCTCTGGGTGCTGTCTGGGTGGTAGGAAGCAGCAGAAAGAAGATGCTCTCCATGCAAATTCCAAACATTTGCTGGCTGGAAGCTGTTTGAGACCTTCCATGGTGTTTCATATGGATGCTAATTTACTCTCAATGATGATTTAGCTATTTTAAAGCATTATTTACGATGAATTCTGATACTTGCCATGGTGACAGTGTTGTGATAATGGCAATTTGCAGCTCTTCCTGACAAGAGACTGTAAACCAACTGGCTGGATAGTTTCTTTTGTATTCCTACAGGCCTAATTTGTACCATAAAGCACTTAATAATTGTTATTAATGAACCTGCTGTGGTCGGTCTATAGACCCAGCTGGAAATCACATCTGCTCTCAGATTTAGCAGCAGAGTTGAGGGAGGTGTGAGCAGCCAGGAGGAGATGGCTTCAGCTGGCCAAAAGTGCCTGAGGATCAACAGGAGCCAAGGCTCAGGCAGTGTGGGGCTCTTTTTTGTGGGGAGGAGCATGGGAATCTTAAGTGGCTGCTGGGTGAGGAAGGAGAATTGTAATGAAGAAGGGAAATAAAGAAAAAAGAAGCTGCTGGTTTCTTAGGGACAGGGTATTTGGGACAATTAAATGCGTGTTGGTAAACAATTGCCAAGGACTTCAGTAAATATCCTTAGGGATTCTCATCCCCATTCCTCACTGAAACAGAAAGCAGCCAAGACTGTGTTTTCTTACAGCCAGCTAGTGACTGCTGCCTGGGTCCAGCTTCAGCTCTCCAGCATGGGATGGAAAGATAATGGATGCTTCTCATTTCTCTTCACCTCTCCCACTGGGTTGTGTGTGACCTTGAGAAAGGTGTTTAATCTTCATGTGCCTGGGCTCCTGCCTGAAATAAGGCTGTGTTGGAGTTCCTCTGGGCTGCAGCCAAAATGGTGTAAAGATAGAGGCAGCACAGTCTTTATTACAGTATCTTTATTAAACCTTGCAAATCTCACTGCTGGTAGTCCCACCTGTTTAGATCTGGGGAGATATATATGTGTGTGTGTGTATGTGTAGTCAGCACTGGTGAGGCTGCAGCTTGAATACTGTCTTCAGTTCCAAGCAGGACATTGAGGGGCTGCAGCAAGTCCAGAGAAGGGCAAAAAACATGGGGAAGGGTCTGGAGAACAGGGCTGGGGAGGAGCAGCTGAGGGACCTGGCTTTGTTCAGCCTGGGGAAGAGGAGACCTCATTGCCCTCCACAGCTCCCTGAAAGGAAGTTGCAGTGAGGTTGGGGTTGGTCTCTTCTCCCTATTATCAGGCAATAGAAGAAAAGAAATGGCCTGAAATTGTGCCGGGGAGGTTTAGGTTGGAGATTAGGAATGATTTCTTTGCTGTAAGAATGGTCAGGCATTGGAACCGGCTGCCCAGGGAGGTGGTGGAGTCCCCATCTCTGGAGGTGTTTGGGAAATATGTGGCCGTGGCCATGGCACTTGATATGGTTTAATGGCCATGGTGGTGTTGAGTTGCTGGTAGAACTCAATGATCTTAGAGGTCTCTTCCAACTGAAGCAATTGGGGATTGGAAGTGGCACTTGGTGCCATGGTTTACTCATGGGGTCTGTGGTGACAGGTGAGACTTGATGAGCTTTGAGGTCTCTTCCAACCTTGGTGATTCTGTGAATTCCATGACTCTGTTTTCACTGATATGGGCTAACAGGCTGGGATCCAGGTGGAGGCATCTTCACTACCAATGTAAACCCAACAAATTTGAATAGTGTTTTTTGGAAGGCTTACAACTCCCTGAAGGGAAGTTGTAGCCAGGTGGGGGTTGGTCTCTTCTCCCAGGCAACCAGCACCAGAACAAGAGGACACAGTCTCAAGCTGCACCAGGGGAAGTTCAGGCTGGATGTTAGGAAGAAGTTCTTCCCAGAAAGAGAGATTGGCCATTGGAATGTGCTCCCCAGGGAGATGGAGTGTTTAAGAAGAGCCTGGATGAGGCACTTGGTGCCATGGTTTAGTTGCTTAGATGGCATTGGGTGATAGGTTGGACTCGATGATCTCGAAGTTCTTTTCCAACCTGGTTAATTCTACTCTACAAATGCTTGCAAGCCATGATGTCAGTGACTAGATGACTTCAGAGAGCTTAATCACGCTGGCATCACCTCCTGATTCATCTCCTCATCCTCATCTCCTGATTCACAGCCCCGTGCCTCGTCCCCGGCAGCTGAAATGAGGTAATGCTTTCGAGCAACGCGAGCGGAGCCTCGCCGGGAGGATGCTTTGCATAATTGGTTTCTGACAAGACCTAAAATATTATTTGGAGTTACATGGCTGAGTGTTAATTTATGCCTCTGCTCCTAAGCCTAACTTGGTTAGATGGGAGGCTTATTTACGAGGGGAGCTCGGATCTATTGTTGTGCTGGTGATAGCAAGGTGATAATGGAGATGGATGGCTCGTTGTGGCAAGAAGCTATAAAAGAAATGGGGAGCTGCTTCTCTGCTGTTATGGACTTAATTTTTTAATGTGAGGTATGGTAGCAGTCATGAGGGATGTGATCTGCCAGTCAAGAGGAAGCAGGATGGCAGAGGGTTTGTGGCAGAGGGGAGGAATAAGTTTCTTCTCGGAGATGCTTTTGAGCTCCTGCTGAGCCTGATGGCTTCTCCCAGCTTTTTCAAGTGGCTTGAAATCAAACTAGTGGGTATTGACTTGTCTCTTCTCTTAAATAGAAGTCTCACATTTAATTAAAGCTTAAATCATAGCCAAATTAATCCTGTGTATTGAGTATGAGAAAACTTGGCCTGGAAGTGAGACAAGTTGTGTTTGGCTGCAGTCCTTTTGATGTTTTGTGATTGTTTCAGGCATTGGTGGAAAGGGTAACTTCTCTTTCTTCTTCCAAGGGGTGAATTGTGAAATACTTTGATATGCTGCCTGGTTCGAGGGGGACTTGATGGAGAGGGGACAGGAAAGGGGTTACATAGATGCTGATGGGACTGGAACATCTCTGTGATGAGGAAAGACTGAGAGAATTTGAACTGTTTAGCCTGGGAAAGAGCAGCCTGAGGGGGATCTCATCAATGCTGATCAATACTTGAAGGGTGGGTGTCAGGAGGATGGGACTGAGGGAGTTGGGGCTGTTCGGGCTGGAGAGGAGAGGGCTCTGAGGTGACCTAATTGTGGCCTTCCAGTATCTGAAGGGGGCCTGCATGAGGGCTGGGGAGGGACTTCTCAGGCTGTCAGGTAGTGATACGACTAGGGGGAATGGAATGAAGCTGGAGGTGGGGAGATTTCAGGCTGGATGTGAGGAAGAAGTTCTTCCCCATGAGAGTGGTGAAGCCCTGGAATGGGTTGTCCAGGGAGGTGGTTGAGGCCCCATCCCTGGAGGTGTTTGAGACCAAGCTGGATGAGGCTGTGGGCAGCCTGATCTAGTGTGGGGTGTCCCTGCCCATGGCAGGGGGTTGGATCTAGATGATCCTTGTGGTCCCTTCCAACCCTGACTGATACTATGATACTACTACGAGCAGGCTTTGTTCAGTGGTGCTCAGTGACAGGACAAAGGCTAAGTGGCACTAGCCTGAACGTAAGCAATTCCATCTAAAGACGAGGAGGAAGGTGGTGGATCCTTGGAGCAAGATACCCAGAGAGGTGTTGGAGTCCATCTCTGGAGACATTCCAAACCTACCTGGATGTGGTCCTGTGTGACCTTTGCTAGGTGGAGCAGCCTTGGCAGGGGGATTTGTACTCGATGAGCTCTGGAGGTCCCTTCCAACCACTACCACTCTACTGTTCTGTGATTTTTATGCCCTTCCAGCAGCAAAGTTCTGCCTGCAGCTGTGAGCTGTGGGGATGGTGGCTTTGTTTCTAATGGAAGTGAGAGGCTGGGTTGCCAAGGCTCCTTCAAAACATCGCAGGGAGGAGCGTATCTTGGTTTTGCATTAGTGTTTTTATGTCTTACTTGACAAAGCACAACAGGAAACAGTCGAGGGGAAAACAAGTCTGGGGTTAAAGTTGTTTGGAAACAATGTAAATGCTGGGATTTTTGAGGAATATCAAAGCAGGATGATTCAAAGTTGTCAGCTGTTGTTTTAGTCTATATATTTATTTATCTCCCCCCCCCCCTTTTCCTCCTCCTGTGAAATGAAATGTCTGCATCAGAAGCCCTGACTCTGCAGAGCGCTTCACTTCCAACACGTCGCATTTCCCTGACAGAGAATGGTTCCATCCCAGCCTTTTTTCCAGCCAGACCTACGACTTACCTTTTCCTGGGCCAGATTTATTCCTTCTCTCCACATGTTTCCTCGTCATGGAGACGGCCCCAAAGCTCAGGGAAAGGAATCAAAACAGCTCTGGGGACTTCAAAGGCTGGAAGTCACTCTGGTGCGGCGCGTTGGACGCCCCGCCACAACTAATCCAGTGTGTGATGTGACCCCTTTCCAGGTGTCCCTGCCTCTCTCAAAGACCTTGAAAAGAGCCCTGATAGACTGAACTCCACTTCTGCTTAAATCACCTGCCTACGATACTTTCCCTGTGAAAATGCAGGGGACTGGGGAATATGAAAGGGGCAGGAGCCAGATGAAATGAGAAACAAGGGAGAAGCAAGCAACACGCACGGGCAGGCAAGGTGTTAGCAAGATGGAAAGAGTAAAGGCTTTAGTGGCAGCAGTAAAAGCCAATATGAAGCCATCACACTGGACATAAAGCTAACAATTTACTGACAGCCCTGCAGCAGTAAATCAGGGCTGAGCTCAATCTGAATATAAGGAGCAGTGATGTGTGGACTGTGTAGGCAGCTGAGGATGGGGGTTTGCATGAGCAGGAAGGTCCATGTGGTGTTGGAGGAGGGTGTGCAGGCTGAATGTGTGCAAAACTGGGACTCATCTCAGCTGAGTCTGAGAGGTAGATCATCAGCTTCATTGCTTAGGGGAGACCCTTCTGGCTCTCTACAGCTACCTAAAAGGAGAGTGGAGCAAGGTGGGGGTTGGTCTCTCCTCTCAAGGAACATGAGGAAATGGCCTCAAGTTGTACCAGGAAGGTTTGGGTTGGACACAAGGAAAAATTTCTTCCCCAGAGGGGTTGTCAAGGCCTTCAAAAGACTGCCCAGGGCAGTGGTGGAGTCCCCATCCCTGGAGGAGTTTCAAAGCTCTGTAGATGCAGTGCTGAGGGGCATGGTTTGGTGATGATGTTGCAGGGCTGGGTTCATGGTTGGATTTGATGATCCTGATTCTTTCCAAGTAACTAATGACCAGACAAGAGCTAATGGCTTCAAGTTGCACCTGGGGAGGTTTAGGTTGGAGAGTAGGAACAATTTCTTTGTTGCAAGAGTGGTCAGGGATTGGAACAGGCTGCCCAGGGAGGTGGTGGAGGTGTTCAAGGAATGTGTGGACATGGATCTCAGGGACAGGTTCTGATGGTGGTGTTGGGCTGGTGGCTGGACTCAGTGATCTTGATTCTGTGACAGGAGAAGGTACTTCCCTGTACTCTGGTGGCTTTCTCACTACATCCACAGGCCCTGGCTAATGCATGCTCCAGGGCTTGGTGCTGACAGTGTCACACTAGATCTTCTCTTGCAAAGAACCTACTGACTCTTCTGAATCTTGATTCTTCCCAAGTAACTAATGACCAGACAAGGGCTAATGGCTTGAAGTTGCACCTGGGGAGGTATAGGTTGGAGATTAGGAGCACTTTCTTTGCTGCAAGGGTGGTCAGGGATTGGAACAGGCTGCCCAGGGAGGTGGTGGAGTCCCCATCCCTTGAGGTATTCAAGAAACATGTGGCCATGGCAGCTTGGGATGTGGTCTAGTAGTCATAAAGGTGGAAGTGTGGACTTGTTAATTTTAGAGGTCTTTTCCAACCTTAATGATTCCAGAATCTTAATGAATCTATGATCTTAAAAGGTCTCTTCTAAGCCAAATGATTCTGTGATTCATTGGCCAGCCTGGAGAAGGCAGTGGAACTGCTTGTTCTTGGCTTCCTTGCAGGCTTTCCTGTGTATTCATCACTTCCTGGGGGCTACTCATGGGAGTAGGACTACATCTGTGCTTTGGTGCATTGAGGATTAGAGCAACACCTATGAGAAAAGAAAGAAATCTCTTGTTTGGTCTTGAAATCTTCCCCTCTGAGTGCTGCAGGAGGATGCTTGTTAAGATTCTCTCTGAAGGCTGTTGGTGAGGATTCTTCACTTCACATCACATTGAAGAAGGGGAAGGGAAAAAAAAAAAAAAGACTTCTTTAAACTGCTATCACTTAAAAAAAATCTTCTTAGCACTTATGGTTGTGGTTTTTCCTTTAAAAAAGAATAACTTGAAGAAAATCCCCAAGGTCAGAGCAGTCTCATCTTTATATGGATTGCAATAAATTACCTCCAGTCTATTCATAGGCCAGGGAAGACCTTTTTATGTGGAAAAGGATCATTACAGAGTTGCCAGGTCGTTAATTACTTTGGGTTCTTCCATGTGAGTCACTTCCACGGAGCTGCTAAGATCCTGGTGAGAGATAATGCAGTAAAAAAAAAAAAAGAGTGTGCATTAAAATGCTTCAAATGTCCTTTTGCTCCTATCTGTACATCAGTCCCAACGACAGTGGCTTCACAAAGGGCACTGCCAACTGCGATCGATAAAGTTTTACTGGCGCGGCTCGGGCCCCTCCGGATGTTTCGAGTGGGAGCAGGGGGCTGGCAGCAGGCTTCTTGTTGATGCTCAGAAGCATTAAAGCTTAATAGACTCTCCAGCCCCATCCTGGCTGTCTGTCACGTTGGTGCAAATCCAGAGCTGCTCCGTGGCAGGCAAGGGGAGGGCTGCAGGTGCAGGAGCAGAATCTGGCCCTCTGTGCCTTATTTACCACTCCAACCACCTGCTTCAGGAGATAAAGCAGCTGCTATCTTTCTGGCTTTAAATGTGACATTCAGGCAGTTATGTGCCTGGTCCCCTCATCACTTTAGATGCTTGTTGATTTTTTCTTAAATGTCAGAAGACTTGGGTGTGTGTGTTTTTTTTTCCCCCTCTATTTCTGGTTTTTTTCCCTTCCTTGGAGCATCATTAGAATTCTGCTGCCAAGCTTTGGTGGCAGTGCTGTCACCTCCTGCACGGCTCTCCCACGAGGTCTGCCTGCCGAGTCCTGTTGCTGTGTGGCTGTCTATTAAAACGTTGAGGTGGGGGGAAATTAGCCCTGTCCTTTATCTGCAGAGAGAGATTTCTGCTCTGATTTACTTCCCTTAACGCCAGCTCTTTTCATGGGCTGGGGATGAGCTGTTTCACTCCATTTAGCCTGGAGAAGAGCAGCCTGAGAGGAGGTGCTGTTAATGCTTGCAAATGCCTGAAGGGTGGGGGGACAAGCAGAAGGGGCCAGGCTCTTCTCAGTGGTGCCCTGTGATGGGACAGGGGGCAATGAATATAAACTGGAGCCCAGGAAGTTCCAGCTCAGCATGAAAAAAAACTTCTTTGCTGTGAGGGTGCTGCAGAGGGCTGCTTGGAGAAATTTTGGTGTCTCCTTCTCTGGAGACTTTCCAAACCTATCTGGATGTGTTCCTGTGTATCCTGCCCTGGGTGTGATAGTGGGGGGGTTGCCTTCAGTCTCTGAGGTTCCCTTCCAACCTCTACTGTTCCATGATTCTTCCTTCCATTCTGTGATGACCAGGGAGGGGTCAAGCAGATGAGTGCAGCTTTTTTTTTTCTCAGGTGCTTATTCTTCAGACAGTCACCAAAAGAAATATTTTCCAACAGAAAACTCAGCCATTTTTGTCCTTGAGTTCCATCAGACTCAGTGGTGGGGAAGTGCATTTGCTTTCAAGCTGAGTCATGGTCCTTTTCCTGCATTTCTCCTTGAGCTCCATCAGATTCATTTAGTAGTGGGGAGCTGCCTTTGCTTTCAACTTGAGGTGTTGGCCCTTCTCCACTCACCTTGGAGGTGTGGGAAGATGAGGCTTCATATTCCAGTCTTGCTCTCCAAACAGATCTCTTGTGGTGTGTATGGGGGGAAAAGAGCCAAGGGAAAGCTCTTTGAAGCTCTCAGCTTTCTCTCTCTGCCCTCTCTGCTCAGGTTAGGTGTCTCTTGAGAACCCTGTGCAGGAATGCAGGCTGTCAGGAGCAGACTATTCTGGTTGCTAAGGAAAGAAACAGCTTGTCCAAGCTGATCCAGAAGATAGGGTCAGACCATGGAGCTGCAAGGCAAATCCACCTGGGGCTTGGATCCTATGAAAAATATGCAAGGTGGCTTCAGGTAAACCTAGGCACATCTCCTGCTGTCTCCCTCAGCCCTGAGCAAGGTGGGTTGTGGCTGGGAAGACAATCCATCCCAAGCCAGGCACTCACAAGGGTTCAAGTCCCTGTAGGCTTGCCAAGCCTTCAGTAGTGGGTCTGTGAACCTAGAGATGAAGTTTCTTCAACGTGGAAATGGCCATTATCATCATCAACACTGCTATCTTGAAACTTAAGATTGAGGTCTTCAAGGCATAGAGGTGATCAGTGGCCCCTCTAAATAAGCATTGCTTTGTGGGCTTAAAGCTGTCCATCAGCTGGAGATCCTCTCAGAGCTGGAAAATGGTGTTTTTAATAAAGCTGTGGAGACAGGCAGGTGGGTTATGAGTAAAGGGAGGGGGAAGAAGCACAGTGTAGAATAGAATAGAATTAACCAGGTTGGGAAAGACCTCAGAGATCATCAAGTCCAACCTATCACCCAACACCATCTGATCAACTAAACCATGGCACCATGGTTTAGCCTGGAGAAGAGGAGGCTCAGGGGAGACCTCATTGCTCTCTGCAACTCCCTGAAGGGTGGTTGTAGCCAGGAAGGGGTTGGTCTCTTCTCTCTAGCAACCAGCACCAGAACAAGAGGACACAGTCTCAAGCTGCACCAAAGGAAGTTTAGGCTGGAGGTGAGGAGGAAGTTCTTCACTGAGAGAGTCATTCATCATTGGAATGTGCTGCCCAGGGAGGTGGTGGAGTCACCATCCCTGGAGGTGTTCAAGAGGGGATTGGACGTGGCACTTGGTGCCATGGTCTAGTCATGGGGTCTGTGGTCACAGGTTGGACTCGATGATCTTTGAGGTCTCTTTCAACCTTGGCGATACTGTGATACCAAGCACCCCATCCAGGCTCTTCCTCAACACCTCCAGTGATGGTGATTCCACCACCTCCCTGGGCAGCACATTCCAATGGCCACTCTCTCTTTCTGGGAAGAATTTCTTCATAGCATTCAGCCTAAACTTCCCTGGCAAAGCTTGAGACTATGTCCCCTTGTTCTGGTGCTGCTTGACTGGGAGAAGAGACCAACCCCCACCTGGCTACAACCTCCCTTCAGGTGGTTGTGGACAGCAATAACACAGCAGGCACTGCTCTTGTGGAGATGGAGTTGGGCTTCCAGCAGCCCTGAAGTGCTTGGCCCAAGCTCTGCTCTCTGCTCCTGAAAGGGGCAGGGTGGCCGTGGGGCAATCGCGCGCTCCAAGCCCTCCGCCGCCAAGCCTCCAAGCTCTTCCCTGCCTAATTACAACTTGCCTGGTGCACTGCTTACGACGAGCAACGAAGATATAATCGCTGCTGTTGTTTGTCCTTCCCAGCTCCAGCTGTTAAAACAATTCCTCCTTCATAGTCCAGCCAATTTCGTGGCTCTGCTGCGTCCCCCGCCGCCGCCCGCCCGCTCCCGCGGCCCCGCGTGAGAAGCCGCTGCGGCAGGGTCTGCGTGAACGCAGCCTATTTCCTGCATGGAACCCGTGAAATTGGGGAGGAGATGATCTTTTTTTTTTTTTTTTTCCCAGAGCTTGCTGGTACCCTGATTGCATGTTTGTTTGAGATGACAGTTTATGTTGTCTCTCTCTTTCATTAGGGAGGTTCAGCGATCGCGATGTTATTAACTAACAACAGCACTCACTGCATATAAACATGATTCCGCAGAGACACTCCAAGGAGCACTTGAAGGCAGAGGGGAGGGAGATGGAGGAGCAAGAGAGATGTGATGTTTTTTCCTGCCTTTTTTTTTCCTTTTAACCTTTTTTTTTTTTTTCTTTTTTTTTCCTCCTTCTCTCTCCACTTTCCAGAAGTGGAAAGGTTTGGAAAGGGTTTTTAACTGGATCAGGGAAGTCGTTCTGCCCCTGTGCTCCGCACCGGTTAGGCCACACCTTGAGTCCTGTGTCCAGTTCTGGGCTCCTCAGTTTAAGAAGGACATTGAGACACTTGAATGTGTCCAGAGAAGGGCAATGAGGCTGGGGAGGGGTCTGGAGCACAGCCCTGTGAGGAGAGGCTGAAGGAGCTGGGGTTGCTTAGCCTGGAGAAGAGGAGGCTCAGGGGAGACCTTCTTGCTCTCTCCAACTCCCTGAAGGGAGGTTGTAGCCAGGAGGGGGTTGGTCTCTTCTCCTAGGCAAGCAGCACCAGAACAAGAGGACACAGTCTTAAGCTGTGCCAGGGGAGGTTTAGGCTGGATGTGAGGAGAAAGTTCTTTCCAGCAGGAGGAACTGGCCATTGGAATGTGCTACCCAGGGGGGTGGTGGAGTCCCCATTGCTGGAGATGTTCAAGAGGGGACTGGATGTGGCACTTGGAGCCATGGTTTAGTTAGTCAGGAGGTGTTGGGCAACAGGTTGGACTTGATGATCTCAAAGGTCATTTCCAACCTGGTCTAGTCTAGTCTAGTCTATTCTATTCTTTGTACCAAATTCCCTGAGAGCAAAGGGGAGGTGCAATGCTGACTGTCCAGGGTGAGATGTGGTGGTCTTAGGTTGATCATTGGACTTGATCTTAGAGGTCTTTTCACAGGGATTCACAGGTAGCATCAGGTTGGAAGGAACTCGCAGAGGTTTTCTTTCCCCTAGCAGATCCTTTCCAGCCCAAATCATCCTGCAAAGAGGTCTGAGCTGCAGTGTGCCTTGCTGCAGCTGTATCTGCCTTCTAGCATCCATAGCATCTCCTGAAGCTCCACTTAATACTCTTCACAGCTCTAGCTCTGCACCAGACAAATGCTGTCACTTAATTAACAGACCATGACTCCATCCCAGGCAGTTGCTAGCTGAAGCCTCATCACCAGCCCTGTGAAATCCCCTGTGACAGGGCTGCTTTGCGTGGTGGCTGCCAGGAAAGCCAGGGCTGCAGGCTTGATGCCATTTAGAGATGGGGATCAGTGTGGACTAATGAAACTACTGCTTGGCTGGGGGAGAAGGGAGGAGGAACCTTGTAGATACAGCAAGTGAAAGATGTTATTGGATCCAAAGTTGGAGTTTTCATGGACATAAAGTCCTACTGCTACAATACTCCACTTGGAACACCAGTCAGATCCTGGAGCTTTTTGGAGTGCCTCAGAAAGCTCCTTGTTTCACAACCCTGAGCTGCAAGCATCTTCCACACTCGAGGTTCTGCTGACACCATGCTAGATAATAAGTGTCCAGGGACTGGGAGCTGGCAGTGAGGGTGAAACCAAAGTGGTGTGGATTTAGGTTGGACATTGGGAGGAAGTTCTTTACAATGAGAGTGGTGAAATACTGGAACAGGCTGCCCAGAGATGTGGTTGAGGCCCCATCCCTAGAGACATTCAAGGTCAGAGTTGATGGGGCTCTGAGCAACCTGATCCTAGCTGGAGATGTCTGCTCACTGCAGAGGGTTTGCACAAGGTGACCTTTGAAAGTCCCTTCTCGCCCAATGTGTTCTGTGACTCTGTGTTCAGCTCTGGTAATTGTTTTTGGATATACCAGTGAGGGGAAGCCTGAACTGGTGGTCAAGTGGTAGGAGCTTTCTTCCAGAAGACAATGTTTCCCCATGAGAACAGCCAGAATCACTGGGGGAAGCAGTGGATTCCCCTGCAATGGGCAGCTTTTAAGACTCGGCTTGCCAGGGTGCTGGGCCAGCTCATTTCAACTCCACTATCTCCTAGAAACCTTGGACCAGATGATCCTTGTCATCCCTTCTGAACTGGTACTCTGTGATTCTATGAGCTGGTTGCTGAGCAAAGTAGAGATGGTGTTTATAATATCAAGACTGGGGCTCATTGGAGGTGTTTACCCTTCCTTTTCGCCAGCCTGTGTGATGGAGGAACAAGATGAATCACTTTGGTGCATGCATCAGCACCCAACCTGCAGCACAGGGATGCTGCTGATTTCCCATGCTGCTGGTGCTGCCTCTTATTAAACATAAATAGCTGTGAAATGGGCTGCAGGGGGGTTTATCTATCCTGAGGTATGGAGCTTGCTTTAAGTGGAGCCAGCAAAGTTGCTTATAGCCAAGGCTGCCCATTATAAGATCCTGTTTGCAGCCAGCTAACTCTCTGCCAAGAGATAATTGTTCAGGCTCAAAATTTCCATGCTGTAAGTCTGCCTTGGGCTATATGAAATTAGGGGAGAGGAGGGGGGAAGAAGGGGGGTGGGGTGGCTTCTTTGTGGTCTGCTCTTTAAAAAGAAAAGTAACTTGACAGAGCTGAAGGGATCCAGTCTCTCCATGAGATGGAGGCAGAGACTTGGAGTTTGGCAGGGGGGGGATGTGAAGGCTGTGCAGGAGCTGAGGTTGAGTGGTAGGTAAAAGCAGGGAGAGGAGCGATGAGTCTAGCGAGAGAGCACTGTCTGTTTTCATTACCCCTGACTCATAAACAGGAGGCTCTGCTGTGGCTCTAATAGCTGTAGACTTGCACATCCCAGTATGGGCTGGTTGGTTAATGTGGTTCTCCTAGACAGGGAAAATGTGCAGGAGAGATTGTTAAAGGAGCTTGATTAAAGGTGCAGCCATTTAGGAAAGAGCAGAAGACTCCTCGTTCAGCCTTAATTTGGCCATTTGCATGGCTTGGTTCACTGTGATTGTTCTGAATGATGTAATTGGGTGTTATTTTCTCTATGGGAGTGCTTTATCTGTCACAAGGAAGTGCTGGCTACAGTGCAAACATCCCTCCCTGGCTTCTGCTTTGTCTCCATCCTGCCTGCCGGAATAACCATCCACAATGAGAACACGGGAGAGGCTGGAGCTGTCCTTGGATGCTGGCCTTCCATCTGTGGGGCAGGGCTTTTCTGAGCCAGCTGTGCGAGATGTGACTCTTGCATCTAAATTTAGGCAGCCCAATACGTTTGCACACATACAGTGGTTGGACTTGATGATCTTGGAGGTCTTCCCCAACCAAAACAGTGCTATGATTCTCCTCATTGTGGCCTTTCACTATTTAAAGGTCTCCTCGGTCTCCTCTCCCAGGCAACCAGCACCAGAACAAGGGGACACAGTCTCAGGCTGCACCAGGGGAGGTTTAGGCTGGAGGTTAGGAGGAAGTTCTGCACAGGGAGAGTGATTGCCCATTGGAATGGGCTGCCTGAGGAGGTGGTGGAGTCACCATCACTGGAGGTGTTCAGGAGGAGACTTGATAGGGTGCTTGGTGCCGTGGTTTAGTTGATTAGGTGGTGTTGGGTGATAGGTTGGACACGATGATCTTGAAGGTCTCTTCCAACCTGGTTTATTCTATTCTAAAGGGAGCTTATAAGAAAGATGGGGACAGACTTTTAAGCAGGGTCTGCTGTGATAGGATAAGGGATGGTGGCTTTAAACCACAAAAGTGTGGATTCAGATGAGGGACAAGGAAGAATTTTTTATGTTGAGGGTGGTGAAGCAGAGTGGTGCCCATAGAACATTCAAGGTCTGGTTGGAAAGAGCTCTGAGCAGTCTGATCTAGTTGGAGGGGAGATTTAGACTGGAGACTGGGAAGAAATTCTTTCCAGTGAGGGTGAGGAGACACTGGAACAGGTTGCCCAGGGAGGTTGTGGATGTCCCTTCCCTGGAGGTGTTCAAGGCCAGGCTGGATGAGCAACCTGGGCTGGTGGGAGGTGTCCCTGCCCAAGGCAGGGGGTTGAGTCTAGATCTTTAAGGTCCCTTCCAACCTGAAGCATTCTGTGACTCTATGAAAGATGTCCCCATTATTGCATGGAGGTTGGACTAGATGATCTTTAAAGGTCCTTCCCCACTCAAAGTAGTCTGGTTCTATAATTCACTTCTATTTCAGCTCCAAACCCCTTTTCTCCCTTATTTTAATCCCTTATTGACCCTGCCCACGCTTCTGCCTTTCACAGCACCCTCTTGCAACAAGTGTGATGTGCTAATTGTGTGTGTGCACCGATTAAAAACCACTCTCTTTGAATCTGCCAAAAAAAATAACACCCCACCAAACCCCAGGGTCTGAACTTCAGAGCTGCTCATCCCCCGCGGTGCAGAAAGCCAGGGAGCTGCAGCCTTTCCTCTCTCCCCCCCCTCCCCCCAGGAGGGATGCTGGGCTGCAGTGGTACCCAAGAATCCCTCCCCAAAAGCCAGGCTGTGGGTTGGTGCTGCTGCAGTGGAGCTGGGTGGTGTGAGTGCTCCCTGTGTGTGCCAGCTGATTAGAAAGCAGAAGAATGGCAAGAGCAAATGAAAATGGGAAGAAGCTTGACAGCCCATGGAGAGGTATTTCAGCTGCAACACAAAACATTTGGTGGTAATTATAGAATAACCTTCATTTAAATGCAAATAAGCCTGTAATTAAGATAAGGGCTCTGTCATTTGCCAGTATTCCTCCTTCCCTCCCTTGCCAGCTATGGGTTTGAGATGTTCCCCATCTCGCTGTGGTGCTGCCTGTTTATCTGAGGCCCCCTATGGTGAGGGGCAGTGAGATGAGCAGTGAAGGAAACAAATTCTGCTGCTCTTTGAGCCCATCTCAGCCAAGCAGAGCAGTCTGAGATGGGACAGCCTGTCCTACTTGCACCCTTTGGCTGACAGCTTCAGCTGAATGCTCCAAATGCTGGAAAGATGGGTTTGGGCTGGCCTTGGCTGTTGTTGAGATGCAGATCTTCTCCATGGACCATGCTGGAGTCTGCTGGGATTGCAATACCTAGCAGAGAGTGCAGGAGCAGAGCTCCTCTGCCATGTCCTGGTGTACTAGGAAAAGCTTGTTTCGGTTGGAAGAGGCCTCTAAGATCATTGAGTCCAACCATCAACCCAATACCACTGTGGTTGTTAAACCATGTCCCGAAGTGCCGTGGGCACACACTCCTTGAACATCTCCAGGGCTGGTGACTCTACCACCGCCCTGCCCAGCCTGTTCCAACGCCTGACTGCCTTTGCAGGAAAGGAATTGTACCTGATATCCAGCCTGAACCTCCTGTGGCACAACTTCAGGCCATTTCTTCTTGTGCCATCACCTGATACAAGAGACCAACTCTCACCTCGCTCCAACCTCCTAACAGTAGGCACTTTGTCCTAGAAGCATCAGTGCCAGAGCACTGAAAAAGGCCAGGTGATGGCCAGTTGGGAGCAGGAGTTGATCTGTTAGAGGGTAGAAGGGCTCTGCAGAGGGACTTTGACAGGCTGCACAGGTGGGCAGAGTCCAACAGGATGGCATTCAGCAAGTCCAAGTGCTGGGTGCTGCACTTTGGTCACAACAAGCCCAGGCAGAGCTACAGGTTGGGGTCAGAGTGGCTGGAGAGCAGCCAGGCAGAAAGGGACCTGGGGGTGCTGATTGACAGCAGCTGAACATGAGCTAACAGTGTGCCCAGGTGGCCAAGAAGGCCAATGGCATCCTGGCCTGCATCAGGAACAGTGTGGCCAGCAGGAGGAGGGAGGTCATTGTGCCCTGTGCTCAGCACTGGTTAGGCCACACCTTGAGTCCTGTGTCTAGTTCTGGGCTCCTCAGTTTAGGAAAGATGTTGACTTGCTGGAAGGTGTCCAGAGAAGGGCAATGAGGCTGGGGAGGGGTCTGGAGCACAACCCTGTGAGGAGAGGCTGAGGGAGCTGGGGTTGCTTAGCCTGGAGAAGAGGAGGCTCAGGAGTGACCTTATTGCTCTCTACAACTACCTTAAGGGAGGTTGTAGACAGGCAGAGGTTGGTCTCTTCTCCCAGGCAAGCAGCTCCAGAACAAGAGGACACAGTCTCAAGCTGTGCCAGGGGAGGTTTAGGCTGGAAGTGAGGAGAAAGTTCTTCCCAGAAAGAGAGATTGGCCATTGGGATGTGCTGCCCAGGGAGGTGGTGGAGTCCCCATCCCTGGAGGTGTTCAAGAGGGGATTGGACGTGGCACTTGGAGCCATGGTTTAGTTAGTCAGGAGGTGTTGGGTGACAGGCTGGACTTGATGATCTCTGAGGTCTTTTCCAACCTTGTTGATTCTATGTTTCTATGACTTGTAGCACGTGGGAAGGTGAATGTGGGGAGGCCGTGTCCTTCATTGCTTTCTGGGCCAGCTTCCCCAGGCAGCAGCTGGGTTGCGCCGGGTTTCCTTGCCGGGAAGCGAAACTGGAGCGCTGGAAACTGCCATTGCTGGAAAGGTTAACCAGCAACCTTTGCTTAAACTGTCTCAATCTGTAGGAAATGTTATCTCTCTGCCTGACTAAAGATATGTGAGCTGAGGGAGTGGAGATGCTCCCAGATTGTATTTATCTAGCCCTTTGAAAGGGCGCTTGAGGAATTAACTCGGCAGCTTAAGAGAACTTTAATGTTTCCCTAAGTGGCTGCTTCTGTGTCTCTGCAGCGTGACACCTGCCACAGAGCATCTCCACAGCAGACAAGGTCTGGTTAAGAGGAGGCAAACTGCTCATCCCACTTGTGCTAAAGCTGCCAGACTCCCCAGTACCACTGGTGCCCCTTCTTCTTGGGCTCTTCCCTTCCCGTCCCGCTGGGGGCAGGCAGTGCTGTCTGGATCCTCCCCTGGAAGCTGGCAGTGGGTGATGCTCTGGCTGAACCAGCTCTTCCAAGCCCATCTGCATTGCAGATTCCCATGAAAATGATGCCTGCTCTATTCATGTATTCTCTTTCTTCCTGTTGTGGAGGCTTCTGCAGGTGTTGGGGGTGGAGGAAAGGCAGACTTAGATGCCCCTGCAGGGGAAGTGGAGGTGAATCCAGCTTGCTGCAGAAACTGTCTGGGAAGCTCTCTTGAGATGATGGTAAGATTTGAAGGTCTGACCTTACAGCAGCAAGACTTTCCTGTTCAGTGGCTCCCAGGGACAGAGGCAGTAGGGCAAGGAGAAGCAGGATGGAGGCCAGAGGGGCAACCAGAGGCAGTTGGATGGGATAATTCGGAGAATGGGTTGGGTTGGAAGGGACCTTCAAGATCATCCCATTCCAACTCCTCTGCCGTGGGCAGGGACACCTAACACTAGACCAAGCTGCTCAGGGCCTCATTCAACCTAGCCTTGAACACCTCTAGGGAGGGGGCATCCACAGCCTCCCCAGGCAACCTGCTCCAGTGTCTCACCAGCCTTGCTGTAAAGACTTTCTTCCCAGCATCCAGGGATATTAGGAATGATGGTGTAGATACTTTCCTCTGGATTTCTCCAGTACCATACCAGCAGGGAAAGCAGAAGAATTTGTCTCTAAGAGGTCAAGCTCCTCTTAAATACTGCCAGTGGGATTTTCTCCTGAGACTGCTGAGCTGAGCAAGGGAAGCAGGAGAGGTTGGAGTGCAGGTTTTTCTTTCTGGAGAGGACCAGAATTTTACAGCCTGCTGGCCTGGATGATTTCTGCGCTCCCAGCAAGGTGCAAGTGGTCTTCAGTCAGTGTGAGGGAATGCAATTAAAGAGCAACATCCATCAGCAGGCCCTGGGGCTGCTCAGGAGCAGTCCAAAAGGAGGCAAAAAGGGAAGAGTCGTTTACTGGTGGAAGTGTTCTTGAATATACAAAGAATCTGTCAATAGGACTCTGCTTTGAATATTTGATACTGGCCTATGAATAATTCACTGAGATGTACAGCCAGCTTGGTGACCTCTGGAGTGATGCAGAACGTGGGCTTGGGATAAATCCTTCATTCCAATAAGGGGGACAAAGCAGCCCCTGGGGGAAGAGTCCCTCTGCTCTCTTCCCACTGCCCACGAGATGGCAGACAGTGCCCACGCAGGCACCCACAGCTGGGAACCCACTGCTGGTGGCTAGGCTGGCAGGGAGTGAAATCTCACCTTGGTCCGAGCTGCCTGACTTAACAACAATTCAGCTCCTGGACCTTCTAGCACGTTCCTAGTTCTAGAATCACAGAATTGTTTTGGTTGGAAGAGACCTCTAAGGTCACTGAGTCCAACCAGCAACCCAACGCTGCCCTGGCCTCTAAACCATGGCCACGCATTTCTTGAACACCTCCAGGGATGGGGACTCCTCCACCTCCCTGGGCAGCCTGTTCCAGTGCCTGACCACCCTTGCAGCAAAGAAATTGTTCCTTATCTCCCCCTAAACCTCTCCTGGCACAATTTCAGGCCATTTCCTCTTGGCCTCTCACCTGACACAAGTGAGAAGAGACCAATCCCCACCTCACTCCAGCCTCCTTTTAGGGACTTGTAGAGAGCAATAAACCCTCCCCTCAGCCTCCTCTTCCCCAGGCTGAACAACCCCAGCTCCCTAAGATGCTCCTCAACAGCCCTGTTCTCCACACCCTTCATCAGCTTCTTTGTCCTTCTCTTGATGCACTCCAGCACCTCCATATCCTCCAAAGCTGAACCCAGTATCTGTTTGGGTAGGGGTGAGGGAGGTGGGGATGGGGTTGCTGCTCAGATGCACTACCAGGGAGCACCGACTCGCATCCTTCCCCAGGCAGCCCCTGGCTCTGCCTACCTGATCTAGGATTCGACATACCAAAGGAGGGCACTGCCCCCATGCTGGCACAGCACTGCAGAGGGCAGCAAGCACCTCCTATGCCAGCCCATCCTGGTGTGTCCCCCCCAGCCTTGCATTTCCCCTCCTGCTGCAATAGTTCATGTGCTACAAACAGGCCCAATTACCATATTGATCTCCTACATGCTGGGAGCTGATGGCAGGTTCCTCCCCAGCTGGCTTGGTAAACAGAGCTCTCCATCAGCAGGCACTTCATGAATGTCACAGAGCAACTTCCTCTTCAGCCCCCAGTGGGCAGGGTGCTGTCAGGAAAAGGCAAACAGTCTTGGGAGGAGAAGGGAGAAACTGGGTCACCCCCTTCCCCAGCCACCAGGAATTGCCTGTGGTCACCAAACTGGGTTGGTTTGCCAGAAAATTGCTCACAGGAGGCTGCCAGCAGTGAGTGGGTGATGATGTCCAATTTAAGCTATGGGTTAGAACCACAGAATGGAATGGTAGGGACTGGAAAGCACCTCCAGAGACTGAGTCCAACCCCCCTGCCAAAGCAGGATCACCCAGGGCAAGTCACACAGGAATGCATCCAGGTGGGGCTTAAAAATCTGCTGAGAAGGAAACTCCACAACCTTCCTGGGCAGCCTGCTCCAGGGCTTGAGGAAGGGGGAGCTGAATATCCTTTTGGAGTGCTTGAAGTTCAGAGTAGGCTTAGCCAGGCAAAGCCATGGCCACTGAGGCACAGAGTCCAGAGCACTGTTTGCTCTGATTGGAAATTAAGGCCTAAGGGCTCAGAGGCATCTTCCTCTCTCTGTGTCCAGTTCTGGGCCCCTCAGGTTAGGAAAGATGTTGAGTTGCTGGCCGGTGTCCAGAGAAGGGCAAGAAAGCTGGGGTGGGGTCTGGAGCACAGCCCTGTGAGGAGAGGCTGAGGGAGCTGGGGTTGCTTAGCCTGGAGAAGAGGAGGCTCAGGGGAGACCTTCTTGCTCTCTCCAACTCCCTGAAGGGAGGTTGTAGCCAGGTGGGGGTTGGTCTCTTCTCCCAGGCAAGCAGCACCAGAACAAGAGGACACAGTCTCAAGCTGTGCCAGGGGAGGTTCAGGCTGGATGTTAGGAAAAAATTCTTCAGACAGTGATTGCCCCTTGGAATGTGCTGCCCAGGGAGGTGGTGGAGTCCCCATCCCTGGAGGTGTTTAGGAAGGGGCTGGATGGGGTGCTTGGTGCCATGGTTGAGTTGATTAGATGGTGCTGGATGATGGGCTGGACTCGGTGATCTTGAAGGTCTCTTCCAACCTGGTCTGGTCTATTCTATTCTCTCATGCTTGAGGGGCAGAGAGGATGCTTTGGTGGTGCAGAGTGACTTGGTAGCTGCTGGTGGAAGCAGCTTCATGTCTCTGAGCTGTTACTAGCCGTTATTTGCGCGTGTGAGCACAGGGTGACAAGGACAAATAGGCCAAGGGACAGGAAAGCCCTTGCCTGTGGCTTCCAGATGTGCTCTTGTGACGGCTAAGTGGTCCCGAGCTTGGCTCTGCAGTGCTGCTTGAACGTGGCATCCTCATCTGAAATAGGTTGAGTTGACCTTAGCTTGACTCCTGCTATGTGTCTGGCTTCAATTATTGCTAATCAAGTGTAGGGAAACTGTCACAGTGAGTGTGAGATGAGGTGGGGGTGACACTGCCTCTTCCTGGCTGCGTGGTAATGAGGTCCTGCAGAAGCTCCTTTGGGGTGGCCTTGCTTAAAGTGTGGCATTCCCTACGTACCACAGGCTGCTGAAGACTCTCTGCTGGCTCCTTGAGTAACAGGAAGAAGAGCAAGGCAGTGGGGAAGGTCATTAGGGGTTTTGTGGGGTTTTTTTTTTCTGGGGGTGGAGGGGAGGGTCCCACTAAGGTTTGCAAGCCAGGAGGATTTCAAACCCTATTTGTATTCGGCCCGCGTTGCAAATTTGCAGCCAAATCCGAGGAGTTGGATGCCTGGAGAAATCCATAGTTGCCATAACAACCCACAAAACTATAATTAGTCAAAGAGTTGAGGAGAGAGGGGTCCAAAGAACAAATGGGAAAAGGAGCTGCTCTTTGAGGGCTGCTGATAGAGATCAGAGAGCCTGGTCACAAGCGTGCTACAGGAGAGCTAATCTCTCCAGAAGCCGCTCGGTCTTTAGGCCCCCGGAGGAGTTGTTTGAAGCTGTCTAAACTCTGGATTTTCTGATGTTTTCACTTCTGGAGGACACAAGGATTAGAAACACCCCATGTGTTGAGGCTCTTGCTTTTGAGGTGTGATTGGGTTGCGCTGGCAGAGCGGTGTAGGCTGATAAAGGGATTGCAGAGGTTTTTCTTGACCTGGAGGGTGTAGGATGTGAGGAGGAGCAGGACTTGAGGAGCCAGGCTGAGCTGCAGAAAGGAGCCTTGTCCTTGGCAGACAGGTGAAGGGGGAAGATTTGCTGCTGAGTAACCAAAATGCACATGCTTCCATTGCAGGGAGACCAAACTCGCTGCAGGATGAGCAGCACAGCTTTATCCCTGGGTTTTTCAAGCAGGTTGGCTGAGTGCCTGCTGGAATGGTTGGGATGAAGTGTCTGTGGGGACAGCAGGAAGGCGCAGCCCATGCTTTGCCTTCCGAGCTTGTGGCCTGTCATGCAGTAAAGTGCATCCCAGCCTTTTGCACAGGGCTGAGAAGCAGCAGCAGCAGCAAACCATCCAGTGGCAATTTAGGGTAGGATTGGGATACTGGGAAGAAATTCTTTCCAGTGAGGGTGGGGAGACATTGGAACAGGTTGCCCAGGGAGGTTGTGGGTGCTCTCTCCCTGGAGGTGTTCAAGGCTGGGTTGGATGTGGCCTTAGGGCAACCTGGGCTAGTGGGAGGTGTCCCTGCCCACAGCAGCAGGGTTGGAACTGGATGATCTTTACGGCCCCTTCCCACACAAATCACTCTGTGATTAGCCAAGTAGTTATTTCCTGGCCCTTAGGACTGAAATCCCCAGTGGCTTGGGGGTATTTTTGGGTACTGGTACAGGCTACTCTGCTATGAAGTGTCCCAGTTCTGCAGAGGGAGTGAAACCAAGTGTAGTGTGAGGGAAGATAATTGGATCAATCACAACCCCGAGCAGCTCCCTGCTCTCCTACCCCCTGGTTTCCTCCTTGAGGCTGTTCAGAGGAACACAGGGGCAAGAGCAAGGCAGGCAGCATCCACTGGGAGAGGGGGGGGGGGGGAAAGTCAGTCTAGCATGGGGGAAAAAAAAAACCACCTCAAAAACCCATGGAACACCTCACAGACAATATAGAACAAAAAAAAATAAAGCATTATAATATGTCTGGAATACAATAGGAGCCAAATCTCCTGGCAGCAAACATTCATGCACTTGACTGCCAAGAAAAAAAGGACCTTACAGAAGATGAGACATGAAAGGGATCCCAGCACAAAGAGGGGAGGAAAAAAAAAACCCCTAAAAGTCAGAACACAATAGTATATATTTCAGGCATATGAAAAGGAAGTGAGACAGTAATACTAAGGAGACAAGATACTCTAACAGAACTGGGAGCTGAGGAGAGGAGAAACTCAATCAGCAGTGACACAGGAGGGCTTGGGGGAGGCAGCTCTGTGAATGGATTGGAATCCTTTAACCACCCAAAAAAAAAATAATCCTCCTTTATTTATTTAATTTTTTTTATTCCCCAGGAATTAATCTTCCTCCTTTTTTTTTTTTTTTTTTTTCCCCCCCCCCCCCCCTTTTCTCTGCTTGTAGAGGAACAAGAGAGCACATGAATAATGCATGGCTGAGGCCAAACAGATAGCAGGGGCTGAATGCAGGGGAACTGGAGGCATCAATACCAAATATTTATGCCCTGCAAAGGTGGTGCTTGCTGGCTTTTGGCAGTGGCAAGGGGTGTGCAGGGGGAAAATAGGAGCCCAGGGGCAGGGGAGGAGTGGGTCTGCTCTTGGAGAAGACCTGGAAGACCTCAGGCTATGAGAGTTGGGGCTGTTCAGCCTGTACTCAGCACTGTTGGGAGCTGATTCCCAGAGCACACTCAGCCTGCCCCTGTACTCAGCACTGGTTAGGCCACACCTTGAGTCCTGTGTCCAGTTCTGGGTTACACAGCTTAGCAAAGATGTTGAGTTGCTGAAAGGTGTCCAGAGAAGGGCAAGGAGGCTGGGGAGGGGTCTGGAGCACAGCCCTGTGAGGAGAGGCTGAGGGAGCTGGGGTTGCTTAGCCTGGAGAAGAGGAGGCTCAGGGGAGACCTCATTGCTCTCTCCAACTCCCTGCAGGGAGGTTGTAGCCAGGTGGGGGTTGGTCTCTTCTCCCAGGCAGGCAGCACCAGAACAAGAGGACACAGTCTCAAGCTGTGCCAGGGGAGGTTTAGGCTGGAGGTGAGGAGAAAGTTCTTCCCAGAAAGAGAGATTGGCCATTGGAATGTGCTGCCCAGGGAGGTGGTGGAGTCACCATCCCTGGAGGTGTTTAGGAGGGGACTGGATGGGGTGCTTGGTGCCATGGTTTAGTTGATCAGATGGTGTTGGGTGATGGGTTGGACTCGATCTCAAAGGTCTTTTCCAACCTGGTTAATTCCATTCTATGAGTGAGTGAGAAGAGAAGGCCACCCACCTTCAAGTCTCTCAATGTCCTCCTTAAACTGAGAGGCCCAGAACTAGACACGATTCACATCTGTGTGGGCCTTGCAGGAGACTTCCTGCTGGAAGAGGTGCTGCTGTAGCTCATGTTGTGGCTGTTCAGCCTGGAGAAACCAGGGAAACCTCAGAGCAGCTTTCCAGCACCTGAAGGAGGCTACTGGAGAGTTGGGGAGGGACTTTTGACAAGCCCTTGTAGAAAGTCCCTCTCCATGTTTCTGCCAATAAAGATTTGCAGCCAGTCTTTCTGTGGTCCTGAGGAATTCACATGTGGGGGGCTTGCAGGAGCCTTCCTGCTGGAAAAGCTGTAGCTCATAGTCCTGCTGGGGGTACCACCGACAGTGCTGGGAAGGGAAGGATGCTCAGGGTAAAGAAAAAGTCCCTGGGCTGCTTCCCTGCTGTCATCCTGGTGACGAAAGGGAATTCCCAGCTGGGTGTCTTGCACATCTCTCCTCTGTCAAACCCTAGCAAGGCTTTCTACCTAGTCTTAGAATGACTTCTTTTTGGGGCTGAGTATATTTAGCAGAAGAGAATATTTTTGTCCCACTAGAGTGACTCGAGTTGGTACTTCAAGGAGAAGCAGCTCTCAGGGAGCTCAGACTGCAGGATTTGCCAGAGCCTTGACTCTCCTGGTCAAATGAGTTGGTGCCAAAGCACTGCAAGAGCTGATTTATTACTTCTTCCCCCCCCTAATTTTTATATATGTATTTTAAACATTAAATATTGAAATGCAGTGAAAGGGCTTAAGCCTGGAGTTTTGTTCTGTCCTTGAAAGGTACAAGAGCCTGGAGGCAGAGGCCAGGGCTTTCCAACAGTTTGATGGCTCCTGTATGAGCAGCTAAATTCCTTTTAATAGGTTGTTCTCTCTCTCTCTCTCCAAGATCAGAGAGCTTGCCTGTCCCCTCCCTCAGCCCTGGCAAGGCCCTGCTGCCTGTGGTTCAAGCACAGACATTATTTTTAATGATGTCCTGTTACAAGAAGCCTCCTGCAATCATCCCATTTAGATCTGGAGCCTCTAAAGGATGGCCTGGGGCGGGGGGGGGGGGGGGGGGGAAATATCTGAAGTGCTGAAGCACCTTGGGAAGAAACAGTAAAGCTCTGCCAAGCATTTCCATGCTATGGCAGCTGGGAGGCTGCAGCTCTGCTGCCACAGCCAAGGGCTGGAAGGGAGCATTGATTAGCTGATTGGTGATATTGTTTTTCCTCCCCATCAAACCTCATTTTTGGAGCCCAGAAGGTAGCAAGGGAGATTTTTGTTGGTCTGACCTAGCATGGCTGTGCTGATCACTGCTGGGCCTCATGCTCTTTAACATCTTTATTCATGATCTGGATGAGGGCATCGAGTCCATCATCGCTAAATTTGCGGACGACACCAAGCTGGGGGCAGGAGTTGATCTGCTGGAGGGCAGAGAGGCTTTGCAGAGGGACCTCGACAGGCTGGACAGATGGGCAGAGGCCAAGGGCATGAGATTGAACACATCCAAGTGCCAGGTGCTGCACATTGGCCACAGCAACCCCAGGCAGTGCTACAGGCTGGGGTCAGAGCGGATGGAGAGCGGCCAGGCAGAGAGGGACCTGGGGGTGCTGGTGGATAGTAGGCTGAACATGAGCCTGCAGTGTGCCCAGGCAGCCAAGAAGGCCAATGGCATCCTGGCCTGCATCAGGAAGAGTGTGGCCAGCAGGAGCAGGGAGGTCATTCTCCCCCTGTACGCTGCACTGGTTAGGCCACACCTTGAGTCCTGTGTCCAGTTCTGGGCCCCTCAGTTTAGGAAGTAGGTAGTCTTGCTGGAACATGTCCAGAGAAGGGCAATGAAGCTGGGGAGGGGCTTGGAACACAAGCCCTAAGAGGAGAGACTGAGGGAGCTGGGGTTGCTTAGCCTGGAGAAGAGGAGGCTCAGGGGAGACCTTACTGCTCTCTCCAACTCCCTGAAGGGAGGTTGTAGCCAGGCAGTGGTTGGCCTCTTCTCCCAGGCAGCCAGCACCAGAACAAGAGGACACAGTCTCAGGCTGTGCCAGGGGAGGTTCAGGCTGGATGTTAGGAAGAAGTTCTATACAGAGAGAGTTGTTAGCCATTGGAATGTGCTGCCCAGGGAGGTGGTGGAGTCACCATCCTTGGAGGTGTTCAGGAGGAGACTTGATAGGATGCTGGGTGCCATGGTTTAGCTGATGAGGTGGTGTTGGGTTGGTTGATAGGTTGGATGTGATGATCTTGAAGGTGTCTTCCAACCTGATTTATTCTATTCTATTGTATGCTACTTGCCCTAAAGCAGGTGTTTGGCTGCCCATGGCAGGGGGCTTGGAACTAGATGATCCTTGTGGTCCCTTCCTACCCTGACTGATTGTATGATTCTAATCTCAGAGCCTGACTGGCCTTCAGGAACCAAATGAATCAGTTCAGGGCAGGCTTTTATTATTTTTCTATTCCTTTTTTTTTTGTCTTTTTGCAGGGAGTGAGTTGTGAAAAAGAAAATTCTGATGCTCTTTTAGCTGGATTCACCTCCTGGGGCAGGAGAGGGATCTGTGGTTGGGAGGGACCTTGAAGATCATCCAGTTCTAATCCCTCTGTCATGGGCAGGGACACCTCCCACTAAATCAGGTTGCTCAAGGCCTCATCCAAGGTGGCCTTGAACACCTCCAGGGGAGAGGGCATTCACAACCTCCCTGGGCAACCTGTTCCAGTGTCTCCCCACCCTCACTGGAAAGAATTTCTTGCTAATTTCCAATCTAAATCTCCCTTCCTCCAGCTTCGATCCATTGCCCCTCCTCCTATCACTACAAGCCCTTGTAAACTAGCTGAGGTGAGGGTAGGTAAGGATGAAAGGATCCTGTTCCCAGGCGAGACATTCCCACTCTCCAGGGCTAAATTCAGCTTGTCTGTCTAGCCAAGGGCTTGCTGGGGGTATAATCTTACCCAGCTATGCTGAAGATGAGTCTGCAGAAACGTGAGAGACTGGTGAAGGCAACTGCAGCTTGTAGGAGCATCTCATCCCCAGGGAAGCTCCCTGTCTGCCATCTGCCAGCCAGCTCTTCCCTCTTCTCTGAAGGGGAGCAGTGAGGATGAGGGGCTTGGAGAGGACAAGACCTTGTTGATTTGCCTGGCTGTTGGTTTGTTTACCTGTCCTAATGCTGTTTTATGGGCCTGCCATAAAAAACACTCATTAGACAGTGTTGATTTTCATTAATGTTGATTCACCAAAAGCTTAATCAATCTTCTGTGACCAACGACCCTGTTCCTGAGGGAGAACAAAGCTGTTGAACAAATTAGCCTTACAGATTGGAGGCAGAGCTTGCAGATGTGCCAGCCTGGGTACCAGAGCTGTAACATGCCCAGGAACAATGACACTCAGCTGCCTTTTTTCCCCTTCCCTTTTTCTTCTCCATTTACATCTTGACTGAAGCACATCGGCAAGGGGCTCAGCCCTCCTCTTGTCTCACCTGCTCTGTTATGAGCCCTGCTGTTTGCAGGCATGGGGAGATGGAGTGAGGGGAAGAGTTAATGGACCTCCTGGAAAGCAGCCCCAAGGAGAAAAGGACCTGGGAGTGCTGGTGGGCAAGTTGTCCATGAGGCAGCAATGTGCCCTCATGGCCAAAAAGGCCAACTGTGTCCTGGGGTGCATGAAGACTGTGGCCAGCAGGTCAGGGGAGATTCTTCTCCCTCTCTACTCCGTCCCGGTAAGGCCTCATGTGGAGTATTGTGTCCAGCTCTGGGCTCCCCAGTTCAAGAGACAGGGAAATTCTGGAGTCCAGTGGAGGTCCATGGCAACATCTGTGAGGAGGAAAGGCAGAGAGGCCTGGGGAAGAGCAGGCTGAGTGGGGATCTGCTCAGTGCTCAGCAAGAGCCTTGGAACAGGCTGCCCAGGGAGGTGGTAGAGTCCCATCCCAGGACATGCTCAAGAGATGTGTGGCCATGGCACTTTGGGATGTAGTCCTAGTGGCTGTGGTGGTGTTGGGCTGGTGGTTGGACTCGATGGTCTTATGCCTCTTTCATCCAAAACAGTTCTCTGATTCTCTAAAGGGATGGGGCCTCGCTGGGGAGGAGGCTCTGTCCAGCTCCTGCTGGGGCCTCGCTGGGGAGGGGGCTCTGTCCGGCGCCCGCTGGGGAGGGGGCTCTGTCCGGCGCCCGCTGGGGCCTCGCTGGAGAGGAGCTGCGGAGGGTGCTCTGTCCGGCTCCCGCTGGGGAGGGTGCTCTGTCCGGCTCCCGCTGGGGCCTCGCTGGAGAGGAGCTGGGGAGGGTGCTCTGTCCGGCCCGCCCGCTGGGGAGGGTGCTCTGTCCGGCTCCCGCTGGGGAGGGTGCTCTGTCCGGCTCCCGCTGGGGAGGGTGCTCTGTCCGGCTCCCGCTGGGGAGGGTGCTCTGTCCGGCTCCCGCTGGGGAGGGTGCTCTGTCCGGCTCCCGCTGGCTTGGTGGCATCAAACTGTGTCGCCTGCAGGCTTCCTCCTGCTCCTCGGGGCTTGCAGACCCCCTGACTCGTTTCACACGGGCTGCAGCCTACCCATCAGGTTGGTAACGACTTCCCTTCTCCCTCCTGGGCTGGATCTGAGTGGCTGGGCCTGAGGTGAAAGGGCTCCGTTCCCATTACCGAGCCAATTTCCCGGACTTTTAGCGGGTAGATAGGAGCTGCCAGAGCGGAACAGCCTGATGGAGCAGCCAGCCTGGTGTCTCCTCTCTGACAGCAGCTTGTGTTTGGCGTGTGATTAAAAGCCTTTGTAGTGTTTGCCTTGTAACTCAGTCTCCTGCTGTCACATCCATGTCTCATTCGAGGGAGAATAGACCCTGACATTTGCAGCAAGAGGGCGGTGAGCCCTCCCCTGCCCGGCTGCGGCTGCAGGGGCAGCTCCGCGGCCCCCTGAGCGTCTCTTGGCAGCGGCTCTGTGCCCCAGGCTGTGTTGCGTGTGAGGCTCGGCACGCCGGAGAGATGCTTCCCTCCGGCACTGGGTGGGGAAAGATGTGGGGAGAGGAGAACAGGCAGGGAGCAGAGCCGTGGCTTCCGGTGGGGGAGCTGCTCTGTGATTTATTTGGTTCTGCTGCAAACACTGAGATTGAGGAAAGTGCCTTAAATGGTCCTTAAAAGCTGGCTTTAGTAGGGGAGATGAGCCTGTGTGATTACATCCTGTCTGCCTCAGCCTGGGCTGGTTTGAGCCCCTCTCATCTGCTCCAGCACATCAGCTAAGGAGGGTCCACAGCCCTATCTGTCAGCAGGATGGGGTGCAGCAGGCAGCACCACATCAAACCATGCTCAGAGGGTTTGCTGGCAGTTCACAGATTGTAGTGGGTGGCAAGGGACCCTCAAAGGTCAGCAGGGACACCTCCAACTGCATCAGGCTACATCATCAAGTCTGATCTTGAATGTCTCCAGGGATGGGTCCTCAACCGCATCCCTGGGCAACCTGCTCCAGGATTCCACCACTCTCATTGTGAAGAACTTCCTCCTGATGTCCAACTTAAATCTATCCTGCTGCAGTTTTAAACCATTGCTCCTCATCCTGTCACTACAAGCCCTTGCAGAAGGTCCCTCTCCAGCTCTCCCACATGCCCCTTCAGATACTGGAAGGCTGCTCTAAGGGCTCCTTGGAGCCTTCTCTTCTCGAGGCTGAACAGCCCCAACTCTTTCAGCCTGTGTGTATCTATTCCCTGAGCCTCAACAGGGGCTTTTGTTGCTCTGCCTTGCAGATGGCAATCTCCTCTTTCTCCCTGTGCTGCTCTGTGCTGTGGGCAATACACAGCAATGAAGCTCCCTATGTCTGTGCTCTGTGCAGTGTTTGCTCCTCTAGCTTGCCTTTGGGCTGGTGACCACCTTGTCTGGAGTGGCAGGAGTTGCTTATCAAAACCAAAAAGGCATGAGCAAGCTGTGGGACTGAGGAGGGACCATGTGGGCCAAGATGAGACAAGCTGTGGGTGTCAGGGATTGAGAAGGGATAATGTGAGTCCAGATGAGACAAGTCTGGTGCAGAGGACTGAGGAGGGACCATGTGGGGCCAAGATGAGACAAGTCTGGTGCAGAGGACTGAGGAGGGACCATGTGGGGCCAAGATGAGACAAGTCTGGTGCAGAGGACTGAGGAGGGACCATGTGGGCCAAGATGAGACAAGGTGGGTGTCAGGGATTGAGAAGGGACAACGTGAGTCAAGATGAGACAAGTATGGTGCAGAGGACTGGATGAAAAAGCAAGCCATGTAGGTCTGGAATGACTCAGCTTATGACCAGAAGGAAAGAGGACTTCTGAAACTCGGTTTTAATGGGACTGAGGTGATGCTGGAGACCTTGCATGGGAGTTTTGCAAGGCTAAAGCTCACCTCAGGAGAAGTTGCTTGGCGTGAGGGTTTGCACCAGCACCGAGGCTTGCCAAACCCCTCTTTACAGGGGGAGCTCTGCTTAAGACTGATTAATTTAGCCACCTAAGTGCTAATCCCCCTAATTGACTGAACCTACAAGAAAACAAACCTGGGCTGATCAATAGAGAAATAATTTTCCCAATGGTGGGCATAAATCACGCCTGATGGGCGGCTGCTCACCTTGGTTAATGACTAAGCCCAACTAAATCAATTTGCTTTATTAAAACACAATTGTTTCATCTATTATTGCTGAAGGAGGGGGCAATGGCTCTTCACCTACCCAATGCTTCCTGGGCTGAGATGTGAGCAGAGGACCCACCAGCTCGGGTGTGTGCATCACGCGTAGGCCACCATACCGGTGGTCCGTGAGTGTCTCCTGGGCAGGCAAATGGAGTGAGGACACTGGAAGGGGATGCCCAGGGAGGCTGTGGATGCCACCTCCCTGGAGGTGTTCAAGGCCAGGTTGGATAAGGCCTTGAGCAACCAAGTCCTTGGCAGGGGGTTTGGAACTAGATGGCCTTCAAAGTCCTTTCCAACCCCAAACCGCTCTGTGAATCTGCCTTTGGGATGCCATTTATCACAGTGCATTAATTGGCCTCAGTGCTGCAATATTTCTGTCAGCAAGGAGGAAGTAAAGGAGCCTGATGCCTGTGTCAGTATTGTCACTGCTTTTGTCACCCATCACTCAGGCTGCAGCTCTTCAGCCCTTGGCATAACCCAGTGGTCTTGAGCACAGCCCTGTGAGGAGAGACTGAGGGAGCTGGGGTTGCTTAGCCTGGAGAAGAGGAGGCTCAGGGAGACCTTCTTGCTCTCTCCAACTCCCTGAAGGGAGGTTGTAGCCAGGTGGGGGTTGGTCTCTTCTCCCAGGCAAGCAGCAGCAGAACAAGAGGACACAGTCTCAAGCTGTGTCAGGGGAGGTTTAGGCTGGAGGTGAGGAGAAAGTTCTTCCCAAAAAGAGGAATTGGGCATTGGAATGTGCTGCCCAGGGAGGTGGTGGAGTCCCCATCCCTGGAGGTGTTCAAGAGAGGATTGGATGTGGCACTTGGAGCCATGGTTTAGTTAATCAGGAGGTGTTGGGTGTTGGACTTGATGATCTCTGAGGCCTTTTGCAACCTTATTGATTCTATGATTCTAGCTCTGGCCTTGGGTGACAGGTATTTCAGGTGGCTCATCCCACTGCTCCCACTGTTGCCACTGCCTCTGGTGGATCTCCCCTCTTGGTCTGTATGTTTTGTGCTGGGTTTGGCCAGCCAGTCAATGCCTTGCTTTGTCCTTGCACCTTTCCCAGCATAAGTAGTGATGCTTTTCCCCCCATAAAGGTTGGAGGAATCACTATTCCTGGAGGTGTTCAAGAAATGTGTGGCCATGGCACTTTGGGACAGGGTTTAATGGCCATGGTGGTGTTGGGTCAGTGGTTGGGCTTGGTGATCTTGGAGGATTTTTCCACCCAAGGTGACAGTGTTTTCAGGTCCAGAGTGGCTCTGACTTGCACCTGGGCATCCAAACCACTGCCTTGCTCAGAGGTGAAAAGCAATTCTTTATTTCCTCCACACTAGGAGAAGGATTAGGGCTGCTTTGTGGCCTGATTTGCACCTTTTTGGCCAGGAGGAGAGTTTCTTTGGATCATTTGGCTCTTGCTGGATGTGACAGCTGCCTCTGAGAGCTGTGTGGGTGCCTGAAGTGTCTGTTCAGGGAGCCCCAGCTCTTCATTGATTTTTCTGCTTTTTGAATTGTACAAATGAAGGAATCACATCACAACAATAAACACAATGTGGGGAGGGGGGGATAAATAATCTTGGTGCTTGGCAGGTCAGCTGAATGGGGCCAAGTGAAATGCAACAGGGATGAGAGCCAGGGGAAGGTCAAGTTTTGAAATCTCAGCTGGAGCTAAGTAAGATATTGGCTAACTGCATTCCAAAGCTCATAAAATGTTGATAGTGCTGAATGTTGGCTGGAATGCATCTCCTCCTCTCTGAGAGAGGGAACTGGTGCTTGCCTTGATCTTCCCTCCCCGGGGACATGCTCCTCAGGAGGAGAAGGGAGCCTGTCAAGTGGCTTGTTTTCCTCTCTGCCGGCAGGGCAGAGCTGCAGAGGTCGCTGGGGTTAAAAGCAGCAGCGAAAGCAAAGCTACCAGCAGAGCTTCGAGCCCCCGTGCTTTGATTGCCTAAGCTGGGCAGTGAGCTGGGATGGTTGCTTGGGAGAGGAGCTCTGGGCTCAGAGCCTCCCTGCTGGTTTGGAGGGTGTGAGTGCAGGTGCTTATCACCTCAGCTGGGCCTCGGTGTCTTCTGCGGTACAGGAAAGCACCCCCTGTGGGTCAGGTCTTGAAGTCTGCTATGGAGGAGGTACCATGAGGATGGGTGTTCCAGAGGAGATCTTTCACTGCAAGAGCTCAATAAGTCTTGAGGGTTCAGGCTGCTGAAGAAAACCTGATGATGGTGTCATGGCCAGTTTTCAGGCACTCAATCCAAGAAGGACATTGAAGTCCTGGAGTGTGTGAAGGGCCTGGAGAAGAGGGCTGGTGAGGAGTGGCTGAGGGAGCTGTTGTTGGTTGTTCATCCTGGAGAAAAGAAAGCAGAGGGGGTGAGACCCTCTGACTCTCTACAGCTTTGTGAAAGGAGGATGGAACCAGGTGGGGGTTGGTCTCTTTTTCTAGTAGCAAGTGATAGGAGGAGAGGAAATGGCCTCATTTTTCACCAGGGGATGTTTAGGTTGGGCAGTAGGTGAAATTTCTTCACTGAAAAGGTTCTCAAGCACTGGAGCAGACCGCCCAGGGAAATGGTTAAATCCCCATCCCTGGAGGCCCTCAAAAGAGGCAGAGGTGTGATGCTGAGGGACATGGTTTAGCCAACAGCCTTGGCAGAGTTAGAGAAGGGTTGGACTCAGTCTTAGAGGCCTTTTCCAAGTGGAATGATTCTATGATTCTCTGCCCTGGCAGAACCTACCAGCTCCCAGGAGAGGGCAGCTGGGTGCCCAGGGGTTTGCCGCGCGGCTCAGCTGCCGAAGAAGCTTTCGATGCTCCGGCTTCAAACCTTAGAGCCCACAAAGCTGCAGGCTGGGGCCTGAACCAACCTGCTGCTTCAGTAGAGAAAATATCAGTGCCCACCACGAAGGGGTGTTGGGAAGACCAGTCAGGGAACATTCGTGCTCTGCTTTGAAATGGGGAGGCTTTTGAAGTCGAGATTCACTGCTTTCCTTTTCCGTCTTCTTTGTTCCCTTCAGTGCTCTGTGAGGAGGGTGGCTCAGTGGTGTGCTGGTAGCAGGGTTTGATGGCCTCTTGCTCCCTGGGAGAATTAGATTCTCCCTCGATGGCTTCACTTCAAGGCAGCCTGCTCAATTGGTATTCTCTGGCTGGCATTTGCACTTGTACATAGTGCATTTTTATTCAAATGGTGGTATTGATTGGGGAAGGAGTAATGGAGAAAACAAATGAAAACAAATAAACACAGAAGATGTGCACTCAACTTTCTCAAGGTCTGGGACTGAAAGTCAAGGAACTGTCTGTGTCCTCCCCAGGAGCAGTGGTTGGTGAGGCAGTTGGTGCCTCCTTTATCAGTGTGGAGATTAAGATGCTTGCTGACAGCAAAGAGGGGAATAAATATGTGGATTCATGGAATGGTTTGGGTTGGAAGGGACCTTAATGATCATCTGGTTCCAACCTCCCTGCCGTGGCTAGGCACAGCTTCCACTAGATCTCATCCAACCTGGCCTTGAGGAGGCTCGGGGAGACCTTCTTGCTCTCTCCAACTCCCTGAAGGGAGGTTGTAGCCAGGTGGGGGTTGGTCTCTTCTCCCAGGCAAGCAGCACCAGAACAAGAGGACACAGTCTCAAGCTGTGCCAGGGGAGGTTTAGGCTGGAGGTGAGGAGAAAGTTCTTCCCAGAGAGAGTTGTTAGGCATTGGAATGTGCTGCCCAGGGTGGTGGTGGAGTCCCCATCCCTGGAGGTGTTCAAGAGGGGATTGGATGTGGCACTTGGTGCCATGGTTTAGTCATGAGGTGTTGGGTGACAGGTTGGACTTGATGATCTTTGAGGTCTCTTCCAACCTTATTGATTCTATGGAGCAGCTCCAGGGAGGGGCATCCACAACCTGCCTGGGCAATGAGTCCTAGTGATGGTGAGATGAGACAGCACAGCCAGCAAGGAGAAAATGCCCCCAAAGTGCTCCAAATATGTGTTCAAACCTGTCACAGGGAACTGTCTTCTCCTACATCAGATGTGACCTTCAGGTGGGCCAGGTGGACATTTTACCTGTGTCTTGTATGTGGCTCCTGCAAGGGTTTGCAAGTGATGGAGTACGCTGAGGGAGCTGGCCGGTTCCAGCTGACAAGATAATGAACTGCCAAATAAAGCATGGGGGAAAGGGAAATCCATGATAAATCCACCTCTCACACATGGCAGAGGAGACGGATAAACTCCCTTTCTCCTCCTGACAGTGGGATTTTTCTCTGCTGTGCCCACTGCAAGAGACGTGGCAGGGACAGAGGGATGCACAAGGAGGTTTACATCAGCACGGTGTGATTTGTGTCCTCCTGGAAGGCTGGGCATGGCTGGGGACAGAAAAGCTATCTCCAGCAGTTGGGTCCCTTCCTAGGGTTCTCACCTTTCAGTGTTGCTTAAATGCCTGTAACCATGAATTATGAAGGCACAGAATCACAAGATGGGTTGGGTTGGAAGGGACCTTAGGGATCATTTAGTTCCAACCCCCTGCCATGGGCAGGGACACCTCCTGCTAGCCCAGGATGCTCAAGGCCTCATCCAGCCTGACCTTGAACCCTTCCAAAGAGGGGCCATCCACAGCCTCCTTGGGCAACCTGTTCCAGTGTCTCCCCACCCTCACTGTCAAGAATTTCTTCTTCATCTCCAGTCCCAATCTGCCTTCTCTCAGCTCCAGCCCTTTGCCTTTTGTCTTGTCACTGCAAGCCCTTGTAAAAGGTCTCTCTGCAAAGCTACTGGTTCTTAAACTCCATTAAAGCTTTAATGGATGTGTGCAAATTAAGATCTTTGAGGTCTGTGCTAGCTGTGAGTCATTGCAGTGTAGGATTTCTGATCTCTCTGGATAAAGTCAACCCAATCTCTGGTACAGAGCCCTCTCTCCAGGGCCTGGGTAGTGAAGTCACCATCACTGGAAGTGTTTAAAGAGAGCCTGGATGAGGCACTCGGTGCCATGGTTGAGTTGATTAGATGGTGTTGGGTGATAGGTTGGACTTGGATGATCTCAGAGGTCTTTTCCAACCTGGTTAATTCTGTATTCTATTCTGGCTTGTCGCTACAAGCCCTTGTAAAAAGTCTCTCCTTCCCTTCAGGCTCTTGTTTCCCTCTTTTGGGGTGGGGAGGTCCTTCTCTTTCTCCCCTTGCTGCGTGGCAGCTGAAGCTGCTTCCCCAGCCAAATGCCACAAGGTGCAAATCAAACCCCAGCTCCCCAGCCCAGACTCTACTGCTGCTTCTGTTGCTCTCTCCATGTGATACAGTCTTAAATTTTCCCTGAGACCAGGTGAACACAAGTGCTGGTGAGACAGACTGGGGTTGGAGGAGAGTTTGGAGGTGCAGAGTTTGGGGTCAGCCCTCCGCACAGGCTGTGCTGCCAGTGCATTAGCAGAGAAGCGGGGCAGGAGATGAGGTGCAGCAGAAAAGCAATTTAGCAGGTGGGCTGTGGACTGGAATAATGAGGTTGGGGGCAGGCTGGTGCTGGGGTGTGCTGCTGGAGCCGAGCAGCCCCCGGAATGGTGCCATTAGGAGAGTCCCACAAAGCGTGGCAGAGCCGTGCTGCCCGTCCGGGGCGGGGGTCAGGCCGGCTCTCCGCTCTCCTCAGCCTTGCCCAGCAGCTCCTAAGAGGTTGGCCTTTTCATTTTCAGTGCACTCTCTCCCTCTCCCAACTCCTTTCTCCACGCCTGATTAATAAATCATGAAGTTTGCCCAAGACTCCCTCCGTCCCCACCCAAATACAAACATTCCCCCTCGCCGCCACCTTGCACCGAGCAGAGCTGCTCCCTCTGACAATCAATTACCCTCCGGAGATGAAATTATTGTTTAATGGCTTTTGGAACAGGCTCCTGCTCTGACATTCATCACAATCAATAATGCATCAGCGGGGACAAAAGAAATTACCTGCCTCCTGCTAAGTGAAAGAGTCCATTTGTATTCTGCACGGCCCCTTCACGCCCACTGAGCCGGCAACCACAGGTGGATCGCGCCGGCGGCGGGGAAGGCAGCTGGCTCTGGCTTGAACTCCTGCAAACTTTGCTTGCAACTCCTTCAGCTCTGCTTGTATGAGAAGGTTTGGGGGTGATTGAGAGGATGGAGGATGTCTAGGGGCTTGGGGTGCAGGTGAAGGTATGGTACAGGGCAGGATGTTGTAGAGCTACAGAAGGGTTTGTCTTGGAAGATGCCTTAAAGATCATCCAGTTCCGAGCCCCTGCTATGGGCAGGGACTCCTCCCCACTAGTCCAGGTTGCTCAAGGCCTCATCCAGCCTTGCCTTGAACATCTCCAGGGAGGGGACATCCACAACCCCCCTGGGCCACCTGTTCCAGTGTCTCCCCACCCTCACTCTAATGAATTTCTTTCTAATCTCCAGTCCAAATCTCGCCTCCTCACGCTTCAATCCATTGTCTCTCTTCCTGGCAGTACTAGCCCTTGTTAAAACTCTCTGGTAGCTTCCTTGTAGCCCCACTTCAGCTACTGGAAGGCTGCTCTTCCATCTTCCTGGAGCCTTCTCTTCTCCAGGCTGAACAACACCAACTCTCTCTGTGTGCCCCCATAGGAGATGTGGTCCAGCCCTCTGATCATCTTGGTGGTCTTGAGGGTAAGATGAAGATTTAGGTTGTGCCATGCTGAAAATGCAGCTGGGAGGGAAAGCCTCACTGCTGGACAGGGCAGGGTGAGGGGTGAGTATCACAGTATCAGTCAGGGTTGGAAGGGACCACAAGGATCAGCTAGTTCCAACCCCCCTGCCATGGGCAGGGACACCCCACACTAGATCAGGCTGCCCACAGCCTCATCCAGCCTGGGCTTAAACACCTCCAGGGATGGGGCCTCAACCACCTCCCTGAACAACCCATTCCAGGGCTTCACCACTCTCATGGGGAAGAACTTCCTCCTCCCCTCCAGCCTGAATCTCCCCACCTCCAGCTTCATTCCTTTCTCCCCAGTCCTATCACTACCTGATATCCTGAGAAGTCCCTCCCCAGCCTTCTTGAGTGCTGGAATGGAAGCACGCTGGAGGCACTGGGAGGGCTGTAAGGAGAGAGAAGACTGTAGTGGGTGAGCCAAGGCAGCAGACATCCCTGAGCAGCAGGATTAAGCTTGCCCCAGGCAAGCATCCTCTCACTGCAGGGATCACCGCGCTCCGTGGCTGGACTTTGGTCCTTATCTCCAATAAGTCAGGGAGCTGCTTTTGGTCTTTACTCAAAGCTAAGAGGGCAAAACGTCCTCGGAGGGTTAGCTGTGATCTATCTGACTCATGTGCCGAGATGTGGCGCGATAGCAGCGTGGCCCCGCGCCGGGGCCGGCGTGATCGATGCCTCCGCAATGAGCGACGTGGCTCTTCATGCGGCGGCAGCCAGCCACACGAGGTCCTCGGGCGCGGGGAGGGGGCGGGGGGGGGACACACACCGCTGGCTCCAGCCTGTGTTGCTGCAGCATTAGGGAGCAGTGCTGCATCCCAGTCATCCCAAAGAAACCAGCCGTTCCAGCAGGCTGGGTGTCTGCAGGGGGACGTTTGGGGGTTTATTGCCTTTGTCTTCAGATGAAAAGGCAAAACACTCCCTAGGCAGGGGATGGTCCTGCTGCTGCCTCCCTTAATGTGTGGTGCAGCAGACACGCTGGAGGGAAGGGATGCCATCCAGAGGGACCTGGACAGGCTGGAGAGGTGGGCACAAGCCAATCTCATGAGCTTCAACAAGACCAAGTGCAGGGTCCTGCAGCTGGGTCGAGGCAATCCCAGGCACAAATCCAGGCTGGGCAGGGACTGGCTGGAGAGCAGCCCTGAGGAGAGAGACTTGGGGGTGCTGGGGGAGGAGAAGCTCAACAGGAGCTCTCAATGTGCACTTGCAGCCCGGAAAGCCAATCAGATCCTGGGCTGCAGCAGGAGAAGTGTGGCCAGCAGGGCAAGGGAGGGGATTCTCCCCCTCTACTCAGCTCTGGTGAGACCCCACCTGGAGCCCTGCCTCCAGTTCTGGAGCCCCTGTTACAAGAGAGATATGGAGGTGCTGGAAGGTGTCCAGAGAAGGGCCACGAGGATGAGCAGAGGGCTGGAGCACCTCTCCTGTGAGGACAGACTGAAGGAGTTGGGGCTGTTCAGTCTGGAGAAGAGAAGGCTCTGAGGTGACCTCATTGTGGCCTTCCAGTATCTGAAGGGGGCTACAAGAAGGCTGGGGAGGGACTTCTCAGGATCTCAGGTAGTGATAGGACTAAGGGGGAATGGAATGAAGCTGGAGGTGGGGAGATTCAGGCTGGATGTGAGGAGGAAGTTCTTCCCCATGAGAGTGGTGAAGCCCTGGAATGGGTTGTCCAGGGAGGTGGTTGAGGCCCCGTCCCTGGAGGTGTTTAAGCCCAGGCTGGATGAGGCTTTGGCCATCCTGATCTAGTGGGGGTTGTCCCTGCCCATGGCAGGGGTTTGGAACTAGCTGATCCTTGTGGTCCCTTCCAACCCTGACTGATGCTATGATACTTTGAAGGTACCAGGTCTCCAGCAGCACCGGTTTGCCAGCACACAGTATCAGAACATGGTTTCAGTTGGAAAAGACCTCTAAGAACATCCCCCTGGAGGGGTTCATGGACAGGTTGGATGAGGCCTTGAGCTATCCTGTCTAGTGAAGGGTGTCCCTGTCTGTGACAGGAGGGTTGGAACTCAAAAATCTTTAAGGTCCCTTCCAACCCAAAACACTTTATGAATCTACAAATCACTGAGTCCAACCATCAGCCCAAACCCACCGTGTCCCAAAGTGCCATGGCCACGTTCCTTGAACACCTCCAGAGCTGGGCACTCCACCACCTCCCTGGGCAGCCTGTTCCAGTGCCTGACCTCTCTGGGAGCAAAGAATTTTTTCCTAATGTGTAGTCTGTTGCTTTGGAGGATCTCCTGGTGATTAGGTAGCACTCTCAAGTGGCTGTCCCAATTAGTGATGACGTGGGGAGCCTCATCAGCTCAATGCCTTGAACACCACTTGCATTAAAACCTCTTGATTGCTATTGTTTGGTTTCTGTTTTCCCACCCCAGCTGCTGTTTTACCTGAAGCTTAACTGTAGGAGCCAGGAACAGGGAGGTGATGGAGCAGGTGGAACCAAATGTGGTGGGCAAGCTGCCTGGGGTCCTGTTCCCTTCTCAGATTCCTTCTTTTGTTTCTTGCCAAAGAGCACCTTTGATAGAGAGCCTCTTCCCATGGAGTCTGCGGGTTTGGCAGCTTCTAGGGCTTCCCAGGACATAAACTGGTTCCCCCTGGGAGATGGTGAGCACTTAATATCTCCATCTCCCTAGCTTGGCACTTGCCTTGGCTCGTTGTGGGGATCTTTGCTGCTGGTTTCAGTCCATGGGCACCTTGCATCAAAGATATGAGTCTTGCAGAGCATCCTGTACAGCATCAGTGCTGTGTGGTCCTGAGCCACAGCCACTTGTGCAAGGGGAGGGTTGCAGAACAGTAGGAGAAACTTGGCTCTGAAGGTGCTGGAGGCCTGGAGGAGGCTGTTCAGAGAGGTGATGGAGTTCTTCTCTGGAGAGATTCCAAACATTTGATCCTGGGCAAGCTGCTGTGGGTGGCCCTGTGTGATAGGACACTGCTTTAGCAGAGGATTTGGACTGGATGATGCTCAGAGGTCCCTGTGTGGTAGGACACTGTGCTTTAGCAGAGGGGTTGGACTGGATGATGCTCAGAAGTCCCTGTGTGATAGGACACTGTGCTTTAGCAGAGGATTTGGACTGGATGATGCTCAGAGGTCCCTGTGTGGTAGGACACTGTGCTTTAGCAGAGGATTTGGACTGGATGATGCTCAGAGGTCCCTGTGTGGTAGGACACTGTGCTTTAGCAGGGGGTTGGACTGGATGATGCTCAGAGGTCCCTGTGTGGTAGGACACTGTGCTTTAGCAGAGGGGTTGGACTGGATGATGCTCAGAGGTCCCTTCCAACCACCACTGTGCTGGCATTTGGTGACTGTGGTGCAGCGATTTGGGTTAAAGAGAAGCCTGTCTGGGCCAGTTTTATTTAGGTCCCCAAACTGGCTCCTTCCTGCAGGTGGGATGAGCAAAGAGGTTCACCACCTTGTTTTGGAGTGGAGTCTGATGCATCAGAGGCTGGCTGAAAGGCGGCTGATCAAAAGCCAGCACTTGCTGTGCAATTCCCAGGCGGCAGCGAGAGCGAGGAGCGAGCAAACACTGAGCCCGGGGGCAAAAAACCAGGGAGAGGAGGAGACAAGAGAGGCAAACAACGTTCACACCAGCACCGTGTTTAGCTGTAATCTAACATGACTTTCCCCTCTGCTGGCAGAGGGGTGCAGATGATGTTAACATTCATTATCATGTCATATTCCATCGGCTGCCAGAGCGCGTTAGGCTGCCTCCTGTAAGGCACCCGCCGCTGACAAGCTCGCGCTGCGCCTCCGCCGCGTCGCGGCGAGCTGCTGGGGTTGGGAGGTCGTGGATACAAACCTAATGAGTGTCATTCCCCTGGGGATGCAGCTGCCTGGGATGGCTCCTTTGTAGGAATGGATTCCTAGTAACAGTGGAAAGATAAGCAGGGTGCAGCAGGGGAGAGGAGGCCGAGTGGGTGCCAGCAGGGGGCGCTAGCGGAGCGAAGCAGGGGTGGGGTGGTGGTGGTGCAGGAGTTGGATTCCTGAGGATCAGAAACCCAGGGATGGTGGCTGGGAAATTCCAGCTGCAGTCCTGGAAGAATCATAGTGGAATCAAGGTCTCCCCTGAGCCTCCTCTTCTCCAGACTAAGCAACCCCAGCTCCCTCAGCCTTTCCTCATAGGTCTTCAATCTGAAGACATTTCTTCTCTTTCCCACTCAAAACTTCCTGATGATTGAAATGAATTCCCAAGGGAGAGGGAGAATCTCTTCTTCTGGTTAGGTCACACCTTGAGTCCTGTGTCCAGTTCTGGGCTCCTCAGCTTAGGAAAGATGTTGAGTTGCTGGAAGGTGTCCAGAGAAGGGCAAGAAAGCTGGGGAGGGGTCTGGAGCACAGCCCTGTGAGGAGAGGCTGAGGGAGCTGGGGTTGCTTAGCCTGGAGAAGAGGAGGCTCAGGGGACACATTATTGCTGTCTCCAACTCCCTGAAGGGAGGTTGTAGCCAGGAGGGGGTTGGTCTCTTCTCCCAGGCAACCAGCAGCAGAACAAGAGGACACAGTCTCAAGCTGTGCCAGGGGAAGCTCAGGCTGGATGTTAGGAGGAAATTTTTCCCAGAGAGAGTTGTTATCCATTGGAATGTGCTGCATGGGGAGGTGGTGGAGTCAGCATCCCTGGAGGTGTTTAGGAAGAGCCTGGATGAGGCTTTTGGTGCCATGGTTTAGTTGATCAGATGGTGTTGGGTGAGAGGTTGGACTCGATGATCTCAAAGGTCTTTTCCAAGCTGGTTAATTCTATTCTCTTCTCCTCTGAGAGAGCTTCATGTTCTTTTTTTGGCTGCTATAAAAATATTGTTTCCCTTTGGGCTTGCTGTGAGGGTGATTTCTGGGAGAGGACTTGCTAAATGATTCTGGATTCCACACAATTAAATTTGGAGTTCAGCAGGATAATAAAGTTGCAGCTCCTGCCAGAAATAGCTGTTGCAGTTGAGATGGAATTGGATCCCTCTGGTTTGAGTTCTTCTAGTTTCCTGATGTTGGTCTAGAATGGTAGGGGTTGGAAGGGATCTCTGCAGATCATTGAATCCAACCCCCCTGCCAAAGCAGGGTCACCTAGGGCAGGCTGCACAGGAACATATTCAGGTGGGTTGTGAGAGTCTCCAGAGATGGAGACTCTCTGGGCAGCCTGCTCCAGGGCTCCAACACCCTCACAGTAAAGATGTTTGCCCTCATGTTGAGGTGGAACTTCTTGTGTTCTAGTTTGTATCCATTGTCTCTTGTCCTATCACAATGCAGCCCTGGAAAGAGCCTGGGTTGCTCTTCTTGTTCCCCACCCCTCAGATACTTGTAAGCAGTCATAAGATCTCCTCTCAGTCTTCTCCAGGCTCAAGAGTCTCTCAGCCTCTCATCCTCATGCAGATGTTCCAGTCCTTTCACCATCCTTGTAGCCTCTGTTGGACACACTCTAGTAAATCCCTGTCTCTCTTGAACCAGAGAGCCCAGAACTGGACACAATATTCCTGATGTGATCTCACCAGGGCAGAGTGGAGAGCGAGGAGAGCTGTCCTCAGTCTGCTGCCCATGCTCTTCTTGATGCACCCCAGGATACCATTTGCCTTCTTGGCCACAAGAGCACATTGCTGTCCTGTGGATAACTACTTGTCCTTTAGGACTCCCAGGTCGTTCTCCATGGTGCTGCTTTCTAGCAGGTCAACCCCTTATCTGTACTGGTGCATGAGGAAACTGTTTTGGAGTGAGCTCTATTCAGGTCCCTGTGGTGTTGTCTCTGTGCTCAGAGAGGCAAATGTGTGCTTGCAAAGGGAGGAAAAACCTCATTTGCTCCCTGTGCAGCAGGCACTAGGCAGTGAAACTCCTTTTATTCCCTCAGGTCAAATTTAATCCCAGCAAGAGAGGGAGCAAATCTCTGGAGTTTGCTGCACAGATGTTATCCCCTGGCGTGTTTTCTGTGGCCATGCACTGACAAGCTGACACTGCACCCACCCAGGCACTCTCTCTGCTCCTTGCCTGCCTGTTCCCTCTTGCCCTGGAAAACTTCTCCCACTTCCTTCAACCTAAAGCACACCTGGTGTACTGCCTCCAGTTCCGGAGCCCCTATTACAAGAGGGATCTGGAGGTGCTGGAAGGTGTCCAGAGAAGGGCCACGAGGATGAGCAGAGGGCTGGAGCACCTCTCCTGTGAGGACAGACTGAAGGAGTTGGGGCTGTTGAGTCTGGAGAAGAGAAGGCTCAGAGGTGACCTCATTGTGGCCTTCCAGTATCTGAAGGGGGCTACAAGAAGGCTGGGGAGGGACTGCTCAGGATCTCAGGTAGTGATAGGGCTAGGGGGAATGGAGTGAAGCTGGAGGTGGGGAGATTCAGGCTGGAGGTGAGGAGGAAGTTCTTCCCCATGGGAGTGGTGAAGCCCTGGAATGGGTTGTCCAGGGAGGTGGTTGAGGCCCCGTCCCTGGAGGTGTTTAAGCCCAGGCTGGATGAGGCTGTGGCCAGCCTGATCTAGTGTGGGGTGTCCCTGCCCGTGGCAGGGGGTTGGATCTAGCTGATCCTTGTGGTCCCTTCCAACCCTGACTGATACTATGATACTAGAAGGGCAAGAAAGCTGGGGAGGGGTCTGGAGCACAGCCCTGTGAGGAGAGGCTGAGGGAGCTGGGGTTGCTTAGCCTGGAGAAGAGAAGGCTCAGGGGAGACCTTCTTGCTGTCTACAACTCCCTGAAGGGAGGTTGTAGCCAGGTGGGGCTTGGTCTCTTATCCCAGACAGCCAGCACCAGAAGAAGAGGTCGTAATCTCAAGCTGTCTCTCAAGGGTTTGGGCTGGATGTTAGGAAGAAGTTCTTCCCAGCAAGAGAGATTGGCCATTGGAGTGTGCTGCCCAGGGAGGTGGTGGAGTCCCCATCCCTGGAGGTGTTTAGGAAGAGCCTGGATGAGGCACTTGGTGCCATGGTTGAGTTGATTAGATGGTGCTGGGTGACAGGTTGGACTCAATGATCTCAAAGGTCTTTTCCAACCTGGTTTATTCTATTCTATTCTATTCTATTCAACCAGCTTTGCTCTGGCTCCCTATTGATTGACTCGGTGATTAAGCTGTTGAATTGCTGCTGCCATATTTGTAGTGTCTAACTGTCATTTTTCTCCCAAGATCTTAAAAGGATTTTTTTTTGTTGTTTTTAATATCTGTCAGCTATATCCTGCGTATTTGCTCCTAATAATCAATATTGATTTTCTCATGCTGCAGTCCATCCTGGTGCCAGCCCATATTTGTTGTAAGATTAGAATCTCGATGAGCTGATAAAAATAAAGCACATATTCCCCTCATGCATGGATGCAGAAATACCCTGTTAAGATAATCATGTTCCTTCTGATGGAGTAAAAACCTGAGTGAGGCTCTGCAGCAGCCACAAAAAAAACACCTCACTCTGGCCATCTTACTCTTAAGGTCATTAATAGAATAGAATAGAATAGAATAGAATAGAATAGAATAGAATAGAATAGAATAGAATAGAATAGAATAGAATAAACCAGGTTGGAAGAGGCCTTTGAGATCATTGAGTCCAACCTGTCACCCAGCACCATCTGATCAACTAAACCATGGCACCAAGCACCCCATCCAGTCTCTTCCTAAACATCTCCAGGGATGGGGACTCCACCACCCCCTGGGCAGCACATTCCAATGGCCAATTCCTCTCTTTGGGAAGAACTTTCTCCTCACCTACAGCCTATGCTTCCCCTGGCACAGCTTGAGACTGTGTCCTCTTGTTCTGGTGCTGGTTGCCTGGGAGAAGAGACCAACCCCCTCCTGGCTACAACCTCCCTTCAGGGAGTTGGAGAGAGCAAGAAGGTCTCCCCTGAGCCTCCTCTTCTCCAGGCTAAGCAACTCCAGCTCCCTCAGCCTCTCCTCACAGGGCTGTGCTCCAGACCCCTCCCCAAGCCTTCTCTGGACACATTCAAGTGTCTCAATGTCCTTCTTAAATTGAGGAGCCCAGAACTGGACACAGGACTCAAGGTGTGGCCTAACCAGTACAGAGTACAGGGGCAGAATGACTTCCCTTCTCCTGCTGACCACACTCTCTCTAATCCAGGCCAGGATGCCATTAGCCTTCTTGGCTACTTGGGCACACTGCTGGCTCCTGTTCAGCTGCTGTCAATCACTACCCCCAGGTCCCTTTCTGCCTGGCTGCTCTCCAGCCACTCTGACCCCAGCCTGTAGCACTGCCTGGGGTTGTTGTGGCCAAAGTGCAGCCCCCAGCACTTGGACTTGTTGAATGCCATCCTGTTGGACTCTGCCCATCTGTCCAGCCTGGCAAGGTCCCTCTGCAGAGCTGTGCTACCCTCTAACAGATCAGATCCTGTCCCTAGCTTCTTGTTGTCTGCAAATTTACTGATGATGGACTCCATTCCTTCATCTAGATCATCAGTAAAGATATTGAACAGGATGGGGCCCAACACTGATCCTTGGGGCACACCACTGGTGCCTGGCTGCCAGCTGGCTGTGGCACCATTCACCACCACTCTCTGGGCTCAGCCTCTAGCCAGTTCCTAACCCAGCTCAGAGTGCTGCTGTCCAAGCCAGGGGCTGACAGCTTGGCCAGGAGTTTGCTGTGTGGGACAGTAAGTATCAAAGGCCTTGCTGGAGTCCAGGTAGACTCCATCCACAGCCTGCCCCACATCCAGCAGGCAGTCACCTGAGCGCAGAAGGAGATGAGGTTGGTGAGGCAGGACCTGCCCTTCCTCAATCCATGCTGGCTGGGCCTGATCCTTTGGCCATCCTGCAGGTGTGCTGTAGTTGATGCTGGATGGGTTTGGGGTTTGTTTTTTCTTCAGGAATCTGAAAACTTTTTAGTGGTGTTGGTGAGAGGATGGTAGGCTTTGCCTGGGGACAAGCTCCTGCTGCCGAGCGAGGAAAGAGTCCTGCTGTAAAGAGAGGCTGCAGAGAGAACATTAAAACAAAAGCTGGATTGAGTGTGACTGAAAATGTGCCAAAGAAAATACAGGTTTGTGCCCCAAAACTGTTGGGAGAAGTTAAAAATGAAGTCAATTTCCCTCCTTCCCCCCCCCCCCTCCCCTCCGTTTTTCTTAACAGGGGACTGCCAGATAAGATGCTTCAAATCGGCTTAGTGAATTATAAACCATCGACATTTGGAAGCAGGACACTTGGCTTTGAAGTGAAATGCTGAGATTTGTCATCCTGACATTTCCCAGTTGGTTTCTCTGTGTGTTTGTGTATATATATATATATATATATATATATATATGTTTGATATTATTTTTGGTTCTGGGTAACTTTCTGCACACCTGGTAAAAAGACAGAAGGGAGAATCTCCTTCTATGATCAGGTGACCCGCCTGGTGGATGTGGGGAGGCCTGTGGATGTGGTCTATCTGGACCTCAGCAAGGCCTTTGACACCGTCCCCCACAGCAAACTCCTGGCCAAGCTGGCAGCCCATGGCTTGGACAGGATCACACTGTGTTGGGTTAGGAACTGGTTGGAGGGCCGAGCCCAGAGAGTGGTGGTGAATGGTGCCACATCCAGCTGGCGGCCAGTCACTAGTGGTGTGCCCCAGGGATCAGTGCTGGGCTCCATGCTCTTCAACATCTTTATTGGTGATCTGGATGAGGGCATTGAGTCCATCATCAGTAAATTTGAGATGACACCAAGCTGGGGGCAGGAGTTGATCTGCTGGAGGGCAGAGAGGCTTTGCAGAGGGACCTTGACAGGCTGGGCAGGTGGGCAGAGGCCAAGGGCATGAGATTGAACACATCCAAGTGGCAAGGGCTGCACATTGGCCACAGCAACCCCAGGCAGTGCTACAGGCTGGGGTCAGAGTGGCTGGAGAGTGGCCAGGCAGAGAGGGACCTGGGGGTGCTGGTTGATTGTAGGCTGAACATGAGCCTGCAGTGTGCACAGGCAGCCAAGAAGGCCAATGGCATCCTGGCCTGCATCAGGAAGAGTGTGGCCAGCAGGAGCAGGGAGGTCATTCTGCCCCTGTACACTGCACTGGTTCAGCCACACCTTGAGTCCTGTGTCCAGTTCTGGGCCCCTCAGTTTAGGAAGGAGGTTGTCTTGCTGGAGCGTGTCCAGAGGAGGGCAACAAAGCTGGTGAGGGGTTTGGAACACAAGCCCTATGAGGAAAGGCTGAGGGAGCTGGGGTTGCTTAGCCTGGAGAAGAGGAGACTGAGGGGTGACCTTATTGCTCTCTACAACTACCTGAAGGGAGGTTGTAGCCAGGCAGAGGTTGGCCTCTTCTCCCAGGCAGCCAGTACCAGAACAAGAGGACACAGTCTCAAGCTGTGCCAGGGCAGGTTTAGGCTGGAGGTGAGGAGAAAGTTCTTCCCAGCAAGAGGAATTGGCCACTGGAATGTGCTGCCCAGGGAGGTGGTGGAGTCACCATCCCTGGAGGTGTTTAGGAAGAGCCTGGATGAGGCCCTGTGGCCTGCTCCTGCTGGCCACACTGAAGACATTTCTCCTCTTTCCCACTCAAAGCTTCCTGATGATTGAAATTAATTCCCAAGGGAGAGGCAGAATCTCTTTTCCTCTGAGAGAGCTTCATGTTCTTTTTTGGCTGCTATAAAAATATTGTTTCCCTTTGGGCTTGCTGTGAGGGTGATTTCTGGGAGAGGACTTGCTAAATGATTCTGGATTCCACACAATTAAATTTGGAGTTCAGCAGGATAATAAAGTTGCAGCTCCTGCCAGAAATAGCTGTTGCAGTTGAGATGGAATTGGATCCCTCTGGTTTGAGTTCTTCTAGTTTCCTGATGTTGGTCTAGAAGGGTAGGGGTTGGAAGGGATCCCATCCTGTATCAGGAACAGTGTGGCCAGCAGGAGCAGGGAAGTCATTGTGCCCTGTGCTCAGCACTGGTTAGGCCACACCTGGAGTCCTGTGTCCAGTTCTGGGCCTCCTCAGTTTAGGAAAGATGTTGAGATGCTGGAAGGTGTCAACAGAGGAGCAACAAAGCTGGGGAGGGGTCTGGAGCACAGCCCTGTGAGGAGAGGCTGAGGGAGCTGGGGTTGCTTAGGCTGGAGAAGAGGAGGCTCAGGGGAGACCTTCTTGCTCTCTAGAGCTCCCTGAAGGGAGGTTGTAGCCAGGTGGGGTTTGGTCTCTTCTCCCAGGCAGTCTCAAGCAGTGCCAGGGGTGGTTCAGGCTGGATGTTAGGAAGAACTTCTTCACACAAATAGTGATTGGCCACAGGAATGTGCTGCCCAGGGAGGCGGTGAAGTCTCCATCCCTGGAGGTGTTTAGGAAGAGCCTGGATGGGGTGCTGGGTGCCGTGGCTTAGTTGATGGGATGGTGTTAGGCTGATAGGTTGGACTTGATTATCTCAAAGGTCTTTTCCAACCTGGTTAATTCTATTCTTTTGTAAGAGATCTCTGCAGACCACTGAATCCAACCCCCCTGCCAAAGCAGGGTCACCTAGGGCAGGCTGCACAGGAACACATCCAGGTGGGTTTTGAAAGTCTCTTGAATGGAGACTCTCTGGGCAGCCTGCTCCAGATATTGGTCTAGAATGGAGGGACCAGAGCACAAAATAGGGAACACCACAGGGCCTGGGAAAGGTTTTGGGGAGTAAAACTGCTTGGAGGTCTTTCTAATTCCTCCCAGTTATGCATTTGTTGTTTGGTTTTAAAACCTCTTCCACCAGAGGAGGTGCAGCTGTTGCCTGCAGGGTATGTTTGGACTTGGTCCTTCCTTGATGCTTGCTCCTCATCACCCCCTTTCTGTGTGCTCTTGGCCAGGGGCTGGGATTTGTCTCCTCCCCTTATGCTTTCCAAAGCAAGCTAAAGAGGTGAATGTGCACGAAGAGAAGGCTTGAGGCTTGCATTATGCACCAAAGAGTGACTTAAAGAATGAAAAGAAAAACCCCAAAATAAAATAAATGAAACTGAGGAGAGAAGGAAAATTAAACATCAAAAGAAATGAAAAGGCAGCAAAAGACAAAGCGGAGTTCTGCTTCTCAAGCGTCTTTTGTGGCTCTCTCTGCACATCCCACTTGGATTTCCTCTTGGTTTGGGGGCTGGAGGAGGAGGGCAGCAAGCTGCAGCTGAGCAAAGCTGAGCCGAGGATGCTTCATATGGTAATAACCTCTCCTGAGAGTCCCCCAGCGCCGTGCACATGAAAGCCCTGCCCCTGGCGCTGCTGATTATACAGCCCCTAATTGTCTCCCATGTCTGCTCTCAACATAAATACTGGAGAAGAGAGAAACCTACATACTGTTTGCTGAGCTGGCCAGGCCAGCCAAGAGCCTAAAATAAACCCCTGCTACACTTGGGAAGGGAGACTTGGGTACTAGAGCTGGGCTCGGCCCATCCCTGGGCTCACTGAGGCAGGGCTGCTGGTGCTGAAGCTCTCCCCAGCCTGGCGCCTGCAGGGACAGGCCCTTATGTTTGGGTTAGTTTTGGGTAAAGCTTCAGCTTAGCTGCATGTGCTCAATAAAGCTTTTAGTTCAATACCTCTTAATGCTAAGCCTCAGTGTATTAACTCAGGACTTCCCTGTGATCGGGGCATAAACATGGAGCAGCTCTTGCTGCAGAGACACCACTGGGTGCTGCCCTTAACAGAGCATCAGAGCAGGAGGCAGCTGCTTCTCTCCCTCTGGATGCTGTCAGGTAGTGAAGTTGTCCATTTGCTCTGCCTTGTGTCTGGGACCATTTGCAGTGTGAAGAGGACCAGAACAGAATCACAGAGTGGTTTGTTAGCACCGTAGAACTGTCGAAGGTTTGACTTGGAAAGGACCTTTCAAGGTCATCCAGTCCAACCCCCCTGTGGTCTTCGGGGTCATCTGCAGCTAGAGCAGGCTCCTCAGAGCCCCAGAGATCCTGACCTGGCATGCTTCCAGGGATGGGGCATCTCCCACCTCTGTGGGCAGCCTGGAACAGGCTCTCACCACTCTTCCTGTAAAATGTTTCTACCTTCTCTCCAACCTGAGTCTCCCTCTTTTAGTTCAGACCATCACTCCTTGTCCCCTCCTAACAGCTCCTGCTCAAAAGTCTGTCCCCAGCGTTCTTATCAGTCCCTTTAAGTAACTAAAGACCACCACAAGATCTCCCTGGAGCCTTCTCTTCTTCAGGCTGAACAAACCCAACTCTTTCAGCCCTGCCTCATAGCAGAGGGCTTCCAGCCCTCCCAGCATTTCTGTGGCCTTCTCTGGCCCTGCTCCAACAGGTCCTTGTCTCTGCTGTGCTGAAAACTCCAATGCTGGCCCCAGCACTGCAGATGGAGTCTCAGCAGAGCAGAGGGGCAGAATCCCCTCTCTGCCCCAGCTGCCTATGGCATGGCTGGGGCTGGGTTGGAAGCACTTGATGCTGCCTCTTAGTCCATCTTTGCACCCCTCAGCACCCCCGCAGTCCTCCTTCTTGGGGCTGCTCTCCAGTCCTTCATCCTTAGCCTGGATTGATGTCAGGGATTGCCCTGACCCATGTGCAGTATCTGGTACTTGGCCTTGTTGAACCTCATGACTTTCACATAGACATGCTTCTCCAGCCTGTCCAGATCCCTCTGGATGATCCTGTCCTTCAGGTGTGGCAGCTGCACCACTCAGCTTCGTGTTGTCTCCCATCTCCCTTAGGGTGCACTCAATCCTATTGTCTGTGTCCTTGATGAAGACATTAAACAGCACTGGAGGCAAACACATGGTGTTAAAAACCACTGGTCAAAGGTTTAGGAGTCACCTTTATGTTCTTGATCTCTCTGCAATATCCCCAAGATGTTTTGTACCACCCATCTCCCATCATAGAACCAGAGAATGGTTTGGGTTAGAAGTGACCCTAAAGACCAGCCAGTTCCCACCCCCTGCCATGGACAGGGACACTTCCCTCCAGGCCAGCTTGCTCAAGGCCTCATCCAACCTGGCCTTGAAAACCTGCAGGGTGGGGACATTCCAGTTCTGGGCCCCTCAGTTTAAGAAAGCTATTGAGAGACTTGAAGGTGTCCAGAGAAGGGCAACGAGGCTGGGGAGGGGTCTGGAGCACAGCCCTGTGAGGAGAGGCTGAGGGAGCTGGGGTTGCTTAGCCTGCAGAAGAGGAGGCTCAGGGGAGACCTTCTTGCTCTCTACAACTCCCTGATGGAGGTTGTAGCCAGGTGGGGATTGGTCTCTTCTCCCAGGCAAGCAGCACCAGAACAAGAGGACACAGTCTCAAGCTGTGCCAGGGGAAGTTTAGGCTGGAGGTGAGGAGAAAGTTCTTCCCAGCAAGAGATTGGCCATTGGAATGTGCTGCCCAGGGAGGTGGTGGAGTCCCCATCCCTGGAGGTGTTCAGGAGGGGATTGGATGTGGCACTTGGAGCCATGGTTTAGTTAGTCAGGAGGTGTTGGGTGCTAGGTTGGACTTGATGAGGTCTCTGAGGTCTTTTCCAACCTTATTGTTTCTATGATTCATTCCACGATCTCCCTGGGCAACCTGCTCCAGGGGGAATGCCCTAGCTGCCTCCTCCCTTTTGGGTCTCCTCTGCAAGCACCCAGCCAGCTGCTCAGCTCCATGTGACAAATCTTGCAGGCAAAGTGCTGCTCTCACGTTGTGTGCCTTTGCAAAGGAGCAATTTATCAGAGTGATTTTTCCCCTCATTAAGGCAAATTAAGGCCACAAAGCTGGCAGTGGAAGGGGAGAAGAGGGAAAGGGGAGGGGGGGGAGAAAGATCAAAATTGGTCTTCATGAAATATTTATTAAAAACAGCCATTGTAATAAATATTTGAAACCTGGTTATTAGAGTTAAATCAGATCAATGTCAAGTGTGTGTTCCACATGGGCTCTTGTGCTAATTGGGGGCAGGGGGCTGCAGACCTTTCACACCAGGGGGTCAGCTGGTGCTGGCTGCCCAGCACTGATGGTGATGCTTCACTTTTGGAGCTTGAGAGCAATGCCTAAAGTGCAGGAGCTGAGAGAAATGGAAGGAGAGGCAGTCCCAGGGCTTGGGGCTGTTCAGCCTGGGGAAAAGAAGGCTCCAGGAAGACCTTAGAGAGGCCTTCCGGTACCTGAAGGGGGCTGCAGAACAGCTGGAGAGGGGCTTTCTGCAAGGGCTTGTAGTAATAGGACAAGGGGCAAGGGATTGAAGCTTGAGAAGGGCAGGTTTAGACTGGAGATTAGGAAGAATGTGTCCAGAGAAGGGCCATGAGGATGAGCAGAGGGCTGGAGCACCTCTCCTACGAGGACAGACTGAAGAAGTTGGGGCTGTTCAGTCTGGAGAAGAGAAGGCTCTGAGGAGACCTAATTGTGGCCTTCCAGTATCTGAAGGGGGCTACAAGAAGGCTGGGGAGGGACTTCTCAGGATCTCAGGTAGTGATAGGACTGGGGAGAAAGGAATGAAGCTGGAGGTGGGGAGATTCAGGCTGGAGGGGAGGAGGAAGTTCTTCCCCATGAGAGTGGTGAAGCCCTGGAATGGGTTGTCCAGGGAAGTGGTTGAGGCCCCGTCCCTGGAGGTGTTTAAGCCCAGGCTGGATGAGGCTGTGGCCATCCTGATCTAGTGTGGGGTTGTTCCTGCCCATGGCAGGGGGTTGGAACTGGATGATCCTTGTGGTCCCTTCCAACCCTGACTGGTTCTGTGATTCTAAGAAATTCTAGCCAGTGAGGGTGGGGAGAGACTGGCACAGGTTGCCCAGGGAGGCTGTGGATGTCCCTTCCCTGGAGGTGTTGAAGGCTGGATTGGATGAGGCCTTGAGCAACCTGAGCTGGTGGGAGGTGTCCCTGCCCATGGCAGGGGGTTGCAACTAGCTGATCTTGAAGGTCCCTCCCAACCCAACCTACAAATCCCTGCTCTGACTGTAACCCCTAGGTAGGCTGATGATTATTTTCCAATTGGATATAAGCACTGTGGGGTGAGACAATTATCCCTGAGGAGAAGTAAAGTGACGGCTTGTGCTTCAAACCAGCCATCTCCACACCATGCAAATCAAGGGAATAAATCTCCAAAGTGGGCTAATAATGCAGGCAGTAAAATGAATATTGATTATTGGAAGAGTGGGTAGGGGGCAGTGAGAGTGGTTGTGAGGTGAAGCTGAGGTGGTTGTGGAGAGCTGGTGTTGGAGTGCTGAGCTGTGTGTGGGGATGAGGGGTTTTTCCTGGGGGATACATGTGAGGGTTGGCTCTTTCTCCAGACCTTTGGCTCAATGCTCAAACCTCTAAGGGATGGTGGAGTGGAGGAAGGGACTCAGAAGGCTCACTAGGCTTCACTAGTGGTGTCCTCCAGGGATCAGTGCTGGGCCCCATCCTGTTTAATATCTTCCTTGATGATCTGGATGAGGGAATTGTGTCAGGCATCAGTAGATTTGCAGATGACACCAAGATGAGAGCAGGAGTTGATCTGTTAGAGGGTAGGAGAGCTCTGCAGAGGGACCTTGGACAGATGGGCTGAGTCCAACAGGATGGCACTGAAAAAGTCTAAGTGCTGGGTGCTGCACTTTGGCCACAACAACCCCAGGCAGAGCTACAGGCTGGGGGCAGAGTGGCTGGAGAGCAGCCAGGCAGAAAGGGACCTGAGGGTAGTGATTGACAGCAGCTGAACATGAGCCAGCAGTGTACCCAGGTGGCCAAGAAGGCCAATGGCATCCTGGCCTGCATGAGGAATAGTGTGGCCAGCAGGAGCAGGGAGGTCATTGTGCCCTGTGCTCAGCACTGGTTAGGCCACACCTTGAGTCCTGTGTCCAGCTCTGGGCTCCTCAGTTTAAGAAGGACATTGAAACACTTAAAGGTGTCCAGAGAAGGGCAACGAGGCTGGGGAGGGGTCTGGAGCACAGCCCTGTGAGGAGAGGCTGAGGGAGCTGGGGTTGCTTAGCCTGGAGAAGAGGAGGCTCAGGGGAGACCTTCTTGCTCTCTTCAACTCCCTGAAGGGAGGTTGTAGCCAGGAAGGGGTTGGTCTCTTCTCCCAGGCAAGCAGCACCAGAACAAGAGGACACAGTCTCAAGCTGTGCCAGGGGAAGTTTTGGCTAGAGGTGAGGAGAAAGTTCTTCCCAGAGAGAGTTGTTAGCCATTGGAATGTGCTGCCCAGGGAGGTGGTGGAGTCCCCATCCCTGGAGGTGTTCAAGAGGGGATTGGATGTGGCACTTGGAGCCATGGTTTAGTTAGTCAGGAGGTGCTGGGTGACAGGTCGGACTTGATGATCTCTGAAGTCTTTTCCAGCCTTGTTGATTCTGTGGTGGGTTGGAGTTTCTCCACTTCTACAGTGGGAACTAAGGGAAGCTTCTCAGAGGGAGTCCTGCAGAGGGCATACCCCAAACATTTGAGCATCTCAGCTGCTTTTCCTCAGGCTGTTGATGTCTGGAGGAAAAAAAAATAATTAAAGGAAAAAAAAAGAGTCCTGAGAGTGTCAGTTATTAACAGCTGGAGCCTTTGGTTCAGCTAACCTTTATGTCTGAAACATCCTTTATATTCATTAGAAAGCCAAAAAGCAATAAAAGCTTGCAAGGGAGGGTGAAACACTTGGTTAAATCCCAGGTCTGCTGCTTCTCTTTCTCCCCCTTTCTTGCAAGAGCTGCTGGAGCTGGAGCTGCCTTGTAGCTGGTGCTCAGGGGGAGGTGGGCACACTGCCTTGAATGGGTAGGGTGGGGACAAGGACATCCTTTGCTTTGCTTGCAAACCTACTCCTGCCTCATAACTTGCCCAAGGCCATTTAGTGTTTCTCCAGCCTTGGAGGTGCTTCTTTAATGCATAATTATTCAGAGACTGGTGGTAATTATTTAATGTATAATTATTCAGAGACTAGTGGGAGCATAAAGCATGCTAAGCAGCTGGACAGGCACCCAGGAGCTGCTGCCATCAAGCTCCTGGCTCCTCATCAGCCCAATTCTGCTCCTCCCTTGCAGGCAGAGGGGTTGGGAAAGGAGGATCCTGGTGTCAGCTCAGCTTCTTCCCAGTGTGGACACTGAGACACTTGAATGTGTCCAGAGAAGGGCAACGAGGCTGGGGAGAGGCCTCGAGCACAGCCCTGTGAGGAGAGGCTGAGGGAGCTGGGGTTGCTTAGCCTGCAGAAGAGGAGGCTCAGGGGGAGACCTTCTTGCTCTTTACAACTCCCTGAAGGGAGGTTGTAGCCAGGTGGGGGTTGGTCTCTTCTCCCAGGCACCCAGCACCAGAACAAGGGGACACAGCCTCAAGCTGTGCCAGGGGAAGTTGAGGCTGTAGGTGAGGAGAAAGTTCTTCCCAGAGAGAGTTGTTAGCCAGTGGAATGTGCTGCCCAGGGAGGTGGTGGAGTCCCCATCCCTGGAGGTGTTCAAGAGGGGATTGGATGTGGCCCTTGGAGCCATGGTTTAGTTAGTCATGAAGTGTTGGGTGACAGGTTGGACTTGATGATCTCTGAGGTCTCTTCCAGCCTTGGTGATTCTGTGACCTGTGGTGGCTTTGCACCATCCTTTGCAAAACACTTGCTGGGGATTCCAACCCTCCAGTGTGAGGGGTAGAGGGGATTCTATAAAGGTATGTGAAGATTTTACAAGGGCTTGTAGTAGATCAGGGTAATGGATTGCAGCTGGAAAAGGGCAGATTTAGACTGGAGATGAGGAAGAAATTCTTTCCAGTGAGGGTGGGGAGACACTGGAACAGGTTGCCCTGGGAGGTCATGGATGTCCTCTCCATGGAGGTGTTCAAAACCGGGGTGAATGAGGCCTTGAGCTCCCCAGGCTGGTGGGAGGTGTCCCTGCCCATGGCAGGGGGGTTGGAAGTGGATGATCTTTAGGGTGCCTTGCCACCCAGATCATTCTCTGATTCTCTGATGTTTGAAGCAAGCAAATAAATAAATGGTAATTTAGCCGTGGCCCAAGCCCAGCCTCTCATAAAAGCTGATGCAGACCAGATTTACAGCCCCGTGCTGAGATGCTTTTATGTGAAGCAGAGCTTCAGAGGGAAGCCATCTATCAGGCGAGGAGCTGGAGTGAATGAGATTTAAAAGGCAGCTTCCTTTTGTTCCCTAATAGCTCGGCCGCTTTGGTGTGAAGGTGGGGGGAGGCAGGGAAGGGGGAAATGAGGAGGTGGTAGGAGTGACACTTCTAACGGCAGTGCTGCACACCTATTTTGGTAATAGGCTTTAAACATTTAAGAAGGTGAATCCTCTTATTTCCTGTGTTTATTTTCTCCATCAGTGTAAATTTATCAGTCAGGGTTGACTCTGCTGCAAGCTGTGAGGAGCTCGATGCAGAAGGAGAGACTTTGGGTCCTCGTTAGAGCAGGAAATCTGTCATTTCCCTGCTCACGAATCCCCTCTCTTCATTTGAGTTTGCTTTTCAAACTCATCATGGTGGGGGCTCTCTGGTGGCCGTGGGCAGCTCTTCTCCTCTCTGGCACCTCTGCTCTCTTTGGCTGGAGCAGGGAGGTGACATCCTTTGGCTGGGGAGCCTCTGGCACCAGCAGCTCGCGGGACCAGCAGCGCTCTTGCCATCTATATCTGGAGGTCGGGCTGGCTGGTGGCCATCTCTCTCACCTCTCAGGTAGCCAGCCTTGGGCTGAAATCCTAATGCTGGCAAGCTGAAGCTGGGCTAAACATCCTCTCAACCTCCAAATGTACCAGCAGAGCTCTTTTGCCTGCTGTTTAGCTGGAAATGAGCAAATGATAGCCTTGTTTCCTAAAAGGTGATTTTTTCCAGGGCGATCAGGCCATTGCTGTGCCTCATTTGGGGGCTGAGGTTGGGGGCATTGCTTATCCCCCTCCTTCCTGAAGCCACACTTGCTCCTCTCTGTGCATGGTAAGATGATTCTCAATGTCATTTGCACTCCCTGTGGGCTTTGCCCTCCAGAGGAGTACAGGCCAGTGATTCCAGTCTGCCAAAGTGTGTGTGTGTGGGGGGAATTGTTAGCTTTAATCTTTGTGAAGGGAGGAACAGGTGAGGGAACAAAGGCATGGGGAAAGCAGGAAAAGAAAAGGCTGGGCAAGAGGATGTGGAAGAAAAGTTGGCACTGGGAGAGATCAGATGGGAGAGACAGCTGTGAAGGGCACAGACATGAGGCAGAGGACAAAGGCTTGAAGGCAGGAGCTGATGGTGTGAGGGAGGCAGAGTACTGAGCCGTACCTCTCTTCCCCAGGCTTCTCATTCCAGGGAAGTTCAGTGCCACCCACATGGGTGCCACCTCCCTGCCAGGTCCAACCCTGGAACCTCCTCTGTTTCTATGCCAAGCCTGTCTCTGCCTCCAAGTCTTTTCTTGGTGGTGGCATGGCACATGGACAGCATCCCCACTCCTTGCCCTTGGGCAGCTCTTACTGAGGGGAGACCTCATTGGTCTCTACAACTTCCTGAAAGGAGGTTGCAGTGAAGGAGGGGTTGGGCTCTTCTTCCTAGTATCAGGGGATAGAAGAAGAGGAAATGGCCTGGAATTGTGCCAGGAGAGGTTTGAGGTTGGACACAAGGAACAATTTCTTTCCTGCAGGAGTGCTCAGGCATTGGAACAGGCTGCCCAGGGAGGTGGTGGAGTCACCATCACTGGAGGTGTTCAAAAAGGGACTGGGTGTGGCACTTGGTGCCATGGCTTAGTTAGTCATGAGGTGTTGAGTGATAGGTTGGACTTGAAGATCTCTGAGGTCTTTTCCAACCTTATTGATTCTATGATTCTGTGATTTCAGCTCTGATCTTGGGTGCCAGGTATTTCATCCCTGGAGATGTGTGGCCATGGCACTTTGGGACATGGTTTGGTGACCATGGTGGTGTTAGGCTGATGGTTGGGCTGGATGATCTGAGAGGGCTTCTCCAACTCAAACAGTTCTGAGGTTCTCTGGGTTTATGAGTGAACCTGAGCTTTTCACTTTGCTGGCAGCCCTGGGATGGTCCTAGGAGAGCTGAATCACTCCAATCCCTTCCTCCACAGAGCTGGTGCTCCAGCTTGAAGGCACAAGCACGGCATCCCTGTGCCATTCCCTGGGAAGCCGTGGGGAAAGCAGGGTCTCTGTCTGCTGTCATGTCAAGGCTGAGGCAGAGCTGGGAGGTGTGTGGCTGCTTCAGCGATAAGCACGTTGCAAGGGACTCTATTACAGGCAAGGTGTACAAGGTCTGCTGGGAAAAGAAGTTGTCCCCACGATGCAACATGCAGGTGATTCAGAGTGACACAAAGCAGCCCTTGGAAGGAGAAAACACTCCCTGAGAAGACGAAAAGCTTTGGCTTTTTAGTGCAGCTTTGGAACGACTGCGGCGGTGCCACCGCCTGGGTTCTCTTCCCATGCTGGCTAAGAGAGAAAGCAAGAGGCTGCTGGTGGTGGCAATGGGATGTTTTGGGGTGAGGGAGGCCAATTCTGCCTTTCTCCTCATTTCAATATAGGCAAGAAAAAGGTTTTTTTTGCAGGAGGACTGAAAAGAAGCTAATGGCATTTACTAATGCCATGTCCTGCATCTGGGGCAGAGCAGCCTCCTGGATCAGTTCAGGCTGGGAGTTGATCTTATGGAGAGCAGCTCTGGGGGAGAAGGGACTGGAGGTTCTGGCAGGCAGCAGGATGGCCATGACCCAGAAATGTGCCCTTGTGTTCAAGAAGGCAAATGGCATCGTGGGGTGCATCAAGAAGAGTGTGGCCAGCAGCTAGAGGGAGGTCGTCCTCTCCTACTTTGACCTGGTGAGGCCACATCTGGAGTCTTGGGTCCAGTTCTGGGTCCCCTGGTTCAAGGAAGTCAGGGGGCTTGCTGGAGAAGGTACAGCAAAGGATTATAAAGATGCTGAGGGGACTGGAACATCTCTGTTGTGAGGAAAGGCTGAGAGACTTTGGATTGTTTAGCCTGGAAAAGTGCAGCCTGAGGGGGATCTGATCATTGCTGATCAGTACTCAAAGGGTGAGTGTCAGGAGGATGGGACCAGGCTTTGTCCAGTGGTGCCCAGAGACAGGATAAGGGGTAACAGGCACAAACTTGAACAGAGGAAGTTCCAGCTGAACATGAGGAGGAACTTTTTTATCTGAAGGGTGACAGAGGAATGGGATGGGATGGGATGGGATGGGATGGCATGGCATGGCATGGGATGAGCTGCCCAGAGAGGTGATGGAGTCTCCATCTCTGGAGACATTCCAAACCCACCTGGATGTGTTCCTGTGTGAGGTTCTGTAGGTGAAGCTGCTTTGGCAGGGGAGTTGGACCCAATCTCCAGAGGTCCTTTCCAACCCTTACCATTCTGTTGACTCTCTGCCTGGAGGAGTTGTCTGGTTTGGGGATACCTCTGCCTTAGGATTGGGAACTCGGGGAAAGCCATTCCCCATTCAGCTCAGGGGTGCAGGCTGGAGCAGCGTCTGGGACAAGCCCGGACTGAGCATTCACAGGAGATGATTTCAGCTGTTATTCTACCTCTTCTGTATTGCATTGTCTAATAAAGACATCAATTTAAACCCCTTACAAGTGGCAATTACCTAATAAAATGCAGTGAGGATCTTCCAACTTGGCAGTAAAATTAGCATTACCGGGTTTTAATTAATAGCCCAAGCCTGAAAGGCTCTTCTGTGTCCTAGGCAAGAGGGATGGCTGCATGATCCTGCATGCAGATGGGGCAAGATGAGGGAAAAGAAGTCAGCCCCCCAGAAGTCTCCATGCTCAGGAGGCAGATGGGTGCTGGGAAGGGTTGTGTGGGGTCCAGCTTTGATGGAACTGCTGTGCTGTCTCTGCAGGTTGTTGCACTTGGTGGTGCTTGCCCATGGACCAGGCAGCCACAGCGCTGTCACTGCAGTCCTGTTGCATGAGGAAGCCACAGGAGAGCCCAGCTGAGATGGTGGCTCAAGGCTCTTTGCAAAACACTTGTTTGAAGAGCCCTCAAGCTTTGCCATCACACATCCAAGGCTGATGTGCTCTTCAGACAAGTTCTCCCTGATTCATAGAATCCTAGAATTGGTTTGGTTGGAAAAGACCTCTGAGGTCATTGACTCCAACCATCAACCTAACACCACCACAGCCATTAAACCATGTCCCCAAGTGCCATGGCCACACATTTCTTCAACACCCCCAGGGATGGGGACTCCACCATCTCCCTGGGCAGCCTGTGCCAATGCCTGACCACTTTTGCAGCAAAGAAATTATTCCTAATCCCCAGCCTACACCTCCCCTGGCACGATTCAGGCCATTTGCTCTCATCCCATTAGCTCATACTAGACAAAAGAGACCAACACTCACCTCCCTCCAGCCTCCTTTCAGGGAGTTCTAATGAACAATGAGCCTCCAGAATAAACACCCCCAGTTCCTCAGCTGCTTTTCACCAGCCCTGTTCTCCAGACCCTTCCCCAGCTTTGTTGCCCTTCTCTGGACCTCCTGCAGCCTCTCAATGTCCTTCTTGGAGTGTGGGGTCCAAAACTGAACCCAGTACTCAAGGTGTGGCCTCACCAGCACCCAGGACAGGGATTCAGTGAGTATCAGGCAGCCCCCATCCAGGCTGGATGCCCACAGGATCCTAATCCCCAACCTAAACCTCCCCTGGCACGATTCAGGCCATTTGCTCTCATCCCATTAGCTCATACTAGAGAAACACTCACCTCCCTTTTGGAGTGTGGGGTCCAAAACTGAACCCATTACTCAAGGTGTGGCCTCACCAGCACCCAGGACAGGGATGCAGTGAGTATCAGGCAGCCCCCATCCAGGCTGGGTGCCCGCAGGATCCTAATCCCCAACCTAAACCTCCCCTGGCACGATTCAGGCCATTTGCTCTCATCCCATTAGCTCATACTAGACAAAAGAGACCAACACTCACCTCCCTCCAGCCTCCTTTCAGGGAGTTCTAAAGGGCAATGCAGTCTCCCCTCAGCCTCCAGAATAAACACCCCCAGTTCCTCAGCTGCTTTTCACCAGCCCTGTTCTCCAGACCCTTCCCCAGCTTTGTTGCCCTTCTCTGGACCTCCTGCAGCCTCTCAATGTCCCTCTTGGAGTGTGGGGTCCAAAACTGAACCCAGTACTTCATCAGCGCCCGGGACAAGGATTCAGTCTCAGGCAGCCCCGGTCCCGGCTGGATGCCCGCAGGGTCCTTTCCCTGCCGAAGCAATGATGCAGCCCCCAGGAACTTGGGCGAGCTGCTCCTCGGTGTTCCAGCAGCCGGCACGGCCCCGGCTCGCCGCGGTGCAGAGCTGGGCTGCTACAAAGGCAACCTGTCAAAAGCCACTCGAACAAATTTGAAATGGCAGGGTGACTTTATAGCTCACCAGCGCTTCCTCCCGTGTAACCACAGGATTTTTGATGTGCTACAAGAAGCCCTAGAGCTAGGCTGACTTGTGCTGTCAACCCTCAACCCTCCCCTATCCTTTTTATCCTTGCTCCCCGTCCCGTTTTCCTCCCCGGTTTGGTGGCGAGCTGGCAAGCCGCCCGGTGGAAGCGAACGGCAGGGGATGGAGGCGCGGGTCGGGGGGAGGGCTCTCCCCCTGCCCCCGTTGGGTTTCTCGGGAGGGTAGCTCCGTCAGATGGAGAATTCACAACACGCCAGCAAGATTACTTTCCTGGGGAATGGAGCTGGGGGGGAGGAGGGAGAGTGAGGGCAATCTGCCTGCAGATGTGCGTGTTGGGGAAGGGAAAAAATCAAAGCGCTGCGTTTAGCGGAGCCAATTTCCTCTCGGACCGGGAGGCGGCGGGGAGAGGGAAGCGGGAGCTCAGATTGGTGCTTCCCGAGCTAATTGTATTGACAAAATAATGAAAGTATTTGTATGCACTTGTTGTGGAGGAGCTGCAGCAAAAAGAAATCCACAGGATCGTGGGGTTGGGTATTTATTTATTTTTTTTCTCCTTGGTATTGTTGTTCTCAGGCAGTTTGGAGCTGGAAAGTGATGGGAATTCACTGTGCTAGGGGCTTGGCTTCAGCTGGAACCGGTTAACCAGGGAGGCTGTGGATGTCTCCCTCCCTGGATGTGTTTAAGGCCAGGTTGGATGAGGCTTTGAGCACCCTGGGCTAGTGGAAGGTGTCCCTGCACATGGCAGGGAGTTGGAACTATATGATCACTTGGTGCCATGGTTTAGTCATGAGGTCTGTGGTGACAGGTTGGACTTGATGATCTTTGAGGTCTCTTCCAACCTTGGTCATTCTGTGATCTTGAAGGTTTCTTCCAACCCAAACCAACAGAACAAGAGGACACAGTCTCAAGCTGCACCAGGGGAGGTTCAGGCTAGATGTTAGGAAGAAGTTCTTCCCAGCAAGAGAGACTGGCCATTGGGATGTGCTGCCCAGGGAGGTGGTGGAGTCACCATCCCTGGAGATGTTTAAGAAGAGACTGGATGAGGCACTTGGTGCCATGGTTGAGTTGATTATATGGTGTTGGGTGATAGGTTGGACTTGATGATCTCAAAGGTCTTCTCCAACCTGGTCTGGTCCTGTTCTATTCTATTCTGTCCTGTTCTATTCTATTCTGTCCTGTTCTATTCTATTCTGTCCTGTTCTACTCTATTCTGTCCTATTCTATTCTGACCTATTCTATTCTATTCTATTCTATTCTATTCTATTCTATTCTATTCTATTCTATTCTACTCTACTCTACTCTACTCTACTCTACTCTACTCTACTCTACTCCTATTCCTATTCTATTCCTACTCCTATTCTATTATGTTCTTCTATGAATATTTGCATCTCCCACTCTACTCCTGCCCTCACTGCCTGGAGATAGAGGGATGGGGTTTAAGTCCTGCACGGCCTCGTTGCCCTTCTCTGGACACCTTCAAGTGTCTCAATGTCCTTCTTAAACTGAGGAGCCCAGAACTGGACACAGGACTCAAGGTGTGGCCTAACCAGCGCTGGGTATGGGGGCTCAACGTCCTCCCTGCTCTAGGAAAGTCTTGCAGCTGCTTTAAATGGCTTCACATGAGAATATCTCTGCTTTGTTGATAGAGGGATGGAGGAAAGCAGCTGCATGACCTGTGCTGCTGCTGCTCTCCAGGCATTTCTGTGGCTGTTTGCAGTTGCTCAGCTCCCCCCTTCCTCTGCCACTGCACCGTGGGAGTGAGTCCTGCTGCCGAGCAGCCTTTTCAGTGTGTCCAGCCCCCATCTCTGCCCCGCTTCTCCAGGTCAGTGCTGGCAGAGAAGGGACCAATAACTTTAGAGACAGTAAAGAGAAGCCAGGAGCTCTTCATAAAGTGTCACTGATGTGGAAATAGAGGATCAAATGAGTAGCAATTCGTGTGTCACCGCATGACAGAACAAAACCCTCTACCGAGGAATTAAAGCCATAAATATCCTACAGAGCCCCTTCCCTGCTAACATGTTCCTGACATCTGGAGTGGCAGCCCACTGGAACCTATCTGCTGTCAAAGAGCTGTTGCAATTAAGTCATGAATGCAGAGGGGAGAAGGGGGAAAACAATTTTTTAACTGACTTGGCAGGTGATGGAAAACCAAAATACCCTTTTCCATTAACGGGAGCACATTTACCTTAAAAGGAGCTGGCTTAGAGACTAAGGAAGTTAATTGCTGGAGTCATTCAGTCAGCTTTTGGTCTCCTTCGGGGCCAGGGTGGGAGCTGTGGAGGGTCTCTGGTTGGGTTCCCACCCAGGTCTGTGCTGCTGCAGTATTTAACACTTTCTCAGGTTTCTGTGCTCCACCACGGCTTGAATCACAGAGTGGGAGGGGTGGGAAGGGACCTCTGGAGCTCGTTGACTCCAACCCCCCTGCCAAAGCAGGATCGCCAAGTGCCAGGCGCTGCACTTTGGCCACAACAACCCCAGGCAGAGCTACAGGCTGGGGGCAGAGTGGCTGGAGACCGGCCAGGCAGAAAGGGACCTGGGGGTACTGGTCGATGGTAGGCTGAACACGAGCCAGCAGTGTGCCCAGGCGGCCAAGAAGGCCAATGGCATCCTGGCCTGCATCAGGAAGAGTGTGGCCAGCAGGAGGAGGGAGATCATTCTGCCCCTGTACTCTGCATTGGTTAGGCCACACCTTGAGTCCTGTGTCCATTTCTGGGCCCCTCAGTTTAGGAAGGACATTGACAAGGACTATCTGATATCCTGAGAAGTCCCTCCCCAGCCTTCTTGTAGGCCCCCTTCAGGTACTGGAAGGCCACAGTTAGGTCACCTCGGGGCATTCTCTTCTCCCTCTTCTCCCTCTGAGCTGTGATGCAGCCTTTTGCATCTCTCCTCCGTGGCAGGGTTTACACAGACCTCAGGCAGCCGCAGCGTCCACCCAAACCTTTCCCACCTTGCAGAGCGCCAGAAGCGTGGGGTTGTGCCGGGCCGCCTGGTGTGGCTGTGCGCCCCCGAAGCAAAGGTGCCTGCAAGTCCTCATTGGGATTCTGGCTGGCTGCTGGGTGCCATCCTGCTCGCTCGCCTTTCGGTGCTCTTCGCAGAGGTGGGACCGCGCTCGACGCGATTTGCACTCGGGGAGCTTGCAGAAGGTGTCACAAAGCAGATAGAGTGGCAAGCTGTGTCTCACAGAGAATTCATTTCACTGGGGTTTTGCTCCCTCCTTTTCCAATCTGGCCAGCTTGATTGCAATTAAAGCATCTAGCTCCTTCTAAAGACACCAGCTCCAACGGTAGGCTCTGTGCTGGGCTCTTTTTTCCTCCCCCCTTCCTCCTTGCCTCTCCATTTGGCTGATTTCCGAAGAATGGGATAGGATAGGAGGATAGGATAGGATAGGGTAGGGTAGGGTAGGATAGGGTAGGGTAGGATAGGATAGGATAGGGTAGGATAGGGTAGGGTAGGATAGGATAGGGTAGGGTAGGATAGGATAGGGTAGGATAGGATAGGATAGGGTAGGATAGAATAGAATAGAATAGAATAGAATAGAATAGAATAGAATAGAATAGAATAGAATAGAATAGAATAGAATAGTGATCTGTGTCTTTACAATACAATACACCAGGTTGGAAGAGACCTTCAAGATCACCGTGACCAACTTATCAACCATTCCAACCCACCTAACCAACTAACCCATGGCACCAAGCACCCCATCAAGTCTCCTCCTGAACACCTCCAGTGATGGTGACTCCACCACCTCCCCAGGCAGCCCATTCCAATGGGCAATCACTCTCTCTGTATAGAACTGCTTCCTAACATCCAGCCTAAACCTCTCCTGGCACAGCCTGAGACTGTGTCCTCTTGTTCTGGTCCTCTTGTTCTGGTGCTGGCTGCCTGGCAGAAGAGGCCAACTTCTGCCTGGCTACAACCTCCCTTAAGGTAGTTGTAGAGAACAATAAGGTCACCCCTCAGTCTCCTCTCCAGGCTAAGCAACCCCAGCTCCCTCAGCCTCTCCTCACAGGGCTTGTGTTCCAAACCCCTCACCAGCTTTGTTGCCCTTCTCTGGACACCTTCCAGCAAGTCAACCTCCTTCCTAAACTGAGTGGCCCAGAGCTGGACACAGGACTCAAGGTGTGGCCTAACCAATGCAGAGTACAGGAGCACAATGATCTCCCTCCTCCTGCTGGCCACACTGTTCCTGATGCAGGCCAGGATGCCATTGGCCTTCTTGGCCGCCTGGGCACACTGCAGGCTCATGTTCAGCCTACCATCCACCAGTACCCCCAGGTCCCTCTCTGCCTGGCTGCTCTCAGCCACTCTGACCCCAGCCTGTATCACTGCCTGGGGTTGCTGTGGCCAATGTGCAGCCCCTGGCACTTGGATGTGTTCAGTCTCCTGCCCTTGGCCTCTGCCCATCTGTCCAGCCTGTCGAGATTCTAAGCCTTGCCCCCATCTGAGCTCTTAACTCCCAGTTAAGGCTCAGACCACCACACTATCCTTGACTGAAGTTTGCTCCTTTACAGAGACTGAAGAGGCTGTTTGGAAACTGCCAGTCACTTTGTGACTGCACTTTGCTGAGCATTAAATTATTCCAGCAGCAGCAGCTCGGTCTTGACCGAATCCTTTCCTGTGTTTTCTCTCCCCCATAGTTTGCACAAACAGGAGAGGGGAAAGACCTAAGCTGAATGACATGTAGCAAGTGGTTGGTCCTACAACTGTGCTCACTCCCTTTTTGCTTTAAAAACAAGGATATTTTCTTCTCAGCCCCATCTGAATCACCTCTCAAGGGCTGTTTGGGAGGGCTGGAGGTTTCTGTGGTGTTGGTTGATCCTGGAGAGAGGGAGAGGTGGCTGCAGAGGGTTTGGCTTATCCTGGAGAGAGAGGTGGCTGCAGAGGGGTTGGTTGGTCCTGGAGAGAGGGAGAGGTGGCTGCAGAGGGTTTGGCTTATCCTGGAGAGAGAGGTGGCTGCAGAGGGGTTGGTTGGTCCTGGAGAGAGGGAGAGGTGGCTGCAGAGGGTTTGGTTGGTCCTGGAGAGAGGGAGAGGTGGCTGCAGAGGGTTTGGCCTATCCTGGAGAGAGAGGTGGCTAGAGAGGGTTTGTTTGATCCTGGAGAGAGGGAGAGGTGGCTGCAAAGGGTTTGGCTGATCCTGGAGAAAGAGAGTTGGCTGTAGAGGGTTTGGTTGATCCTGGAGAGAGAGGGAGAGGTGGCTGCAGAGGGTTTGGCTGATCCTGGAGAGAAAGGGAGAGGTGGCTGCAGAGGGTTTGGTTGGTCCTAGAGAGAGGGAGTGGTGGCTGCAGAGGTTTTGGTTGATCCTGGAGAGAGAGGGAGAGGTGGCTGCAGAGGGTTTGGTTGGTCCTGGAGAGAGGGAGAGGTGGCTGCAGAGGTTTTGGCCTATCCTGGAGAGAGAGGTGGCTAGAGAGGGTTTGTTTGATCCTGGAGAGAGGGAGAGGTGGCTGCAGAGGTTTTGGTTGATCCTGGAGAGAGGGAGAGGTGGCTGCAGAGGGGTTGGTTGGTCCTGGAGAGAGGGAGAGGTGGCTGCAGAGGGTTTGGTTGGTCCTGGAGAGAGGGAGAGGTGGCTGCAGAGGGTTTGGTTGGTCCTGGATAGAGGGAGAGGTGGCTACAGAGGGGTTGGTTGGTCCTGGAGAGAGGGAGAGGTGGCTGCAAAGGGTTTGGCTTATCCTGGAGAGAGGGAGGGGTTGCTGGAGAAGGTTTGTTTGATCCTGGATAGAGGGAGAGGTGGCTGCAAAGGGTTTGGCTTATCCTGGAGAGAGGGAGGGGTTGCTGGAGAAGGTTTGTTTGATCCTGGATAGAGGGAGAGGTGGCTGCAAAGGGTTTGGCTGATCCTGGAGAAAGAGAGTTGGCTGTAGAGGGTTTGGTTGATCCTGGAGAGAGGGAGAGGTGGCTGCAGAGGGTTTGGCTGATCCTGGAGAGAGAGGGAGAGGTGGCTGCAGAGGGTTTGGTTGGTCCTAGAGAGAGGGAGTGGTGGCTGCAGAGGTTTTGGTTGATCCTGGAGAGAGAGGGAGAGGTGGCTGCAGAGGGTTTGGCTGATCCTGGAGAGAAAGGGAGAGGTGGCTGCAGAGGGTTTGGTTGGTCCTAGAGAGAGGGAGTGGTGGCTGCAGAGGTTTTGGTTGATCCTGGAGAGAGAGGGAGAGGTGGCTGCAGAGGGTTTGGTTGGTCCTAGAGAGAGGGAGTGGTGGCTGCAGAGGTTTTGGTTGATCCTGGAGAGAGGGAGAGGTGGCTGCAGAGGGTTTGGCTGATCCTGGAGAGAGAGGGAGAGGTGGCTGCAGAGGGTTTGGTTGGTCCTGGAGAGAGGGAGTGGTGGCTGCAGAGGTTTTGGTTGATCCTGGAGAGAGGGAGAGGTGGCTGCAGAGGGTTTGGCTGATCCTGGAGAGAGGGAGAGGTGTCTGCAGAGGTTTTGGTTGATCCTGGAGTGAGAGGGAGGTGGCTGCAGAGGGTTTGGCTGATCCTGGAGAGAGGGAGAGGTGTCTACAGAGGTTTTGGTTGATCCTGGAGTGAGAGGGAGGTGGCTGCAGAGGGTTTGGCTGAAATGGGTGAGCCACTGCAGCAACAGTTGTGGTTAAAGCCGGGGAGCGTCGGCGATGGTTTAGTCTTATTTAATGCTGACATCCTGAGGTCAAGCTGCTCCTCTCAAGGAAAGCACAGCAGCATTAGTCAAACACTGAAATCTCGAGCTTTGTAGTTTAGCTGCATGATTTATAAGCCACAAGGGTGTAAAAAGGAGGTGGTTTTTTCTTTTCCTCTGGAAATGCTCCGGAATTTCCCGAGCCTTTAGTCTCCTCCTTGCATTCCCTGGCTCATTTTAACTTCAGTTTTATGACATCAAAGTGCTGGAGCTGAGCTCTCCTGGTACGCCTGTGCAGGATTTGGTCTCCTACCACGTCTTGCCAATCACTCAGTAATTCATCACACAGACACCATCCCACCTCCCTCTAGGTTTCTTGAAATGAGCACCTCCTGTTCCGAGCGGGATGGTGAAATACCAGGGACATATATAACCTGCTGCCTCATCTGCCACAGGAGCAAGAAATCCATCTTCAGCCTGCTTGAGAGCTCATTGCCAGAGCTTTGTGAGGCTCAGAGCACAGGACAGCTGAAATCCATCCCTCTGCCACAACAGGGACGGGGGATTCCAGTCCTAAGCCTTGCCACGGTGTTAGGGAAATGGTCATAGAATCACAGAATCAAGGCATGGCTCAACCCCTGCATGAGTGCTGCTCTGCAAGCTGCTGGCTGCACCCATGGAGCTTCTGCACTTCAGAGCTTCCATTGGGGAAATCAGAGAATCAATAAGGTTGGAAAAAGACCTCAAAGATCATCAAGTCCAACCTATCACCCAACACCTCATGACTAACTAAACCATGGCTCCAAGTGCCACATCCAATCCCCTCTTGAACACCTCCAGGGATGGGGACTCCACCACCTCCCTGGGCAGCACATCCCAATGGCTAACAACTCTCTCTGGGAAGAACTTTCTCCTCACCTCCAGCCTAAACTTCACCTGGAGAGCTTGAGACTGTGTCCTCTTGTTCTGGTGCTGCTTGACTGGGAGAAGAGACCAACCCCCACCTGGCTACAACCTCCTTTCAAGTAATTGTAGAGAGCAAGAAGGTCTCCCCTGAGCCTCCTCTTCTGCAGGCTAAGCAACCCCAGCTCCCTCAGCCTCTCCTCACAGGGCTGTGCTCCAGACCCCTCCCCAGCTTTGTTGCCCTTCTCTGGACACCTTCAAGTCTCTCAATGTCCTTCTTAAACTGAGGGCTCCAGAACTGGACACAGGACTCAACGTGTGGCCTAACCAGTGCTGAGTACAGGGCAGAATGACTTCCCTCCTCCTGATGGCCACACCATTCCTGATACAGACCAGGATATGCCATTGGCCTTCTTAGCCACCTGGGCACCCTGCTGTTCCAGTCCCCTCAGCATCTTTGTAGCCCTTTCTGAACCCTCTCCAACATAAAATGAAGCTGGAGGTGGGGAGATTCAGGCTGGAGGGGAGGAGGAAGTTCTTCCCCATGAGAGTGGTGAAGCCCTGGAATGGGTTGTCCAGGGAGGTGGTTGAGGCCCCGTCCCTGGAGGTGTTTAAGCCCAGGCTGGATGAGGCTGTGGCCAGCCTGATCTAGTGTGGGGTGTTCCTGCCCATGGCAGGGGGTTGGAACTAGCTGATCCTTGTGGTCCCTTCCAACCCTGACTGCTTCTATGACACTATGACAGAATCATAGAATCAATAAGGTTGGAAAAGACCTCAGAGATCATCAAGTCCAACCTGTCACCCAACACCTCATGACTAGTTAGCCAAGGCTCCAAGTGCCACAACCAATCCCCTCTTGGCCCTGTCCTTCTGGAAGCTGGCACCTGCTGAGCAGGTCAAAAGCTAAAACTCCTTCTTGGAAACGATTTCAGGCTGAGGGAGGCCTTTGTTTCATTTTGCATTTGCAACTCTAATGTATTCTCCTTCTGCACTCCCACCCACTCCTCACACTCCACCCCAGACTCTACTCACATGGCTATCAGTGTCACATCTGAAACATGTCTTTCCTTGCAAACCCAGCTTTTCATCAATTAAACATTTTTTTTTTTTTGACAGCTTTTCTGAAACAAATCCTTTTAGGAAAAGGGAAAAAAAAATATGATCATTACAAATTACTCTTTGCTCTCCTGCGAAGTTTTGGTGTGTTTACCTTAACAGACTCCAGCAGCCCTGCTGGGAAAGGGCCTGGGTGATCCCAGCTTAGAGCAAGGTTTTGGGGCAGCTTTGGGCTGCTCCAGTATAGAATAGAAGAAACCAGGTTGGAAAAGACCTCAGAGATCATCAAGTCCAACCTACCACCCAACACCATCTAACCAGCTAAACCACAGCACCAAGTGCCTCATCCAGGCTCTTCTTAAACACCTCCAGTGATGGTGACTCCACCACCTCCCTGGGCAGCACATCCCAATGGCCAATCACTCTCCCTGTGTAGAATTTCTTCCTAACATCCAGCCTGAACCTCCCCTGGCACAGCTTGAGACTGTGTCCTCTTGTTCTGGTGCTGCTTGCCTGGGAGAAGAGACCAACCCCCACCTGGTTACAATCTCCCTTCAGGGAGTTGTAGACAGCAAGAAGGTCTCCCTGAGCCTCCTCTTCTGCAGGCTAAGCAACCCCAGCTCCCTCAGCCTCTCCTCACAGGGCTGTGCTCCAGACCCCTCCCCAGCTTTGTTGCCCTTCTCTGGACACCTTTCAGCATCTCAACATCTTTCCTAAACTGAGGAGCCCAGAACTGGACACAGGACTCAAGGTGTGGCCTAACCAGTGCTGAGCACAGGGCACAATGACTTCCCTGATCCTGCTGGCCACACTGTTCTTGATCCAGGCCAGGATGCCCTGGGTCTTCTTGGCCCCCTGGGCAGACTGCTGGCTCATGTTTAGGTGGCTGTCAACCAGTACTCCCCAGGTCCCTTTCTGCCTGGCTGCTGTGCTGTGGGGCACAGCTCCATGGCTGTTGCTTGGCAGTGTTGCTGTTAGTGCTGCTCAGTGCTTGGGCAGGTCACTGGCATGATCATAGCTTAGGTCGGAAGGGACCTCAGGGATCATCTCCTCCAACCTCCCCTGCCATTGGCAGGGACACCTTCCATTAGACCAGGTTGTCCAAGGCCTGAAACATGTGTCCTTAGACACAGTCTCAAGCTGTGCCAGGGGAGGTTTAGGCTGGAGGTGAGGAGAAAGTTCTTCCCAGATAGAGGAATTGGCCATTGGAATGTGCTACCCAGGGAGGTGGTGGAGTCACTGTCTCTGGAGGTGTTCAAAAAGGTATTGGACTAGGCACTTGGAGCCATGGTTTAGTTAGTCCTGAGGGTGTCAGGTTGGACTTGATGGTCTCTGAGGTCTTTTCCAACCTTATTGATTCTATTGATCTGTGATTCTGTAATACAGCAATTGCATCCTCCTGGTAAGAAGCAGAAGGGGCAGCAACAGATCTGCAAATCCACCCTGGGCAGCCAGCTTCACCCAGACCTTCTCTTTGTGCTTCAGAGCAGGTCCCATGTGTGGTAACTTCCAGTAATGCAGTTGAGGATGCTCTGTCCCTTTCCCTGGACTGCACACACTTGTCTTTTTGATACCTCCTTCTCCTCCCCTCTGCATTGGATTTAATTTCTTGCCTAGTGGTACTTTGAAGGCACTAATGAAGAGAAGGTCCCATCCTTCAGTGCCAGTCACACAAAATTGCTTTTGTGGGCATACAAATGCTTCAAGGATGAGACTGAACTGGCAGGACATGATGGCTTTGCAATGACTTGCAGACTCCTTTAATTAAGGTGAACATGTTTAGCTGGGGAGAGGAGGTTGGGGCGGGGGGGGGAAAGCCCAACAAAAAAGCAGAGCCCATGAAAGTATGCTAAGCATGTTGATTTAATTGGCAATTACTGAATTTGAAGTTAAGCATTCAAGTGTAGCCAAAGCCCTTGTAAGACAAAGCCTGAGCCCAAAGTCCTCCCAGGCAAGCACCAAGAAAATGAGGCAGAGAGAGATTAAACACTTTGCCCAAGGTCCTGTGGCAGGATGTGCCAGAACTGGGAGCTGAACTGGTTTCTGTGGGAGCAGGCAGGCCTGGGGCTTTCCTCCTTCTGCAGCATCACTTGGGTCTAGGAAGGTTTTCTTACCTCTCCCCATCTCCAGCAGCCCTGCAGAGCTCAAGGAGTTCTTGTTTTAGTCTAATGTTGTCTTGTAAGTTGGTTTCAATCATGGAGGTACAGAGTGATAGGGCTGGAAAGCAACCTCTGGAGATTGAGTCCAACTGCTGCCAAAGCAGGTTCACCTAGAGCGGGTTGCACAGGAATGCATCCAGATGGGGCTGGAAAGTCTCCAGAGAAGGAGACTCCACAACCTCTCTGGGCAGCCTGCTCCAGGGCTCCAGCACCCTCACAACAAAGAATTTTCTTCTGAAGTTCAAGGAAAACTTCTGGGTTTTAGCTTGCACCCACTGCCCCTTGTCCTGTCACTGGCCACCACTGAGAAGAGCCCAGACCCATCCTCATGACCTCCACCCTTTAGCTCTTGCTGAGCCTCGAGAAAATCCCCCTCAGGCTGCTCTTCTCCAGGATGGACACCCCAAGTGTCAGCCTCTCTTCTAAAAGTAGATATTCCAGTCCCTCACGATCCTTGTGGCCCTCTGCTGCACTCCCTCCAGCAGTTCCTTGTCCCTCTTGAACTGGGGAGCCCAGAACTGGAGACAGTACTCCAGATATGGGAGGGCAGAGTAGAAGGGGAAGACAACCTCCCTTGATCTGCTGCCCACTCTCTTCTTAATGCTCCCTAGAACACTGTTGGCCTTCTTGGCCACAAGGCCACGTTGCTGGCTCCTGGTGAACCTGCCCACTGGTGCTTCCAGGTCTTTTTCCACAGAGCTGCTCCCCAGCAGGTCACCCTCTCACCTCTTCTGCTGCAGGAGTTCTTCCTCCCCAGGGACAGCACTCTTCAGTTGCCCTTGTTGAACTTCCTGAGGTTCTCCAGCCTGGCCAGGCCTCACTGAATGGCAGCACAGCCTCATGGGCTGTCAGCCACCCCTCCATTGTGACTCTGTAACGACCTGGTGGTGTTCCTTTCTCCCTTTCCAGTGGCATTGGGAACACCATGGAGCAGCTGGTGTGAGATCTGTGATTTGAATCTACCTTATGTGCTGCTGGTCTAAAATTGTCTCCTGTCATCTTTTCCCTCTGAATCCTTTGGTGGCTTGAAGCTGGAGCTGTGTCTGCAACAGCCAAAACCCCACATACCAAATGCTGGGCCCCTTAACTTTAGAAGAGCTTCACTTGGTAGAGGCTTTTACACTATTACACTGGGGGTACAGGCTGAACAGGAGCCAGCAGTGTGCCCAGGTGGCCAAGAAGGCCAATGGCATCCTGGCCTGCATCAGGAACAGTGTGGCCAGCAGGAGCAGGGAGGTCATTCTGCCCCTGTACACTGCATTGGTTAGGCCACACCTTGAGTCCTGTGTCCAGTTCTGGGCCCCTCAGTTCAAGAAGGACATTGAGAGACTTGAAGGTGTCCAGAGAAGGGCAACAAGGCTGGGGAGGGGTCTGGAGCACAGCCCTGTGAGGAGAGGCTGAGGGAGCTGGGGTTGCTTAGCCTGGAGAAGAGGAGGTTCAGGGAGACCTTCTTGCTCTCTACAACTAACTGAAGGGAAGTTGTAGCCAGGTGGGGGTTGGTCTCTTCTCCCAGTCAAGCAGCACCAGAACAAGAGGACACAGTCTCAAGCTGTGCCAGGAGAGGTTTTGGCTGGAGGTGAGGAGAAAGTTCTTCCCAGAGAGAGTTGTTAGCCATTGGAATGTGCTGCCCAGGGAGGTGGTGGAGTTACTGTCTCTGGAGGTGTTCAAGAGGGGATTGGATGTGGCACTTGGAGCCATGGTTTAGTTAGTCATGAGGTGTTGGGTGATAGGTTGGACTTGATGATCTCAAAGGTCTTTTCCAACCTGGTCTGGTCTGGTCCATTCCATTCCATTCCATTCCATTCCATTCCATTCCATTCCATTCCATTCCATTCCATTCCATTCCATTCCATTCCATTCCATCCTTCTGAGTTAAAAATCCCTTACAAAGCAGATGGGGAGAGCTGAGAGTCACTTCCAGTCCCTCTCACATCACCCAGGCACAGGGAGCCTGGCTGCAGGTGCCATGCTGTGGCACTGAGCACGTTTGGAGGGACAATGTGCGTGGAGAGAGGCTGTGAGCAGCCAAACTGGGACAGGCAGCACCAGCCAAGGACTGGCAGAGCTTGGTGGTGCTGGCCAGAATGTGGCACTTGTGCTTTCCACTCAAATATGGATGGTTTTTTTCCTGGTGGTTATTGATGTCATAGAAAGGACTGATCTGTGATTTTCCTTGATGTTTTGCCACCTGTTCCTGGAAGGTTTCAGCAGGAAGTTCTTGGGGAAGCCCAGAGTTATGCTGAACCCTTTATTTGCTGCAAATAATCATTTGAATTATGCTTTTCCAGCAGGGAAGTGTGCATTTTGCAGCCAAGCAGCTGAACCAGCTGGTGCCTCTCTGAGCTTTGCATAGAATCTCTCAGGTTGGAGGAGACCCATCAGCGTGGAACAGGTTGCCCGGGGAGGTTGTGGTTTCCCTCCTGCAAGAGGTGTCCTTTATTCCTAACCACAGTGTTTAGGGCTGTCTGGATGCTTGCTGAAGTCAACTCAAAGCCTTGCCTGCGTGCCAAGGCATGGCTCAACCCCCACATGGCTGCTCCTCTGCAAGCTGCTGGCTGTACCCATTGAGCTTCTGCACTTCAGAGCTTCCATTGGGGAAATCAGAGAATCAATAAGGTTGGAAAAGACCTCAGAGATCATCAAGTCCAACCTGTCACCCAATACCTCCTGACTAACTACACCATGGCTTCAAGTGCCACATCCACTCCCCTCTTGAACACCTCCAGAGACAGTAACTCCACCACCTCCCTGGGCAGCACATTCCAATGGCCAATTCCTCTTGCTGGGAAGAACTTTCTCCTCACCTCCAGCCAAAACCTCTCCTGGCACAGCTTGAGACTGTGTCCTCTTGTTCTGGTGCTGGGTGCCTGGGAGAAGAGACCAACCCCCTCCTGGCTACAACCTCCCTTCAGGGAGTTGGAGAGAGCAAGAAGGTCTCCCCTGAGCCTCCCCTTCTCCAGGCTAAGCAACCCCAGCTCCCTCAGCCTCTCCTCACAGGGCTGTGCTCCAGACCCCTCCCCAGCCTCCTTGCCCTTCTCTGGACACCTTCAAGTCTCTCAATGTCCTTCTTGAATGTGGAGAAATCAGTGGAATCCAGCACTTTTTAAACCTGAAACTTTCTTTCTTTGTCTGGGTGGAGAGGGAGTTGGAGGCAGTAGCAAGTAGTGATTGCAGAGGTGAGACCAGGCTTGTGCAGGGATGAGGATTATGACATCTGAGAGCAGCCCTGCAGAAAAGGACTTGGGGCTGCTGGTACACATGAGCCAGCAATGGGCACTTGCAGCCTAGAAGGCAATGACAGCCTGGGCTGCATCAAAAGCAGTGTGGTGAGCAGATCAAGAGGGAGGATTCTGTCCCTCTGCTCTGATCTCACCTGCAGCGCTGTGTTCAGCTCTGGGATCCCTAACACAAATGGCACATGGACCTGCATGGACCTACAGGGACAAGCTGAGAGAGTTGGGACTGTTCAGCCTGGAGAAGAGAAGGCTCCAGTGTGACCTTAGAGCAGCATTTCAGTATCTGAAGGGGACTTGCAGGATGGCTGGGGAGGGGCTTTTTAGAAGGGCTCAGAGTGATAAGATGAGGAGCAAGGGTTTGAAAGTGGAGCAGGGGAGGTTTAGGCTGGCCATCAGGAGGAGGTTTTGCATAGTGAGGGTGGTGAAATCCTGAAACAGGTTGCCCAGAGATATGGTTGAGGCCCTATCCTGGAGATCTTGGAGCACAAGTTCTATGAGGAGAGGCTGAGGGAGCTGGGGTTGCTTAGTCTGGAGAAGAGGAGGCTCAGGGGAGACCTTCTTGCTCTCTCCAACTCCCTGAAGGGAGGTTGTAGCCAGGTGGGGGTTGGGCTCTTCTCCCAGGCAACCAGCACCAGAACAAGAGGACACAGTCTCAAGCTGTGCCAAGGGAAGTTCAGGCTGGATGTTAGGAAGATATTCTTCCCAGAAGGAGAGATTGGCCATTGGAATGTGCTGCCCAGGGAGGTGGTGGAGTCACCATCCCTGGAGGTGTTTAGGAAGAGACTGGATGGGGTGCTTGGTGCCATGGCTTAGTTGATTAGATGGTGTTGGGTGATAGGTTGGACTGGATGATCTCTGAGGTCTTTTCCAACCTGTTCTGGTCTATTCTATTCTATTCTATTCTATTCTATTCTATTCTATTCTATTCTATTCTATTCTATTCTATTCTATTCTATTCTATCCTATCCTATCCTATCCTATCCTATCCTATCCTATCCTATCCTATCCTATCCTATCCTATGTGGCATCAGCCTTGATATGGCCCTGAACAACCTGATCTAGTTGGTGGTGTCCCTGTTCTTTGCAGTGGTGCTGGAGAAGATGACCTTTGAGGGTCCCTTCCAACCTGATGCATTCTGTGGTTCTGTGATGGAAAAGGCTTCTGCACCATGGTTATTCCTATAATTAGCTGCTCAGAACCTAAATGAAGGAAGGATCCATGTGCTATGTGCTGCCTTATGGAGTGGATGGTGCTGTGAGGGTGCAAAGCAGGCTGGAAGCCAGGCAGGAGTGCGAGGGGTGAGAAGGGCCTTTGGGCAGAGCTGGAGGGATTTCCAGCCTGGCCAGGAGGTGTGCCAGGGAAAGGGGCCAGCAATGCAGGGAACAGGGCCAGGCCAGGGTTATTATAATTCTTTGGAGGATTGATTTGCCAGCTACTCAAGCAAAAGCAAGCAGCCCCCTGAAATGGAGAGCAGCTATTTTGCAGCAATTAGCTGCTGCTGCTGGCTGCTGCTTTTGGAGGGGAGCCGAGGGCGAGCCGAGGGGCGGCGGAGGCAAGAGCCTGTGGGGGTGTGGGCTGGGCTGCTTGCACCTCTGCTGCCACCCTGGGGATGTCCATCACACCCTCGTATCACAAGGCATCATTTGGAAAGGAGGAGGTTGTTGCTGTCCTCCAGGGCATGGAGATGCTGTAGGATGCTGGAGGGAGCATCTGTCTGATGAGGATAGGCTGAGATCTGCGGCTGTTTAGCCTGGAGAAGAGCAGCCTGAGAGGGGACCTGATCAATGTTTACAAGTGTCTGAAGGGTTGGGACAAGAAGAAGGGGCCAGGATCTTTTCAGGGGTGTCAAGTGACAAGACAAGGGGCAATGGATGCAAACTGGAACCCACGAAATCCTGCTCATGAGGAAAAACTTCTTTAGCATGAGGGTGCTTGAGCTGGCTGCCCAGAGAGGTTGTGGAGTCTCCTTCTCTGGAGACCAGTCTGGATGTATTCTGTGTGACCTGCCCTGGGTGATGCTGCGTTGGCAGGGGGTTGGACTGGATGATTTTCAGAGGTTGCCTTCCAACCCCTACCTTTTTGTCATTCTGTGATGGGATTTGAGATCCACGAGGGCCACGAGGATGAGCAGAGGGCTGGAGCACCTCTCCTATGAGGACAGACTGAAGGAGTTGGGGCTGTTCAGTCTGGAGAAGAGAAGGCTCCGAGGTGACCTCATTGTGGCCTTCCAGTATCTGAAGGGGGCCTACAGGAAGGCTGGGGAGGGACTTCTCAGGATCTCAGGCAGTGATAGGACTAGGGGGAATGGAATGAAGCAGGAAATAGGGAAATTCAGGCTGGATGTGAGGAGGAAGTTCTTCCCCATGAGAGTGGTGAAGCCCTGGAATGGGTTATCCAGGGAGGTGGTTGAGGCCCCATCCCTGGAGGTGTTTAAGACCAGTCTGGACGAGGCTCTGGCCAGCCTGATGTAGTGTAGGGTGTCCCTGCCCATGGCAGGGGGTTGGAACTAGGTGATCCTTGTGGTCCCTTCCAACCCTGACTGATTCTATGATTCTATGATTCTATCCCTGTGGGCCTACAGAGCTGTAACAGTTATGGAGGTCCTCAAGCCTCACAGGGCTGTCTGCAAGGGTTCAGCCTTCTTCCAGGCCCCCTAAAAGCAGAACCTCCAGCAAGTGAGGAGTTAAATGGACACTTACATTACCACCAGTGCCTGTTCTGAGTGTTTGGTGCATTTCTGTGGCTGCTGCTCGTGGTTTTACTCCATGACTGTGCACGTGGCACGTGGCGGAAGCTGGACATGCATGGGAAACATCCCTGCTGGGATGCCAGCACCAAGAGTTGAGCAAAGGAAGGATGGGATGGGAGTGGGAGGATGATGGCAGGAGTCTCTTCTTTTTACAGAAAGTGAAAAATCAATCCTTGACCTTTAAAGGAGTTTATGAATTCCTGGCTTAGGGATCAATGCACATCGATTGCTGTGTGTCTGCGCTGGGCTTGCCATGTTCGCTGTCAGGTGATGAAAGCTGAGTTTTGCTGAGTCTGGAGCAGGCAGAAGAAGCAGGAGCTGTCTGCCCAGCTGCCAGCAGTGAAAACATTGTTTTTCCTCCTCTTTCCTAACCTATTTTTTTTTTCCTCCTCTCTCTGCCAGCCATGAGTCCAGGGGTTGAGGTCACCTGAAGATAGTGTTTGGTATTTTGGTGAGGTGGCAGCTTCCTGCCTCCTCTCTCCTGTCCCGCTGCACAGAGACCCTCCATTACTCTGTGTCCCCCAGTTCTGCCCAGGGATGTTGCAGGCTCTGTCTTCCTTTGTTATTTAAAGGGTCTGCAAGAGGAGAAAGCTGCTGGCTTGCCTTGCGAAGGAGCACCATAGAATCAGTAAGGTTGGAAAAGACCTCAGAGATCATCAAGTGCAACCTGTCACCCAACACCTCATGACTAACTAAGCCATGGCTTCAAGTGCCACCTCCAACCCCTCTTGAACCACTGGGTCTAGTGAAGGGTGTCCCTGTCAGTGCCAGAGGGGTTGGAACTGGCTGCTCTTTAAGGTCTCTTTAAATCCAAACCTTTCTGTGAATCTATGAATGAATCTATCAGTAATTCAGAATGGGATCAAGAGAGGCTTGCTCAGGGCGGAGTTTGGCAGTGTGCTGGTGGAGGAGAGGGCAGAAAGACACAGAGGTATGATGCTGAGGGGACATGGTTTAGCAGCAAGCTTGTTAGAGTTAGGTAATGGTTGGACTGGGTGATCTGAAAGGTCTTTTCCAACCAAACCATTCCTGTGATTCTCCCAACGCTGCTCCCGTGTGCGTGTTGACACTGCAGAGCTGCACTGGCAGCTGAGGTTGTCGCTCCTGCCTGAGCCCTTGGATGAACTGCCCAAGCCCAGGCTAGCAGAGGAGATGCTGGTGGCAACCCTAGTAGTGGTGACAACTGCTTAGGTAGCAGCCAGCACAGGTTTCCCCCTAGCAGAGCAGCACTTTTCTGCAAGACTGCAGACTCAGCCAGCGCTGGAGCGAGCTTAATGAATCAGAACTCAGCGCGGCTCGACCTCGGAGGTGTGACGTTCCTCCTTGTGAATGAGAATTTAAGGGAGGAGATGTGCTGGCAGCCCATTTCCTGACCTGCTCCCACGAGATGTGTGAGCAGAAGCAAAGCCCTCCTGTGCCACACTTCTAGATATATTTGGTGTCTGTTCATGCCCACCCACTGATCTCCCGAGATGAAGCCGTGCGAGCTGACAGCTGCAGAGGAGCCGAGAGGTGCTGGGGGTGGGATGGGAACAGAAGGCTTGGAAGCCTGTTCAGCTGCTCCAGGCTGGGGAGGGAAGCAAGAAAAAAGAAAGGCTGACGTGTCTCAACTCACAAATGTTGAAGAAGGCAGGGCAGGAAATAGCAGCACCCAACAGCATGGGCCTGAGCCGAGACTCCTGCGCGGTGTAAGCAGAGCTGCTGTTTTCTGCAGCAGTCCCTGACGGGCCATCTAGGTTCAGGCGGTACAACGAGAGGAAATGGCCTGAACTTGTGCCAGGGGAGGGTTAGGCTGGAGATGAGGAACAATTTCTTTGCTGCAAGAGTGGTCAGGGATTGGAACAGGCTGCCCAGGGAGGTGGTGGAGTCCCCATCCCTGGAGGTGTTCAAGGAGTGTGTGGTGGGCATGGATCTCGGGGACAGGTTTGGATGGTGGCACTGGGCTGCTGGCTGGACTCAGTGATCTTGATTCTATGATTCTGTGACAAGAGAAAGATACTTCCCTGTACAGGTTGGACTCGATGATCTTTGAGGTCTCTTCCAGCCTTGGTGATACTGTTTCTCACTGCATCCACAGGCCCTGACTAATGCATGCTCCAGGACCTGGTGTTGGCAGTGTCACACTTGATCTTCTCTTGCAAAGAACCTACTGACTCTTCTGAATCCTAGAGCTGCCAGGCCTGCTGTGGTGGGGAAGGGCTGGAAGGAGCAAGTGAATCAGGAGATGGGAGGTGCAGATACTTTATTCCCCACTCCAGGACCCTGCTGATCTCTCCCTGATCGGTGGAGCCTGTACAAGGTTTGGTGGTCCTCAAGACTGGGAGCTGTAAGGGAAAAGACCCTTCCTGGTTGGTGGAGCTTCTGATGTCACTTTATTCAATCCAGCAACTTCTCCAGCCTCTCCTCCTGTCTCTTCTAATGTATTCGTGGTTGTTTGATCTCCTACAAACTTCCCCTCTCTGATCTCCTGATGAAATAATAAAGCTGGGGCCCTTGAAGACATTTCACAGCAGGAGAGTCTAAACGAAAACCCTTTTAAGCATTTAGAGGTTTTTAATGTGACAATCCCCTCCTGCAAGGGTACTGTAGACACTGGAGTGCTCCTGGCTGCTCCCTGGGAAACACAGGACCATAAGAGCTCCTCCTTTCCAAGGCTGGGTTGGATTCCCTGTTGGTGGAGACACATGGAGCTGTCCATAATTACCCCTACTCCTTTCATTCACCCACCAGGTTTGTGTCCATTGCCCCTTGTGCTGGCACAGGGCACTACTGAAGAGAGCCTGGCCCCTTCCTGACCCCCACCCTTCAGGTATTCATAAACATGGAGGAGATCTCCTCTCAGGCTGCTCTTCTCCAGGCTAAACAGCCCCAGGTCTCTCAGCTTTTCCTCATCAGACAGGTGCTCCAGTCCCTTCAGCATCCTTGTGGCCTCTATTTGACACTCTCCAGTATATCCCAGTCCCTCTTGAACTGGGGAGCCCAGACCTGGTAGGATAGGATAGGATAGGATAGGATAGGATAGGATAGGATAGGATAGGATAGGATAGGATGGAATGGAATGGAATGGAATGGAATGGAATGGAATGGAATGGAATGGAATGGAATAGAATAGAATGGAATAGAATGGAATAGAATACAATAGAATAGAATACAATAGAATAGAATACAATACAATAGAATAGAATACAATAGAATAGAATAGAATAGAATAGAATAGAATAGAATAGAATAGAATAGATCAGGTTGGAAAAGACCTCAGAGATCATCAACTCCAACCTATCACCCAACACCACCTAACCAACTAAACCATAGCACCAAGTGCCTCATCCAGGCTCTTCCTAAACACCTCCAGTGATGGTGACTCCACCACCTCCCTGGGCAGCACATTCCAATGGCCAGTCTCTCTTTCTATGAAGAACTTCTTCCTAACATCCAGCCTGAACCTCCCCTGGCACAGCTTGAGACTGTGTCCTCTTGTTCTGGTGCTGCTTGCCTGGAAAGAGCCCAACCCCCACCTGGCTACAACCTCCCTTCAGGGAGTTGTGGAGAGCAAGAAGGTTTCCCCTGAGCCTCCTCTTCTGCAGGCTAAGCAACCCCAGCTCCCTCAGCCTCTCCTCACAGGGCTGTGCTCCAGACCCCTCCCCAGCTTTGTTGCCCTTTTCTGGACACCTTCCAGCTGTGTTCTCACCAAGGCAGAGCAGTTGTACCAGGTGCTCCTTAGTGGCCTAAAAGCTCTCACAGTACCCACAGGTGCCGCCCAAGTCTCCTTTTATATTTGACTTGAGACATCAGACTGCTCCTGAACACAAACTGAGCAGGCTGCTGCAGCCACACCAACTGCACTGTGTCCTACCACAGACATGCCAAGCAGTGCTACAGGCTGGGGTTGGAGTGGCTGCAGAGCAGCCAAACAGAGAGGGACCTGGGGGTCTGCTGAACATGAGCCAGCAGTGTGCCCAGGTGGCCAAGGAGGCCAATGGCATCCTGACCTGCATCAGGAACAGTGTGGCCAGCAAGAGCAGGGTGGTCATTCTGCCCCTGTACACTGCACTGGTTAGGCCACACCTTGAGTCCTGTGTCCAGTTCTGGGCTCCTCAGTTTAGGAAAGATGTTGAGCTGCTGGAAGGTGTCCAGAGAAGGGCAAGAAAGCTGGGGAGGGGTCTGGAGCACAGCCCTGTGAGGAGAGGCTGAGGGAGCTGGGGTTGCTTAGCTTGGAGAAGAGGAGGTTCAGGGGAGACCTTCTTGCTCTCTCCAATTCACTGAATGGAGGTTGTAGCCAGGAGGGGTTTGGTCTCTTCTCCCAGGCAAGCAGCACCAGAACAAGAGGACACAGTCTCAAGCTGTTCCAGGGGAGGTTTAGGCTGGAGGTGAGGAGAAAGTTCTTCCCAGAGAGAGTTGTTAGCTGTTGAAATGTGCTGCCCAGGGAGGTGGTGGAGTCACCATCCCTGGAGGTGTTCAAAAAGGGATTGGATGTGGCACTTGGATCCATGGCTTAGTAGTCAGGAGGTGTTGGGTGAGAGGTTGGACTTGATGATCTTTGAGGTCTTTTCCAACCTTATTGATTCTATGATCCCAGCTTGACGATTTCCCATCACTTGGGCAGGGATGCTCTGCAAAGCCCCTCATGAGCCCCTTGTGCTGAGCCTCCAATGATCTTCGTTGGGTTTGGAACTCTCCTGCACGACCCTGAGCTTCTCCCTTCTGGCTGTTCCTACAGGCACAGCCTAGAGGTTTGCTGCTAAAGCTTCAGGCCCATCGTGCTGCCCTTGCAGCTCTCCCCTCATGCCGACTCTGAGGAGGCAAAGCAGCTTTTGCTACATTTACCTTTGCTGTCACCAAGATAAATGCTGCATTGTGCCTTACACAGCCAGGCACTGCCGCACACCCCGCTGGACTCCGAGGGGGAGCGCAGTGCCACCGTGTGGCTTTGCTCCTGCTCCCTCCTCGCAAGGCAGGCACGGAGGCTCGGTGTCCCCACGCAGCTCCACAGAGCCAGCCACGGGATATTAGCCAGATCTTTTTATTTCTTTACAGCATGTAATGATGTTTTGTCCATTTAGTGTGTTTGGCTGCTGCTGCTCTTCATTGCATTGGGCTCCTCAGCCTGCGAGCATCTGATTCCATCAGTGTCCAGGAGCCCCCTAATTGTGTTTCCTGGTGCTTGGGTTTTGTGGAGAAGGAGGAGGAGGGGTGGGCAGGTTTGAGGAAGCCAGCAGCTAAGGAGCACCTTCTGCTGGGAAGTGAAGTGACTCTGTTCTGGGCATTTTTGCAGGGCAAAGCCACATCTGGGGAGTCTCTGAAGTGTATGAAGCTGCACGCAACAGAAACTCCTGGGTTTGTGGTGCTCCAGTGCTGTGGGGTTTTGAGCTGCTGGCTAGACTTAGAGAGCCCATCTCAGCTCTGAAATGGCAACTGACCACATTTGGAGTGTTGTGTCCGTGTTTGGGCTCCCCAGCTGAAGAACAACAGGGTTCTACTGGAGAGTGTCCAATGGAGGCCACGAGGGTGATGAAGGGACTGGAACATCTGGAGCTGTTTGGCCTGGAGAAGAGCAGCCTGAGAGGAGATCTGAACAAAGGAAGCTCCACCTTAACCTCAGGAGAGACTTCTTTGCTATGAGGGTGCTGGAGCCCTGGAGCAGGCTGCCCAGAGAGGTCATAGAGTCTCCTTCCCTGGAGGTGTTCAAAACCCATCTGGATGTGTTCCTATGTGACCTGCTTTTACAGGGGGAGTGCACTGGATGATCTCCAACCCCCCTACCATTCTATGAATGGTTTCCCCTGCATGTGGTTGGTGTTGTTGGGTAAGTGACCGACCAGGTCTGCATCCAGAAGCCATATCCCAAACGTCTTCAGCCACACATGGTGCCCTGCAGAATGATGATGTGCTGCAAAGGCATCTTCAGAGCCCTCAGAGATGCATGGAGAGGTCCTCTCTGCTCCAAAGCAGGGGGGAAGTAGCTCCATGGTCACAGAGGTAGAAATGCCCCTGAATGGCTTTGGGAAGTTGTTCAAGTGGCCCCTGAGCCACACAGGGCTCGTGTTAACCTCTGCCAGCCCCCGCAAGGGGCCATCCTCTTGCTGGAGGGTGGCACAGCCTGAAAGTGCAGAAAAATTGCAAATCCCTCATTTCTAGCCAAGGAGGAGGTACCTTTTCCTCCTCCTGCCTTGGGCTGGAGATGATAATTCCCTTGCTGGTGTGCTAATGGATGTCACTAAGTGCTTTGCAAAAGCATGCATGGCTGCAGCAGTGCCAGGAGCTGTCACCAGTCACATCCCAGTGGCGCTGAGAAACTGGGGGTAGGAGCAGGACCTCTGTGGGGCTGGGCTTTGCACGGGGGCTGGTGACAGCCCTGCACAGAGAATGGAGACTGGGAGGCATTGGAGATGGAGAAAACATCTTCCCCAAGGTCATCAATGGCATTTAATTTCCAGGAGCAAGAGCCTTTCCTTGTGGTTTTTATCATCTTTGTTCTCCCTTTCTTCCCTCCTCCAAGGCTGGCTCCCGCTGGGTTTGATCCCATCCATTGCGAGCGTTCGAACAAACACCCGGCCTGGCTAAACATCTTTAAGTGATTTTGAAGAAGAAGGGGGTTGGGGGGAGGGGGTGTGGAAAATAAAACAACCCAGGAGCTAGGAAGAAAATAATGAAGTTTGTGGCTCTGAATTTTAAGCAGCAGCTTCGGTCGAGGCTGTGCGCCGCACGTGGGTGAACTCGGCCCCCTTTGCAAAGCTTCCCCACCAATTGGCTGTTCCCCTCCAGCCAAGCTGCTTTATAATTAAGTGATAATTGTTTTTGCTGGGGAGCTCACCAGCAAGATAAACAGCTTTGAGGAATCAATAAGCATCAAGGTCATAGGCTGAGTTATTTACTGAATCATCTGCAATTTATCTCCCAACTTTCTCCCTACAAAAGCAAGCGGCGGCTGCTTCACCGAGGGGTTTAGGGGGAGCGCTGGGGTGAGCATTGGCTTCAAACCAAGGCAGAGCAGTGCAAAATGTGGTGGATTTGGGGGGAGGGGGAAGGGGGAAAGCCCACCCAAACCCTTCAGGATTCAGCCAGGAAGGTTTGGGGGCAATGTGCCAAGGTGCGATAGAGTTCTCCACACTCATGCACACGCACGTCTCCACGTGCACTTGCTCTCTTACAATGGTTTAACCAAATCGATGCAAAGCCCTGCCTGGACACTTACTTCTCATTAGCTTAAATTTGTCCTTAATTGATGTAAAGCAAACCACAGTGCACTTGCTTTCAATGGAGCTGGTGAGCAGCCCCCTCACATCTGTGGATCTGAGTTGCTTTGAAGCTGAACTCTCGTTCGGTGGAGGGCAATTTGTGGGGTCGGGCGGTCGATGAGCAGAGCAGAAGGGTGGAGGGAGCAGGAGGAGCTGTGGAGATTGACAGCAGCAGGACCTTTTTGTACTGGTGGCAGCTGAAAGTGGCTTGAGTCCTCTGTCCAGTTCTGGGCCCCTCAGTTTAGGAAGGATGTTGATTCAGGCTAGATGTGAGGAAGAAGTTCTTCCCCATGAGAGTGGTGAAGCCCTGGAATGGGTTGTCCAGGGAGGTGGTTGAGGCCCCGTCCCTGGAGGTGTTTAAGACCAGGCTGGACGAGGCTGTGGGCAGCCTGATCTAGTGTGGGGTGTCCCTGCCCATGGCAGGGGGTTGGAACTAGCTGATCCTTGTGGTCCCTTCCAACCCTGACTGATTCTATGATTCTATGATTCTACTTGCTGGAGTGTGTCCAGAGAAAGGCAACAAAGTTGGTGAGGGGCTTGGAACACAAGCCCTATGAGGAGAGGCTGAAGGAGCTGGGGTTGCTTAGCCTGGAAAGGAGGAGACTCAGGGATGACCTTCTTGCTCTCTCCAACTTCCTGAAGGGAGGTTGTAGCCAGGTGGGAGTTGGTCTCTTCTCCCAGGCAAGCAGCAGCAGAACAAGAGGACACAGTCTCAAGCTGTGCCAGGGGAGGTTTAGGCTGGAGGTTAGGAAGAAATTCTTCACAGAGAGAGTGATTTGCCATTGGAATGTGCTGCCCAGGGAGGTGGTGGAGTCACCATCACTGGAGCTGTTCAGGAGGAGACTTGATAGGGTGCTTGGTTGCATGGTTCAGTTGATTAGGTGGTGTTGGATGATAGGTTGGATGCAATGATCTTGAAGGTCTCTTCCAACCTGGTCTGGTCTATTTTATTCTATTCTATTCTATTCTATTCTATTCTATTCTATTCTATTCTATTCTATTCTATTCTATTATTCTATTCTATTCTATATGGCTGCTGTGTGGTGGTCCCAGCTTTCCTCTTGGCTTGCTCCAGCTGCAAAGGGATGGCTATGTGCATGCTACCCTGAGCTGAGAGGCTCCTCATGCTGAGTGGTGAAAGCGTCGATGCCTGGAGGTGAGAGGTTTCTTGTCTCCTCCTTTGTGACAGAGTCTTAGAATGGTTTGAGTTGGAAGGGACCTTAAAGATTTCAACCCCCCTGCTGTGGGCAGGGACACCTCCCACCAGCCCAGGTTGCCCAAGACCTCATTCAGCCTGACCTTGAATCCACAACCTCCCTGGGCAACCTGTTCCAGTGTCTTACCACCCTCACTTTAAAGTATGTCTTCCTAATCTCCAGTCCTAATCTCCCCTCTTCCAGCTTCAACCTACTCCTCCTCATACTATCCCTACAAGCCCTTGTAAAATGTCCCTCCCCAGCTGTCTTGTAGGCCCCCTATCTTTAGGTAGCCTTTGCTGGATATCCTCTGTGTATTTTCCAGTCCCTGAAATAACAATTAGGGAGTGCTTGCCACGGGGAGACCTCAGATCTGTTTGTTATCCCATTTTCCTTATGGGATTTTACTTGCTCAGGGTTATCTACTGAGCAGCAGCAGAGCAGGAACCCCAGCTCCCCAGCCTAGTACATTATCTGCTGGGCAGCACCATCCCCTTGTACTTTGCTCTGAAGGGGATGTTTAATTTATACAGCCTCAAGTGAAGTGCAGGAAAGACTTTTCCCTGGCTAGTAGCATGCATTATCCTCATTACCTTACATCAAATCCAAGGAATCCTGGGCTGCAGAACTGATAAAAGAATAAAGAGCCCAGATATAGGACCCACGCTTCCAGCACTTGGCTGGGCAAACATCTCTATTGAGGATCTAATTCCCCTCCTGCCAAGGGTTTGGAGGAAAGTGCCTGCTGGTGCTTCACCCACAGCAGCACTGAGCTGCTGGCTCACCCCAAAACAGGTGAATGAGATCAAAAATCCATCTGGCAGCTTGCTTGCTTTCCCCAGCACCGTGGCTGCAGGCAGCTCTCCTGCCATGGTGATCGCTGCATGCTGGATTCTGCCTCCCTGCCTCTCACTGTCTTAGTTAAGTGATGTCACTGCTAGGCTTGTTTTGGGTCAAGTAGATCTGCCAGGCAAAGGGCTGGGTGGATCCAGGTGCTCCTGGCTGTTATTGCAGAAGAACTTGAGCCCAGTCTGAGCTCTGGTCCCTGAGCTCTGGTCCGCTGCAGGACCATGCTCTGTGGCTTTTCCTTTACGTGAGCTCCTTGAAACGGCCTTGGAGATGCTGCTGGACCCTTCAAACCTTACAGGTTGTAGTGTCCCTAATCCCATGCTGGCTTTCCTAGATTCTTCCTCTTGGTCTCCATAAAATAATCTTTCTCCTTTTTCAGTTTCTTCTTTTCCACTTTCTGTTTTATGTAAGTTTCTCCTTTTTTTCCCTGGCCTTTCCTCTTCTTCCTTTTTTCCCTGGCCTCTCCTCTCCTTCTTTTTTTCCTGGCCTCTCCTCTCCTTCCTTTTTTCCCTGGCCTCTCCTCTCCTTCCTTTTTCCCTGGCCTCTCCTCTCCTTCCTTTTTCCCTGGCCTCTCCTCTCCTTCCTTTTTCCCTGGCCTCTCCTCTCCTTCCTTTTTCCCTGGCCTCTCCTCTCCTTCCTTTTTCCCTGGCCTCTCCTCTCCTTCCTTTTTTCCCTGGCCTCTCCTCTCCTTCCTTTTTCCCTGGCCTCTCCTCTCCTTCCTTTTTTCCCTGGCATTTCCTTCCTCCTTTTTCCCTGGCCTCTCCTCTCCTTCCTTTTTTTCCTGGCATTTTTTTTTTTTTTGGTGGCCTCTCCTTTCTTTTCTTTTCTGGCCTCTCCTCTCCTTCCTTTTTTTTCCCCTGGCCTCTCCTCTCCTTCCTTCCTTTATTTCCCCCCTGGCCTCTCCTCTCTTCCTTCCTTTTTTTTTCTGGCCTCTCCTCTCCTTTTTTCCCTAATCTCTCCTTTGTAACACCCTGATGATCTCCTATCACTTTGCTCTCTCTCTTTGACCTGCAGCATTCATCAGTCTCCCTTATTTGGCTGCCAAAGCATCCTCCTATTTCTTCCTCCTGTTTTCCTGTGAGGAGAAGCACTGGAGCAGGTAGTTGGAGCCTGCCGTGCTCATTTGCTGGTGGTATCCAAGCTGAATGTAAACAAAGGCTGGAGAGGGCATGCACAGTGAGCTACCAAGCCCCCAGTGCTTGGAGATGGAAGAGGCAGGAGCTGGCGTGTTAGCAGGGATTGTACAGCCCATAGCTGTGTCACTATCTCCTGCCCAGTCCTCTGCAGCCAGCCTGGGCAGGAGGGCAGATGTCTGGCAGCAGTGGTTTACATCTCAGACAGGATCTGTGATCCCCCTGGAGTTAGGGGAATGAGGGCTGAGTTTCCCTATAGCTTGCCTGCTGGGTGTTTGGAGATGTTTTCCCATGCTGTGGATGCCTTTAAAGTTTAGCTACAGATTTGGGGCAGAAGAGTTAGAAAAATATAAACAAATCACTACTGGGTGTGGGGGAAAAAAAAAACAAACACAAAAGCTTATTCTAAACAAATTCATTGGAGAAGTATCTAGAATGAGACCACAGGAGGTCAGCCACCAGAAGGCTGTCACAAGCTTATCTGCCCACAGAAGCTGTGGAGGCTCCCAAGCCTGGAAGCGTTCAAAGCCAGGCTGAACGGAACCTGCTCCAGCAGGAGGTTGTCCCTGCCCATGGCAGAGAGGTTGGAAGGAAACGATCTTGAAGGTCCCTTCCATTCTATGAGTCTGTGATGTCTGAGGGGCAAAAATAGGGCTGCTTGGCACAGAAGTGCCTTCCAGCCTCTTGTAGGACTCCCTTTTGTTCAGCTCTACAAGCCGTGCTGCAGAGCTCTTCCCCTCGTATCTGCACTTAGAATAGGATTAACCGGGTTGGAAGAGACCTTCAAGATCATTGTGTCCAACCTATCACCCAACACCACCTAACCAACTAACTCATGGCACCAAGCACCCCATCAAGTCTCCTCCTGAACCCTTCCAGTGATGGTGATTCCCCCACCTCCCCAGGCCGCCCATTCCAATGGGCAATCACTCTCTCTGTGTAGAACTTCCTCCTAACCTCCAGCCTAAACCTCCCCTGGCACAGCTTGAGACTGTGTCCTCTTGTTCTGGTGCTGCTTGCCTGGGAGAAGAGACCAACCTCTGCCTGTCTACAACCTCCCTTAAGGTAGTTGTACAGAGCAATAAGGTCACCCCTGAGCCTCCTCTTCTCCAGGCTAAGCAACCCCAGCTCCCTCAGCCTCTCCTCACAGGGCTTGTGTTCCAAGCCCCTCCCCAGCTTTGTTGCCCTTCTCTGGACACATTCAAGTATCTCAATATCCTTCTTAAATGGAAGGGCCCAGAACTACACACAGGACTCAAGGTGTGACCCAATCAGTGCTGAGCACAGGGCACAATGACCTCCTTGCTCCTGCTGGCCACACTGTTCCTGATGCAGGTCAGGATGCCACTGGCCCTCCTGGCCGCCTGGGCACACTGCAGGCTCATGTTCAGCCTACCATCGACCAGCACCCCCAGGTCCCTCTCTGCCTGGCTCCTCTCCAGCCACTCACTCTGCCCCCAGCCTGTAGCACTGCCTGGGGTTGCTGTGGCCAATGTGCAGAGCCCGGCACTTGGATGTGTTCAATCTCACTCGGTGCCACCAGATGCCTTCCAAGCATGGGGCCTGTTCTCTCGGGTTCCTTTATCTGAGGAATTCATCATTTCAGGGAAGCAATTCACACACCTCCCTCAGTCTCAGGCAGAGGCTGGAGTGCATTACCCGTCATGCTAAGGTCCAAAATGACGACTTGGCATAGATCAATCCTGGCTTTTGAAACCCATTTAGATGGCTGCAGCGGGCTGCAGCGAGTGAGGCTGGAGAGAAGAGAATGCCGTGTTAATCTGTAATGAAACAAGAAATAACCCTGAAGGGAGAGACAGGCTGGATGGGGCTCGTGTTGGAAGGAGCATTTCCCGTGATGTTCTCATTCTCTCTCCATTTGTCCTCTGCAGCCTCTGGTTTTCTCTACCCTTTCACTCTGCACACAGCCTTTTGCCTTTGGAGATGCTCTGTGTAATGATGCCATCACTCGAGTGCTCCCCACCAGAGGACAAGCTCTGCCTTTCATTCCACTTGTTCACAACCTTAATACATTTTCTAATGGAGATGGTCCTAGTGACAAGCAAAGCTGCAAGCGTGGAGGTGGCAACCTTAGACAGAAATCCTTTACAGTGAGGGTGGGGAGACACTGGAACAGGTTGCTCAGGGGAGGTTGTGGATGTCCCCTCCCTGGAGGTGCACAAGGCCAGGTTGAATGAGGCCTTGACTCAGCTTCAGGCTGGATGTGAAGAAGTTCTTCCCCATGAGAGTGGTGAAGCCCTGGAATGGGTTGTCCAGGGAGGTGGTTGAGGCCCCATCCCTGGAGGTGTTTAAGCCCAGGCTGGATGATGCTGTGGGCAGCCTGATCTAGTGTGGGGTGTCCCTGCCCATGGCAGGGGGTTGGAATTTGATGATCCTTGTGGTTCCTTCCAACCCTGACTGATACTGTGATACTGTGACATTCAGCCTAAACCTCCCCTGGCACAGCTGGAGACTGTGTCCTCTTGTTCTGGTGCTGGTTGCCTGGGAGAAGAGACCAACCCTCACCTGGCTACAAACTCCCTTCAGGGAGTTGGAGAGAGCAAGAAGGTCTCCCCTGAGCCTCCTCTTCTCCAGGCTAAGCAACCCCAGCTCCCTCAGAGTCCCTTGCTTTTGCCTGAGCTTGAACACACCTTTCTGCACTCCAGGAAGGAAAGTTGTGAAATTACTTTCCCCCATTCCAATTATTTTAAGGTGGGGGGGGGGGGGGGGGGATGGTTTTCTTGGGTTCTTTTTTGAAGTTGAATTGTTTGCAAACTCCACCAGCACCTCCATCCACCCTATCCCCCTGCCCTCAACTCCTCTGCTGTGCAACACAAGATAAATTGTTTTGGAATTGACTGAAAATTTCAGCAGTGCCTCAAGCACTTTGATTAGAGCTGCTGGGAGATGTTTGGTGGGTGTTGGGGGGTTTTGTTTCCTTCCCCCACCCCCCTTTCCTCCCCCTTTTCTCTTTTCCTAATGAATCACTTTGCAAAATGAAAACACAGATTTGCTGCAACCTAATCATTGTTTTGGGGGGGGGGGCTGCAGCTCTTCTTTTCCCACTCCCTCATTTAAAACTTCATCAACATGTTTTATTTGAATGATGCCCAAACCCCTTGGCTCCCTTGATCACTGTGCAGTGTTGGCTGCCTTGCAATTTGTGGTAGGGAATGAGATGATGAAATTCCCCATGAGTGTGGTGAAGCCCTGGAATGGGTTGTCCAGGGAGGTGGTTGAGGCGCCGTCCCTGGAGGTGTTTAAGAGCAGGCTGGGTGAGGTTCTGGCCAGCCTGATCTAGTGTGGGGTGTCCCTGCCCATGGCAGGGGGTTGGAACTAGCTGATCCTTGTGGTCCCTTCCAACCCTGACTGATTCTATGATTCATAGTATCATAGTATATCATTCTTCTGCTCTCTACAACTACCTGAAGGCTGTAGCCAGGTGGGGGTTGGTCTCTTCTCCCAGGCAAGCAGCACCAGAACAAGAGGACACAGTCTCAAGCTGTGCCAGGGGAAGTTTAGGCTGGAGGTGAGGAGAAAGTTCTTCCCAGAAAGAGGAATTTGCCATTGGAATGTGCTGCCCAGGGAGGTGGTGGAGTCCCCATCCCTGGAGGTGTTCAAAAGAGGACTGGACGTGGCACTTGGAGCCACAGTTTAGTAGCCATGAGATCTGTGGTGCCAGGTTGGACTTGATGATCTTTGAGGTCTCTTCCAACCTTATTGATTCTATGGTTCTATGATTCTCGTATCATAGAATCATAGCATCATAGTATCAGTCAGGGTTGGAAGGGACCACAAGGATCAGCAAGTTCCAACCCCCTGCCATGGGCAGGAACACCCCACACTAGATCAGGCTGCCCACAGCCTCATCCAGCCTGGGCTTAAACACCTCCAGGGATGGGGCCTCAACCACCTCCCTGCACAACCCATTCCAGGGCTTCACCACTCTCATGGGGAAGAACTTCCTCCTCATGTCCAGCCTGAATCTCCCCACCTCCAGCTTCATTCCATTCCCCCTTATTCCTATCACTACCTGAGATCCTGAGCAGTCCCTCCCCAGCCCTCCTGTAGCCCCCTTCAGATCCTGGAAGGCCACAATGAGGTCACCTGGGAGCCTTCTCTTCTCCAGCCTGAACAGCCCCAACTCCTTCAGTCTGTCCTCACAGGAGAGGTGCTCCAGCCCTCTGATCTTGATTATGGAGGGGGCGGGAATGAAACCCAAACCCTGTGAGGCCGTGGGGGATATTGCTGAGGTCAGCTCTTTGGGTTTGTTTTTGGGGGTTTAATTAGAATTGTTGTGGGGAGGTGGGAAACTTGCTTTTTTTTCCCTGGTTGATGAAGGATACAATGCAAATTGGAGTTTTCTGAAGGCCAAAAAACCAACTCCAATGAATGTGGTGCCTGCCCCAGCTGTGGTCTGGGTGCCTCTTGCTGGTGAGGTTTCTCCCTGTGCTGGCCCTGTTCACCCAACACTTTCCCATCTCCCCTGTCAAGTGGAGCTCAGCTGTCTCCACAACTCATAAATCAAAGCTTGGTCTGCAGTGTGGCTGGGATGAGATTGCTTTGAAGATTAATTCCTTTGAAAGATTAGGGCCGAGGGCAAGATTAGGACCTCTGTCACCCCTGGAAATGGCAGCAGCGATGTGAAATGTCTCAAAGTCTGAAGGAAATGGCAGGGCTGGCTGCCTGCAGACGTGGTTGTGGTTGAGGAGGGCTTGCACAGAGTGCTGGGGCAGTGGGCATCCAGCAAGCAGAGCTTGTGTTGTGTGGTGGGTTACTATGAGCCAACATGGCATCCTGGCCTGCATTAGGAACAGTGTGGCCAGCAGGAGCATTCTGCCCCTGGACTCAGCACTGGTCAGGCCACACCTTGAGTCCTGTGTCCAGTTCTGGGCTCCTCAGATTAGGAAAGATGTTGAGTTGCTGGAAGGTGTCCAGAGAAGGGCAACAAAGCTGGGGAGGGGTCTGGAGCACAGCCCTGTGAGGAGAGGCTGAGGGAGCTGGGGTTGCTTAGCCTGCAGAAGAGGAGGCTCAGGGGAGACCTTCTTGCTCTCTACAACTACCTGAAGGGAGGTTGTAGCCAGGTGGGGGTTGGTCTCTTCTCCCAGGCAAGCAGCACCAGAACAAGAGGACACAGTCTCAAGCTGCACCAGGGGAAGTTCAGGCTGGATGTTAGGAAGAAGTTCTTCCCAGAGAGAGAGATTGGCCATTGGGATGTGCTGCCCAGGGAGGTGGTGAAGTCACCATCACTGGAGGTGTTTAGGAAGAGACTGGATGAGGCACTTGGTGCTGTGGTTTAGTTGATTAGATGGTGTTGGGTGATAGGTTGGACTTGATGATCTCTGAGGTCTTTCCCAACCTGATCTATCCTATCCTATCCTATCCTATCCTATCCTATCCTATCCTATCCTATCCTATCCTATCCTATCCTATCCTCTCCTATCCTCTCCTATTCTCCAATGTCCTGGTTTCCAGCTGCTCTTAAGCATTTTCCATGGGAAATGTGGGAATTCAGCTTGGAGGATTTGCTCTCCCATATCCTCCCCTTCTACTCTGCCCTGGTGAGACCTCATCTGGAGCACTGTGTCCAGTTCTGGGCTCCCCGGTTCAAGAAGGACAGGGACTTGCTGGAGAGGGTGCAACAAAGGGCTACAAAGATGTTGAAGGCAGTGGAACATCTCTGTGATAAGGAAGGGCTGAGAGAGTTGGGGATATTTAGTGTGGAGAAGGGCAGCCTCAGGGGGGATCTCATCAGTGCTGATCAAGGGTGGGTGGCAGGAGGATGGGGCCAGCCTTTGTTCGGTGGTGCCCAGTGACAGGACAAGGGGTCACAGGCACAAATGTGAGCATCAGAATTCCCATCTAAAGATGAGGATGAACTTCTTTAATTGAAGGGTGATGGAGCCCTGGAGCAGGCTGCCCAGAGAGGTGGTGGAGTCTCCATGTCTGGAGACATTCCAAACCCACCTGGACATGTTCCTGTGTGACCTTCTCTAGGTGACCTGGCCTTGGTAGGGGGCTTGGACTCAATGATCTCCAGAGACCCCTTCCAGCCCTCACCGTTCTGTGATTCTGCCATGTCCTGGTGCTGGCAGGGGCAGAGTGAGGGTTGGGATTCAGGGCTTGGCCAAGCCATTTCTCCTGGCTGCCGCCAGTTAATCCCCTGCCGAATAAACACGTTCCCTGTGCTTTATCAGCCCACATGGAGCCTTGAAGACAAACAGAAAGGCAAGAAGGAAACAAAACAAGCCACCTGCCGGCAAATTAAATGCAGGGAGGAAAACACAGAGAAAGCCCAAGCCAAATCCTAAGCAGCCCCTTCCTCTGAGTTAATTAATTGGAGGCCCTGTTTGAGGACAAGTTCCTTCTTCAATCCCCCATTGCTGGATGCAATTTTCTCAGCACAATCACTCGGTGGCCCTGACGGACAGGAGCCCAATCGCTGCTCGCCAGAAGGCAAAGGCTGCAGCGGTGCTGGAGCAGGGAGATTTGCAGCACTGCTGCAGGGTTTGGAAATGCCCAAGGAGAAACAATTCCCCCTCTGACCACTTCTTTGAACGTGTCCAGAGCAGGGCAGCAAAGCTGGGGAGGGGTCTGGAGCCCAGCACTATGGGGAGAGGCTGAGGGAGCTGGGGTTGCTTAGCCTGGAGAAGAGGAGGCTCAGGGGAGACCTTCTTGCTGTCTCCAACTCCCTGAAGGGAGGTTGAAGCCAGGTGGGGGCTGGTCTTTTCCTCCTGGCAACCAGCAGCAGAACAAGAGCACACAGTCTCAAGCTGCACCAGGGATGGATTTTAGGAAGGAATTCTTCCCAGAGAGATTGGCCATTGGAATGTGCTGCCCAGGGAGGTGGTGGAGTCACCATTGCTGGAAGTGTTTAAAAAGAGCCTGGATGAGGCACTTGGTGCCATGGTTTAGTTGATTAGATGGTGTTGGGTGATAGGTTGGACTTGCTCTCAAAGGTCTTTTCCAGCCTGGTTAATTCTGTATCCTGGGTTGGATTAGTTCCTCCCAAGAGGTCACCACTGCTGGTGTTTCACAGGAGATGTGGTGGTGATTTACTTCTACCTGTTGCTGTATGGGAACCTGCAAATGGCTGAGCTGTGGGTGGAGAAGATAGAATCATAGAGTTGTTTTGATTGGAAGAGACCTCTAAGACCATTGAGTCCAAACATCAGCCTAACACCACCATAGCCATTAAACCATGTCCCAAAGTGCCAGTGTCTACAGGTTTCTTGAACCCCTGCAGGGATGGGGACTCCACCACCTCCCTGGGCAGCCTGTGCCAATGTCTGGCCAGTCTTCCATCAAAGAAATTATTCCTCATCTCCAATCTAAACCTTTCCTGGTGAAACTCAAGGCCATCTCCTCTCATTTTGTCACTTGACACTTAGAAGAAGAGAGCAACACTCACCTCGCTACAGCCTCCTTTTAGGCTGAATGAGTTTGGTTTCTTTTGTGTGTGTGTGTGTGTGTGTGTGAAGGCTAAGGCCATGTTGCTCCCTCCTTTGGAAGGGTTATGAGACATTTGAACAGGTTGTCTGGAGTCTCCATTCCTGGAAGGACTTCAAAGATGCATGGATGTGATGCTTAGGGACATGGTTTAGTGGTGGTGCCTTAGCAGTAGCGGTGGGATTGTGAGTGTGGCTGATAATCTCTAAGGTCTCTTCCATCCTCAACAGTTCTATGGTTCCTGCTCATTCCTGAGGTGGGAGGATTCATAGAATGGTTTGGGTTGGGAGGGACATTGGAGGTCAGAGAATCACAGAATCACCAAGGTTGGAAGAGACCTCAAAGATCATCAAGTCCAACCTGTCACCACAGACCTCATGACTAAACCACAGAATCACCAAGGTTGGAAGAGACCTCAAAGATCATCAAGTCCAACCTGTCACCACAGACCTCATGACTAAACCACAGAATCACCAAGGTTGGAAGAGACCTCAAAGATCATCAAGTCCAACCTGTCACCACAGACCTCATGACTAAACCACAGAATCACCAAGGTTGGAAGAGACTACAAAGATCATCAAGTCCAACCTGTCAGATCATCTAGTTCCAATCCTCTGCCATGGGCAGGAATTCCTTCCACTAGTCCAGTTTGCTCAGGTCCCTGTCCAGCCTGGCCTTTAACACCTCCAGGGAACAGACATCTACAGCCTCCCTGGGCAACCTGTTCCAGTGCCTCACCACTCTCACTGGAAGGAATTTCTTCCTAGCCTTCAGTCTCAGTCTCCCCTCTTCCAACTCAAAGCCATTGCCCCTTGTCCTGTCACAGAAGTCCCTTCCTGGCTTTCTTGTAGGCCCCCCTCACATCTTGGGGCTGTGCAAGCACCATGCAAAAAGGCTACAGGAGCAGGGAGGTCATTGTGCCCCTGTACTGTGCTTTGGTTGGGCTGCGCCTTGAGTGCTATGTCCAGTTCTAGGCCCCTCAGTTTAAGAAGGACATTGAGACACTTGAACGTGTCCAGAGAAGGGCAACAAGGCTGGGGAGAGGCCTTGAGCACAACCCTGTGAGGAGAGGCTGAGGGAGCTGGGGTTGCTTAGCCTGGAGAAGAGGAGGCTCAGGGGCGACCTCATTGCTCTCTACAACTACCTGAAAGGTGGTTGTAGCCAGGAAGGGGTTGGCCTCTTCTCCCTAGCAAGCAGCACCAGAACAAGGGGACACAGTCTCAAGCTGCAACAGGGGAGGTTTAGGCTCAAGGTGAGGAGAAAGTTCTTCACAGAGAGAGTTGTTCGTCATTGGAATGGGCTGCCCGGGGAGGTGGTTGAGTCGCCGTCCCTGGAGGTGTTCAAGAGGGGACTGGATGTGGCACTTGGTGCCATGGTCTAGTCATGGGGTCTGTGGTGACAGGTTGGACTCGATGATCTTCGAGGTCTCTTCCAACCTTGGTAATACTGTGATACTGTGATACTGTGACTGAGGAGGAAAAGGGCTGGATGAGGAGTTTGGGCATGGAGAATCCCATGGAGTAAAGCTGGTCTGGAGTAAAGCTCAGGATCCATTTCCTGTAGCTCCAAGCAGCTTTTCCCTCTGTAACTGCCTTTTGCTACCAAGCAGCCCTGAAGAGGCTGGTGGCTGTCTGCGCAGCGCTGGGCAGCCGGAGGGGGTCAGGGAGGTCACCCTCTTTAAGGCCTAATCCTTGGGCGGAAGGCTAACGACTTAACTATGTTTATAATATCAGGGAGGACCCATGTCAAATCCATTGTTGCATGATGTGACCAAAGCCATTACTGCACACATGGAAATCAATTACTGCCCATTAGGGAACGTTTAACACGGGAGCCTTTGCCGCCTGCCTTCTTTGCACGCCGGGGCCGCAGGAATCGTTAGCTGCCACTCTGCAAATGGATTTTCCCCACCCCCACCCCCTCCCCCTCCTTTCTTTTAACATCTGCAACAAATGTGCATGGACACAGAGCAGAACACGCCTGGGGAAGGGCTTGGTTCATCATAGTATCAGTCAGGGTTGGAAGGGACCACAAGGATCAGCAAGTTCCAACCCCCCTGCCATGGGCAGGGACACCCCACACTAGATTAGGATGCCCACAGCCTCATCCAGCCTGGGCTTAAACAACTCCAGGGACGGGGCCTCAACCACCTCCCTGGACGACCCATTCCAGGGCTTCACCACTCTCATGGGGAAGAACTTCTTCCTCACATCCAGCCTGAATCTCCCCACCTCCAGCTTCATTCCGTTCCCCCTAGTCCTATCACTACCTGAGATCCTGAGAAGTCCCTCCCCAGCCTTCTTGTAGCCCCCTTCAGATACTGGAAGGCCACAATTAGGTCTCCTCTGAGCCTTCTCTTCTCCAGACTGAACAGCCCCAACTCCTTCAGTCTGTCCTCATAGGAGAGGTGCTCCAGCCCTCTGCTCATCCTCGTGGCCCTTCTCTTCATGGAGAAAGGGCTGGAGAATAGCAGGGTGAAGGTGGTGGGTGCTGCACCAGCAGCGCTTACCACGAATGAGTGGGAATGGATGCTGCCCTCTGCCATCTGCAGATGTGTCACAGAATGGGAGGGGTTGGTTTCTGGGTGAGGGGATTGAGGCCATCATCAGTAAATTTGCAGATGACACCAAGCTGGGGGCAGGGATTGATCTGTTAGAGGGTCGGAGAGCTCTGCAGAGGGACCTTGCCAGGCTGGACAGATGGGCAGAGTCCAAGGGCATGAGATTTAGCACATCTAAGTGCTGGATTCTACACATTGGCCACAACAAGCCCATGCAGTGCTGCAGGCTGGGGACAGAGTGGTTGGAGAACAGCCAGGCAGAAAGGGACCTGTGGGTACTGGTTGATAGTAGGTGGAACATGAGACAGCAGTGTGCCCAGGTGGCCAAAAAGGCCAATGACATCCTGGCCTGCATGGGGAACAGTGTGGCCAGCAGGAACGGGGAAGTCATTTTGCCCTGTACTTAGCACTAGTTAGGCCACATCTTGAGTCCTATGTCTAGTTCTGGGCTCCTCAGTTTAGGAAAGATGTTGACTTGCTGGAAGGTGTCCAGAGAAGGGCAACAAAGCTGGGGAGGGGTCTGGAGCACAGCCCTGTGAGGAGAGGCTGAGGGAGCTGGGGTTGCTTAGCTTGCAGGATACTCAGAGGAGACCTTCTTGCTCTCTTCAACTCCCTGAAGGGAGGTTGTAGCCAGGTGGCCAAAGTGCAGCCCCCAGCACTTGGATTTGTTGAATGCCATCCTGTTGGACTCTGCCCATCTGTCCAGCCTGGCAACGTCCCTCTGCAGAGCTCTCCTACCCTCTAACAGGTCAACTCCTGCTCCCAGCTTGGTGTCATCTGCAAATTTACTGCTGATGGACTCTATCCCCTCAACCAGATCTTCAGTAAAGATATTGAACAGGATGGGGCCCAGCACTGTTCCCTGGGGCACACCACTAGTGCCTGGCTGCCAGCTGGATGTGGCACCATTCACCACCACTCTCTGGGCTCAGCCTCCAGCCAGTTCCTAACCCAACACAGTGTGATCCTGTCCAAGCCATGGGCTGCCAGCTTGGCCAGGAGTTTGCTGTGGGGGACGATGTCAAAGGCCTTGCTGAAGTCCAGGTAGACCACATGGTTCACAGATTCATAAAATGGTTTGGACTGGAAGGGACCTTAAAGATCATCCAGTTCCAGATTACTAATGGGGCTGAAGAGAGTTCTTTCCCACCCTGGAGCATCCCTTCCTATTTCAGAAGAGGTCCTGATTCTCTCCATTTGCAGCTGTCCTGTGCACCCTTCTTCTTAGACACAATCTCAAGCTGTGCCAGGGAAGGTTTAGGCTGGAGGTTAGGAAGAAATTGTACACAGAGAGAGTGATTGCCCATTGGAATGTGCTGCCCAGGGAGGTGGTGGAGTCACCATCCCTGGAGGTGTTTAGGAAGAGACTGGAGGGGGTGCTTGGTGCCATGGTTTAGTTGATTAGGTGGTGTTGGATGATAGGTTGGACTCGATGATCTCAAAGGTCTCTTCCAACCTGGTCTATTCTATTCTATTCTATTCTATTCTATTCTATTCTATTCTATTCTATTCTATTCTATTCTATTCTATTCTGCTCTGCTCCACTCTATTCTCCTCTATTCTACTCTACTCAACTCTGCTCCACTGTATTCTATTCTACTCTGCTCTGCTCTATTCTATTCTATTCTGCTCTCTTCTACTCTATTCTATTCTACTCTACTGTATTCTATTCTACTCTGCTCTGCTCTATTCTATTCTACTCTACTGTATTCTATTCTACTCTGCTCTATTCTATTCTATTCTGCTCTCTTCTACTCTATTCTATTCTACTCTACTGTATTCTATTCTACTCTGCTCTGCTCTATTCTATTCTATTCTATTCTACTCTACTCTACTCTACTCTACTCTACTCTACTCTACTCTACTCTGCTCTATTCTATTCTGCTCTGCTCTGCTCTATTCCACTCTATTCTACTCTATTCTGTTCTGCTCTGCTCTATTCTATTCTACTCTATTCTATTCTACTGTATTCTATTTTACTCTACTGTATTCTATTCTACTCTGCTCTATTCTATTCTAGTCAATTCTACTCTCTTCTATTCTGCTCTATTCTATTCTACTCTATTCTATTCTGTTCTTCTATTCTATTCTATTCTATTCTATTCTATTCTATTCTATTCTATTCTATTCTATTCTATACCACTCCACTCCAAATTAAATTCCTACTTTGGCTTTCTCCTTTCCACGCCTGCTTGCAGGTCCCAGCTTTCCCCTGGCACTAATGTGCTCACTTAGCAGGCACTCCCCACCTCTCCTCTCCCCTGCCCACCCCCCACCCCCTTGACACGCACAGAGAGGCAGGAAATGGATGAAGGTTAATTTTTTTTTGGGTCCCTCTCATAATGACTCATCCATAACGATTTCCATTGGTTATATTTCCTTGTGTGACAGAAACAATTTACTGCATTCCTGCAAAGCCCATTTTCTCTGCATGATCCGCTTGTGTGGAGGTTTGGGGAAGTAATTTACTGATATTTTGCCTCAAAAAATAGCTTACAAAGACAAAAGAGTCCTGTTGACACCAAGGTGCACTCCTCGGGAGCGAGGGGAAGGAGAATGAAACAGCTTAAAAAATACAAGCACTTTGTGATAGTCACTCAAAGTCAAGCTCTGCATCACACACACAGCAGGCAGAAAGCTCTTTCAGCTGCTGGGGAAGGTGCAAGGATTCTCTAGGGCCTGCTTTCAGTTTGGGCTTGGGTAGAGAAGGGCAACAAAGTTGGTGAGGGGTCTGGAGCACAGCCCTGTGAGGAGAGGCTGAGGGAGCTGGGGTTGCTTAGCCTGGAGAAGAGGAGGCTCAGGGGAGACCTTCTTGCTGCCTACAACTCCCTGAAGGGAGGTTGTAGCCAGGTGGGGTTTGGTCTCTTCTCCCAGGCACCCAGCAGCAGAGCAAGAGGACACAGTCTCAAGCTGTGCCAGGGGAGGTTTAGGCTGGAGGTTAGGAAGACATGGTGCACAGAGAGAGCAATTGGCCATTGGAATGTGCTGCCCAGGGAGGTGGTAGAGTCACCATCATTGGAGGTGTGCAGGAGGAGACTTGACAGGGTGCTTGTTTGCATGGTTTAGTTGATTAGGTGCTGTTGGGTGATAGGTTGGACTCAATGATCTCAAAGGTCTCTTCCAACCTGGTTCATTCCATTCCATTCCATTCCATTCCATTCCATTCCATTCCATTCCATTCCATTCCATTCCATTCCATTCCATTCCATTCCATTCCATTCCATTCCATTCCATTCCATTCCATTCCATTCCATTCCATTCCATTCCCTCCCTCCCTCCCTCCCTCCCTCTCCTCCCTCCCTCCCTCCCTCCCTCCCTCCCTCCCTCCCTTCCTCCCTTCCTTCCTTCCTTCCTTCCTTCCTTCCTTCCTTCCTTCCTTCCTTCCTTCCTTCCTTCCTTCCTTCCTTCCTTCCTTCCTTCCTTCCTTCCTTCCTTCCTTCCTTCCTTCCTTCCTTCCTTCCTTCCTTCCTTCCTTCCTTCCTTCCTTCCTTCCTTCCTTCCTTCCTTCCTTCCTTCCTTCCTTCCTTCCTTCCTTCCTTCCTTCCTTCCTTCCTTCCTTCCTTCCTTCCTTCCTTCCTTCCTCCCTCCCTCCCTCCCTCCCTCCCTCCCTCCCTCCCTCCCTCCCTTTCTATTCTATTCTATTCTATTCTATTCTATTCTATTCTATTCTATTCTATTCTATTCTATTCTATTCTATTCTATTCTATTCTATTCTATTCCATTCCATTCCATTCCATTCCATTCCATTCCATTCCATTCCATTCCATTCTCTGGGAGGAGGATCCTCGGTGGCATAAATCCACAGAAACATCAGTGGGAGTGGGGGGTTGAGGGGTTGGGGATGTTCCTTATGGATCTAGAGATCTCTGGGGAAAAGGACCTGGGGGATAAAAGGATGACCATGAACCAGCAGTGTGCCCTTGTGACAGAGAAGGACGATGGCATCCTGGGGTGCTTTAGGAAGAGTGTGGCCTGAAGGCTGAAGGAGGTTCTCTTCCTGATCTGCCCTGGTGAGGCCACACCTGGAATTCTGTATCCTGTCCTGGGCTCCCCAGTTCAAGAAGGACAGGGATTTGCTGGAGAGGGTACAGCAAAGGGTTACAAAGAGGCTGAAGGGACTGGAACAAGTGTGTGATGAGGAAAGACTGGGAGAATTGGGGCTGTTTGGTCTGGAGAAGATGGAGGGGGAATCTGATCAATGCTGATCAATACTCAAAGGGTGGGTGTCAGGATGGGACCAGGCTTTGTTCAGTGGTGCCCAGTGACAGGACAAGGGGTAATGGGCACAAACTTGAACATAGGAAGTTCCATCTAAAGATGAGGAGGAACTTCTTTAGTTGAAGTGTGATGGAGCCCTGGAGCAGGCTGCCTAGAGGTGGTGGAGTCTCCTTTGGAGTCTTGTTTGGAGCTGTTCCAACCCCCCTGGACCTGTTCCTGTGTGACCTTCTCTAGGTGACCCTGGAGTGTTGGACTCAATGGTCTCCAGGGGTCCCTTCCAACCCCTATGATTCTCTGATCTGCTCTTGGATCTTGTTCCACAGGGGTAAGCCAGCCCCAGGGCTGCCGTGGGTCAGGAGAGCAGAGTGCTCCCCAGCCGTGTGGGGATGAGTTTGCTGTTTCTGTCTGTGGGACTGGGGCCAGAAGCCTGGGACGAAGCAGGGAGTCATGGAAAGATGTATTTTGGCACAGCCCAGGTTTTTTTTCTGTGTCAGTGCTCCCCCAGCCCCCCATAACCTGCCTGCCTAGCCAAGCTTGCAGCTCTCTCCCTGCTCCACCAGCAATAAGCTCAGAGATAATGACTGCTGGAGGTAATTTGCTCAGGCAAATGCTCCTGCTGATGTGCTCAATGCTCTGTGATAGATGGCTTGGTTATTTCTTGGGTGTCTGTTACTCCAGGCCCTAATCCCTCTTTCCCTGCTCGTTTGCCCTACCCCACAAGCTCAGCACCTCTTGTGCCACGGGAACCACCTGCAGCTGATCCAAATGGAAGCAGCAAGAGGCCATTTCGTGTTTGTCTCTCCATCTGCTCATGCATTTGGCCTTGAATTTAGTTAGTGGGCAGGATGGCAGAGAGGTGAGTGTTGTCATCTTCTGTGGTAGCAGGCAGGGGTTTGCCTTCTCCTCCAGTCACTGATGAAGGTAGGAGGGAATAGAATGAAGCTGGAGGTGGGGAGGAAATTCTTCCCCATGAGAGTGGTGAAGCCCTGGAATGGGTTATCCAGGGAGGTGGTTGAGGCCCCATCCCTGAAAGTATTTAAGATCAGGCTGGATGAGGCTGTGGGCAGCCTGATCTAGTGTAGGGTGTCCTTGCCCATGGCAGGGGTTGGAACTAGCTGATCCTTGTGGTCCCTTCCAATCCTGACTGATACTATGATACTGTGAAGGTAACAACCCCCCAGGCTGGGAGGAAAGGCCTCTGTCACTGCCACACCAGCAGCTGCCCAGGAGGGGAGGCAGGTCAGTGTGCCAGGCAGGGAGGATAGATTAGGGAGGCTAAGAGAAGGGGAAAGGTTTCTGTGCCCAAGAGCTGGGCTGCCCTGACAGTCAGGGCTGGAGTGTAAAGGATGCAGTGCACACAAAGCATGTGAGACCTGGGAGCTGGAGCAAGAGCCACTGGTGTCAGCCTGTGCTGGGCTGACTCAAGACTGGGGGAGAGGGGAGGACTGAAAAAGAGTCCAAGGAGCCTGAACTTTGCACCTTGCAGCCAGACTTGCAGCCTGTCAGTGGGACCTCCCTCCTTATTACTTGGGATTTACTGGGAGCTCTTAGTTGGATTTTTCCTTTCCCTTGTTTCCACACTGTTTGGTGTTGGGTTTTTTTTTTTTTTGGGGGGGAGGGGGAGGAGGGAAGCAGATGCTGAGTTTGTGATTTGTTTGGTGCTGTGAGAAGAAGCAAGCAACCAACCAGCTTAAAAAAAAAAAGCTAATTGCAGGTGTCAAGGGCAGGACAAGCTTTAGTTGTGTCTCTTAAAATCATAGACTCATAGAGGGGTTTATTTCCAATCAAAACAATTCTAAGCTCATCCAGTCCAACCATCAACCCAGCACCATCATGACTTTAAACTGTCCCAGAGTGCCATGGCCACACATTTCTTGAACACCTCCAGGGATGGTGATTCCACCACCTCCCTGGGCAGCCTCTGCCAATCGTAGAATCAATAGGGTTGGAAAAGACCTCAGAGATCATCGAGTCCAACCTGTCACCCAAGACCTCATGACAATGCCTGGCCACTCTTTAGTCCTGCTCTTCAGCCCAGCCTGGAGCTGTATTCTGGAGGTAGCGAGGTGGTAGGGGCTGGCACAGCCCATCCTGGTCCCCTTGGGCTCCCCCTCAAATGCCTTGTCTGGAAGGGAGTCAAAGTTTGGGCCTTGCTTGGACCCTCTCCATATTTTTCCTTATGCTGTTGGTGCTGTGCTCCAAGAAATGGATGAAGGTTGAGCTCTGATGCTTCAGGCTGCTGGCACCGCTGGGGAGCCTGTGTCAGGGTGTTGAGTACGGTACCTGCCCTCTTCCAGCACCCAAGTGCCCCTTGCTGCCCTCTCGCAGGGCATCAGTGCAATGCTGGGGTGCCGGAGGGGTCAGGGCAGTCACGGGGCTGGGTGTGGGGAGAGGCAGACCCTTGTTTGCATTCACAGGCCAGGCAGTGATGCCAGCAGCAGCAAAGAGTGGCTCTTTGTCCCCCTCCCGCCCTGCAGACACAGACCCTCTTGTTGCTGCACGTGGTGCTGGCAGCGGAGCCTGAGGAGCAGCTCCAGCGCTGCTGCAGGCTGGGGCAAAGGCTATCAGTGACCTAGCTGTCAATGGGCCCTTTGTGCAGGGACCTGAGGCAGATGGCTGTGATGTGAAGCCCACTGCCCCTTGGCATGCTCTGGGTGACCAAGTGCCATGTGGCTTTGTCACATTGAGCCCTCCTGCAGTGTAGGGTCTGGAGGGACTTGGCTGCACCAAGTGCTTGCAGGCCTGCTTGTGTTTGGTGCTGAATAAAGCCAGGAAGAGCAAAAAGCAGTGTCCTCACCCTCCATCTCTCCCCAATACCACATTTCTCCTCATCCAGCTCCCTGTGCAATCCCAGGAAAGCTCAGGGGCTGCTTTTGCAGCTCAGGAGCACCTCTAGGTGCTGTCCTCCCTGCCTGTTGGCTACAGAGCTCAGTTTGACCTTCTCAGGGCTGCTTGGGACCATCTGTGGATGTTGCCCTCTGTGACTGAGGCTTCCAGAACTTGATCTGACCATCTCGGGTCTGCTTTTGCAGCTCAGAAACACCTCTAGATGCTGTCCTCCTTCCCCAGGGGGTGCAGAGCTGGGTTTGGCTGATTTTGCAGCTTGGGAATGTGTGTAGATGTTGTCCTCCACCCCGAGGTCTCTAGGATTGGGTTTGACCATCTTAGGACTACTTTTGCAGCTCAGGAGCATCTGTGGATGTTGAACTCTGTCCCTGCAGTCTTTAGCGTTGGGCTTGACCATCTTAGGACTACTTTTGCAGCTCAGGAACATCTGTGGATGTTGAACTCTATCCCTTCCCCTTCCCCTTCCCCTTCCCCTTCCCCTTCCCCTTCCCTTCCCTTCCCCTTCCCCTTCCCCTTCCCCTTCCCCTTCCCCTTCCCCTTCCCCTTCCCCTTCCCCTCCCCCTCCCCTTCCCCTTCCCCTTCCCCTTCCCCTTCCCCTTCCCCTTCCCCTTCCCCTTCCCCTTCCCCTTCCCCCTTCCCCTTCCCCTTCCCCTTCCCCTTCCCCTTCCCCTTCCCCTTCCCCTCCGCTTCCCTTGCCTTGTTTTTGCTCCCCCCATGCCTGTTGCAGCAGGACAGAGCCCTGTCCCTCTGGCATGCAGGGCAGGTCTCAGGGATCTTGCCTAAGAGGGCCCCAAAAGAGCCTCCGGGGCCGGCGAGGCTGCGCTCTGTGCTAATTCGAAACGAGGTGAGCGATGGCAAATTGAGTTTCAAGGGCAGCAGAGACAACTTGTCAATTTAGCCTCAGCTCCTCTCTGTCTCTGCAATCTTTGGAAGCTGGATCTGAGGCTTGTTTACGGCGCTGAGATATAATAGCTGCAATCCCCCAGGTAGATTAAGCAATCGCTTCATTTAGGACTCTCCAAAGTCTCTGATATTTGGAGGGATTTTTCTTGACCTTGCGAAGGGTGAGAGCTGCCTTCCCCCCTCCCCAGCAGCCTCGTGGCTCTTCCTAATGACTCCGGGGGGGGGGGAAATAGAACTTGTCAGGGTGGAAATTGCTGTGGGGTTGTGCTTGTTGTGGAAGTGTGGGTCTGAGCTGGGCTGGAGTGCGGGGAAGTCTTCCCACCGCCTTCCGTGTTGGGTTTTAGTTCATTGCCAGCAAGAATCAGAGAATTGTTGGGGAAATTGAGAATTGTTGGGAAAGCTCTCTAAGATCATCAACCCCAACCATCAACTCAGTCTGCAGTCTCAAGCTGCACCAGGGGAAGTTTAGGCTGGAGGTGAGGAGAAAGTTCTTCACCGAGAGAGTGATTCGTCATTGGAATGTGCTGCCCGGGAGGTGGTGGAGTCGCCGTCCCTGGAGGCGTTCAAGAGGGGACTGGATGTGGCACTTGGTGCCATGGTCTAGTCGTGAGGTTTGTGGTGACAGGTTGGACTCGATGATCTTCGAGGTCTCTTCCAACCTTGGTGGTGGTAATACTGTAACTCAACAGCATCATAGCCATTAAACCATGTCCCAAATACAATAGAATAGATTAGAATTAACCAGGTTGGAAAAGACCTCAGAGATCATCGAGTCCAACCTATCACCCAACCCCATCTGATCAACTAAACCATGGCACCGAGTGCCTCATCCAGGCTCTTCCTAAACACCTCCAGGGATGGGGACTCCACCACCTCCCTGGGCAGCACTTTCCAATGGCCAATCTCTCTTGCTGTGAAGAACTTCTTCCTAACATCCAGCCTGAACCTCCCCTGGCACAGCTTGAGACTGTGTCCTCTTGTTCTAGTGCTGGTTGCCTGGGAGAGGTGACCAACCCCCTCCTGGCTACAACCTCCCTTCAGGGAGTTGTGTGCCATGGCCACACATTTCTTCAACACCTCCAGGGATGGGGACTCCACCACCTCCCTGGGCAGCCTGTTCCAGTGCCTGACCACTCTTGCAGCAAAGAAATTGTTCCTAATCTCCAACCCTCAGGTTCTCTGCTGGGCAGCTTTCCAGGCACTCTGCCCCAAGCCTGGAGCATTCGAGGGGTTGTTGTGACCCAAGTGCAAGACCCAGCTCTGGGCTTATAGAGATGTATCTCCTTACTAAGTGCTGGGTGGGCAGGTCTTGGTCTCTTTGCATGCCTCAGTCTCCCCATTTTAAGCCACCCTTTGTTTAAGAGAACCAGCACAATGCAGCCACTGAGAGACTTCCTGGCAAAGTGTGTAGGACAAAGGAAAGAATGATTATTTACTCTTGCTGTAGCATCCACCACCTAACAGGTGCTTTGTGAATACAGGAAGCCCCAGTCTTAGCAGCAAAGCACTTAAAATACAACATCAGGCAGTGAAGCACCTGGGGAGGTGTCAAGGCAGAGGCAGTGTCAAAGAGAAAATGCGGTGTGAGCTCTAGATGGTGTTGGCTCAGCTCCTCCTGGGCCAAGAGGCAGCTGAGAAGTGCTGTGGGGTTTTGCAGGAGGGGTTGGCTGTGGTAGGGGGAAGTGGAGCAGAGACTTGTAGAAATCCCAGCAGTGGTGTTGGAGCAAGTCCAGAGGAGGGGCTGTAGCACCTCTGCTGTGAGGATAAGCTGAAGGAGCTGGGGGTGTTCAGCCTGGAGAAGGGAAGACTCTGGGGGGACCTTAGAGCTGCCTTCCAGTAGCTGAAGAGATCCTGCAGGAAGGCTGCAGAGGAACTTTTTGTAAGGGTGTCTGGAGACAGGACAAGGGGGAATGGCTTGAAGCTGAGGGAGTGCAGGTTCAGACTGGATTTGGGGAAGAAGTTCTTCAGTGTGAGGGTGGTGAGACTCTGGAACAGGTTGCCCAGGGAGAATGCCTCCTCCCTGGAGGTGTTCAAGGCCAGGCTGGATGAGGCCTTGGGCAACCAAGTCTAGTTGAGAGGTGTCCTTGCCCGTGTCAGGGGGTTGGAGTAGATGGTCTCTGATGCCACTTCCAACCTGAGCCATTCTCTGAGCAGGCAATGCCTTCTGCAGGGTTTCAGTGGGGAATAAGCACCTCTGGCTTGTGAGGACTTCACCAGGCAACTGATCTGCATCCTTGGCTACCTAAATGCCTTTGCAAATCTCTCTCTTGGCAGCTGCCAGATCAGTAGTGCATCCAGCCCAGGTCCCAGTTAGCAGCTGCCAGCACCTCTGGGTGCTGAAGGAAAGGTGCAAAGAGAATTTGTACCCAGAGAGGCAGGAGAGGTTAAGGGTGAACTGCCGGGAAGAGGGATGTCAGTGGGGAAAAGGAGCAATGAGGAGACTCTCGATGCCAAAACTCCTCAAGCAGGGAAGAGAATCAAATGGGACTTTTTAGACTTGAAGGAATAAAACCCAACACACCAAACCCCAACCAAATCCAACCTGCCAGCGACCTGAAAGCTTTGAAGGCAGGAGCGTGGTTGATGACATCCCTGCTTACCTCCCCCTCCACTCGCAGCTGATCTGCTGTCTGATTAAGTCTCAGTAGCAGCAACGTTCACAGCTGCATGTAGGACATGGAAAGTGCCTAATGACTGCTGGAGCTGGCATAATTCCTAAGTAGGTATGGCATGTGGTTGCTCTGGAAAGGATTTGGGGACTGACAGTCTGTGAACACTGATAGAGGAGAGAAATGGCAGAGCAGGGAATTAACCGCACGCACGGCTGAGATGAACTCACGGAGCAGGACTGCGCTGCTCCTGCCTGAGCCTGGCCTGGGCTCAGCCAGGCAGCAGTGAGGGGGCACACAGGGAAAGTGGGTGAGGGCAATGTGGGGATGGAAGGGGAGATGCAGAGCAAGCCCTGGGTCCACCCCGTCCACATCTTTTGGTGATGCTTCCTCGAGTTTCTTGGATGCTTTGGAGGTTTCTGTGGAGCAGAGACTCACCAGCTGGCTGCTGCAGGTGCCAAGCTCCAGCTTGTCTCCTAATGGCTTTCTGTGTCATCTGAGCTGATATTTAGGGTGGAAAGTACTGGAGTCCTGTGTCCAGTTCTGGGCCCCTCAGTTTAGGAAGGATGTTGACTTGCTGGAGCATGTCCAGAGAAGGGCAACAAAGTTGGTGAGGGGCTTGGAACACAAGCCCTATGAGGAGAGGCTGAAGGAGCTGGGGTTGCTTAGCCTGGAGAAGAGGAGGCTCAGGGGAGACCTTCTTGCTCTCTACAACTGCCTGAAGGGAGGTTGTAGACAGGCAGAGGTTGGTCTCTTCTCCCAGGCAACCAGCACCAGAACAAGAGGACACAGTCTCAGGCTGCACCAGGGGAGGTTTAGGCTGGAGGTTAGGAGGAAGTTCTACACAGAGAGAGTGATCAGAGAGTGGGTCAGGTGCACAAATAATTTTTACATCGATACCGTTAGTTGCAGGAGGGAACACAATAAGGAACAGGTCAGCCGCTGTAGTCAACAAGTGGCTTAGGGGCTGGTGCAGACGAATGAATTTTGGGTTTTTCGATCTTGGGGAACTTTGTACTGCACCAGGTCAGCTGGTAACAGATGGAGTACATCTGTCCCAGAGGAGGGGAAAGGTCATAATACATGAGAATGGCCTGTCCCCCAAAGGTAAAAAGATTCTGGGAAGGGAATTAGCAAGTCTCATTGACAGGGCTTTAAACTAGCTTCGAAGGGGGAGGGTCGGAAACCAGTGCCCTCAGGCAGGAGTCTGGAGGTGATAAGCTAGAGCTAGAGGTGAAACCAGCAGCCCAGCTGCAGTGCATGTACACTAATGCACGAAGCATGGGTAACAAACAAGAGGAGCTGGAAGCCTTGTTGCAGCAAGAAAGTTATGATGTAGTTGCCATCACAGAGACGTGGTGGGACGACTCGCATGACTGGAGCGCTGCAATTGATGGCTACAGGCTCTTCAGGAGAGACAGGCAAGGAAGAAGGGGTGGAGGGGTGGCCCTGTACGTCAGGGAGGCACTGGATGCTGTTGAGATGGAGATCAGGGATGATAGGGTTGAGTGCTTGTGGGTGAGAATTAGAGGGAAGACCAACAGGGCAGACATCCTGGTTGGAGTCTGTTATAGACCACCCAACCAGGAGGAGGATGTCGATGAGGCATTCTATAGGCAGCTTAAGGCTGTCTCAAGATCACCTGACCTCGTTCTCATGGGTGACTTCAACCTGCCTGATATCTGTTGGGATCTCAACACAGCAGAGAGGAGGCAGTCTAGGAGGTTCTTAGAGTGCATGGAGGACAGCTTCTTATCCCAGGTGCTGCGTGAGCCTACCAGGGGTAAGGCTATGCTTGACCTCCTCTTCACCAACAGGGAAGGGCTGGTGGGTGATGTGGTGGTCGGAGGGTGTCTAGGCACCAGTGACCATGACATAATAGAGTTTTCAGTATGCAGCCAAGCCAAGAGGGGAGCAAGAAGACCTCCACTCTGGACTTCCGGAGGGCAGACTTCAGGCTACTCAAGGAACTAATTCAGAAGGTTCCTTGGGAATCAGTCCTTAAAAACAAAGGGGTCCAGGAGAGCTGGGCCTACTTCAAGGAAGAACTATTGAAGGCGCAGGAACAGGCTGTGCCGGTGTGCCGGAAGATGAGCCGCCGGGGCAGACGGCCAGCCTGGATGGGCAATGAACTTTTAATAGAACTTAGGGAAAAAAAGAGGGTGTATCATCTTTGGAAGAAAGGGGAGGCAACCTACAGAATGTTTAGGGATGTTGCTAGGTTGTGCAGGAAGAAAATTAGGGAGGCAAAAGCCCATTTAGAACTTAGACTGGCCTCTGCTGTGAAGGACAACAAAAAGTCCTTCTATAAATACATCAATAGCAAGAAGAAGGGCAAGGACAACCTCCACTCCTTGGTTGACACGGAGGGGAACGTTGTAACAAAGAATGAGGAAAAGGCAGAGGTACTTAACACCTTCTTTGCCTCAGTCTTCACTAGCAGGGCAGAACGTCTTCCAGACAGCTGGCCTGCAGAGCTGGCAGAAGGAGCCAGAGAGCTGCATAGTTTCCCACTGCTCCAAGAGGAAGTTAGAGATCTACTGAGCCGCTTGGACCCCCACAAGGCCATGGGACCGGATGGGATCCATCCTAGGGTGCTGAGATTGCTGACAGATGAGCTGTCCAAGCCACTTTCCATCATTTTTCAGCAGTCCTGGCTCACTGGAGAGGTCCCAGAAGACTGGAAGCTGGCCAACGTGGTGCCCATCCACAAGAAGGGCCGGTTGGATGAGCCAGGCAATTATAGGCCTGTCAGCCTGACCTCAGTGCCAGGCAAGATTATGGAACGGGTCATCTCGAGTGCGATCACACAGCACTTACAGGATGACCAGGGGCTCAGGCCTAGCCAGCATGGATTTAGGAGGGGCAGGTCCTGCCTGACCAACCTGATCTCCTTCTATGATCAGGTGACCCGCCTGGTGGATGTGGGGAGGCCTGTGGATGTGGTCTACCTGGACCTCAGCAAGGCCTTTGACACCGTCCCCCACAGCAAACTCCTGGCCAAGCTGGCAGCCCGTGGCTTGGACAGGAGCACACTGCGTTGGGTTAGGAACTGGCTGGAGGGCCGAGCCCAGAGAGTAATGGTGAATGGCACCACATCCAGCTGGCGGCCTGTCACTAGTGGTGTGCCCCAGGGATCAGTACTGGGCCCCATGCTCTTCAACATCTTTATTGATGATCTGGATGAGGGCATTGAGTCCATCATCAGTAAATTTGCAGATGACACCAAGCTGGGGGCAGCAGTTGATTTGCTGGAGGGCAGAGAGGCTTTGCAGAGGGACCTCGACAGGCTGGACAGATGGGCAGAGTCCAATGGCATGAGATTTAACACATCCAAGTGCCGGATTCTGCACATTGGCCACAACATCCCCAGGCAGTGCTACAGGCTGGGGTCAGAGTGGCTGGAGAGTGGCCAGGCAGAGAGGGACCTGGGGGTACTGGTTGATTGTAGGCTGAACATGAGCCTGCAGTGTGCCCAGGCAGCCAAGAAGGCCAATGGCATCCTGGCTTGCATCAGGAACAGTGTGGCCAGCAGGAGCAGGGAGGTCATTGTGCCCCTGTACACTGCACTGGTTAGGCCGCACCTTGAGTACTGTGTCCAGTTCTGGGCCCCTCAGTTTAGGAAGGATGTTGACTTGCTGGAACGTGTCCAGAGAAGGGCAACAAAGCTGGTGAGGGGTTTGGAACACAAGCCCTATGAGGAAAGGCTGAGGGAGCTGGGGTTGCTTAGCCTGGAGAAGAGGAGACTGAGGGGTGACCTTATTGCTCTCTACAACTACCTGAAGGGAGGTTGTAGCCAGGCAGAGGTTGGCCTCTTCTCCCAGGCATCCAGCACCAGAACAAGAGGACACAGTCTCAGGCTGCGCCAGGGCAGGTTTAGGCTGGATGTTAGGAAGAAGTTCTACACGGAGAGAGTGATTGCCCATTGGAATCGGCTACCCGTGGAGGTGGTGGAGTCACCTTCACAGGAGGTGTTCAGGAGAAGACTTGATGGGGTGCTTGGCTGTATGGTCTAGTTGTTGGGTGGGTTGGATTGTTTGATGGGTTGGACGCGATGATCTTGAAGGTCTCTTCCAACCTGGTGTATTGTATTGTATTGTATTGTATTATTGATTGCCCATTGGAATGTGCTGCCCAGGGAGGTGGTGGAGTCACCATCACTGGAAGTGCTCAGGAGGAGACTTGATGGGATGCTTGTTTGCATGGTTTAGTTGATTGGGTGGTGTTGGGTGATAGGTTGGACATAATGGTCTTGAAGGTCTCTTCCAGCTATTCTATTCTATTCTATTCTATTCTATTCTATTCTATTCTATTCTATTCTATTCTATTCTATGATGCAGGAGCCATCCCTCAGGCCTTTGGGCTTGGGGCTGTCTCACCCTATATTACCTGGGGGGAAAATGTGCCTTATAAATGGACTTTTCTACCCACCCTGGCCATTCCTGCTGTCCCTCCCTCCCTCCCTTCCCCATGCACATCCTCTTCCCAGGTTTTCATTACCATAATTAGGGAATTAAAATAATTTCCAATATTTTTTAAACCAAATGATGAACTCAGGAGCTGCTTTGGCTGCTGCCATATTGTTAAGTGTCTTAATAGCTCCATTTCCTATTTAAAGTCCCTTCATGTGCAGTTGCTCAGATGGTCAATGTGCAGCAGCCCACTCCAACCAGTCCTGGCTGTGCAGTGAGACTAAGTGACCAGTTTGTGGAAGCCTAATAAAAGAAATCATCAGCATTTTGGAGCAGAAATGAATACCTGGCAAGGGTGATGCAGTTTAGGAGGACTGCTAAAAAACAGAGGCTTGGTTTGCTCTGTGACTCTGGGGTGCACCAAAAGGTGGTCAGGAGACCAATCTGCCTCTTAACCCACAAGAAAGAAAGGTCTCGAGTGATCTGGTCTAGTGGGAGGTGTCCTTGCCCATGGCAGGGAGGTTAGAACTAGGTGATCTTTCAGGTCTCTTCCAACCCAAACTATTCTATGAATCTCTGAAAGGGAGCAGCTCTCAGCTGCAGAAAGCTTGCATCCATTCTTCCCTTTAGGGCTATGATGAAGGAAATTAAATCAATAGAGTCATAGAATTGTTTGGGTTGGAAAAGACCTCTAAGATCATTGAGTTCAAGCAATGGATACCTCCTCCCTCCCTGGAGGTGATCCAAGCCAGGTTGGATGAGTCCTTCAGCATCCTGGTTTAGTGGGAGGTGTCCCTGACCATGGCAGGGGGGTTGGAATTGGATGATCTTTAAGGTCCCTTCCAGTCCAAACCATTTTATGAATCTATGAACCATGTGGTCTGCCTGGACTTCAGCAAGGCCTTTGACACCGTCCCCCACAGCAACCTCCTGGCCAAGCTGCCAGCCCCTGGCTTGGACAGCAGCACTCTGAGCTGGGTTAGGAACTGGCTGGAGGCTGAGCCCAGAGAGTGGTGGTGAATGGTGCCACAGCCAGCTGGCAGCCAGGCACTAGTGGTGTGCCCCAGGGATCAGTGCTGGGCCCCATACTCTTTAACATCTTCATTGATGATCTGGATTGGGCATTGAGTCAGTCATCAGCAAATTTGCAGATGACACCAAGTTGGGAGCAGGAGTTGATCTGTTAGAGGGCAGAAGGGCTCTGCAGAGGGACCTTGCCAGGCTGGACAGATGGGCAGAGTCCAACATGATGGCATTCAACAAATCCAAGTGCTGGGGGCTGCACTTTGGCCACAGCAACCCCAGGCAGTGCTACAGGCTGGGGTCAGAGTGGCTGGAGAGCTCCCAAACAGAGAGGGACCTGGGGGTGCTGATTGACAGCTGCCTGAACATGAGCCAGCAGTGTGCCCAGGTGGCCAAGAAGGCCAATGGCATCCTGGCCTGCATCAGGAACAGTGTGGCCAGCAGGAGCAGGGAGGTCATTGTGCCCCTGTACTCAGCACTGGGTAGGCCACACCTTGAGTCCTGTGTCCAGTTCTGGGCTCCTCAGTTTAAGAAGGACATTGAGAGACTTGAAGGTGTCCAGAGAAGGGCAACAAGGCTGGGGAGAGGCCTTGAGGAGGGGCTGTGGGAGCTGGGGTTGCTTAGCCTGGAGAAGAGGAGGCTCAGGGGAGACCTCATCGCTCTCTACAACTACCTGAAGGGAGGCTGTAGCCAGGAGGAGGTTGGTCTCTTCTCCCAGGCAAGCAGCACCAGAACAAGAGGACACAGTCTCAAGCTGTGCCAGGGGAAGTTTAGGCTGGAGGTGAGGAGAAAGTTCTTCCCAGAGAGAGTTGTTAGCCATTGGGATGTGCTGCCCAGGGAGGTGGTGGAGTCACCATCCCTGGAGGTGTTCAGAAAGGGATTGGACGTGGCACTTGGTGCCATGGTCTAGTCATGAGGTCTGTGGTGACAGCTTGGACTTGATGATCTTTTGAGGTCTCTTCCAACCTTGGTGATACTGTGATAAAATAGGGAAGGGGGAAAAAAATAAACCACAACAAAAGAACAAAGCCAAAGCACAAATCAGACCCTATAAGAAGCAAAGAAAATCACTGGAAGCATAGAATCATTGAGGTTGGAAAAGACCTCTAAGATCATTGAGTGCAACCATCACAAAGTAATCACAGGGGGAAAGGAAAGGCAGAACAACAAACCAGACCCCGAACGTATCAGAAGTATCATCATAAAGCATAAAGTGTTGGAATAAGTATTATTAGAGCATCTCCAGCAGCAATAAAATGATTAATTTGCAATTGCAAGGAAGGGGGGGGGGGGGGGGAACAAACCACCCAACAATGTGTTTGTGCTGAGAATCGCTGCCGAGAATTGCTTTCCATCTAACGTCTTCTGGTTTATTGCCTCTTCGCCTTCCCCTTCTTCCCCCCCCCTTCCCCCCACTCCCCACCCCCCCAGCTCTTTGTATTGCTGTAGGTGACTCTGAAGGTCCTGATCTATCCCTCACACGTCTCTTTGACTTAGGATTTGACTTTTTATGTATGTATTTGTTAGCATCATGTTGGGGTGGGGTTTTTGTTCCTCCACCCTCACCCCCACCCGGACGAAACCCATTTGCCAGCGCCTGCTCTAAGAGGCTTCTGCCTACAGCAGACGGGCAGCAGCTGATGTATGGCCGCATTTGGAGCCACAGCCTCCACCAGCCTTAAGAACATTCTTCTTTGCAAAGTGCTGGCTGTTAAATATGTATGAGATGATGCTCCAGGTCCTCGAGCATCCCTCCTCCCTGCGGTTTAATGGGGCTGTGCTGTGGAAAGCAGGTGGGCAACCTCCTCTTTATTATTCTGCTCTAGCTCGGGGCTGGCCAAGCCTTGACCTGCCCTCGCTAATTGTGTTTTCACTGGCTGAATGCTGGGCATTACAGATTTATTTGGGGCAAGGGACTCCGTGTGGAGGCAGAGGGCTGTGCTTTGTAAGTCCTCTTAACTGCTCCAGCCTGGCTCGGGGCCGGGGGATATGATTTTTGTTGATGAGCGAGGGCTGGAGGCTGGTGGAGATCTCTTGGCTGTGGAGCAGGAAGAGTTGGGGTGAGCTGAGGTCCTGTTCTGATGTGATGGGGACTTAAGCAACCTGGTCTGGTGGAAAGTGTCCCTGCCAACGGCAGGGGGTGGGAGGCAGATGATCTGCGAGGTCCCTTCCAACCCAAACCATTCTGTGTTTCTATGAGTCTGTGATTTTTGCCTTTCTTCTGCCTCTTTGTGTGTTCTCAGTTTAGGGTCAAACTCTTCCTCTTGCCTTAACCCCCTCGCCCCCTGGGAAGTCTCCGAGACTTTCCACACCTCCAGCTTGGCTCTCATCCCACCATCAATCTTTCAAAGCCTCTGAATACCGGCTAGGTGCTGCCAAAAGAGTGGCTGGAGGGGACAGAGGTGGCCTTTTTCCGCCCATGGGGAGGATAAAAGCGGGAGCGCCGGCGGCTAACGATGCCTTTCCTTTGGTTTAGGAGGGCTGATTGTGACAGCCCTGGATCCTGGCTCTGTTCTCCTCGCTGGGAACGTATCACTGCTGGCAATTGCAGCCTTACTTACAGGCAGCATCATTAAAGCAGCTCTTCTATCCCAAGGGGCGATGGGCTAAACTCAACAGTTCCAATTGTTTTCAAGTTATCTGATTGCAGCGGGGCGATAACGATCTACAAATTGCAGGAGTCATCTCCAAAAGCAAGCCTGCCTCTAATGTCCTCTTTGCTGGGGAATCGCTTTAATAAAGCATAACTAGCTCTTATTAGCATTTCCACCCGCAGCTCTGCAGCTTTCGGAGGGAGGAGGTGGCCTTGTGAAGAGGGAAAGGGAGGTGCAGCCCGTGCAGCTCGCTGGCGCTGTCCGGGATGCTGATGGAGCACCAGGCTGCCTTGAGGCGTGTTGGCACTTCTGCTGAGGTGCCAGCCAAGCTCCTGAAAACCCTCGTGAGCGTGTGAAAATGCACAGAGCGGCTTTAACTCCTCCTCACGTTGCCTATTTAATTTGTAACCTCGGAGAGGGGGATTTGGGTCGAAGCCAGGCTGTTTCCAATTGGTGCTCCTTTAGTTTTACTTTGTTATTCAAATGCTGGAGGGTTAGAGATCAACTTAAGGAATAATTCCTTCACCAAAAGGATTGTCAAGCCCTGGGGCAGGCTGCCCAGGGAGTCACCATTCACAGATTGCGTGGGTTGGAAGGGATCCTCAAAAGTCATCTTATCCAAGCCCCTTGCAGTCAACAGGGACACCTCCAACTCTGTATCAGGCTGCCCAGGGCCACACTGAGTCTGATCTTGAATGTCTCCAGGGATGGGGCCTCAACCACATCCCTGGGCAACCTGTTCCAGGATTTCACCACCCTCCTTGTGAAGAACTTCCTCCTGATTTCCAACCTAAATCTTCCCTGATCCAGTTTAAAATCTTTACTCCTTGTCCCTTCACTCCAAGACCTTGGAAACAGCCCTGCCCCAGCCCTCCTGGGGGCCTCCTTCAGATATTGAAATGCTGCTCTAAGGTCTCCCTGGAGCCTTCTCTTCTCCAGGCTGAAGAGCCCCAACTCTCCCAGCCTGTCCCCAGGTTCACCAGCCCTCTGATCATCTTTGTGACCTCCTCTCCAGCTGCTGCTCCATCTCCCTCTTGTGTTGGGGATCCCACAGCTGGACACCATCCCTGGAGGGACTGAAAAGCCATGCAGAGGTGGTGCTGAGGGTTGTGGTTTCCTGGTAACCTGGCAGTGCTGCTTTAATGGTTGAACTGGGTGGTCTGAAAGCCCTTTCCCAACCTGAAGCATTCTGTGCTGCTGTGAATGAGGGCTGTGTTGTGTAGCCTCCACCTCAGCGTGAAGCGATAACGCCTCACAACCAAAATGCTCCTTACTCCAGTGACTTCCACTCAGTGATAGGGAAGGAGCTGTAAACCCAGTCACAGTCACAGCACAGTGTTTCTGTACAGCCTGCTGCAAGCCAAGGCACCTTAATAAAGGAAGGAAATTGCAGCAAGAAGGCTTCTAGGGTAGACAAATTGGAAGGGGGTCTCCAGCCTGCTGCTCACTACCTGTTTATTTAGCAATGGGCTGGCTCATAATGAGGTAGGGAAAGGCTGGGGTTTGTTGCCACCCCGTTATCTCTGCCTCTTGGTGAGCAGAAGTGGTGCCTTACAGTCACCTGTGATCAAAGACACACAAATGAATCAGGCCTGTGCAGTCCCCAGCTCTTGGACTATTTAATGTGGCTTTTTTGTAGGTGGCTTGTAGTGCTAGGATGAGAGGGAATGGACTGAAACTTGAGGAGGGCAGATTGAGACTGGGGGTCAGGAAAAAACTCTTTCCAGTGAGGGTGGTGAGGCACTGAAACAGGTTGCCCGGGCAGGCTGTAGGTGTCTGCTCTCTGGAGGTGTTCAAGGCCAGCTTGGAGGAGGCCTTGAGCAACCTGGGCTAGTGGGAGGTATCTCTTCCCATGGCAGGGGGCTGGAACTGGATGATCTTGAAGGTCCTTTCCAACCTCAACCATTCTGTGAGGCGATGAAATTGTGGTTTGAATCTTCCAAGAGGCAGTTTTTAACCCTCTGAAGAGAGAACAAGGTGCCTGCTGCCAACCAAAATGGGCCAGTGTTGAATCACAGACTCAAAACCTCCCTGGTCATGGTTTTCATGATTATTTGAGGCAGCCTGGGGCATTGAAGGCTTGGGGCATCGGTGGTTATTTCTGTCCTCAATGTATCTGTATGGAATGCACATACACACTGTGTGTGTGTGTGTGTGTGTGTGTGTGTGTGTGTGTGTGTGTGTGTGTGATGGGCTGGCAACTCAGTGCCGCAGGGTTGACTGCTTTGGAAGCCTCATTCACCTCCCATCGTGTTCATTACCATGCCAGGGGCACAGCAAGTGACAGCCAGGGGATATCTGGATGGGTGAAGAGGGAGAGAAAAGGAATAGTATGGAATGCAATGGAATGGAATGGAATGGAATGGAATGGAATGGAATGGAATGGAATGGAATGGAATAGAATAGAATGGAATGGAATGGAACGGAACGGAACGGAACGGAAACAGAATAGAATAGAATAGAATAGAATAGAATAGAATAGAATAGAATAGAATAGAATAGAATAGAATAGAATAGAATAGAATAGAATAGAATAGAATAGATTGGAATGGAATGGAATGGAATGGATGGAATGGAATAGAATAGAATAGAATAGAATAGAATAGAATAGAATAGAATGGAATAGAATAGAATAGAATGGAATGGAATGGAATGGAATGGAATGGAATGGAATGGAATGGAATGGAATAGACCAGGTTGGAAGAGACCTTCAAGATCATCGCTTCCAACCTATCAACTAATCCAACACCATCTAATCAACTAAGCCATGGCACCAAGCACCCTATCAAGTCTCCTCCTGAACACCTCCAGTGATGGTGACTCCACCACCTCCCTGGGCAGCACATTCCAATGGGCAATCACTCTCTCTGTGTAGAACTTCTTCCTAACCTCCAGCCTAAACCTCCCCTCGTGCAGCCTGAGATTGTGTCCTCTTGTTCTGGTGCTGGTTGCCTGGGAGAAGAGACCAACCTCTGCCTGTCTACAACCTCCCTTCAGGGAGTTGGAGAGAGCAATAAGGTCACCCCTGAGCCACCTCTTCTGCAGGCTAAGTAACCCCAGCTCCCTCAGCCTCTCCTCACAGGGCTGTGCTCCAGACCCCTCCCCAGCTTTGTTGCCCTTCTTTGGACACCTTCCAGCAAGTCAACCTCCTTCCTAAACTGAAGGGCCCAGAGCTGGACACAGGACTCAAGGTGTGGCCTAACCAGTGCAGTGTACAGGGGCAGAATGACCTCCCTGCTCCTGCTGGCCACACTGTTCGTGTTCCAGGCCAGGATGCCATTGGCTCTCTTGGCTGCCTGGGCATACTGCAGGCTCATGTTCAGCCTACCATCAACCAGTACCCCCAGGTCCCTTTCTGCCTGGCCGCTCTCCATCCACTCCGACCCCAGCCTGCAGCACTGCATGGGCCAAGCCCTGAGACTGAACAGCTTGTGCAGGACGCTGGTGCTGGACCTGCCTTGGCTGTCACTGCTGTAGTCTCGAGACCACCCCAGGCATCAGATCGCTGGTGGCTGCCGGGTGAGCCCCCAGGACGTGCTTGTTGAGCTGTAAATGGGACACCTAATATTGCTAATAATTTCACAGCCAGCTCTGCTCACTGCTGAAGTGAGAGGAGACACTTGTGCTGCTCTGCCTGCCTCTCTTGATGGTTTAATCTCCCATTGAGATTCCAGGCACAGCTCTGCTAATTAAAACGACGAATGCCGGAGGAAGGCTTTGGGTTTGGGTTTGGGTTTGGACTTTAGGCTGGGTTTATTTTCTTTAGTTTCTTTCTTTTTCTTTCTTTTTTTTTTTTTATTATTCCTTCTTCTGGTAGGTCAAGCTGGTATCTGCATGCACAGAGACTGCTTCAGGCAGAGGATGTTTGCTGGCTAGCTGAGTCCCCAGGATAGATAGAAACGCTCCCACAGCCACACACAAAATCTGGCTGAGAGATACCTGAGCCCCCTGGGAGCTCCATGGAATTGGAGGTTGGGTTGGTGCACACAGCCATCACAGTGTCTTGCACTGCATCTTTTGTCAGTGTGAGAGCTGTTGTCCAGCCGTGGCATCCCCAACACAAGAGAGATGTGGACCTGCTGCTGGGAATCCAGAGGAGGGCCACGAAGATGATCAGAAGGGTGGAGCACCTCTGCTATGGGGACAGGCTGAGAGAGTTGGGGTTGTGCAGCCTGGAGAAGAGAAGGCTCCAGGGAGACCTTAGAGCAACATTTCAATATCTGAAGGGGACCTACAGGAAAGCTGGGGAGGGGCTGTTTCCAAAGGCTTGTAGTGATGGGAGGAGGGGCAAAGGTTTGAAACTGGAGCAGGGCAGATTTAGGTTGGACATTAAATAGAGGAAGAAGTTCTTGAAGTTCAAGAAATGGAGATTGGATGTTAGGAAGAATCACAGAATCACCAAGGTTGGAAGAGCCCTCAAAGATCATCAAGTCCAAGCTGTCACCACAGACCTCATGAGTAAACCATGGCACCAAGTGCCACGTCCAATCCCCTCTTGAACACCTCCAGGGATGGGGACTCCACCACCTCCCTGGGCAGCACATTCCAATGGCTAACAACTCTCTCTGGGAAGAACTTTCTCCTCACCTCCAGCCTCAACTTCCCCTGGTGCAGCTTGAGACTGTGTCCTCTTGTTCTGGTGCTGTGTGCCTGGGAGAAGAGACCAACCCCATCCTGGCTACAACCTCCCTTCAGGGAGTTGTAGAGAGCAAGAAGGTCTCCCTGAGCCTCCTCTTCTGCAGGCTGAACAATCCCAGCTCCCTCAGCCTCTCCTTGTATGGAAGTTCTTCCCCATGAGGGTGGTAAGAGCCTGGCACAGGTTGCCCAGGGAGGTGGTGGCAGCCTCATCCCTGGAGTTTTTTAAGGCCAGGCTGGATGTGGCTGTGAGCAACCTGCTGCAGTGTGAGGTGTCCCTGCCCATGGCAGGAACCTTGGAACTGGCTGATCCTTGAGGTCCCTTCCAACCCTGACACTTCTGTGATTCTTTATAATGAGAGTGGAACAGGTTGCCCAGGGATGTGGTAGAGGCCCCAGCCCTAAAGACATTCAAGGTCAGAACCCAAGGAGCTGAAGCATTGCTGCTTGTGCGTCGCTTCCCCCTCCCTAAATGCCACCAGGAGCTTTGATTTTTTCAGTTGCCCATCCCCACTCTTCCACTTTTAAATGCCTTGTGTTTTAATTAATGAAAAGGGAAGCTAAATGAGGAGTTGTGATGGGCTCTGTTATCCTGTAATTAAAGCCTTTTTCCCCCTGCTTTTCTTCTTCTTGGAGTGCAGGCATAGAGGCACTCAAACAGCATTTCCCTGCAGTGGGGAGGCCTGGGAGCAGCAGATGTGTACTCTGGGTCGTGAGCAAAGAGAATGAATGAGCAGAAATGCATCAGGGAGGGTTCATGTAGGGGGATTGAAATGTCTGTGTCATGTGCTCTCACCAAAGCAGAGCTTTAAATAGGAGCTCTCTGTAAGGTGCTTGCATAACTGCTAGTGCTAGCATTAGCTCCTGCACGGGGCAGGGAGGCTGGCTGGGGGGAAAGGGGTTAAGCTGGAGAAAGCAGGATTAGTTCTGCTTGGATATTTTGAGTTCTTTGCCTTGTTACATCCTCACTGCCCCCCAACCCCACTGTGAACCAGAGGATGGAAATGGTGGTCAAGGTGGACATACCTCTGAGGGAGGGCATGAAGAAGAGTGCAGCCGGCAGGTCAGGGGAGGTTCTTTACTCTGCCCTGGTGAGGAGGTTGCACATGGAACACTATGTCCAGTTCTGGACTCCCATGCTCAAGAGGGACAGGGAACTACTGGAGAGTGTCCAACAGAGGGCCACAAGGATGCTGGTAGGACTGGAGCAGCTCTCTTACAAGGAGAAGCTGAGAGCAAAGGAGATCTTCTCTATGCTCAGCAAGAGCTAAAGTGGGGGGCAAGGGGACGGGGCCAGGCTAATTTCAGTGGTGACAGGACACGGAGCAAGAGACATAAAGTTGAACACAGGAGGTCCCATCCGAACTTAAGGAGGAACTTCTTTACTGTGAGGAGTAAAGAAGCTGCTGGAGCCCTGCTGGAGCCCTGGAGCAGGCTGCCTGGAGAGGCAGGAGGTTGCCATTTCCCCAGCTGCCCAGGACATTCACTGTCGTTTCTCTTCCTGACAAGGTGACTCTTGTCCAAGTGCTGGCTTTCAGCTGGAGCATCCCATATCCCACATCAAAGGTGTCCCAGGGCTGTGTCCTCCCAGCCTAGAGGGATGGACAGGGGTGTCCCTAGATTTATGGCTGCTTTTGCTCACCTTAGGAAAGGTTCCCATCCAGCTCCTCAATTCCCCAGGACAGCGAGGGCTGGAAGTGTTTGCTGCTGTAAGAACAGGGTGCAAAATCCTCCCCTGTCTGCGCCAGAGGGAAAAGATCTTAAGTGAGTTGGTCGGTGCCTGCTTACCAGCACGTCCTCTGAGCATGCAAGGAGGAAGTGACAGGAAAGGGGTGCCACAGGATTCCAGCCCAGGGGCCGGGGGGATGAGGGCATTGCCCTGCTGAAGCTGGCTTCTCAGCTCTGCAGCTCCTCCCTTGCATCTTCTGAGTCCCATTTGAAAGGGCAGTAGCCTCACATGTGCCTTTCTGCTCGACTCCCCTTTGAATCCTGCAAACCCTGGCCGTGGTGAAACTCAAATCCTTTGTGTGCTGTCACCTAAACCTCCCTTTGAGACACAGCTCAGAGTGGTGAGATCTCATCCCTGTGTGCTTAGAATGTTCATAGAATCAATAAGGTTGGAAAAGACCTCAGAGATCATCAAGTCCAACCTATCACTTCACACCTCATGACTAACTAAACCATGGCTCCAAGTACCACATCCAATCCCCTCTTGAACACCTCCAGGGATGGGGACTCCACCACCGCCCTGGGCAGCACATTCCAATGGCTAACAACTCTCTCTGGGAAGAACTTTCTCCTCACCTCCAGCCTAAAACTCCCCTGGCACAGCTTGAGACTGTGTCCTCTTGTTCTGGTGCTGCTTGCCTGGGAGAAGAGACCAACCCCACCCCAACCTTCAGGGAGTTGTAGACAGCAAGAAGGTCTCCCTGAGCCTCCTCTTCTCCAGGCTAAGCAACCCCAGCTCCCTCAGCCTCTCCTCACAGGGCTGTGCTCAATGCCTCTCCCCAGCCTCGCTGCCCTTCCCTGGACACGCTCAAGCAGACAGTTTCCAGCTCAGGTCTGATTTCCATCAACCTTTCGCTGGTGATTTTGCAGCTAGCTCCCTTCACCTCTGGTCCAAACAGCTGCGCTCACGGGGGGAGGGCCATGACAAGGCAGGCTGATCTTCAGGCAGATGCTCTAACTCAAACTGCTGTTTAATTGGGATGATTTAAATGGAAATCAGGAGAGCTTACAGCGGGAGGAGTCCACCCTCCCGGCAGCAGTTGGGTTGTGTGCTTCGCGATCGGGAGCTTTCGCAGGACCGGATTAGTTTGTTTTCGTTTCTCCTCTTGCCTGCTGATCGTCCAACTGTCTCAGTGTTTGGGTGAGATGCAGAGATGCTTAGAAAGACCAATAATAATTAAAAATAACAGGCAGTGGAACCCAAACTGCAGCCTGCAATTTGGCTAGTGGCCATTGGAAACGGCTCAGAGAGAGGAAAATCCCCAGCTCTGGGGGAGGCTCTGGGGTAGGGGCGGTGGAGGGCTTCTGATGGCTGGAAGCCCCCAAGCCCTTCCCTGCCTCTCCCTGCAGCGTGTGTTTGGAGACCTGCAAGATGCGTTTTTTTCCCCTCCACATCGAGTCAATCCAACATCCCACCCTTCAAGCCCATCTGGCTTCCTGCCCACAAGATGATGTTCTATAAACCACCCTTAAATGCAGTGTCTGGGAAAGTGCCTTTATGTTTTAATTTCCAAATAGGCAGGCAAAATTGAGTGCTCTGATTGGCATCTGCAATCAGAGCCCCATTCAGCCAGAGCTGTGAAGGGAGCTGATTGCAACCAGCGCTGCTCTGACCTTCTGGGGCCTCCGCTGCTGCCTCTGCTTCATTAACAGGATAAATATTTTTCCAGAAACAACATTTCTGAGCTGCCAGAAGTCGTGACGGGGCTGGGGACTGTTGTGTGGCAGGGGCTGGGCTGAGGCAGTGCTCTCACACGTTCTGCAGCTTAAGATTTTGGGGAGGAAGAGGTATTTTTGGCAGGCTGGTGGCGCTGCTTGGGACGTGGCTTGGGGACACCTGGGCTTGGTTTCTGCAGTGCCACCGAGTGGCACGGCGTGCTCTGATCCTTCCCCTTTCCATGCCTGTCTTGCCTCAGCAGCTTTCATCCTTCCTTTTCCACTGAGCTTGTGAGTGGTGCAAAACAAGGACCCTATTTTGGGATGTGTTGCCTAAGGGAGTCATCTTCCTGCTCTGCAGCAGAGCTCCTCAGCTTGCTCCTGCATCATCAGCTGCTCAAGGCTCATGGATATTGAGGGGCTGGAGCGTGTCCAGGGTGAAAGGTCTGGAGAACAGGGCTGCAAGGAGCAGCTGAGGGAACTGGGGGTGTTTAGCCTGGAGAAGAGGAGCATGAGGGGAGGCCTCACTGGTTTGTACAGCTCCCTGAGAGGAGGTTGGAGCGAGGCGGGGGTTGGTCTCTTCTCCCTACTAACAAACAATAGGACAAGAGGACATGGCCTCAGGTTGTACCAGGAAAGGTTTAGGTTGGATATTGGAAGAAACTTCTCTTCTGAAAGGGTTCTCAAACACTGGAACAGGGTTCTCAAACACTGGAACAGGCTTCCCAGGGAGGTGGTTGGTTCCCTGTCCCTGGAGGTGTTTCAAAGAGGCAACTGGGGTTGTTGAGTCTGGAGAAGAGCAGGCTGAGGGGAGACCTGGCTCTCTCAGAAGCTCCAGTGCCTTGGCATGATGTCCCAGCAGTTATAGAGGTGATGATGGTAATGGGATAGTAAAGTATGACTGCGACATTTGTGTCCAAGGAGCACTCCTGGACCCCATCAGGGTCAGCAGTAACTTGGCCCCATCACCTCTTGTCCTTTCTGTGGGGCTCCTTGTGAAAAGGGAGTCTCCTGCTCCCACCCTTTCTGTACAGGTCCATGGCAATAAGGTCTCCTCTCAGGGCTGAACAAACCCAGCTCTCTCAGGGCTGAACAAACCCAGCTCTCTCAGGGCTGAACAAACCCAGCTCTCTCAGGGCTGAACAAACCCAGCTCTCTCAGCCTTTCCTTCTATGGCATGGCTGACAACCCTCAGGGCCGTGCTGTGACCACGCTGCAGTGCCCATGGCTTGCTGTCATCAAACACCCACAGCGTGCTGGAGCTTGGTGCCGGGCTAAGAGCATCTGCAGCATCAGCTGAGCCCCTCCAGTGAGTTACAGCCTGGGCTCTGCTCCGGGGGCCTCTTAGCATCCTGCAGCCGGTAATAGATGTTTTTAATTCTCAAGGAATTATTGAACAAACATCAGGGAAATATGTTTTACAGTCCAGAGCTGGCTCTGAGCATCGTTAACATTGTTATTGGAGGCGAGGTGGATGATTTAAGCGGGGACCTCTGACAAAGACACACACCTGCCCGGGAATAAAAGACTGCCGTTTAATACCCGCGCTGTTAATTAAGGAGAGGATGAGGGTCAAGTGTAATGCCCGTTTCAAAGGTCTCCCGAGCCCAGCAGGCAAGGTGACAGTGCTAATGCTTCCTTTGCTGCTCCTTGGCATGCTGAGCAGGCATCAGCTGAGGCGGGAGGGGAGGGGAGCTGGCGAGGGCACACAAGTGTCGGGCACCTCGTGTCAGCTGTGGTCCGATGCCACGTAAGCTCAGCGCGGAGCCAGGCAGCGTGGAGATGGAAATGAGCAGATGCTGCCAGCTCAGAGAGCAGGAGAGAGCGTCCCTCTCCTATCAGAGCACAGCAAACTGCCCTTCCAGCCAGGCACTGACAGCTGTCAGCAGCCATGGCTCCGGCTGGAGCAGGGAAAGGCAGGAGCAGCCCTCCAGCGCCTGCCAGCGCCTTGGTGGTGACAGCCTGCCCCCAGCCTGCCCCCAGCCTGCCCCCAGCCTGCCCCCAGCCTGCCAGCTTGTCTGCTTGGTGAGGTTTTGGGGTTTCATCAATTAGTTTTGCATTGAAGAAAAGCCATCTCGTTGTCTGCAGCAGCGTGCTCCTGCGGCACCAGATACGGCTCAAGGCTCACGGATGTTGAGGTGCTGGAGCAGGTCCAGAGAAGGGCAATGAGGCTGGTGAAGGGTCTGGGGAACAGGGCTGGTGAGGAGCATCTGAGGGACTTGGGGTTGTTTAGTCTGGGGAAGAGGAGGCTGAGGGAGGACCTTCTGACTCTCTCCAACTTCCTGAAAGGAGATTGCAGTGAGGTGGGGATTGGTCTAGAGATAGGATGAGAGGAAGTGGCCTCAGGATGCACCAGGGTGGGGTTAGGTTGGATATTAGGAACAATTTCTTTCCTGCAGGAGTGGTCAGGCATTGGAACAGGCTGCCCAGGGAGGTGGTGGAGTCCCCATCCCTGGAAGTGTCCAAGAAACCTGTGGCCATGGCCCTTTGGGACATGGTTTAGTGGGCATGGTGGTGTTGGGTTGATGGTTGGACTCGATGACCTTAGAGGTCTCTTCCAACCTTAGTGATTCTGCGAGTCTATAACCAACTCAATCTCCCTTCAGGGAGTGGTAGGGAACAACTCATCTGGGCTGCTTGAACCCAATTCCCTTGATCTCAGCGGGCAGACACCCAGGCAAGGTTCATCCTGCCCTGCTCGATCCATCTCATCTCTAACCTCTTTGCCAGCGACTGTAAAAGTTGATTAAAAAGCCGGGGCTGGAAATGCAATAATCCTAGGAGGGCTTCAGCAGCTGAAATCTTGTGTTTGGGCTGTCAGGGAGCTGTAGGGATGCTGCTAAACACTGCTTTTCTGCTTCATTTGGATGCGGAGCGGAGCCGATGGGAGGCTCCGGAGGAGCAGAGCTTGTTTGCATGCGTGTTCGAGCGCACAGGCGTAGCCCTACACGTGTCGCCGTCCACTTTGGTTCACTTCACCTGCATCCTGCGTAGGCAGCCATGCAAGGAAATTGCTTCTGCATCACTTCTGCTCCTCTCCTTCAATAAAGGACCAGCAGCTGCTGAGCTCCTGCCTCTCTTCGTCTGCCTCCCCTCGGACCGAGCGACGTCTCTTCTCCTGTGCAACTTATTCCTCCTCCACCCACACAGCTCAACTCATTTTCCATGTCCTGCTCTGCAGCTTTCCTACTGCCCATGGCTCCTGAGAGAGACAGGGATGATGTATCTGTGGTGGTGAGGAGCTGGGTTGTGACAAGGAGAAGGGTTTTGTCTTGCAAATCTCTGTGTTTCCTTCTTGTGTCAGCAGCTCAAGTGCCTATCTTTCAGGCAGCAGCACGGATTGGAAGGTCTCTGGCAAGCTCTTGGCAGCCAAATGCAGCTGAGAGATCTGGGGCCGTTTAGCCTGGAGGAGAGCAGACTGATGGGAGGGATCTTATTAATGTCTACAAATCTCTGAGGGGTGTGGGGCAAGAAGCAGGGGCCAGGCTCTTTTCAATGGTGTCCTTGGAAAGGACAAGGGACAGTGGATACACACTAGAACCCAGGAAGTTCCATCTCAACATGAGGTGAAACTTCTTTGGTGTGAGGCTGCTGGAGCCCTGGAGCAGGCTGCCCAGAGAGGTTGTGGAATTTCCTTCTCTGGAGACTTTCAAAACCCATCTGGATGCATTCCTTTGTGACCTGCCCTGAGTGATCCTGCTGTGGCAGAGGGGTTGGACTTGATGATCTCCAAAACTCCCTTCCATCCCCTACCATTCTGTGACTCCATGACTCATCTGTCTCCTGGGGCTCTGTGGGCTCTGTGTGAGCCTGCAGGAGATTCTGGCCTCTTCAACCAAAGCCCAAAGGTTTTCAACCAAAGTGTGCCCAAAGGTTTGGTGCAGGCAGTGATAATCTGGAGCCTCTTCAACCAAACTGTGCCCAAAGGTTTGGTGCAGGCTCTGGAGCCTCTTCAACCAAACTGTGCCCAAAGGTTTGGTGCAGGCAGTGATAATCTGGAGCCTCTTCAACCAAACTGTGCCCAAAGGTTTGGTGCAGGCAATGATAAGACCAGGCTGGACGAGGCTCTGGCCAGCCTGATCTAGTGTGGGGTGTCCCTGCCCATGGCAGGGGGTGGAACTAGCTGATCCTTGTGGTCCCTTCCAACCCTGACTGATTCTATGATTCTATGATTCTATAATCTGGAGCCTTTTCAACCAAACTGTGCCCAAAGGTTTGGTGCAGGCAGTAATAATCTGGAGCCTCTTCAACCAAAGTGTGCCCAAAGGTTTGGTGCAGGCAGTAATAATCTGGAGCCTCTTCAACCAAAGTGTGCCCAAAGGTTTGGTGCAGGCAGTAATAATCTGGAGCCTCTTCAACCAAAGTGTGCCCAAAGGTTTGGTGCAGGCAGTAATAATCTGGAGCCTCTTCAACCAAAGTGTGCCCAAAGGTTTGGTGCAGGCAGTAATAATCTGGAGCCTCTTCAACCAAAGTGTGCCCAAAGGTTTGGTGCAGGCAGTAATAATCTGGAGCCTCTTCAACCAAAGTGTGCCCAAAGGTTTGGTGCAGGCAGCTTGGTGGGGAGTGGAGAAACCTCCTGTGGGAGGAAAGGCAGCAGCGTGAGCTCATTCTTTAGCAAAGCCTGGGAGGGTTCCCAGCTGAGTGCATTGTTCTGAACTCCCCCAACAGTGGGGGGAGAAAAAACCACGACTTTGATCAGAGCTTGCACCTCATTAGACATCAGAGAATTGAGCCATGAGACACCAATCCATAGGCAGGCAGGCTTCATTAGTCTGGCTGCTCGTGGGACTGCCTGCTTAAGGAACAAGTAAATGCTACAAAATTGACTTTTGCTTTTAATTATTTTTATGAGGACTTGCTCCCCCCTCCCCCCTCTCCCCCCCCCCATGTGGTGCCTGCCTTCTCTTGGTTTTTTAACTTGCTTGCAGGGCTCTGGCAGACTCTTTGCAGCAGGCTTAGGGAGGGTGCAAGCAGTATCTGTTGTTTCATCAAAGCGAGCCCAAAAAGTTTTCTTGAAGTGGAATATTAATGTGTGGATCCATCTGCCGTGCCCAAGGGATCAGCTTTGGGATTGTGAACCTCCTGGGCCACATTCCCAGCTCAGGCTCTCCATCCCATGCCACGTGTCTTAGGTTTCTCCTGTTGCTGCATTGCAGGAGCTGAATCCTGACCTGCTGCTTTGATTCAGCCCCCAAAGCCCAGGCTAAAGCTGCAGCGCAAGAGCAGCAGGCGGCAGACATGGCAAAAAGAAACAGTTCTGACGTTTCCCAACCAGCCCTCTTCCGAATTCCAAGCAAACAAAGAGATGGGAGAGGCAGAGAGGCTTGTCAGCCGTGGTTTGGGGGCAAGCAAGTGGGTTTCTGAGCAGTAGAATCATTAAGGTTGGAAGGACCACTGTGATCACTGTCCCTGGAGGTGTTCAAAAAGGGATTGGACGTGGCACTTGGAGCCATGGCTTAGTAGTCATGAGGTGTTGGGTGACAGGTTGGACTTGGTGATCTCTGAGGTCTTTTCCAACCTTATTGATTCTGTGATCATCAAGTCCAGTCTTCTCCTAGGGCCCAATATTGCTCCACAAATGAACATTCTTCACAGAGAGTGATAGAATCATAGAATGGTAGGGGCTGGAAGGGACCTCTGAAGATCATCAAGTCATGTTGTTTAGCCTGGAGAAGAGGAAGTTCAGGGAGACCTTCTTGCTCTCTACAACTCCCTGAAGGGAGGTTGTAGCCAGGAGGGGGTTGGGCTCTTCTCCCAGGCAAGCAGCACCAGAACAAGAGGACACAGTCTCAAGCTGTGCCAGGGGAGCTTTAGGCTGGAGGCGAGGAGAAAGTTCTTCCCAGAGAGAGTTGTTAGGCATTGGAATGTGCTGCCCAGGGAGGTGGTGGAGTCCCCATCCCTGGAGGTGTTCAAAAAGGCTTGGATGTGGCACTTGGAGCCATGGTTTAGTTAGTCAGGAGGTGTTGGGTGAGAGGTTGGACTTGATGAGCTCTGAGGTCTTTTCCAACCTCATTGATTCTATGATCATCAAGTCCAATCTTCTACCCACCACCTTCCTGACCCCCAGAGCATCTCCTAAAGTGCTACAGGGGCTTGTTTTTTGAAGTCCCTGTGGGATGACAATCTGGGCTGGCTTTGGAGACCTTTGTTTGATCTGAGCTGTTGTCTTTCCATGCCCGGCTCTGCCCTGCCCTCGGTTTTGGAGGAGCCTTTACCCAAGCATCCCTCCCAGCAGCGTGAGGCAGAGCAGAGCCTGAGGCATGGAAAGCACAGCAGCTTGTCCGTAAGTGGAATTCCTGTAAAACTCCTTGGCTGAAAGCTGTGGAGGAAGATAAATGGGGCTCTGAAAAGCCAGATTTGCACCATTCTCCTTCTCAGCTGTGCTCTGAGAAGAGAAGTGGCAAAGCACAGAAGCCCCACGTGCTACAGACGGACCCCACAGCTGAGGGGAAGGAAGGACTCGCTCGCGGACTGTGTTCCAGTCGAGATCACAGCCTGGTGAGAAAATAGAAGCAGACAAGGTAGACCTGCTAATGCCTCCAACCTGCCTGATACAGAAATGGAGAAGAAAAGCCGAGTGCAGAGCAGATGAGAGAGACATTTGCCTCCTTGTGTGCAGGCTGACAAGACCTGGGGATGGACGAATTCATCGCAGGTTCTCTGTGGAGTGGAGGCGGGGAATAGGAAGCCATCCAAGCTGATTAGTGAGAGGTTTCTCAAAGAGACAGGCTGGCTGGATTTAATTCCCTAGTCAGCATTCCCAGTGCATTGATCTCCTCCTAAGCAGGAAGGAGGGGGAGCGGAGAGAGGGATGGTGAGGAGCGGGGAGAGGAGAGAAAAATAGGTTGGGAGGTGGTAAGAGAAGGAAGGCAGAGGGAGAAAAATTGGGAGTGGAAGGAAAGAGGAGGAAAATGGAGATGAAAATGGCAGGGGAGGCAGAGATGCAGAACCAGCCTTGGTTATGCTCCAGTTCATCAGCCAGCACCAGAGCTGGTGAATAAGGAGGGAATCCGGACTGGTTACCCTCTGCGAGGTCCTCCTCGTCCATGTGAGGGACGGAGCAGCTCTCTGTCACGTTGCTGGCCGTGACCAAGGCAAGGCAGAAGATTCAGGTGCTGTGGGACGTAGCCCTGAGCTGTCTGAGTGAGGAAGGAGGATGATCAGATCCCTACAGATGTGCTCCAGATCGTGAATCAGACACAGCTTTATCATCCCATACCTCCTGCAACACCAGGGCTGGCGATGGGAGAGGCCAAGTGTTTGCAAGAGGTGGTCCCCTACTTGCAACAAGCAGGAGGCTTTAATTTCTAGCCCCAGCTGGTTGTGAGATATTGGGCATTAAAAGCACATTATTCTGATTGCTGTCTTACTTCTTTTCCCACTTTCATTCCTCACTTGGTTTCCAGCTTGATTTTTAGTGTCTACTCCCTCAAGATCCACAAGTGCCAGAAGTCAGGGCTGTATACCATCCGAAAGCTCAGCCTCCCAGCTTTCAGATGCTATAATTAAAGCATTAATCTCTTACTCCAGCAGTCTGTAAGACAGCAGCTGCTAAAATAACATGCAAGGGCTGCTACCAAAAGAAAAGGAGGTGATTTGCTTCCAAGATAACTGCAACAAGATTTTTTAGGGTCAGCAAACACCCTCCTGTGCTGGGCAAGGTCCAGGGGCAAGAGCAGTTCTGGCCTTTGAAACTAGAGGCTGCTGTTGGGTCTCAAATCTGCTCCTCCCTGGACAGCTGCAACCTGTTATAAGGCAATGCAGAGCTGAATCTCTTCATGCTTCGCTGGGCTTGGGTCGAGCTGGTGGCTTCTTGCCTCTAATCTTGCCTTGCTGTAGGTGAAAGACCATTGGGAGATGCAGGATCTGAGCTAGAGCTGCTGTTGGATAGGGTCTCAAAACATGGAGGTTTCTTCATGTGGGGCCACTGACTATTTCATTTGACTTGGCTGGGGGTTTAAGATGCCTTTGCAAGTAGCTGAGCTTAATCTGATTGTGTTCCTGTGCAGGCCTCCCTAGGTGATCCTGCTCTGGCAGGGGGGCTGGACTTAGAATCATAGACTCATAGAATCAATAAGGTTGGAAAAGACCTCAGAGATCATCAAGCCCAACCTGTCACCCAACACCTCATGACCGACTAAACCATGGTACCAAGTGCCACATCCAATCCCCTCTTGAACACCTCCAGGGATGGGGACTCCACCACCTCCCTGGGCAGCACATTCCAATGGCTAACAACTCTCTCTGGGAAGAACTTTCTCCTCACCTCCAGCCTCAACTTCCCCTGGTGCAGCTTGAGACTGTGTCCTCTTGTTCTGGTGCTGCTTGCCTGGGAGGAGAGACCAACCCCCACCTGGCTACAACCTGTATTATTGTATTATTGTATGTAAGTTGTAGAGAGCAATAAGGTCTCCCCTGAACCTCCTCTTCTCCAGGCTAAACAACATGACTTGATGATCTTCAGCGGTCCCTTCCAGCCCCTACCATTCTATGGTTCTATGAGTCTGTCTCTGTGAAGAATGTTCATTTGTGGAGCAATATTGAGCCCTAGGAGGGATAAAGGCTCTCAGAGTCCATCTGGGAGCTCTTCACTAATGGATTTCTCCCTGCTCTTTGGCTGCAGCAGGGCTGAAGAGTAGGTGCCAGAGTGTGGCTTTAGCAAGGTTCCCGCTCACCTCTAAAAGCTGGAGACATTTGTGGCCATGTGACAAAAGGGTGATGGTGTTCAGCCTTGATTGAACCCTGAGTCTTGGCTTCAGAAGTTCCCCAGCCCCACAAGAGCCTGAATTCCTTCTCCCCTGCTCCTTTTTGCACACAGAGCAAAAAACATCTGCAAGGCACAAGGGGAGGTTTGGGATCTTGACTCACTTTGCAGTCAAGCCCAGTTTGGGGGATTGTGTAAATATAGAAAGCTGAGTAACTTGTGGAGAAATGATGCCCTGGAGCTTGTGGAGATGTCCTGCTTGCCTGCAGGCTGGGATGGCACCATGCCCCATGTTAGCAGGACCTGTGGCTCTCTGCAGCAGTTCACAGATTGCATCAGGTTGGAAGGACTCTCAAAAGTCCAACTACCTGCAGCAGGGACACCTCCAACTAGATCAACTTGCCCAGGGCCACATCAAGTCTGATCTCGAATGTTTTCAGGGATGGAGCTTCAACCACAGCCTGGATGTGGCTCTGAACAACCTGATTTAGTGTGAAATGTCCCTGCCTATGGTGGGGGGTTTGGAACTGGATGGTCCTTGAGGTCTCTTCCAACCTTAACAACTGGAGCTGGGGTTGTTTAGCCTGGAGAAGAGGAGGCTCAGGGGAGACCTTCTTGCTCTCTACAACTCCCTGAAGGGAGGTTGTAGCCAGGTGGGGGTTGGTCTCTCCTCCCAGGCAAGCAGCACCAGAACAAGAGGACACAGTCTCAAGCTGTGCCAGGGGAAGTTGAGGCTGGAGGTGAGGAGAAAGTTCTTCCCAGAGAGAGTTGTTAGCCATTGGAATGTGCTGCCCAGGGAGGTGGTGGAGTCCCCATCCGTGGAGGTGTTCAAGAGGGGATTGGATGTGGCACTTGGTGCCACGGTTTAGTCGTGAGGTGTTGGGTGACAGGTTGGACTTGATGATCTCTGAGGTCTTTTCCAACCTTATTGATTCTATGATTCTATGACTCTATGATTCTCTGGTCTGTGACAGAGGGAGAACAGACTCTTCCCGAGGTGCTGTGGCCTCCAACCCCACACAGGGTTTCTCTTCATCAAGTCATGAGCTGCCAATGATTTTTCATAGCTTGATTAACGCTCTACAGACCAATTTCAATTGGCTGCTGCAGAGGAGCAGAAGAAGATGGATGTTTTCCATTACTTGATGTAATGACTATGAGGCAGCCTAATGAAACCTTTACAACCAAAGTTTACAGAGAGCCCACAAACAGTGATCAATAGCTGGAGCTCTAGTGCATAGATCAGAGTGGACCATGCTGCAGGAGACAAGCTGGGAGAGACAGAGGGATGGACTCAGGGGCGCTGGAGCAGGGAAAGGAGGGAGGAGGAGTGATGTTTTGGATGTAACATAGGATGTACAAGGAGAAGAGGGGGAGTCAGAGGGTTTTGCTGCTCCCAAAACACAAGATTGGTTTGTCCAGCTCTCCAGTGCAATGCTGCTGGCGTTTCCTTTCCCTCTCGGAGTAAAGCATTGCATCTCCAGGCTCTAAACTGCCTGCAGAGCTCTCTTGGTACCTTTCTTCAGCTGCAGTGCCCTTAAGGAGGAAGACAATGAGCAAAAAAGATCCGTGGGAATTGATAACAATTGCACCTAGAAGAAGGAAGGTGGATCTAAGAAGGAAGGTGGATCTAAACCGAGGAAAAGGCAAACTAAACCTCAGCCACATCCAGGAGTCGCTTGAAGCTCCATGTTGTGGCGCAGGGCTGTGCCTAGAGCGAGGGGATAGGAGCCACTTAGGAGCTGCTCCTTTTACACCCTGAGGAGGCTCTTCCCACTGAATGTCCTGACCAAAGTATTTGATAGTGTAGTCATGGTTTGGCATGAAAACCAGACAGATCCTCCTCAAGTTTTGCTGCAGAGCTGCACAGAACCCTTTAATTGTTTGGGGTGGAAAAGGTCTCCGAGATCATTGAGTCCAACCGTCAGTGTAAGGCCACCCTGGACACTAAACCGTGTCCCAGAGTGCCATGGCCACAGGTTTCTTGAACACCTCCAGGGATGGGGACTCCACCACCTCCCTGGGCAACCTGTTCCAATGCCTGAACACTCTTGCAGCGAAAGAAACGTTCCTAATCTCCAACCTCAACCTCCCCCAGTGCAGCTTGAGACCATTTGCTTTCATTCTGTTACCTGATACAAGAGAGAAGAGCCCAACCCTCACCTGGCTCCAGCCTCCTTTCAGGGAGCTGTGGAGAGCAATGAGGTCTCCCCTCAGCCTCCTCTTCTCCAGACTAAAGGACCCCAGTTCCCTCAGCTGCTCCTCACCAGCCCTGTTCTCCAGACCCTTCACCATCACCTCAAGACCATTCTACTACTGGTCTGCTCCCAGCAAGCAAACGACACAGGCTGAAGTAGCAGAGCTTTGCATTGCTCTCTACAGCTCCCTGAAGGGAGGTTGTAGACAGGAGGGAGTTGGTCTCTTCTCCCAGGCAGCCATCACCAGAACAAGAGGACACAGTACCAGGCTGTGCCAGGGGAAGTTTAGGCTGGAGGTGAGGAGAAAGTTCTTCCCAGAGAGAGTTGTTAGCCATTGGGATGTGCTGCCCAGGGAGGTGGTGGAGTCCCCATCCCTGGAGGTGTTCAAGAGGGGACTGGATGTGGCACTTGGAGCCATGGTTTAGTTAGTCAGGAGGTGTTGGGTGACAGGTTGGACTTGATGATCCCTGAGGTCTTTTCCAAGCTTATTGATCCTATGATTCTGTGTAGGCACTAGAAGGATGGGCTCCATTACAGAACCATAAACCTGAGGAAATGCAAATGCTGGGCTCCTTAACCACCAAACCCCTAAACACTCTGCGTTTTGTCTTGCTAAAAACTATTCCAGAGATGTCAGAAACTAACTACCCAGTTCCAGAGTCTCTTGTGTCCTCCTCCTAGAAATTTGCAATGAATAATAGATAAAGGAATCATTTTATTCAAAGGGAAGGGGAGGGGGATGGAATTTGCTCTCAGAAAAAAAAAGAGAAAAAAAAAAAACCCACAATATCCACACCCAAAAGCTCCTGCAAAGGAAAACTTTCCCCCTTATATTTGTTTGCTTTTCATTTATTATTGACCCCAATGAGGCTGATTGTCAGGAGCCTGTGTGCTGGGTGAAAGCGTGGCCATGGGGTGGGTTCTGCTTACCCCTGGCTGGCTGGAGAGCAGCCCTGAGGAGAGAGAGACTTGGGGGTGCTGGGGGAGGAGAAGCTCAACAGGAGCTCTCAGTGTGCACTTGCAGCCCGGAAAGCCAATCAGAGCCTGGGCTGCAGCAGGAGAAGTGTGGCCAGCAGGGCAAGGGAGGGGATTCTCCCCTCTGCTCAGCCCTGCTGAGACCCCACCTGGAGTACTGCCTCCCTATCACAAGAGGGATCTGGAGGTGCTGGAAGGTGTCCAGAGAAGGGCCACGAGGATGAGCAGAGGGCTGGAGCACCTCTCCTGTGAGGACAGACTGAAGGAGTTGGGGCTGTTCAGGCTGGAGAAGAGAAGGCTCCCAGGTGACCTCATTCTGGCCTTCCAGTATCTGAAGGGGGCTACAGGAAGGCTGGGGAGGGACTGCTCAGGCTTTCAGGTAGTGATACGACTAGGGGGAATGGAATGCAGCTGGAGGTGGGGAGATTCAGGCTGGACATGAGGAGGAAGTTCTTCCCCATGAGAGTGGTGAAGCCCTGGAATGGGTTGTGCAGGGAGGTGGTTGAGGCCCCCTCCCTGGAGGTGTTTAAGCCCAGGCTGGATGAGGCTGTGGCCAGCCTGCTCTAGTGTGGGGTGTCCCTGCCCATGGCAGGGGAGTTGGAACTGGCTGATCCTTGTGGTCCCTTCCAACCCTGACTGATACTATGATACTATGATACCCCTTTGGTCCATGCAGCAGGCAGCTGCTTGAGCTGCTCTGCTTCTCAGCATCCCTGCCTCCTCCTGGCCAAGTATCCGAGGGGTTTTGCACGGGGAGGTGTTGTCTCTTCGCAGGAGCATCTTGTCTCCCCCGCCCTAGGGCTGGGGAGGGGAAAAGAGGACAAGGCAGCATGTTGGTTTCTTCCCTCCTCCCTCTGACAGCGTGTTGTAGCAGCCAAGTCCTTGCCTGCTTTTCCAGAGCCAGAAAACTGCCTGAAAGCTGCTCAAAACAGGCAGGAGTTGGTGTTGCTTCCAGATTGCCTTGGCCTGTGGTCTCCTCTCCATTGGAGCTGCTGCCTGTGCAGGAGCAAGGCTTCATCCCTGGATGAATCGCAGCTGAAGGGGAAGGCTGCAGGCTGGTGGGGGTTTGGAGGCACCGTGGGTGTCCCTGAGGCAGACACCAGGAGTTCAGTGTTGGCATGGGCAGTGGTGGCTTTGCTGGAAGTCAAGCTGTGGATAAACAACGTTCAGCTTGGGACAGGGCACGACAGATCTGTTGGTAGCCCTCCAAAAGCACCGTTTCTGATCTTGCTTGGATCAGAGGGATGCTGCTGACTTTAGGCCTGCATCCAGCTCGTCCCTGGGTAAATGCAGCCCCCTCCTAGAGCTTAATGGAGAAGACATCACTCCTACTTTCCTCTGGTTCTTCCAGGTGCCAGGAACAAGGTGAGGGAGTGTTTGCCTCTTGGAAATCAGAGTGAGTGGATCAGATTAAATGCAATGAAGGGGTGCAGAGGGTCTGAGCAGAGCTTCTGGCAGGAGCAGATGAGCAGAGGGCTGGAGCACCTGCCCTGTAGGGACATGCTGGGAGAGTTGGGGGTTGTTCAGCCTGGAGAAGAGAAGGTTCCAGAGAGATCTTAGAGCAGCCTTCCAGTACCTGAAGGGGCTACAGGAGAGATGGGGAGGGACTTTCACAAGGGCTTGTAGTGAGAGGATGAGGGGCAATGGCTTTGAGCTGGAGGAGGGGAGAGGTAGACTGGAGGTTAGGAAGAAATTCTTGGCAGTGAGGGTGGCGAGACACTGGAACAGGTTGCCCAAGGAGGTTGTGGAGGTCAGGCTGGATGGGGTCTTGAGCAACCTGGTCTAGTGGAAGGTATCCCTGCCCATGGAAGGAGGGTTGGAACAGGACATATTTAAGGGCCAACTGGTCTATGAATCTGTGATCTTGAAGGAGAGAAGGAGGGGTTGCAGCCAGAGGTGGTTGCTGATAGACATGAAGAGAGGATGGAAGACTTCAGGGCAGAGTAATGCTGGGCTGTACTTTGCTTTAGCTTAGGGTAAAGCCACGCAGTGGTGCACACTGGGGTGAGAGCCACACTCAGTTCCTGTGTGTTTGAGCTGAGTTGGAGTCTTTGCTACTCACCTCACCCAATGCTGTGACTGTGCAAGGTGTGCTGGGCACCATCCTCCACCCCTGTGTTGTGTGTTTAGGCTGTGCAGGAGCCCTGGGTGGTTTTGGGATGGTGCATGGCACGATAAGCATGAGGTGAGCTACATAAAGCTCCACTGACTTCTGGTAATCACTGAGCATGAGAGCTCAGGGCAAGAGCAAATGAAGGACAGCATCTCAGAGAGGAAAGGCAGAAGGAAGGAGCCACAGCAGACCTTGGCACTCAGGTTGTTTGCTGCTTTAATATTGCTGGCTGGAAGCATGATTTTCCTCCCTGCCAGTAGCTTTATGTACACAAAACTTCCACCCTGGTTGCAATTACAGCCCTTGAAAGTGGTTTTGTCATTGCTTGTGCTGCCCAAGGAGATGGACAACCTGTCCTGGTAACCCATCCGTGCTGTGCAGCACAGAGCAACTCGTATGCAAACACCGCTTGGGTGCCTGGCAAGGTCAGGGGCAAACAGGCAGGAGGAGAAGGGAAAGAGGGAGGAGTTCATAGTACTATCATAGTATCAGTCAGGGTTGGAAGGGACCACAAGGATCAGCTAGTTCCAACCCCCTGCCATGGGCAGGGACACCCCACACTAGATCAGGCTGGCCACAGCCTCATCCAGCCTGGGCTTAAACACCTCCAGGGATGGGGCCTCAACCACCTCCCATTCCAGGGCTTCACCACTCTCATGGGGAAGAACTTCCTCCTCCCCTCCAGCCTGAATCTCCCCACCTCCAGCTTCATTCCATTCCCCCTAGTCCTATCACTACCTGAGATCCTGAGCAGTCCCTCCCCAGCCTTCCTGTAGCCCCCTTCAGATCCTGGAAGGCCACAATGAGGTCACCTGGGAGCCTTCTCTTCTCCAGACTGAACAGCCCCAACTCCTTCAGTCTGTCCTCACAGGAGAGGTGCTCCAGCCCTCTGCTCATCCTCGTGGCCCTTCTCTGGACACTTTCCAGCACCTCCAGATCCCTCTTGTGATAGGGGCTCCAGAACTGGAGGCAGTACACCAGGTGGGGTCTCAGCAGAGCTGAGCAGAGATCTGACTGAAACTTTCCCCTATCGTGTCAGTTCCAAGCAAGGCAAAGGCAGGAGCTGGTGATGGCAGGAAAGCAGGGAGCAGCTCCATGCCAGACTTTGAGATGTGATTTCGAGGTTGGCCATGCAGGTTTCTGCTTTCCAGCATCAAGTGAGGATCAGCTGCAACAGCACAATGAATTTAGGGCCAGGAGGGACTTTTAGATCACACAAACAAGCCCCCAGAATTCATTAGAAGCCTCTTCCCTGAGCCCAGGATTTTGTGTTTATCGAGCATAAATCTTCCAAAAAGGTGCTCAGGGTTGATTTAAGGATCTCAGGAGATGCTGGATCCAGGACTGCCACTGGTGGGGGATTCTAAAGGTTAATCACCCTCCCTGCTAAACATTTGTGCTGCATTTAATTTGTCTGCCTTTGACTCCTGGTTGTGTGTGTTATTGCAGTGTCTCTCTCCCCTGCTAGGAGAAATCACCTGGCATTTTCTCCTCCCATCACACTTGGACCTTTCTCTTCTTCCCTCCCCCCCCCCCCCCTCTCCCCCCCAACCTAAAGCAGTTTTTTAGCTGAGCTTAGGGTTTTGTTTTTTTTCCCCCTCACCCAATTTATCTTTGCAGCTCTTTTCAAGGCTTCTCCCACTTCCATTTTCTAGAGGAATATTAATTAAAACTCCTCTCTTGAAAACTGAGGTGGCCATTGAAAAAGTTGAGCTGCTCCACGGTGGCTGCAGGGAGACAGAGGTTTAATTATCCCAGCTCCAGTTGCTCTTTGTGCTCTTCCAACACTGATGTATTTATGCACCTTCCCCCTGCCTCTGTTTAAGCAGCACCTTGGAAAATGCAGTAAAAGGAAGCCACAGCTCTTCTTAGTGGCCTCTAGGGGCTTTAATTTATGTTTATTGTGTTGGATGGTTGCTTCATTGTGGGCTTGGGGGGAGGGTGTGTGAGGGGGTTCTTGCTTGTTTGATTTTGCTTTCCCTGCTGGCACTTGGGCTTTACTGCAGAGCAGAGGTGGTGCAAAGAAATAGAGGCCAGTGGATTTCAGAGTGTTCATAGGGTTTGCTAAGTCTGCTGAGCACAGAGAGATGTGGTCAAGCTGTCAATAAGCTGGGGGGATGTGACTTCAGCTCGTGTTTAATAGTGACCCTGTGGGTTTTTTTGCCCATAGTTAGAATTGGGTTGAGCCTCTGTTCTCACTGGGGCACAGCCTGAATTCCCTGCTCTGTTCATCTCTGCAGCCTGGCACTTTTCCAGCATCTTTATCTGCAGATCCTGCTGTGGGTAGAGGATGCTCAATGCTTGAGGACAGTGTTAGCCCTCTCCTCCCCCCTCAGAAAAAACCAACCTAAAGAGATGCTGTCTACAACTACCTGAAGGGAGGCTGTAGCCAGGAGGGGGTTGGTCTCTTCTCCCAGGCAAGCAGCACCAGAACAAGAGCACACAGTCTCAAGCTGTGCCAGGGGAGGTTCAGCTGGATGTTAGGAATAAATTCTTCCCAGAAAGTGAGATTGGCCATTGGAATGTGTTGCCCAGGGAGGTGGTGGAGTCACCATCCCTGGAGGTGTTTAGGAAAAGCCTGGATGAGGCACTTGGTGCCATGGTCTGGTTGAATAGTTAGGGTTGGGTGATCAGTGGGACTTGATGATCTTGGAGGTCTCTTCCAACCTGGTTGTGATTCTGTGATTCTGTAGCTGCTGTGGAATTTCTCAGGGTTTCCAGCTCAGGAGTGGGCTGTGCAGTGGGGAAGGTTTCTCTGCATCTCCTTAGGCTCTTTTCATAGAATCAGAGAATCAATAAGGTTGGAAAAGACCTCAAAGATCATCAAGTCCAACCTGTCACACAACACCTCATGACAACTAAACCATGGCACCAAGTGCCACATCCAATCCCCTCTCGAACACCTCTAGGGATGGGGACTCCACAACCTCCCTGGGCAGCACATTCCAATAGCTAGCAACGCTCTCTGGGAAGAACTTTCTCCTCACCTCCAGCCTAAACTTCCCCTGGCACAGCTTGAGACTGTGTCCCCTTGTTCTGGTGCTGCTTGCCTGGGAGAAGAGACCAACCCCTCCTGGCTACAACCTGCCTTCAGGGTGTTGGAGAGAGCAAGAAGGTCTCCCCTGAGCCTCCTCTTCTCCAGGCTAAGCAACCCCAGCTCCCTCAGCCTCTCCTCACAGGGCTGTGCTCCAGACCCCTCCCCAGCCTTGTTGCCCTTCTCTGGACACCTTCCAGCATCTCAACATCTTTCCTAAACTGAGGAGCCCAGAACTGGACACAGGACTGAAGGTGTGGCCTAACCAGTGCCGAGTCCAGGGGCAGAATGACTTCCCTGCTCCTGCTGGCCACACTGTTCCTGAGGCAGGCTGTTTTGTTATGCTCAAAAGAAAAGGGGAAAAAAAGAAGAGTTTCATTTGCTGCCTCAGTAACTAAACTATGGAAACAGTTGGATTCTTTTCACCTGAGCATCCTCTTCTCATTGCAGGCTGAGCTACCTCCACACCGACCCCCTCCTGGCCGCGCTGGACTGCTGCATCACCTCGGGAAGAAGACAGCAACTGTGAGTGCCTGTAGGCTGCTTTGCTTTCTGATGACAGGTTGATGTGTGTCTGATAAGCTATGCATCTGTGTTCAGAGCATGCAAGGTGGTTTCTTCTGCGCCTACACAGAGTTCCTGGGAGCGTGGTTTCATCTGTCTGGCATGGGGTAACCCTACTTAATCCAGACCTGGAAGCTTTTGAAAGTGGTTTTGGCAAACCTGGAGGTGTTTCGAGCTTGTGAGGCTTTTGACCTGTCTCATTTATGCTTTGCCTCTTGCATTGCTAAGGGAGCAGCTTAGAATTGTGAATGATCTGAAATGCAGTGTGAAATCTTTTGAGATATCTAAATCATGTGCATATACACACAGGCACTTCCCTCTCCTTAAAGCTTCAGCTCTCCCAATCCATGCCTGCTTGCTTTATGCCACAGCGACTGGGAGGAGAGCGGGCAGGAGCAGGTGGAGGATGTGGATTTAGGCTCCCCATCTCCCTTCCCCAGTGGCATCCTGCTTTCCTCTCCCCACTCCATCAGGCTCCAAATGCAATGGCCTTATTGAAACCCTGTCTCAGATGTGGGGACTGTGGGAACAACCCCCAGCATGCTGGGGGCTTTGCATTTCTGAGGCTTCCGTGGGGGATTGAGATTTTCCTGGGTTTCTGCCCTATTTTGCAAAGCCTGTAACTATCTCTGAGTGTGTCTATTAGGCTGAGAAAGTAAGAGTTCTTCCTAAATACAAGTTTCCAGGCTCTGTTTGTTTTTCACACATGGGTTGTGTGCTCTTCCTGCTACTTTTCCTAGCAGGTATTTTGCCGTTGCAAGGCTCAGACCTGTTGGTTGTGCTCTGGATCCCTCCTGTGCTGTGCAACCATTGCTCTTGTTTGAGGAGAGAAGAAAACTAAGTGTATGCCAGGTAGTGTTGGAGGCATGGGGATGTGGGTGGGCTGTGTGTTGTCTTTTCATCCTCCTTCCAAGGATACTGGTGACAAAAAAATCAGCACTTCAAAGCTTTGGAAGTTGCAGGTGATAAAGGATCCTAGAGTTCCAGGTTGAAAGGGAGCCCAAGGAGCTCCAACCTTTCTAGGTAACAGTGGGAGTGGAAATGAGCTGGCCCAGCACCCTGGCAAGCTGAGTCTGCAAACTGTGCAACTGGAGGGGAACCCACTGCTTCCCTTGGGAGATGATTCCAGTGTCTGACTGTCCTCATGGGGAGAAATTGTCTTCTGGAGTCCAATGGGGATCTCTCCAGCAGTAACTTGTCCCCATCACCTCTTGTCTTATTGTGGGATTCCTTGTAAAAAGGGAGTCTCCATCCTCCTGGTACAACCCTTTCTGTGCTGATAGAAGGCCATGTGGAAACAGTGACCCTCTAGTTGCTGGCTTTCCAAGTCCCATCCCACCTTGGTGTCTATAATCCAAACTGGCTGCTCTGGTCCAGTGCCAACATCTTGCAGCACTGCTGCAGTGGTGAGATCTGAGGGCACAGAGACCATCTTTCTTCTTTCTGTGGCATCATAGCTGCGTGAGAGCCCCTTCCCAGGGCTGCTGCAGTTGTAAGGGGTGGGCTGAAGGAACAAACCAGCACGGAGAGGCAGAAAGAGGGAAGGGAATGCAGGGAGCGAGCAGGGTGACTTGAACAACCTCGGCGAGCCCAGGCCTCGCCAGTCACTCAGTGATTCACTGTTCGCCACCTAATTTCACCCCAAACACCCTAAACTGGAAATAAAGCTCTGTTTAATCAACAGCACTCAGCATTTCATTCCCTTGAATGTTCTGCTAGCAACTGCTCATTATTCCAATTATTTCCCCCACTGTAATTATTCGGAGCCAACTGTTCACAGATTCCTCCCTCGACTTAGGGACCCCTGCCTGCTGAAATGTGGAGATACTTGGGTGCCCTATTGGAAATTCAATAGGATCCAATTTCAGTTGCTGATGCCTTTCCCCCTCCCCCTTCCCTCCTTTCCCCCCACACCCCCTTCCCCCTCGGGGGCCTCCCTTTTCCAATTTGCTGATGCTACAGCTGCATGGTGGAGAAGAAAGGCTGCAGCGTCTCACACGGACACAAACAGCAGCATCCAACTGCAATGGGCAGAGAAAAATCACTCCCTTGTACCACCATGTTCTTGACAAAATCTGGCTCTTGCTTTTCCTTCCCCCCCCCCTTTCTTTTCTCCTCCCCCCCCCCCCCCCCCCCCGTCTTCTCTTTTTACACCACCTTCAATTTTCTGGCTCTTGAAGGTGCTTTGAGTCTCCTGCCTACCACCGCCACAAACCCTTTAAAGCTTGTGGTGGAGGGAGAAGGAAAGAAAGCCCATGGAGAAAGCAATTAATTGGGGGTGGCAGGATGAGCAGGAGAAGCTAAAGTTGCAAATTCACATTACTTGGGGGGGGATGGGGGTGGGAATGAATCTCTTTTTGGCAGTTTGAAAGTGGGAGACATGAATTAGAGGAGGGAAAAAAAAGTCTCCAGACACTGCACAGTGTCTCCAATGGCTCTTTCATCACAGAAAGGGGAGGCTTGGACTGGAGATGAGGAAGAAATTCTTTGCAGTGAGGGTGGTGATACATGGGGACAGTTTGCCCAGGGAGGGGGTTGTGGATGCTCCCTCCCTGGAGGTGTTCAAGGCCAGGCTGGATGAGGCTTTGAGCAACCTGAGCTGGTGGAAGGTGTCCCTGCCTCTGTGTCCAGTGACTTCAGGGGGCTTTAGAAGAACTGTGGAGGATTCCTTGGAGAATGTCCAGAGAAGGACAACAAAGCTCATGAAGATCATGCAGAACAGGGCTGGTGAGGAGCAGCTGAGGGAACTGGGGTTGTTAAGTTGGAGAAGAGGAGGCTGAGGGGAGACCTCATTGCTCTCTACAGCTCACTGAAAAGAGGTTGGAATGAGGTGGAGGTTGGTCTCTTGTCCGTAAAGTCAGGTGTTAAAATGAGTGGAAATGGCCTGAAATTGTGCCAGGGGAGGTTTAAGTTGGATATTAGGAACAATTTCTTTGCTGCAAGAGTGCTCAGGCACTGGAACAGGCCGCCCAGGGAGGTGGTGGAGTCCCCATCCCTGGAGGTGTTCAAGGAATGTGTGGCCATGGCACTGCTGGGACATGGTTTAATGGCTGTGGCGGTGTTGCATTGATGGTTGGATTAATGATCTTAGAGACCTTTTCCAACTGAAACAGTTCTATGATCCTGTTCTGTGATTGTAAGTGTTTTCAGCCCCTTGAGTGACCATCCCCTTGTCACTAATAGAATAGAATAGAGTTAACCAGGTTGGAAAAGACCTCAGAGATCATCGAGTCCAACCTACCACCCAACACCATCTAATCAGCTAAACCACAGCCTCATCCAGTCTCTTCCTAAACACCTCCAGTGATGGTGATTCCACCACCTCCCTGGGCAGCTCATTCCAGTGGCCAATCTCTCCTTCTGGGAAGAATTTCTTCCTAACATCCAGCCTGAACCTCCCCTGGCACAGCTTGAGACTGTGTCCTCTTGTTCTGGTGCTGCTTGCCTGGGAGAAGAGACCAACCCCCTCCTGGCTATAACCTCCCTTCAGGGAGTTGTAGAGAGCAAGAAGGTCTCCCTGAGCCTCCTCTTCTCCAGGCTAAGCAACCCCAGCTCCCTCAGCCTCTCCTCACAGGGCTGTGCTCCAGACCCCTCCCCACCTTTGCTGCCCTTCTCTGGACACATTTGAAAAGATGGCTGGGAAACACCAATATGCAAGGGCTCTGAGGGCAGATATTTTAAGACCACCACATCTTGCAGTGTCTTCCAAGACAAAGCAGGCAGCTGAGTCTTTGTCTTCTCTCTCCAAGTCCCAGAGCGGGTGGTAGGGAGCTCGATGAGGACAAAAAGCGATGAAAAGAAACAGTAGGGATGCGCCCGGGCTGTGTCACCCTCAAGCCCAGAAGCACGCACGAGGTGGTAAACATCTTCTATCTCCTCAAGCCATCTGTTTGCAGAGTCTTTGCCCGTGCAGCAGTCCCTCTTCCCCGGGTGGACTTGTTGCCTCCTTGTAATCCATAAGTAAATAAACATCTAATCAAGTGGAAAGCAGAGAGCGGAGGCGGTGAGCCGCGATAAGAGCCCGGCTGGGACGGGGACTGGCTGCAGCACGTGCTCCGCTGGGTGGCTTGCTGGAATGAGGAAGATTCTGGGTTGTTTGGGAAATGGAATAAAGGAAATGAAGAGTGAGACCAAGCAGGCTCTGAGCGCCTCTCCAGAGGCTTTTGCCACCTTGCCAGGTCAAACTCAGTTTAATGCTTGAGCTCAGGAATGATTTGCATGTCGGGAGCAAGTTCTGCGCCATGAGGGTAGTGGAACGCTGGAACTGGTTGCCCAGGGAGGTAGATGAAGCCAAGTCCCTGGAGATATTCAAGGCAAGGCTTGGCAAGGCTCTGGGCAACTTGATCTAGGTGAGGATGTCTCTGTTTACTGCAGAGGAGAGGCTGAGGGAGCTGGGGTTGCTTAGCCTGGAGAAGAGGAGGCTCAGGGCAGACCTTATTGCTCTCTACAACTCCCTGAAGGGAGGTTGTAGCCAGGTGGGGATTGGTCTCTTCTCCCAGGCAATCAGCACCAGAACAAGAGGACACAGTCTCAAGCTGCACCAGGAAAAGTTTAGGCTGGAAGTGAGGAGAAAGTTCTTCCCAGAGAGAGGAATTGGCCAGGGAGGTGGTGGAGTCCCCATCCCTGGAAGTGTTCAAGAGGGGACTGGATGTGACACTTGGAGCCATGGTTTAGTTAGTCATGAGGTGTGGGGTGACAGGTTGGACTTGATGATCTCTGAGGTCTTTTCTAACTTTATTGATTCTATGATTCTGTGACTGGATGACCTTTGGAGGTCCTTTCCAACCCCTCTATGATTCTGTGAGTTTATATGCACTCACCTAGTGACCAAAGATTTGGTTTGCAGGCTGGGTGCAGCCCTCCCTGCAGGGCTGTAGGACTCTACTCCTTCTGAGCTTGCAGGTTTGAGAAGTTTGAGAGCCATGGGAAGGTGTACCCAGGGTCATAAAATGCACCAGATTGAAAGGGACCCTCGGTGGTCATTTTGTCCAACTCCCCTGCAGTCAGCAGGGGCATTTCCAGCTAGACCAGGCTGCACAGCAACCCATCAAGTCTGGTCTTGAATGTCTCCAGGTGTGGGGCCTCAACCACCTCCCTGGGCAACCTGTTCCAGGATTTCACCACTCCCATTGTAAAGAACTTCCTCTTGATGTCCAACCTAAATCTGCCCGGCTCTGGTTTGAAACCATTGCCCCTTGTCCTGTCACCACAGCCCCTTCTAAACAGTCCCTCCCCAGCCTTCCTGTAGGTCCCCTTCAGGTACTGAAATGTAGTCATACAGTCTCTCCAGAGCCTTCTCTCTGCAGGCTGAACAGCCCCACTTCTCTCAGCCTGTCTTTGTAGGAGATGTGCCATCTCATACCCAGCTGGGCACCTTGTCTGGCTGAGCCAATCCCTTCTCCATCCTCCTTGTCTCCATCCAACCTGATCTTGTTGTCCCTTAGGATGTAATGTTCCATCACGGAGTATCTTGAGCTGGAAGGGACCCATAAGCATCATTAAGTCCCACTCCAAGTTCAATTTTGATGGGAAACAAGTTGTGCTCAGCACTGGAGCTGCTGGTTGCTTGGGCTTTTATCTCTGAGAGGTTGCTCGCAGCGTGTTCCACTGAGGCTGGTGTGCATTAAGCATTGCAGGAATGTGCTGGATAGAGATACACAGAGTGGCCAGTGGAAGCTGGGAGGATGCTGAAGGGACTGGAACATCTGTCTGATGAGGAAAGGCTGAGATTCCTGGGGCTGTTTAGCCAGCAGAAGAGCAGACCGAGGTTAGGTGGTCAAGAAGAACAGTCCAGGCTCTTTTCATAGAATCATAGAATCAATAAGGTTGGAAAAGACCTCAAAGATCATCGAGTCCAACCTGTCACCCAACACCTCCTGACTAACTAAACCATGGCTCCAAGTGCCTCGTCCAATCTCCTCCTAAACACCCCCAGTGATGGTGACTCCACCACCTCCCTGGGCAGCACATTCCAATGGCCAATTCCTCTTTCTGGGAAGAGCTTTCTCCTCACCTCCAGCCTAAACCTCCCCTGGCACAGCTTGAGACTGTGTCCTCTTGTTCTGGTGGCCTAGGAGAAGAGACCAACCCCCACCTGACTACAGCTTCCCTTCAGTGGTGTCCTGTGGTAGGACAAGGGGCAATCGATGGAAACTGGAACCCAGGAATTTCCACCTCACCACGAGGAGAACTTTACTGTGAGGTTGTTGGAGCCCTGGAGCAGGCTGCCCCGAGAGGTTGTGGAGTCTCCTTCTCCGGAGACTCACAGGACCCATGTGGATGCATTCCTGTGTGACCTGCCCTGGGTCTTTCTGCCCTGGCAGAGGGGCTGGACCCTACTATTGTGTGATTGCAGGCATGAGCTAAAAGCAGGCTCAGCGCAAGGCACTCATTTGGGGAAGGTGTGAGGGGGCATTCAGAGCCGGGGTGCTGACCCAGTGCCCTTTAGTACACGGCATAACCGTGTTTAATGTACTCAGTGCTAATCTTTCTCTAAACAGAAGCCATCCTGCTGAGTTCAGCACTGAAGGAGCAATAACCAATGAAGGAGATGAGATTAAGAAAACTCACAAGAATCAAATGTGCTCCAAAGGGCTGGGGAAGTGCCAGGGGCACTGCAGTCAATGACCTCCTTGGGAATCGAGGACAAATAAAATCCATGCCCCTGTCTCTTCCCCTTCCCAGGAGCTTCATGCCTATGCCTTTGCCCTCCCCTCCCTGGTGTGACCATAGATGCTGCTTTCAGGGTTATTTTTGTGCTTGGAGTACAACAAATCCTCTGTGCTATGGGGCTGAGCTGAAGATCCGTGTCGCTGCATTCAGAAAAACTAACCTCTCGAGCTCAAGGAGAGCTGCTTCAGTTGGCAGGAGCATTAGGTGCTTTATTCTGTCTGGAACAGCCTTGAGAGGGCAAACAAAACCTCTGTGCTGTGGCTCTTGCTTCTGAAGGCTCTCTGCAGGCAGGGCTGCCAGTGATCCTGGCCTCTTTGGGTTTTTTATCTCCTGTAAACTGGAAACTGAGCCCCAAATTTGCCCAAATATCATCAGACTGGAATGAAAATGGGGGGAGGGGGGGGGGGCAGCAATCCAAGGGTTATCAGCAGGCCCAGTCCAAGCTTTCCTGGGCTTGGTGGGGAGGGGATATAGGAAAACCTTCATAGATTCATAGAATGGTTTGGCTTGGAAGGGACATTGAAGATCATCTAGTTCCAAGCCCCCTGCCATGGGCAGGGACACCTAACACTAGCTCAGGTTGCTCCAGTCTGGCCTTGAAGACCTCCATGGAGGGGGCATCCACAACCCCCGGGGCAACCTGTCTTGGTGACTCACTGCTCAGCCCTGCCAGTTTCCACTCGGTGGGGGCAGTGGGGCTTGCATCTGACGCGGGGTGGAGGTGATGGGAGTGGCAAGAGTGGATTGATTTGCTTCCTGAAAGCGTTGGGGGTGGTAAGCGCTCAGCGACGGGCTGGAGGGAGGTTTGCTCCATCCCAGCGGATTTGCTTTCCACCAGCATGGTCCCCACAGCCTCACAGCACCTGAGGATGTCCTTCATGGAGCCTGGGCATCCCAGAAATGTCTCAGTAGTGGCCACTGCTTTGGATCCCTACCCCTAGCACCGTGCAGACTCGGAGGCAGCGAGGATGACTTGGCAGTGATATATTTACTACAATTACCATCTCTTCCCAGAGGAGGAAAAAATAGATGAATAATATGTTTTGAAGGTGTCATGGAGTGAAAGCAAGAGAGGAGCTTGAGCCTGAACTTATGAATAACTTATAGGCTTCCTCCCTTCATGCAGTCACTCCATTTGGGCTTATCTTTCTCGCCCGTAGGAGGTGTAATTAAAGGAGCAAAGCCGGGCACCCACGTGCACGGCGGCTGCCCCTGGGCACGAGTCTGCCTGGCTCCGTCTGTCCTGAGCTCACAAGGGCACAGGAATGCCAAATGCCTTTGTGTGCACACAGGAGGGGCTGGGGTGGGTTTGCATTAAGCTTTGCAAACCCCTCCTCCCCCTAATTCTCCCCCTCCTCCCCAGTGTCTTTCATGCAGGAATAAAGTGTTGTACGCCGGGTGGGTATTCTGCTGCGGAAGCGTTCCCCTTGCGCTGGGGAAATGAGGAGTGGAAATCGGACAGGGCAGGGACACCTAACACCAGCCCAGGCTGCTCAAGGCCTCATCCAACCTGGCCTTGAACACCTTCAGGGCAGGGGACATCCACAACCTCCCTGGGAAGCCTGTTGCAGTGTCTCCCCACCCTCACTCTTCCTAATCTCCAGTCTCAGTCTCCCCTCTTCCAGCTCAAAGCCCTTGCCCCTCATCCTATCACTCCAAGCCTTTTTAAAAGCCCATCCCCACCTCTCCTGTGGCCCCCTTCAGGTACTGGAAGGCCACTGTAATATGTCTCCAGAACCCTTTCTTCTCCAGCCCCAGCTCTGCCAGCCTGTCCCTGTAGAAGAGATGCTCTGAGTAACCCAGGGTGGGAAATCACTGCACGAAGCACCAAGTCCTGCAACCTTTACCTAAGGTGGGAGACCTTTTTTTAATGCCCTTCTTGCCACGGCTGGAAATTCCCTCCCTGACCTCATGAAGTGACTTAACCATTTCAAGAGCTGTTTTTCCAGCCCTGAAACGAGGAGCAATTTGCTCTTGTCTCAACACCTACCTCTGCTTTCTCTATTTTGACATGAAGAGCTCAAGGGAGGGACTGGTGGGGTGGGTTTCCCCCCCTCCTTCTCCTGGTGTACATACAGAGTCTAACACAATGGAAGCAGGATCTTATCAAAGGCTTGCAAATGCTATTGTAATGCAGATCATAATTATAGGTATGGATACATAGGGATGATGGTGGTGGTGGGGGAAGCCCCAACCCAAGGAAACACGGCATTTCCCTCTGGGGGGATAAAAACCTGAATGTTAGTGGAATCAAACCATGCCTGGGAATGTGGCAGCTCCAGCAAAAAAAAAAGAGGAGGTCTATTAAAAATTATGCAGCTCTGCTCAGCAAGGTCACAATGCTCCTTTTAGAGCCAGGTAGAGGTTTGCTTTTCAAAGCTCTGTGTCACCTTTTTTCCCCCTTCCCTTCCTCCTCCCTCCCCCCCCCCACCTCCTCCCTTCCTCCTTCTTTCCCCCTGCAGACTTTTAGCTAAGGTGTTGGATTTTGTTCTTTTGGTGATGTCTGTGAGCTGAGGGAGGGGAGGAATAATCAGAGAGTCGTGGAATGGTTTGGGTTGGGAGGCACCTGAAAGATCCCCATCATGGGCAGGGATAGAATGGAATGGAATGGAATGGAATGGAATGGAATAGAATAGAATAGAATAGAATAGAATAGAATGGAATAGAATAGAATGGAATAGAATAGAATAGAATGGAATGGAATGGAGTAGAATAGAATAGAATAGAATAGAATAGAATAGAATAGAATAGAATAGAATAGAATAGAATAGAATAGAATTAAAATAGAATAGACCAGGTTGGAAGAGACCTTCCAGATCATTGAGTCCAACCCATCACCCAACAGCATCTAATGAACCAACCCATGGCACCAAGCACCCCATCCAGTCTCCTCCTGAACATCTCCAGTGATGGTGACTCCAACACCTCCCCAGGCAGCCCATTCCAATGGACAGTCTCTCTCTCTCTGTAGAACTTCTTCCTAACCTCCAGCCTAAACCTCCCCTGGTGCAGCTTGAGACTGTGTCCTCTTGTTCTGGTGCTGCTTGCCTGGGAGAAGAGACCAAACCCCTCCTGGCTACAACCTCCTTTCAGGTAATTGTAGAGAGCAAGAAGGTCTCCCCTGAGCCTCCTCTTCTCCAGGCTAAGCAATCCCAGCTCCCTCAGCCTCTCCTCACAGGGCTGTGCTCCAGACCCCTCCCCAGCTTTGTTGCCCTTCTCTGGACACCTTCCAGCATCTCAACATCCTTCCTAAACTGAGGGGCCCAGAACTGGACACAGGACTCAAGGTGTGGCCTAACCCATTTCAGTGTACAGGGGCAGAATGACCTCCCTGCTCCTGCTGGCCACACTCTTCCTGATGCAGGCCAGGATGCCATTGGCCCTCTTGGCTGCCTGGGCACACTGCAGGCTCATATTCAGCCTACAGCTTCCACTCTAATAAATCTCATCTATAATACACCAGAAATGTTAACTAAAAGCATAGTGATTTGGCAGAAATTTGAACCGAACCTGTGAGCAGCAGGTGACTCCACACTTACTCAGCTCTTCTGAGACCTCACCTGCAGTACTGTGTCCAGTTCTGGTGCCCCCAGCTTAAGAAGGACATGGAGCTGCTGGAGCAGCAGAACCTCCTCTGTGTGGACAGGCAGAGAGAGCTGGGGCTGTTCAGCCTGGAGAATAGAAGGCTCTGGGGAGAACTTAGTGCAGCCTTCCAGTACCTGAAGGGGGCTACAGGAGAGCTGGGGAGGGACTTTTGACAAGGGCTGGGAGTGATGGGATGAGGGGGAATGGTTTTGAGCTGGAAGAGGGGATATTTAGGCTGGAGACTGGGAAGAAATTCTTTGGAGTAAGGGTAGTGAGACATTGGAACAGGTTGCCTAGGGAGGTTGTGGATTCCCACTCCCTGGAGGTGTTCAAGGCCAGGTTGGATGAAGCCTTGGGCAACCTGGACTGGTGTCCCTTGCCCATATCAGAGGGCTTGCAACTAGATGATCTTGAAGGTCTCTTCCAACTCAAACCATTCTCTGATTCCATACTCTGATTCTAAAGAGGCTTCATGCACCTCAGTGTACACCAGGGAGGTATCACAGCAAGGCTGTGCTGTGGGGTCACCACCATTGGAGGTGTTCAGGAGGAGACTTGTTGGGGTGCTTGGTGCCATGGTTTAGTTGTTTAGGTGGGTTGGATTGGTTGATAGATTGGACATGATGATCTTGTAGGTCTCTTCCAACCTGGTCTATTCTATTCTATTCTATTCTATTCTATTCTATTCTATTCTATTCTATTCTATTCTATTCTATTCTATTCTATTCTATTCCATTCCATTCCATTCCATTCCATTCCATTCCACTCCACTCTACTCTACTCTACTCTAATCTACTCTACTCTCTACTCTACTCTGCTCTACTCTCTACTCTACTCTACTCTACTCTACTCTACTCTACTCTACTCTACTCTACTCTACTCTACTCTACTCTACTCTACTCTACTCTACTCTCTACTCTATTTTACTCTACTCTACTCTACTCTACTCTACTCTACTCTACTCTCTACTCTATTCTACTCTACTCTACTCTACTCTACTCTACTCTCTACTCTATTCTATTCTATTCTATTCTATTCTATTCTATTCTATTCTATTCTATTCTATTCTATTCTATTCTATTCTATTCTATTCTATTCTATTCTATCTCCAGAGGTCTCTTCCAACCCCTCCCATCCTGTGAATGCTGTGATATCAGCCCTGTTTCATACCAGATGTCTCATTTCCAGCGAAACACTTCCTCCTCCCCCAACCCCCCTCCCCCCACCTCCCCCCACCCTGCTTCAAATCCCCATATCTCAGGAGCACAGCCCTGCTCCTCTGTATGTTAGGTAGATATGTATGAGGGTAATGGATATTAGGCATTTATTGCCAAGGCATTCTGTTGAACATCACCTGCTGTTCAACATGAAAAGTTGATGTTCCACAAAGCCACGAGCCGAAGGCTCCTTAAGAGCCGTTCTGGTGCGGCGGGTAAACACACGTGCTCGGAACAAGCCCGGCCTGGATTAATAATGCATGGAGCAAAGCTGGAGGAAGAGCAGCTCCTCTGCAGGGCCTTCTTCCAAACTGCTCTTCTCTGCTTAGGCAAATAGACAGGGAAGTTGTGTTGTTTAAAGTGTAATGGGTTGGTAATAAACCAAACTAACCTAATCGACCACTTCCAGCTGCTCCGAGCACCACAGCCGGGGCCGCAGCCAGGAGGGGTGGGCAAGGTGGTTAGAAAAACTGCTGCCTGGTGCCTTGGCCTCTCACTCCAAGAAGGATGTTGAGGGGCTGGAGGGTGTCCAGAGAAGGGATGGTGAAGGGTCTGAGGAGTAGGGCTGGTGAGGAGCAGCTGAGGGAGCTGGGGGTGTTTAGTCTGGAGGAGGCTGAGGGGAGACCTCATTGCTCTCTACAGCTGCCTGAAAGGAGCTTGCAGTGAGGTGGGAATTGGTCTCTTCTCCCTCGTACCAGGTGGTATGAGAGGCTGAGGGAGCTGGGGGTGTTTAACCTGGAGAAGAGGAGGCTCAGGGGAGACCTTCTTGCTCTTTACAACTACCTGAAGGGAGGTTGTAGCCAGGTGGGGGTTGGTCTCTTCTCCCAGGCAAGCAGCACCAGAACAAGAGGACACAGTCTCAAGCTGTGCCAGGGGAGGTTTAAGTTGGAGGTGAGGAGAAAGTTCTTCCCAGAAACAGAGGTTGGCCATTGGAATGTGCTGCCCAGGGAGGTGGTGGAGTCACCATCCCTGGAGGTGTTCAAGCGGGGATTGGATGTGACACTTGGAGCCATGGTTTAGTTAGTCATGAGCTGTTGGGTGATAGGTTGGATGATCTCTGAGGTCTTTTCCAACCTTATTGATTCTGTGATTTTATGATAGAGAGGAAATGGTCTGAAATTGTGACAGGGAAGGTTTAAGTTCACAGGATCTCAGGATGTTAGGGGTTGGAAGGGACCAGAGGTTAGGAAGAAATTCTTTCCAGTGAGGGTGGTGAGACAGTGGAACAGGCTGCCCAGGGAGGTTCTGGATGCTCCCTTGCTGGAGGTTTTCAAGGCCAGGTTGGATGAGGCTTTAAGCAACCTGTGCTGGTGGGAGGTGTCCCTGCCCATGGCAGTGGGGTTGGACCTAGATGATCTTTAAGGTCCCTTTCAACCCTGTTCTGTGATTCCAACTATTCTGACAAACCCCCATGAAAGCTGCTGGATGGAGGTCTTGGAGGAAGCCAAAGGATGGTGGGGTGCATCTCCCTGGCTGGGAACAGCCTGATCCTTTGACTGTCTGGTGACAGGGACGTGCAAGTATCAAACAGAGCTGTTGGAAACACCCATCTGGCATCAATCTCAAGCTACCAACTTTATTGTCAGACCTGTGGATGGGACTCGAGGAGAAGGACTGGCCTCTGTGGTTGGGCACCTACCCTCAGCAGAACGGCTGGCCGAGACCTGACTTGGAGAGTCCCTGGGTGGCAGAGATGGAGTGGAAAGAGAGAGAGAAACACAGCTGGGCTTTCTCTGAGCTCACAGCCAAATCTTCTTCTGAATTGCAAAGTGAACAGCTCAGATTTTGGAAGCCTCTGAGGAGGAATAAATCCAAGAAGCCAAGATATCCTGGGGGTTGTCTCTGTCATTTTCTCCTGTCTCTAATGTTGTTTTAAGGGGTTCTGAGTCACCTCAAGCAACAAAAGCAAAGGCTCTCACCACTGATGAGCAGGATGGCTGTTTAACAAGATGTTATTTATTGGGGTTGTGTCAAGGAGGAGTCTTGGGGTTCAGTGTCTCTAATGATCTCCTTGTTGGACGAAAGCTGACAAGACATCAAGCTTTGGGGCTTGAGGATCTTGGTGTGATGCTCTTGGTGTTGGGCTGTGGTATCTCAAGGACCCTTTTTATGGAGGCATCTTGATGTGATGCTCTTGGTGTTGGGTTGTGCTGTCTTGAGGACCCTTGCTGTGGGGGCATGTTGTTGTGATGCTCTTGACCTTGGGTTGTGCTGTCTTGAGGACCCTTGCTGTGGGGGCATGTTGGTGTGACGCTCTTGACCTTGGGTTGTGGTATCTTGAGGACCTTTTTAATGCTTGTGGTGGTGTGTTGTGGTATGTACTGGTGGGGGTCTGCCTTGTCTTGTCACCAACACTGGCATGTGCTATGGAGTTTAACCAGGAGCATGTTCCAACCAAAGCAGGGAGCAGGTGGTCCTGATGCTGCTTAGAGCTGGAGGTGGTCTTTGAGCATAGGGGAAAAAAGCCTTTCACAGACTCATAGAATCAATAAGGTTGGGAAAGACCTCAAAGATTAAGTCCAACCTGTCACCCTTTGTCTGGAGGTGGTGGGGGGAAGTCCTATTTCTACTACAAATTGAAGAGTTATTTGTTATTAAATCTTCTTTTGGATCAAATTGCATCTGGGATCAGCCCTACAGCAGGAAGAGGCTTGTCTGGATGGTGCTGGGGGACACTCTCCCCTTCAGACTCCAGCCCTGCAAAGCAGAGGTGCACATCTTCATTCAGGGTGGTATGAGGAGGGGGGTGTCACTGGGGGAGTTCCCTCCCATCATCATGCAGGTGGTGAAACTGAGTCAGGACACTGTTGCTGTCACTCCATGGGGGGTCACCCACCTTTTGTTTTCTGGGAAAGGAGGGGGTGAGGCTATCAGGATAGTGGGGGGGATCATGAGGATGACAGGGTGGGGGAGATGTGAGGATACAAAGGGGGTGTGAGGATGCCACAGGGGGGTGGGGGGAGGAGGAGGGGATTGAGGATGCTGGTGAGTGTGTAAGGGGGTTATGTGAGGATGCCTGGGGGCGTCTTAGATGCCTGGGGAGATGTGTAAGGGGGGGGTGGTATGTGAGGGTGCCGAGGGGGGGGTCTGGGATGCCTGGGGGGACTACATAAGGGGGCGGGAGGGGTATGTAAGAATGCCGGGGGGGGGGGGTGTCTGGGATGCCGGGGGGGGGGGTGTTGGATGCCGGCACGGGGGGCGCAGCCAATGAGTGCGGTGCGGGGGAGGGCTGCGCTGCGCGGCCGGCGGCGTGGTGCAGGCGGGCGGCGTGTGCGGGGCCGGAGCGGCGGGGACGGCAGCGCCTGTCCCTCGCACCTTGCAACCCCTTCCGACCCCCCCTTTCCCCCTTCCCCCCTTTTTTTTTTTTTTTCTTTTTTCTTTCCTCCTCTCTCCTTTTCTTCATGCATTTTTTTCCTTCCCTCACCCTGCGGTGAATTTTTTTCCCCCCTCTTTCCCCTCTCCCCCCCAACCCCCTTTCCCCTTCTTCCTCCTCCTCCTCCTCCCCCTTCCCTTCCTGCGCTTTGCTCCGGGAAACGCTGGATTTTAAACCTCTCCCCGGCAAGCAGTGAGCTGGGAAGAAAGAGGTTGGGGGTTAAAAGATGGCCCAAGCCAAAATGCAGCACCCCGTCTCTTGGGTGATCTTCGCCGGGATGGCCGCGCTGCTCCTCTCCCAAGGTAGGGCCGGGCAGGAATGCTGGTGGGGGGGTGGGGGGCGGCGGGATGCAGCTGAAGGATGCGCAGCCCACCCGGAGGGCTTGGGATGGGTGATGAGGAGCACCCGATGCGGGGGCCGAGCTGAAAGAGGGTCTCCAACCCGCCGTTAAGTTGCGGGCTGTGGAATGTGTGTGGATGTGGCTATGGCACGGTGGCATCTGGCAGTTTCTGCTTGCTTCGGGCTGGCGGGGGGAAGGCTCTTCTCCCCCAGTGATGATTTTTTGTTGTTGTTGGAGGGGGGAAGCCGGTGCTAAAGGACTCTGCCGTCTCAACTTAGTTCCTGGATGCAATGCATCCAACAGGCGGGGAGTAGAAGTGGGGTTCGGGGTCTTTTTGTGCAGCCCTACCGCCATCCTCTTTGCATTGCCGGACCCGTCTGCAAGGTCGTCCCAAAAACTCCCGAGCTGGGGAGTTGGGAAGTGCTTGTCCCGGGTGAGCAGGGCTGCCTGCCCCCCTGGGGAGGGGAATGATGCTTCCGGGGGGGGGTGTTTTACAAGAAGAAAAAGAGCAAAGGGAAAAAAGCGCTGGGCAAAGGCGGGGGAAAGGAGGGAGGCAGGAGCCAGCCCCATCTGGCCGGGAGCGCCGAGCCTGTCAGCTTGCGTTAGTCTCCTCGCAGCCATCTGGAGGGGCTGTGGGAGCGGGGTTACCTCCGGGGAGGGGAGGGGGAAGAGGGGGAGAGGGGGGGAAGAGGGAAAGGATGGGGCTATATCCTCCCCCCGGACCGAATCCTTCTCCGGGCTGTCCACGGATCTGGGATGGGGAGCGATGCACCCGGGGGGCTGCATTGCACCGTGCCCAGGGATGTCCCAGCTCCGTGGTACCCGGGATGGAAGCACCTCCGGGGGGTGCAGACACCTTGAAGGAATGGCTGCACCCTCCTTCTGGATGGAAAAAAAAAAGAGAGAACAGCCATAGCCAGCTCCCCTGAGCTGCCCACCGAGGGCTGGGTGCAGGATGTGGCCACCCCTATGCCCAAATCAGCCCTGCCTGGTCCCCTCCTTCCTCTGCAGCAGGACTCTGGTAGGGTGTGAGAGCCCTGCCGGTGTGGTGCTGGGGGCTGCCCAAGCCGGGCCGGGGGCTGCTGTGCCCTGGGGGGCGACCAGCAGCCTCCCTCTCCTCTGAAACTTCTCTCTCCTGGGCAGGCTGGGCCCGCTCTTGCAGAGCCACCCCTGCCATATCGACCGCCGTGGGCTGCTTAGCATGCACATCACACGCCAAGGCATTGCTCCTCTTCCATGCCAAGACATTTCTCCTCTTATCCTTCCTCCCTCTCTCCCTCCTCAAGCTTGCTTTCCTTCTCCCAGCCTTGCTGCTCAGGATCACCTCAGGATCCCAAGGGGATTTCCTGGGCATGGGGCTGCTGCCTCCATTCTCCTGCTTAGAATTTGTGTTTCATTTCTTTCGAGTTCATATCTTTTTTTTTTTTTTTTTTTTTTTTTTTTTAAGGCTTGCTTTTACCTCTCAACTTGGCTTCCTTGCAGCCTTATTCCCTGCTTCTGATCATCTATCATGCTTCCTCTCCTCGCTCCCATCAAAGCTTAAGGATCAAAAAGTAGTTTGGGTTTGTTTTCCTGTGCTGCCTCACCAAGCAAATACAAAAAAAATAATCCTCCATTCCCCCTGCCCTGCAGAAGTCTGATTGTGGCTGTGAGGAGTCCCTAAGCAGCTGCTGGGATTGGGGCAGGGGACACACACACACACACACAGGGAGTTGTGTTATGTGGGACCCTGGGCAGAGTATTGCACAGAGCAGAAAAGTTTGGGTCCGTTTTGGGTTTGGAAATGGGTAACAAGGTTGGTGAGAGGTTTGGAACACAAGCCCTATGAAGAGAGGCTGAGGGAGCTGGGGTTGCTTAGCCTGGAGAAGAGGTGACTGCGGGGTGCCCTTATTGCTCTCTACAACTACCTGAAGGGAGGTTGTAGCCAGGCAGAGGTTGGTCTCTTCTCCCAGGTAGCCAGCACCAGAACAAGAGGACACAGTCTCAAGCTGCGCCAGGGCAGGCTTAGACTGGACATTAGGAGGAAGTTCTATACAGAGTGATTCCTCATTGGAATGGGCTGCCTGGGGAGGTGGTGGGGTCACCGTCATTGGAGGTGTTCAGGAGGAGACTTGATGGGGTGCTTGGTGCCATGATCTAGTTGTTTGATGGGTTGGACGCGATGATCTTGAAGGTCTCTTCCAACCTGGTTTATTGTATTGTATTGTATTGTATCGTTAGCTGTGAGAAGTTGGGGACAGGGAGGGGAGGGAGGAGAGGGGATGGGGAAAGAAGGAGTCCACCCAGAAGGTTTTCTGGCATAATTCTGCTTTAAAGAGTGGTTAAAAGAATAATCCCCCCCCCCCCCCCCCCCCCCCCCCCGCAGCAAAACCAATTTTGCCTTTGGCAAAAGCTTTCAAAGGGAGCGTGGAGGAATTGGGGGGGGGAGGAGTTATTTGGCCCAAAGATTCCTCCTCAGAGGTGATTCACGGGGCGTGCGCGGCCCAAAATCGGCAGCGTGGTGCTTCTGCTCCCTGAGCTCTGCTGCTATCTCCCAGCAGCTCGCTGGCTTTCGAACTTTTCCCTCTTGCTTGGCACACGAAGGGAGCTGCCTGGCGCTGGCAGACCGCTGGCGTGCAGGGAGAGCGCCGTCTGCGCGCCCCTCCTGCGCAGCAGCTCGAGAGCCCTGTGCTGCCCTCTGCAGCGGCTTTATCAATATGCCAGGGCATTTACCTATTTACTGCCAAACAAACAAGGAGGAAAGTGGCTGGGGAGTGTGCTTGAGAGTAGAGTGGAGCCTCAAGTGGGATAATTCCTAAGTGCTTGACCATCTGCATTTGTGCAAACATCCAGAGGGCCGCCGAGTTTTGCTGATAGGTTGTTGGGCTGATTGTTTTCTTTCTCTCTGGAAGCAGGAGGCTATTGAGTGCTGTGTCCGTCAGGAAGGAGCCTGATGGGCCCCGGGGTGTCCAACCTGCTTTTGTCCCACCATTCCCAAGGGTCCTTGTGGGTGCCGGTGCTAGAAAGCAAGCTCGAGGCTCACCCTTGGGTGCTGCATCTCCCATAGGGATGAGATGCTCATCGCGTGGGGGCGTGGGAAGGGCAGAGCCAGCCAAACATTCAGCTGTGGCTTGGGGGGAAGAGAATGGGAAGACTGCAGAGGGCTGGGATTGCCTCAGGCACCGGGAAGTGAGTGACTGTTTGGCAACACAGCTCTCATTGTTGGCTATATCTTTTTTCTGCATGGGTTTTAAATAGCACCATGGAATAGCTATCTAGAGCACGTTCAAGGATCCAGCAGCAGCGTTTTCTCTTCCTTCTCTCCATGTTTCAAAGCAGAGGTATGGGCTTGTGTATACTTGATACTCCTGAATCACACACACACACACACACCTGGGTGCCTGGAGGAAGAGGAGGGCTTGAGCAAAGATCCCACCCCCAGCACTCGGGGAGTGGAAGAGGGAAGAAAACTCTTGGCTCAACCATGTGTAAAAGGATTACTCAGGCTAAAAGGTCACAGAAGATTTAGCTGGGCCTTTAGCATCAGTAAGCCAAGAATTATGGGAATTTGCTTCACAAATTAGCATAAAGACCTTATTCTAATGAGCAGAGGGGCTGCAATAGGTGTGGAAAATAATAGCATATGTCAACATCATCCATGGGAGCGTTCCGCAGCTGAAGGCATTATTCGCACCGTCGCCGTGGCTGGGTCGCAGATAACTCCCAGCCTGGGCCACGGCCTCCACTCACGGGTGATGGAAAAGTTGGGTCTGGGAGGGAGAGACACACCCACAGATTAACAGATTGCATTAGCTTGGAAGGGACCCTCATCTTGTCCAACCTCCCTGCAGTCGGCAAGGACATCTCCAACTAGAGCAGGCTGCCCAGGGCCACAGCAAGGCTGGGCTTGAATGTCTCAACCACATCCCTGGGCAACCTGTGCCAGGATTTCACCACTCTCATGGTGAGGAACTTCCTCCAGATGTCCAAACTAAATCTCCCCAGCTCCAGTTTCAAACCATTGTCCCTCATCCTATCACTTTCTAAGGTGCCCTTCTCAACAGTCCCTCCCCATCTTTCCTGTAGATCTTCTTTAGATACTGAAATATCTGAGGTCTCCCCAGAGTCTTCTCTTCTCCATTCTGAGCATCCCCAATTCTCTCAACCTGTGTTTGTAGGAAAGGTGTTCTTCTGATCATCTTTGGGCCTTCCTCTAGACCTGCTCCAGCAGGTCCATATTCTTCTTGTCTTGGGATCCCATAGCTGGATACAGCACTGCAGGTGAGGTGTCCCCCAGAGAAGAGCAGAGGGGCAGGATCCCTCTCTCCATCTGTGGCCATTCTGCTTTTGAGGCAGCCCAGGCTGCCATTGGCCTTCTGGGCTGCAAGTGCCCATTGCTGGCTCCCATCCAGCTTCTCCCCCACCAGCACCCCCAAGTCCTTTTCTCCAGGGCTGCTCTCAATCTTATTATCCCCCAGGCAGGAGGCAAGATTTGACCTGACCGAGGCGCAGGACCTTGCACTTAGGCTTATCGAACCTCCTGAGATTCTCTTCAGCCCACTTCTCCAGCCTGTCCAGGACAGAATCCTGCCCATGTGAGCTGCTTCCCCTTGGGAAGGTCAGGATTTGAGAAGTTTTCCTTGGTGGAGGTGGGAGGCAGGGCGGGGGAAACCTTCTGGCAGTTGGTACAGGAAGGTAATTGAGCTAATGAATGTATATAAGAAACATTACATCTATCGACATCTCTCTGGGAACACCCAGATTTATAGTCCCCTGGGGAAAATATTGGATGTGGCTTCCTGGTGGATAATAGTTACTGTGCTGGGTCAATAGAATGTGATATTCACCCCCACAGCAGAGAATAGCTGTTTAATAGGTAATAACAGTAATAATCGATAGCTACATGATTAGATAACCCCATTATAGGCAGTACATAAAAGGAAGGGAAGACACCGTGGTTACTCAGCTGCCTGGATGGGAATGTTGGGGAACATCTGTTGCTCCTGGTGATCCTAAACAGAGCTGGAAGCAGGTGCCCTGCACCTCTGGAAATCAGGCCACCACCTGGGATTAATTGGCACAGATTGAACACTCAGCAGAGCAAAGAGGAATCCCAGCAGAGCTTGGGAAGCAGGCTGCACCGAGCAAAAATGTGGGCTGGCGCCTAAACTGCTGGGCTGGCACTTGGGATCTTGGTTTGGTTGATGGCTTTGAAGAGTTGGTGGCTTTCTTGGTTCCTTCAAGAAGGACAGGGGCTTGCTGGAGAGGATAAAGGAAAGGGCAAGAAAGATGCACCCAGCACCTGAACAAGAGGACACAGTCTCAAGCTGTGCCAGGGGAAGCTTAGGCTGGAGGTGAGGAGAAAGTTCTTCCCAGAAAGAGGAATTGGCCATTGGAATGTGCTGCCCAGGGAGGTGGTGGAGTCCCCATCCCTGGAGGTGTTCAAGAGGGGATTGGACGTGGCACTTGGAGCCATGGTTTAGTTGTCAGGAGGTGTTGGGTGACGGGCTGGACTTGGTGATCTCTGAGGTCTTTTCCAACCTCATTGATTCTATGATCTCTGTGATGAGGAAAGGCTGAGAGAGTTGGGGCTGTTTAGTCTGGAGAAGAGCAGCCTCAGGGGGGATCTCGTCAATGCTGATCAATACTTCAAGGGTGGGTGTCAGGAGGATGGGACCAGGCTTTGTTCAGTGGTGCCCAGTGACAGGGACACAAACCTGAACATGACAAGTTCCATCTAAACATGAGGAGGAACTTCTTTAATTGAAGTGGAGCAGTAGTGCCACTACTGGAGCCCTGGAGCAGGTGGTGGAGTCTCCATCTCTGGAGCCATTCCAAACCCACCTGGTGCATTCCTATGTGGCCTTCTCTAGGTGCAGCTGCCTTGGCAGGGGGGTTGGACTCAGTGATCTCCAGAGGTCCCTTCCAAGGCCTAACATCCTGTGATTCCATGATTTGCTCTGTGCAGCACTGCACGTGGGGTTTTTCATGGGTTGGGGTAGTGCTGCTTCCCTCTGAGCATCCCTCCACTGATCTGGTCAAGCAGTGGTTGGCTGGTGGAATGTAGCAAGGAGTAAAGCTGTTGTGGTTGCTCTGCACTGTGTGTGTGGAGAGCTCCTTATCAGAGAGACCATCAGAGTGTTGTTTGTAAGGAGATACCTCTGTGCTGTGGTGTGCTGGAGAACACACACTGGAGCTGGCTCCTGCTGCATCTACGCCAGCTTTAGGAGCCCCACGTTGTGTGAAGTCTCAGATTAGAGTTGTGTGAAGTCCCATGCACACTGGATTTCAGCTTATTGCTCTTAGAATGTAGGCATGGAGAAGGTTATCTCCAGTGGGATACACGAGGAGACAACTAAGCAGACCTGGGCTGTGGTGTGGAGCTGTTCAGCCATCCCCAGGCTGAACGGAATGTAGCGAGGAGTAAAGCTGTTGTGGTTGCTCTGCACTGTGTGTGTGGAGAGCTCTGTATCAGAGAGACCATTGAGACCATCGATGAGATTCATTGCCTGGCCAAGAGGAGATGAATATGAGTTTGACACCTAGAGAAGACTATCAGGTGGTAGCTATGGGCCTGGGGTAAACCTCCTCTGGTGACTGTGAACTTCTGGACTTGATGGTGTCTGAGGTCTTTTCCAACCTGGTTGATTCTGTAATCAAAGGGATGGTCTCTCTTTACCAGGCTTGGTGGTGCTGGGTCCATAACCAGTGTTGGGATGACCTAGTGCCTAGCAGAAACTACTTTTCTTTGTTGGCATTTTGACCACCACAGCAGCCCTGTTTTATGGGTTTTTTCTGTCTTCCCTCTGTGCCAGCCCTGGCCTGTGCCGGAGATGAGTTCATTCCATATTGGAAGTGTCTGCTTCATGTCTTTGCCTTGTAGTTTTGGCTTTAAAATATCCATATTGTGATCCCCCTCCAATCTGATATATTTTTTTCCCCCACTATGAGGAGAAAATTGATCAGTTTGACAGATCTAGGTCAAAGTTAGCAAGCAGGGCTTGCTGTTTTCTGCGATAAACCAAGGTGGAGAGCTCACCAGCTTGCTTCCCAGGCAACTCACTGTCAGCCAGCGGAGCTGGGCTCCATCCAGCCTTCTTCCTCAGCCTGTGGTACATGGGGAGGAGCTTTCTGGCTGTGGAGCTCAGGAAAAAATAAGCCCCAAACCTCTCTTGCATCTCTTTCCTTCCCCAAGTTCAATAGTGGCAGGGAAGGGCAGTGTTTCCTTTGCTGGTTCCCCAGCTGAAGGGATGCTTTCCTGGAGCAAAGCTTTGAAGAGGGTAAATAGGACTTCTTTTCCCCCCGGTGTTACTGGTGGTGCTCCTTTGATGCCCGGTGGCAGATCCAGCTGGCCCCCACACGTGATCCACCTTAGATGTTCGTGGCAAAGACTTGGAGCTGCATCTTGGACTTGGAGTTGAGGCCTTAGTTTTTTAAACAGGGGCCAAAAAAAAGCAAGATGCCAGATTTGGGGATTCTGTAGTGGAAGTCCAAGCTGTGCTGCTGTCTCCTGTCTTCAGCCAGGGTCTTTCTGTGCCTTCAGTAGCTTCTCTATGCCGAACCCCAAACCGCAAAGGATGAGCTCTTTGTTATTGCATCCCCTGGAACGCCCTGGCCCCAGGGAGTGCTTTCATGGATGCTGGTGCATCCTCCAAGCATCACTGATACATTTGGAGCAGTGGCTGCTGGCCTTGAGGAGCTCCCAGCTCCCTCCTCCTTCCCAGAGCAGGCACCTTGCTCTTGGTTAATAATAAATCAGAGGTGCTGCCTTCGCTGGGCTCTGTTATCTCCTGCCAAGGAGAGCATCATGGATTTTTGATGTGCTTGCACTTAATATGTCCAATGCTGAAAGCTGTTGTAAATTAATTGACCCCCTGACCTTCTTGTCCTGTTGACTGTTCCCACTAAAGACAGTGGTTGGTTCTTGGCATCCTCCTCTCTGCTTTCCCTTCCTCCATCTCGTGCATGCTTCGCTTGCTAATCAGGGGCAGTCGAGAAAGGGCCCTCTGAGCAGGGCTTCGTGCAGCCCAGGAGCCACTGCTCTGAGATGCTTTGTAGCAGTCGTGCAGGGAAGCCAGGGTCCCAGGGATCCCACGTGCATAAATTAGTGGAGGTTGGAGTATTCCCTTCAAAGCAGGGAAAAGCCCACTGCAGAGGCTGTGATGGAAGCTGGCTCGGCATCATCTGACCGCCCGTGGGGATGGGGTGAGAGTGCTGCTGAGCTGAAAGTCATGGGGCAGGACTGGGCAACTCCTGGAGGGGGGCTGAGGATCTTCAGGAGGTGGGTGGACCCCAGCATCAGTGGGGTGATCAGTACCTTGTAGGAGGGCACTTCAATCTGTCTAGAGAGCTGTGGCTTGCACCAAGCCCTTAATTTTGGAGCCACGGTGGGTCTGGCTTGCAGAGAGGATGGGAGCAGCAGCAGGTTGGTGGTTTAGAGGACACAGTCTCAAGCTGTGCCTGGAGAAGAGGAGGCTCAGGGGAGACCTTCTTGCTGTCTACAACTACCTGAAGGGAGGTTGTGGCCAGGTGGGGGTTGGTCTCTTCTTCCAGGCAACCAGCACCAGAACAAGAGGACACAGTCTCAAGCTGTGCCAAGGGAGGTTTAGACTGGATGTTAGGAAGAATTTCTTCATAGAGATTTGCCATTGGAATGTGCTGCCCAGGGAGGTGGTGGAGTCACCATCCCTGGAGGTGTTTAAGAAGAGACTAGACAAGGCACTTGGTGCCATGGTTGAGTTGATTAGATGGTGTTGGGTGATAGGTTGGACTTGATGATCTCAAAGGTCTTTTCCAACCTGGTCTATCCTATCCTATCCTATCCTATCCTATCCTATCCTATCCTATCCTATCCTATCCTATCCTATCCTATCCTATCCCATCCTATCCCACTCTACCCTACTCTACTCTACTCTACTCTACTCTACTCTACTCTACTATACCCTACCCTACCCTACCCTACCCTACCCTACCCTACCCTACCCTACCCTATCCTATCCTGTCCTATCCCATCCTATCCTACTCTACTCTACTCTACTCTACTCTACTCTCTACTCTACTCTACTCTACTCTACTCTACTCTACTCTACTCTACTCTACTCTACTCTATACTATGCTACTCTATCCTACCCTACCCTACCCTACCCTACCCTACCCAACCCTACCCTACCCTACCCTACCCTACCCTACCCTACCCTACCCTACCCTACCCTATCCTACCCCATTCCGTTCTATTCTATTCTATTCTATTCTATTCTATTCTATTCTATTCTATTCTATTCTATTCTATTCTATTCTATTCTATTCTATTCTATTCTATAGCAGCAGAGAAAAATAATGCTGGGATGTGGGTTCTGAGTTTGTTTCTCCTTATCCTGCAGTGATGTGGCCTCATTTCATGGTTCTTCCTCCCTCAGATAGATCCCAGCCATCATCCCCCTCATGCCTGCTCTAGCCAGCCTGGATTTGGTTGGGCTTTCCCCCCCTCCACTATGTAACTACATCACTGAGCACTGGGAAAACCCTGCCTGAGCCTGAAGAGGAGCTTGTGAGACTCGATTCACATCCTCCCCTGCCTCACCATGGGAGACTGCAGCTGCTAAGAAGCCCAAGGGAAAAAAAAAACCCGGAAGCCAGAGGAAATTGCTCAATATTAGACACGAAGCAGAGTGGAGGTCTTTATTTATTCCCAAACAGACTAAACCAGGGGAGGGAAAAAAAAAAAAGATCCTGGTGAAAGTAAATTGTAGGAAAAGCAGAGATTGATTTTGTTTTGGTTTTGTTCTGAAGCATTCTTGGGCAGACTTGGAGCTGAACAAAGCTTTGCGTGCGAGTTGGGAAGAGGCTGCAGACAAAAACAGAAAGAGAGGAGAGATCCAAGGGGCTGCATTCCAGCTGCATCAAAAGAGCCTGGAGTCTGGAGCCTTGCTCTGTTTTGTTTTGTTTCCCCCCCTTTTGTTGTGTTGTGATTTCTTGAAGCCCAGAGCCTCGGCTCATGTCTTGGGCTTTGTCACCAACTGCGCTTTGAAAGGCGGATCTGGCCCGCCTCGTCGGGAGGGTGACAAGCACTCGAAGCAAAGCAAGGTCCATTAGTACCGACAAAGAATCATCTCAGGCCTTAAATGAGCTTTGTTCCCCTCCTCGTGTAGGGGTGTGGGGTTGAGGCTTGGGCTTGATCTTAGAGGTAGTGTCTAGGGGGTGATTTTAGGGCAACAAAGCTGGGAAAGGGACTGGAGATCAGGGGTGGCGAGGAGCAGCTGAAGGAACCGAGGTTTAGTGTGGGGAAAAGGAGGCTGAGAGGAGAACTCTTTTTCTATTTCTATTCCATTCCATTCCATTCCATTCCATTCCATTCCATTCCATTCCATTCCATTCCATTCCATTCCATTCCATTCCATTCCACTCTACTCTGGCCAGCCTGATCTAGTGTGGGGTGTCCCTGCCCATGGCAGGGGGGTTGGAACTATATGATCCTTGTGGTTCCTTCCAACCCTGACTGATTCTATGATTCAATGATTCAATGATTCAATGATTCTATGATTCTATGATTCTATGATTCTATGATTCTATGATTCTATGATTCTATGATTCTATGATTCTATGATTCTATGATTCTACTCTACTCTACTCTACTCTACTCTACTCTACTCTACTCTACTCTACTCTACTCTACTCTACTCTATTCTATTCTATTCTATTCTATTCTATTCTATTCTATTCTATTCTACTCTATTCTATAGCACTCCCTGAAAGGAGATTGGAGTGAGGTGGGGGCTGATTTCTTCTCCCTAGGATCAGGTGATAGGACAAGAGGCAATGGCCTGAGGAGGGTTAGAATCATAGAATCAACAAGGTTGGAAAAGACCTCAAAGGCCATCAAGTCCAACCTGTCACCCAAGACCTCATGACTACTAAACCATGGCACCAAGTGCCACATCCAATCCCCTCTTGAACACCTCCAGGGATGGTGCCTCCACCACCTCCCTGGGCAGCCCATTCCAATGGCTAACAACTCTCTCTATGAAGAAGGTTGGGTACTAGGAACAATTTCTTTGCTGCAAGAGTGGTCAGACATTGGAAGAGGCTGCTCAGGGAGGTGGTGGAGTCCCTATCCCTGGAGGTGTTCAAGAAACCTGTGGCCATGGCGCTTTGGGACCTGGTTCAGTGATCATGGTGGTCTTAGGTTGGCAGTTGGAGTTGATGATCTCAGAGGACTCTTCCAAGTGAGACAATTGTATGATTCCATGAGCTATTTAGAGAATAACACAAAGTTCTTGGCTTGGGGTTGGTTGTTTTCTCGCTTTTATTCCCTTTCTGCAGGACAGATGGTATTTAGAGATCAGAGGGTGCCTGCATTTAGACTTTTCCTTTTGCAAAGTCAATCCCCAAAAGCCAGCACTGGGGTTTTTGAGAGAGAGCCAAAGCATGGGAGAGTGGCAGGGCTGGCTGGCAAGAGGTGAATTTGGATTTAGCATGAGTGACATCTCTCTTAATGAAGCCCTTTCTGGAGCAAGGCTGGCGGGGAGCGGGATCCATTAGAAGCTGAGGCAGCAGCAGAGCCAAAACCACCTTGTTATTGAAGGCAGCATGAAAAAAACACAAAGCACCAAACCTTTGCTATTATTTATTGTTTACCTTTTGTGCTGCCTTTCCACATGTCAGCTCTTCCCATTGTGCATTTTGTGGGGGCCTTCAAAAGCTGACATCGCATTAGCAGCCGGGCTCCAAAGCCTCCCCCCACCCCTAATGCATGAAGGATGATTATTCCTTCTGATCCACTTGTGTTTATGTAAATGGATGGAAAAGCCGTTTTCAGCTTATTTCAGGAGCTTAAGGGATTCATCCCAAGCCTATTATTGAAAAAATCAGGAAGTGAAAAGCAACTTCTGAGACGAGGAATTAGCAGCTCAATGGCAGCGTGGGGACCGCCGGCTGCCGCCGCAGATGGGAATTCCCTCGGGGCTCGCAAAGCAAACGCCTGGCAACAGGTTGTTGGGCTTGGGAGGGACTCCAGGGAGGTTTGTGGTTAATCCCAAGGGATCACAGAATCACCAAGCTTGGAAGAGACCTCAAAGATCATCAAGTCCAACCCGGCACCACAGAGCTCATGACTAAACCATGGCACCGAGTGCCACGTCCAGTCCCCTCTTGAACACCTCCAGAGACAGTAACTCCACCACCTCCCTGGGCAGCACATTCCAATGGCTCTCTCCATGAAGAACTTTCTCCTCACCTCCAGCCTAAACTTCCCCTGGCGCAGCTTGAGACTGTGTCCTCTTGTTCTGGTGCTGCTTGCCTGGGAGAAGAGCCCAACCCCCTCCTGGCTACAACCTCCCTTCAGATAGTGTAGACAGCAATAAGGTCTCCCCAGAGACCGTGGGAGGGTCCAGGCTGGGAGTCTGGAAAAGTGAGTTGGGTGCAAACCATCAGAGGTGGTGGTGGTAGAGGTTGGGTTTGGGATTTTTTTTCATGGCTGATGGTGTCTGAGTTGCAGCACAGGCTGCAAAATCCTGGCTGAGAAGCCTGGCTCTGGGCTGGGACAGTGAAGCTGGTGAGGGGTCTGGAGAACAGGATTGTGGTGGAGTGGCCGAGGGAGCTGGGGTGGCTTAGTCTGGAAAAAAAATGGGTCCAGTGCTGGGCCCCTCAGCTTAGGAAGGATGTTGAGTTGCTGGAAGGTGTCCAGAGAAGGGCAAGAAAGCTGGGGAGGGGTCTGGAGCACAGCCCTGTGAGGAGAGGCTGAGGGAGCTGGGGTTGCTGAACTACCTGAAGGGAGGTTGCAGCCAGGTGGGGGTTGGTCTCTTCTCCCAGGCAAGCAGCACCAGAACAAGAGGACACAGTCTCAAGCTGTGCCAGGGGAGGTTTACTTGATTAGATGGTGTTGGATGATAGGTTGTATTCAATGATCTCGAAGGTCTTTTCCAATCTCCTCTTCTCTTCTCTTCTCTTCTCTTCTCTTCTCTTCTCTTCTCTTCTCTTCTCTTCTCTTCTCTTCTCTTCTCTTCTCTTCTCTTCTCTTCTCTTCTCTTCTCTTCTCTTCTCTTCTCTTCTCTTCTCTTCTCTTCTCTTCTCTTCTCTTCTTTCTCTTCTCTTCTCTTCTCTTCTTCTTCTCTTCTCTTCTCTTCTCTTCTCTTCTCTTCTCTTCTCTTCTCTTCTCTTCTCTTCTCTTCTCTTCTCTTCTCTTCTTCTCTTCTCTCTCTTCTCTTCCCTTCTCTTCTAAAAAGGAGGCTGAGATGAGGCTTTCTGGCTGTCTACAAGTCCTTGAAAGGAGGTAGGGGTGAGGTGGTCTCTTCTCCCCAGTACCAGGTGATTAAAGAAGAGGAAATGGCCTGAAATTGTGCCAGGACAGGTGTAGATTGGAGATGAGGAACAATTTCTTTGCTGCAAGAGCAGTCAGGCATTGGAGTAGGCTGCCCAGGGAGGTGGTGGTGTCACCATCCCTGGAGGTGTTCAAGGTGTTCAGTCTGGAGGAGAGAAGGCTCTGAGGTGACCTCATTGTGGCCTTCCAGTATCTGAAGGGGGCTACAGGAAGGCTGGGGAGGGACTGCTCAGGATCTCAGGGAGTGATAGGACTAGGGGGAATGGAATGAAGCTGGAGGTGGGAAGATTGAGGCTGGAGGGGAGGAGGAAGTTCTTCCCCATGAGAGTGGTGAAGCCCTGGAATGGGTTGTCCAGGGAGGTGGTTGAGGCCCTGTCCCTGGAGGTGTTTAAGCCCAGGCTGGATGAGGCTGTGGGCAGCCTGATCTAGTGTGGGGTGTCCCTGCCCATGGCAGGGGGGTTGGAACTAGCTAATCCTTGTGGTCCCTTCCAACCCTGACTGATACTGTGATGCTATGATACTATGAAATGGCACTTGGGAAGATGGTTTGATGGCCATGGTAGTGTTTATGGTTGGACTTGCTGATCTTGGGAGGTCTCTTCCAGCTGGCACAGCTCTGTGACTGCCTGCATGAATGGAGGATGCTCAGGAGCACCCCCACGTCCCTAGTGCGGCTGGCTGTAACACGTGCAAGGCTTTTCCACCTCTCCCAGGAGAGATTTGGAACAGATGCAAACCCTCTTTAGGATGGCACCTTCCAGCCAGCCCTGCAGCATCTCATCCCTCCTCTCCTGCTGCATTTTCTTTTACCCTAGTTTGGTCCTTTTTTCCCCCCTTCCTTATGTTAATTTCCCACCTGAGCACCAAGTACTTTATAAATAGCAAATCTGAAATGAATTTCCTAGCAGCAATCATTATCTCCCTCGACAGCCATTAAACATTCACACAAGCAGAGCAAAATGACAAAGGGGATTGATTTTTACAGAATGTTGGGGGGGGAGAGGCAGGAGAAAGGAAATTTGTTGACAAGGCATTTTTTCCCACTCTCCCCCCCCCTGCCCCCTCCCCATCTCCACTCTCTCCTCCCTTCCAGATCTTCTGTCTGGAAGAATTTAAAATCATCCAGCAGCTTCTTTATTTATTTGTTTAAGCTCAGGTTGGGGAAGAGGAAAGCTGGAAATAAATCCCAAGATGATCAGAGGGTTGGAGAACCTGCTCCATGGGGACAGGCTGAGGGAGTTGGGGTTGATCAGCCTGGAGAAAAGAAGACTCCAGGGAGACCTGGAGTTCTGGAGCCCCCTGTTGCAAGAGGGATCTGGAGGTGCTGGAAGGTGTCCAGAGAAGGGCCATGAGGATGAGCAGAGGGCTGGAGCACCTCTCCTGTGAGGACAGACTGAAGGAGTTGGGGCTGTTCAGGCTGGAGAAGAGAAGGCTCCCAGGTGACCTCATTGTGGCCTTCCAGTATCTGAAGGGGGCTACAAGAAGGCTGGGGAGGGACTGCTCAGGATATCAGGTAGTGATAGGACTAGGGGGAATGGAATAAAGCTGGAGGTGGGGAGATTCAGGCTGGATGTGAGGAAGAAGTTCTTCCCCATGAGAGTGGTGAAGGCCTGGAATGGGTTGTCCAGGGAGGTGGTTGAGGCTCCATCTCTGGAGGTGTTTAAGCCCAGGCTGGATGAGGCTGTGGGCAGCCTGATCTAGTGTGGGGTGTCCCTGCCCATGGCAGGGGGTTGGAACTAGATGATCCTTGTGGTCCCTTCCAACCCTGACTGATACTATGATACTATACTATGATACCTTAAAGCAGCCTTCCAGTACCTGAAGGAGGCCACAGGAGAGCTGGGGAGGGACTTTTTAAAAGGGTCTGTAGTGTCAGGACAAGGGACAATGGCTCTGAGCTGGAAGAGGGCAGATTGAGACTGGAGATTAGGAAGAAATTCTTTAGAGTGAATGTGGGGAGACTCTGGCACAGGCTGCCCAGGGAGGTCGTGGCTGCCTCTTCCCTGGAGGTGTTCAAGTCCAGGCTGGATGAAGCCTTGAGCAACCTGGGCTGGTGGGAGGTGTCCCTGCCCATGGCAGTGGGGTTGGAACTGGATGACCTTTAAGGTCCCTTCCAACCCAACCCATCCTATAGGTCTATGACATTTGAACAACGAGCCTTCCTTTCCCTCCCCTTCCAGCCCCTGCAAGCTCCTCTCCGCTGCTTCAACGTGCAGTTAGTTCCCCGGCCCCGGCTGTGGAGAGGAATACATCCGAGTTAATGCCTCTGAAGACGGAGGGGTGGGCTGGTGAAAGGGGGGGGGTGGGGGGTGGAGGGGTGGTTTGGGGGGTGTTGGGGTGAAGGTTAGGGGTGGGATGGGTGTGGAGGGGGGGCATGCAATCTCTGCAGCCTTTCCCAGCAGCCTGAACGTGTCGATGCAGCCGTCGGGAGCCGGCGAGCCGCTGCCGTGCCAGGCAGCGCAGCTGAAAATTTCACTTTGATTTCAATTTTCATATTTGTCAGCAATAATTAGATTCAAGAAATGTTGTGGGGTGGCTTTTCCACACACCCCACCCCCCACCCCCATCCCCTTTTTTTGTATTCCTTTTGGTTGGTTGTTTTTTTTTTGTGTGCTGCTGTTCTAAAATACTAATAAGTAGGAGCCTCTGTGGCTAATGGAGGCTTTTATTTCCTCCTCCTCTTCCCCCCCCCCTTCCCCCTCCTTGTTTCTTTTCCTAGTGGGCTAGAAAAATTCCATTAAAGGGGAAGTCATACTGTATTACCATGCTGCAACATGCATTGACTTGGCTGCCACAGCAGTATCAGCACTGGGAGGCAGTGGGCCTCGCTTCCAGCTGGGAATCAGAATCGCAGAGCGGTAGGGGTTGGAAGGCACCTCCAGAGATCACTGAGTCCAACCCCTCCCCCCCGCCAAAGCAGGTCACACAGCAGTGCATCCAGGGGGATCTGAAATCCCTTCAGAGATGGAGACTCTCTGGGCAGCCTGCTGAAGGGCTCCAGCACCCTCACACCAAAGTTTCTCCTCATGTTAAGGTGGAACCTCCTGGGTGCTGGCTTGTACCCCTTGTTCCTTGTCCTGTCACAGGACACCACTGAAAGACCCTGGCCCCTTCTTCTTAGCCCCCACCCCTCAGATCTTGAGAGACATTAATAAGGTCACCTCTCAACCTTCTCTTCTCTGAACTACACAGCCCCAGGGCTCTCAAGCTCTCTTCATAGGAGAGACATTCAAGTCTGTTCGTCATCCTCAGAGCTCTCCATTGGACTCTCTCCAGCTGATCCCTGCCTCTCTTGAACTGGGGAGCCCAAAACTGGGCACAGTATTCCAGGTGTGGTCTTAGCAGGGCAGAGCAGGGAGGGGAGGAGAACTCCCCTAGACCTGCTGGACACACATTTCTTGGTGCACCCCAGGATACAGTGTGGCTGTTATAATCTGGAAGGGACCTCCTGGTTGGGAGTGGGAGTGATGCTCTTTGGGGAGGCTTGAGGCTTTTCACACACACACATGAAGCACAGAATTATTTCAGTTGGAGAAGGCCTCCAAGATCATTGAGTCCAAGCATCAATGCAGCACCACCATGGCCAATCAATGCAGCACCACCACGGCCAATCAATGCAGCACCACCACGGCCAATCAATGCAGCACCACCATGGCCATTAAACCAAGTCCCAAAGTGCCATGGCCACAGATTTCCTGAACACCTCCAGGGATGGGGACTCCCCCACCTCCCTGGGCAGCCTGTGCCAATGCCTGACCACTCTTGCAGCAAAAGAAATGTTCCTAATCTCCAAGCTTAACCTCTCCTAGTGCAGCTTGAGACCATTTGCTTTCATTCTGTTGCCTGATACAAGAGAGAAGAGCCCAACCCTCACCTGGCTCCAGCCTCCTTACGAGGAGCTGTGGAGAGCAATGAGGTCTCTCTCTCTCTCCCATGCTCTTCACCATATTTATTGATGATCTGGATGAGGGCATCGAGTCCATCATCAGTAAATTTGCAGATGACACCAAGCTGGGGGCAGGAGTTGAGCTGCTGGAGGGCAGAGAGGCTTTGCAGAGGGACCTCGACAGGCTGGACAGATGGGCAGAGGCCAAGGGCATGAGATTGAACACATCCAAGTGCCAGGTGCTGCACATTGGCCACAGCAACCCCAGGCAGTGCTACAGGCTGGGGGCAGAGTGGCTGGAGAGCAGCCAGGCAGAGAGGGACCTGGGGGTGCTGGTTGATGGTAGGCTGAACATGAGCCTGCAGTGTGCCCAGGCAGCCAGGAGGGCCAATGGCATCCTGGCCTGCATCAGGAGCAGTGTGGCCAGCAGGAGCAGGGAGGTCATTCTCCCCCTGTACTCAGCACTGGTTAGGCCCCACCTTGAGTCCTGTGTCCAGTTCTGGGCTCCTTAGTTTAGGAAAGATGTTGACTTGCTGGAAGGTGTCCAGAGAAGGGCAAGAAAGCTGGGGAGGGGTGTGGAGCACAGCCCTGTGAGGAGAGGCTGAGGGAGCTGGGGTTGCTTAGCCTGGAGAAGAGGAGGCTCAGGAGTGACCTTCTTGCTGGCTACAACTCCCTGAAGGGAGGTTGTAGCCAGGCAGAGGTTGGTCTCTTCTCCTAGGCAGCCAGCACCAGAACAAGAGGACACAGTCTCAGGCTGCGCCAGGGCAGGTTTAGGCTGGATGTTAGGAAGAAGTTCTACACAGAGAGAGTGATTGCCCATTGGAATGTGCTGCCCAGGGAGGTGGTGGAGTCACCTTCATTAGAGGTGTTCAGGAGGAGACTTGCTGGGGTGCTTGGTGCCATGGTCTAGTTGTTTGGGTGGGTTGGAATGGTTGATGGGTTGGACACGATGATCTTGAAGGTTTCTTCCAACCTGGTGTATTGTATTGTATTGTATTGTATTGTATTGTATTGTACTGTATTGTATTGTATTGTATTGTATTGTATTGTATTGTACTGTATTGTATTGTATTGTATTGTATTGTATTGTGTTGTCTCCCTCCCTGGGCAGCCTGTTCCTCTCCGGAAAGAAGTTGCTCCCATTCTGCAGTGCTAGGCTGGCTCTCACCCAGCCTCCTCTCTTTGGCAGTTGGGTTGTTTTTTTCCTGGTGCTCCCATGGCTTTTAAACCCTTAGATCAATTTGGGATCTCCCCTTGCTGACTCTGCCGAAGTCAGACTCAGAGTCAGCCTCTTTCCCCCCTGCCCCGCTGAGTGGATTTCCTTGGCTTCCCGTGCCAGGTTTTCTCCCAGAGAGCAAAGTGATATTAAATTTGCTGCAGAGATGAACAGCAAATGGTGGTGGTGGTGGTGGTGGTGGTGGTGATGGGGGGGGAGCTGGAAGTTGTGTCAGTCTCGAGTTACTTCAGCCTATTAAGCAAACAAAAGCACTTGTGGAGTGAGAAATGGCCACGGCCGAGGCGGCCCGATTAATCCTGGCTGTACAATTCCATTAATAAGGCAGCTTTTAATAGGGGGCTCTTTCCAGGAGCTGCTGAGCCTGAGAATTGATGTATTCACTGTAATTGTATTGCAACTAATAGGAGATGAAGAAAATGGTACTGAGGGCCTGCTCCTCCGCCGCCGTTTTCCAATCAGTTGAAATAATGCTTTCCTCCTGGAAGAGCCCAGCAAGGTAATGATGCTGAAACCTCCACTGCAACAGCAGTGGCTTTCATTTCAGTGAGAAGGGTTTTTCACTCATGCTTTCGCTTCCCCAGCGAGCCTGTGGAAGCCACAGGAGCTGCTAGCACAAGGAGGGGAGGAAATAGGGTCCAGAGAAGGGCCACGAGGATGAGCAGAGGGCTGGAGCACCTCTCCTTTAAGCACAAACTGAGGGAGTTGGGGTTGTGCAGACTGGGGAAGGGAAGGCTGCCAGGAGACCTAATTGTGGCCTTCCAGGATCTGAAGGGGGCTACAGGAAAGCTGGGGAGGGACTTTTGAGGGTGCCAGGGAGTGATAGGACTGGGGGAGATGGGGCAAAACTAGAAGTGGGGAGATTGAGACTGGAAGTTAGGAAGAAGTTGTTCCCCATGAGGGTGGTGAGAGCCTGGCACAGGCTGCCCAGGGAGGTGGTGGCAGCCTCCTGCCTGGAGGTGTTTGCAGCCAGGCTGGATGTGGCTGAGCAACCTGCTGTGGTGTGAGGTGTCCCTGCCCATGGCAGAGGGGTTAGAACTGGATGAATCCTTGAGGTCCCTTCCAACCCTGACAATTCTCTAATTCTGTGATCCCAATGGAATTGCAGTATGCTGAGGGAACTGGGGTTGGTTAGTCTGGAGAAGAGGAGGCTGAGAGGAGACCTCATTGCTCTCTACAGCTGCCTGAAAGGAGGCTGCAGTGAGGTGGCAGTTGGTCTCATCTCTCTAGTATCAGATGATAGAAAGACAGGAAATGGCCTGAAATTGCACCAGGGGAGGGTTAGGTTGGAGATGAGGAACAATTTCTTTGCTGCAAGAGTGGTCAGGCATTGGAACAGGCTGCCCAGGGAGGTGGTGGAATCTCCATGCCTGGAGGTGTTCAAGAAACCTGTGGCTGTGGCCCTCTGGAGAAGAGGAGGCTCAGGGGAGACCTTCTTGCTCTCTCCAGCTCCCTGAAGGAAGGTTGTAGCCAGGTGGAGGTTGGTCTTTTCTCCCAGGCAAGCAGCACCAGAACAAGAGGACACAGTCTCAAGCTGTGCCAGGGGAAGTTTGGGCTCAAGGTGAGGAGCCCAGGGAGGTGGTGGAGTCCCCATCTCTGGAGGTGTTCAAGAGGGGCTTGGACGTGGCACTTGGTGCCATGGTTTAGTTAGACACGAGGTGTTGGGTGACAGGTTGGACTGGATGATCTCTGAGGTCTTTTCCAACCTTATTGATTCTATGATTCTATGGTTTAGTGGCCATGGTGGTGTTGGGTTGATGGTTGGACTCAATGATCTTAGAGGACTTTTCCAAACAAAACAGTTCCATGCATCTGTGGTTCTATGATTGGATGCTGTGGCTGCTGATGCGGGTCTGGGAACCTCCAGCATCCCTCCTGAGAGCTACTGGGGAATCTTTCCATGTTTCCAAGCCTGGGGCTGCCCTGTCTCATGTCACTCAAAGCCTTTTGGTTTCTTCTTGGCAGTGAGAGTGCCTTTCACCTACTGCAGTCCGTGCAGTTTGTTGGCTAAGCTCATTCCTGAGCCTGAGGTCCTGGTTCCATGTTTCTCCAGGCCTGTGATCCCAGGGCTCCAGCACTGCTGCTTCTCTCTTTGCAACAACCTCCTGTTTTGATCCTTCCTGCCTCATGGAGCAAATATACCTTTGTGGCTGCTGCTCTGGGTCCCCATGGCATCTGGTGAGGGTCTTGGGCTTTTATCTATCTCTCCAAGGGTTGCTGCAAGAGCAGCACTTGGTACCATGATGCCAGCCCCAGGCAGGCTGAGCTGGATCCACACATCCAAGGAATTCCTAGCAATTCCTCGGGGATGCAGATCTCCATCATCTCCTAGCAGTTGTGCAATTAATGCACATTAAAGTGAGGGAATCATTAAGCACAAGAGCTGACTGGTTCAAAATCCAGGCATCAGTGATTGTTGCAGCCATCACTTTGCTAATGGCCTGGGGAATTGGAAGAAGTCTGAAGCCACTTTTTGTCCCCGGCCAATGTTTTGGGGGGTTGTTCTTCATTCCTCCTCTTCCTCCTCCTCCCAATGTGTATGCATGCTCTGACCCTTCTTTGGTGGCAGCCTAGAGAGGACATAAAAAGGGGAAGGGGGTGGGGGGAAAGGGAGAGATAAGAAGAAAAGGAAGAGAGATATGGAAAGGAAAAAGATAAAGGAGAAAAGTGGAAAAGGAAAAAATGGGAAAGGGAAAGGAAAGGCGAAAGGGAAAGGAAAGGGGAAAGGGAACTAAAAGGGGAAAGAAAAGGGGAAAGGAGGAAAGGGAAAAATGGGGGGAAAAAAGAGGAAGGGAAAAAGAGGAAAGGAAAAAAAGAGGAAAGGAAAAAAAGAGGAAAGGAAAAAAGGGGAAAGAAAAAAGGGAAAAGAAAAAAAGGAAAGGGAAAGGAAGAAAGTGAAAGGGGGACAAAGGAAGGGGAAGGAAAATAAAAGAGGGAAGGAAAAAAGGGGTTAGAAAAAAGGGAAAAGAGAAAAGTAAAGGGAAAGGAAGAAAGTGAAAGAGGGACAAAGGAAGGGGAAGGAAAATGAAAGAGGAAAGGAAAAATGGGGAGAGAAAAAAGGGAAAAGAGAAAAGTAAAGGGAAAGGAAGAAAGTGAAAGAGGGACAAAGGAAGGGGAAGGAAAATGAAAGAGGAAAGGAAAAAAGGAAATAAAAAAAGGAAGGGAAAATAAAGGGAAAGGAAGGAAGGGAAAGAGGGAAAAGGGGACACAGGAAGGGGAAGGAAAATAAGAGGGAAGGAAAAAAAGGGGAAAGAAAAAAGGGAAAGGAAAAAGGAAGTTAAAAAAACCGAAGGGAAAATAAAGGGAAAGGAAGGAAGGGAAAGAGGGAAAGGGGGACAAAGGAAGGGGAAGGAAAGATAAGGAAAGGGGAAGGGGGGAAGGAAAGGGCGAAAAAATGGAAAGGGAGGGAAAAAAAAGGTAAAGGCAACCGCAGGCAAGGCAGAGTCCAGCTGAAATCCCGGAGGAGGCAGATGTGATTGCCTTACCGAAACGGCTCCAGTAAGGGCCAGCAAGGAATATTGCTTTTAGAGCTTTTGGGATCCAAAACAGTTAGAAAACGTGATTGAGTGGCAGGGCCTAATTTATCATTTCCCCTTCCCTCTCTCTTTTTCCCTCCTCGCATCCACCCCAGCCCCTCAGCCTGCTCAGACGGACTCCCTGCCGCTTTTTGGCTCCCTGTCTCTCTCCTGCACCCACCCCCTGTTGCCTCACACGTGTGTGCCCACCCAGGCACGTGTTCCCCCGCTGCTCCTGACTCCTTGTCCCTCTCTGCCTGTGTCATGGATTTATCATCATTCTGCTAAGCACTCAAACTCCTGTGGCTATTTATAATTAATGCTCAGAAACCTGCCAATCCATTTAATGACACTAGGAGGTCGTGGCCTCCCTTATAGCTTCCCATTAATCATCATTAGAACAGTTCTGGGTTTTTTACATTCTTTTTAAATGTTAATTCACCTTTATAATGCTCCTTTCAGCTCTGACTGTAAAGGGAGACTCTGTAGTGACTCCAGTCTGTCTCACAAGTGTGTGCAGGTGAAAGGCACAGTGGGACCATCGCACTTGATAAAGTCCCTTGGATGTCTCTCGCTGGAATGAATTCCACTCACCAGCTCAGCCAGACGGGATTTCATCACTGCCCTCTGCTGCCTGCTCCTCACAGTGATGCTGTCGCCGCTCCCTCCCTCCCAGCTTCCTCCCTCGGGTACCACCGAGCCCCCCCCACCGGTGCTCCCCACCTTCAGAGGTCCATACGCCACTGGGAACCCTGCACCAACCAGTTCCTGGAAGGGACTAAGCTCAGTGATGCAGGTGCAGAGCTCGATAGAGCCAGGTGCCCTCTGCCATGTGTGCTTTGCATTGGTGACCACCTTCAGAGGTCTATACATCACTGGGAACCCTGCACCAACCAGTTCCTGGAGGGGACTAAGCTCAGTGATGCAAGTGCAGAGCTTGATAGAGCCAGGTGCCCTCTGCCATGTGTGCTTTGCATTGCTCCCCGCCTTCAGAGGTCCACATGCCACTGGGAACCCTGCACCAACCAGTTCCTGGAGGGGACTAAGCTCAGTGATGCAAGTGCAGAGCTTGATAGAGCCAGGTGCCCTCTGCCATGTGTGCTTTGCATTGGTGACCACCTTCAGAGGTCTATACATCACTGGCAGTCCTGCACCAACCAGTTCCTGGAGGGGACTAAGCTCAGTGATGCAAGTGCAGAGCTCAATAGAGCCAGGTGCCCTCTGCCATGTGTGCTTTGCGTTGCTGACCACCTTCAGAGGTCTATACATCACTGGCAGTCCTGCACCAACCAGTTCCTGGAGGGGACTAAGCTCATTGATTCATATATTGCATGGGGTTGAAAGGGATCCCCAAAGGTCATCTTGTCCAAACCCCCTGCAGTCAGCAGGGACACCTCCAACAGGATCAGGCTGCCCAGAGCTGCATCAAGTCTTGAATGTCTCCAGGGATGAGGCCTCAACCACATCCCTGAGCAACCTGTTGGAGGATTTCACCACCCTCATTGTGCAGAACTTCTTCCTGATGTCCAACTTGAACATACCCTGCTCCAGTTTCAAACCATTTCCCCTCATCCTATTCCTAAAAGCCTTTCTAAACAGTTCCTCCTCGGGTGGGGAAGAGCTGGTGCAGAGCTTGGTGGAGCCATAGTTGTTCTAACTCTGCTGGGCAAATGTGCTTTGGTTTAAGGTGGGCTTTGGTTTGATGGGGTCGTGGTTGTGTATCCCCTCAGCATCTGGGGTTGGGTGGAGCATCAAACTCACCCCTTGTGAAGGTTAGCAGAAGTCCCAGGGAAGAGGGCTGCTCACTGTGCTCCACCTGTCTCTTCTTTTTACTCTGGAAGCAGGAAACCCTTTCCCTGTGTCCCAAAACACTCGCTGGCATCATCACAGCCCCAAACCCTCCAGGAGCTGGTGTGACAGCACAGCAAGGGGGCTTAGCAGAGATGTCTGCTGGTGGCTTGGAGGAAGGAAAGCTCTGGGTGCAATCTGGTAGCTTTTGGCAAGCAGCAGCTCCTCTTAAATAGCCCTCTCCTGGCTTGCTGTTGGATGCAGTTATCCCCCTCTCTGAAGTCAGTCTGTGTTTGCCATTAGCAGGAACGGCTCCAAGGTGGTGTGTGTCTGATGTGGAGTCTGGGTTTGACCCTTTGGGGAGGGATCTTGGTGTGATGGTGCAGAAATTGGCTGCAAGGCACAGAGCTGTGTGAGCTGCTTCTCAGAGACTTGTCATAGCCTTGGGTGATAAACCAGCAAAGCATCACTCTTGCTGTGTGATCATGCCTGGGACACTCGCTTCATGCTCAGGCCTTGCACAGCAAGACACAGTGAGTGGAGGCTCCCAGCCTGGAACAGTTGAAAGGCAGATTGGGGAGGCTTAGGCTGGATGTTAGGAAGAAATTCTTCATAGAGAGATTTGCCACTGGAATGTGCTGCCCAGGGAGGTGGTGGAGTCCCCGTCCCTGGAGGTGTTCAAGAGGGGATTGGATGTGGCACTTGGTGCCGTGGTTTAGTCCTGAGTTGTTGGGTGACAGCTTGGACTCGACGATCTTTGAGGTCATTTCCAACCTTGGTGATACTGTGATACTGTGGTGGAGTCACCATCCCTGGAGGTGTTCAAGAGGGGATTGGATGTGGCACTTGGTGCCATGGTTTAGTCATGAGGTGTTGGGTGACAGGTTGGACTTGATGATCTTTGAGGTCATTTCCAACCTTATTGATTCTATGATTATATAACCACACAGAGCCCTGCATGGGCTCAGAAGGGGAGAAGCTTGGTGCCAGCCTCTCTTTTGGGGTAAAATGGGATCACTCCTGTGCCTTTGGGGGACTTTGGTCTTGGTGAGAGCCAAGCCCAGCCCTGTTTCTCGGAGTAAATACGCCAGCAGCATTTGGCTTAATGAACTGTGGCTTTTAATAAATGGCTCTTATCTTGCTGAAGTGCTGCTAAATTGTCAGGATTTAAAATTAGCCTAATAGATTTGTGGGCGATGTTTTATTCACTGGTTAGTTGGAAAGAGACAGAGGAAGAAGGGGGAGAGAGAAAGAGAGAGAGAGAGAGAGAGGTGGCCCCACCCAGCCCTCCCTGAATTATACAAGAGTTATTTATTTGTTTGGGCCAAAGGGGAAATGTTCTGGATTAATGTGAGATGCCTCAGCACCTGACTTAATGAGAATTTAGAGACCTATCCCAAACTGATTGTCTCCAATTAATCACTCGAGCCCCCCCCCCCCCCCCTCCCTCGCTTTGCCGTCCCTAGGATTGATGTCTCGGAGCGCTGGTTGAGTCGTGGTAGCCACTGGTGCTTCTCAGGAGGCAGGGGGGACAGGGATGGGCTAGGGAGGTCTCTGGGTGCTGGGGTGGCTTAACAGACCACTTCTTGCAGCTTTGCTCCATCTCGATCCATTTGGGATGGAAAGACCTCTAAGATCAGCTATCCAATCATCAGCACAGCACCACTATGTCCAGAGTGCCATGGCCACAGGTGTCTTGAAAATGTCCAGGGATGGGGAACTTTGAGATCATCGAGTCCAGCCTATCACCCAACACCATCTAATCAACTAAACCACGGCACCAAGCACCCCATCCAGTCTCTTCCTAAACACCTCCAGTGATGGTGACTCCACCACCTCCCTGGGCAGCACATTCCAATGGCCAGTCTCTCTTTCTGGGAAGAATTTCTACCTGACAGCCTAAACCTCCCCTGGCACAGCTTGAGACTGTGTCCTCTTGTTCTGGTGCTGCTTGTCTGGGAGAAGAGACCAACCCCCACCTGGCTACCACCTCCCTTCAGGGAGTTGCAGACAGCAATAAGGTCTCCCCTGAGCCTCCTCTTCTCCAGAGTGCCACAGCCACAGGTTTCTCAGACATCTCCAGGGATGGGGACTCCACCACCTCCCTGGGCAGCTTGTTCCAATCCCTGACCACTCTTGCAGCAAAGGAATTGTTCCTCATCTCCAACCTAACCCTCCCCTGGCACAGTTTCAGGCTGTTTCCTCTCCTTCTATCACCTGGCACTAGAGAGAAGAGACCAACCTCCACCTCACTGCAAGCTCCTTTCAGGCAGCTGTAGAGAGCAATGAGGTCTCCCCTCAGCCACCTCCAGACTAAGCAGCTCCAGTCTATACCCTGTATATGGTTGCACAACATGTGTTCATGAGCACAGAGTTGAGCTGGTCCATGCCCAGCTTCTGCTACACCCCAAGCACTTGCAGGAGCCACTTTGTGCCTTCATTTCTTTTGGCAACGTGGAGCCAGTTATGATCCTGTTGACAGTTTGGAGACATATGGAGAATCAAGGCAGAGCAGTGCATTATGACAGAGTAATATGGGATGTGGTTGGGATGAAAGATGCCAGGGAAATGTCAATCACCATCATTACCCTAACAAACTGCTGTACCTGCAGAGATAATAATAATATTTAGCAATTATAGAGCACCTAACAAGCTCAAACGGTGCAGACAGCAGCTAATTAAATCTCCCAAGACTTCCTTTTGGGTGGGTGTCTTCCTAAGAGTGTAGACCAGCTTCTGCCCAGAGTGGTTTGTGTGAAGCTAGATCTGCTTCTCCCCCACTTCACAGGTAGGGAAAGGCTGAAAAGCCTCAGTAAGAGAGAATAGAATAGAATAGAATAGAATAGAATAGAATAGAATAGAATGGAATAGAATGGAATGGAATGGAATGGAATGGAATGGAATGGAATGGAATGGAATGGAATGGAATAGAATAGAATAGAATAGAATAGAATAGAATAGAATAGAATAGAATAGAATAGAATAGAATAGAATAGAATAGAATAGAATAGAATAGAATGGAATGGAATGGAATAGAATAGAGTGGAATGGAATAGAATAGAACAGAAGTAACCAGGTTGGAAAAGACCTTAGAGATCATCAAGTCCAACCCATCATCCAACACCATCTAACCAACTAACCCATGGCACCAAGCACCCCATCAAGTCTCCTCCTAAACACCTCCAATGATGGTGACTCCACCACCTCCCTGGGCAGCACATTCCAATGGGCAATCACTCTCTCTGTGTAGAACTTCTTCCTAACCTCCAGTCTAAACCTCCCCTGGCGCAGCTTGAAACTGTGTCCTCTTGTTCTGGTGCTCCATAAGGTTGGAAAAGACCTCAAAGATCATCAAGTCCAACCTGTCCAACCTAAACCTACCCTGCTCGCACTTCAAACCATTCCCTTGCCCAACTTACATCCCTCTTGAGAAACCCTTTTGGAAGGTGATGCTTCTCAACTACCACCCCAGCTCCGGCTGGGGCATCGCAGGATCACAGCAGCTGAAAGCGAGGCTATCAACTCTTCCCCACTGCTGCCGTCCTCACCTTGCTTTTTCATGAAAGCAGCAGGTGAACCCATCCATGGCTGCTGGAATGCAGGTGGGATCCTTGACCCCTGCCCAGCAGCCTGCCACTCCAGCTGGGTGAGGCTGCCGTCTCCCCATGACTTTGTGAAGGTCGGCGGCGCCTTCCGAAGCGGGCTTGGGAGCAGCGACGCGGTGATGCAGAGTGCCAGGCATAAAGGCAATATTGTATATAAAAGATAAGGGCCTTTTTTTTCCCCCTTCTTCTTCTTCTTCTTCTTCTTCTTCTTCCCCCCCCCCCCCCCCCCACTCCCCCCTTTTCCTCGTGGCAGAGGAACAAGGCTCTGGGTTCATTTAGCATTCATAAAGTCTTGCTTTGGAAACGCCTTTAAGTACTGCTGAGGGAGACTTGAAGGAGCGTGTTTGAGAGTCAAATGCACATCTCCTTGGGCTCTCCTTTCATCTGCTTTAAAAAACACCATCTTTTTTTCCCCTTTTTCTTTTTCTTCTTTTTTTTTTTTTTTTAATCTCTCTCCTTTTTTTTTTTTTTTTTTTCCCTCTCCTTTTTTTCCCCCCTCCCTTTTCCCCCCTCTGTAAAACTCCTAATCTTCTCCAACAGCAGCAAGGCACCCGGGGTGCAAGCGCTCAGCAATTAGTTCAGTGAGCACAGAGTAAGCGAGGAGCAGAGGGAAGGGGGAACACAGCCAAGTACCAAGAGGACACCAAAATTCGTCTTGCTAATTAGGAGGTGGCTCAGCATGGTGCAGGAGGAACAGAGCCTGCTTCAGTCAGGTGCTGAGTTGTGAGGCTGCACCTCAAATACTGGGTTTGGGGCCCCTCACTCTATGAAGGACATTGAGGGGCTGGAGCAGGTCCAGAGAAGGGCAACGAAGCTGGGGAAGGGTCTGGAGAACAAGGCTGAGGAGGAGCAGCTGAGGGGACTGGGGGTGTTCAGCCTGGAGAAGAGGAGAAGGGAAAGGGGAGACCTCATTGCCCTCTACAGTACCTGAAGGGAGCTACAGGAGAGCTGGGAAGGGACTTTAGACAAGGGCTGGGAGTGACAGGACAAGAGGTTGGACTTGATGATCTTTGAGGTCTCTTCCAAACTTGGTGATTCTGTGGTTCTGAGGGTAAGGATTGAAGCTTGAGGAGGGTAGATTTGGACTGGAGATGAGGAAGAAATTCTTGACAGTGAGGGTGGGGAGACACTGGAACAGGCTGACCAGGGAGGTTGTGGATGCCTCCTCCCTGGAGGTGTTCAAGGCCATATCAGGAGGTTGGAACTGGATGATCTTTAAGGTCTCTTCCAATCTAAAGTATTCTATGACTCTACAATGCCCTGAAAGGAGGTTGGAGTGAGGTGGGGCATGGTCTCTTCTCCCTATAGTAACAGGCGATAGGATGAGAGGAAATGGCCTCAAGTTGCACCAGGAGGGGTTTAGGTTGGAGATGAGGAACAATTCCTTTGCTGCAAGAGTGGGCAGGGATTGGCACAGGCTGCCCAGGGAGGTGGTGGAGTCACTGTCCCTGGAGGTGTTCAAGAAACCTGTGGCCATGGCACTTTGGGATTCTAAGATTTACAGCCTAGCAAACATTTTGCCATCTCCAAGCTGGCCACATGTCTCCTTTGGGAGAAATACCTGGGAGTTAGGCTTCAGTCTTCCCTGGACTCTTGGCCAACATAGATTCATGGAATGGTTTGGGTTGGAAGGGACCTTAAAGACCATCTAATTGCAACCCTGCTGCTATGGCCAGGGACACCTCCTGCTAGACCAGGTATTTAGGAGGAGACTGGATGGGGTGCTTGGTGCCATGGTTTAGTTGATTAGATGGTGTTGGGTGATGGGTTGGACTCGATGATCTCAAAGGTCTCTTCCAACCTGGTTAATTCTATTCTATTCTATTCTATTCTATTCTATTCTATTCTATTCTATTCTATTCTATTCTATTCTATTCTATCCTGTCCTATTCTATTCTATTCTATTCTATTCTGTTCTATCCTATCCTATCCTATCCTATCCTATCCTATCCTATCCTATCCTATCCTATCCTATCCTATCCTATCCTATCCTATTCTACTCTATTCTAAGTGTTGTCATCACCCAGCCTTCTTCAGGCTGCAAAGGGCCAGCTTCAGGAGGAGTGTCAGCTGGGCAGAAGTTCAGCTCAGCCTCCTCTTTGGCTGCAACTTAGTGTAGTCCTTGCACTCCCTCTCCTTCACTCTGCACTTGAGGGAAGGGAATTTACTGCAGTGAAATCTGTTGTCTCGTGGCTCTTTATGAAAACAGCACATGTCACTGCCCCTGTTTCCTGGAGCCAGAGGATGTGGCTGGATTTCAAGAAAAGAACAGGACTGGATGATTTCATTATTGCTAACAACTGTTCCCACCAAGATAAGGACGGTCTAATCACATTCCCCCTGCAGAAGTACCAAGGGAACCAAAAGGGAATGTTTCCATTTGATTGTCTGCCTTGGCTTCTGTGTTTTGGTTGGCTTTGGTGTTGTGCAGTGCCAGAAGCAGGCTGAGAGGCTAAACTGGCTTGGGGGGAGGGGGCAGTCAAGGCAGCAGTAGGTGGGGGGAGCGTTGTGTGTAGCAGGGCACTGATGTCCGGGGTTGGAGATGATCTGCCAGCGGCACTCTCGGTCCAAGCTGAGGCATGGCTGCAGGCAGGAAGGCTGAGAGCCCTGGGGCTGTTAGCCTGGAGAAGAGCAGGCTGAGAGGGGATCTTACCAATGCCTGGAAATACCTGAGGGGTGGCTGTCAAGATGAAGGTGCCAGGCTCTTTTCAGTGGTGCCCAGTGATAGGACAAGGAACAACAGGTACAAGCTGGAACCCAGGAAGTTCCACCTCAGTGTGAGGGGAACCTTTGGTGTGTGGATGCTGGAGCCCTGAAGCAGGCTGCTCAGAGAGGCTGTGCAGACTCCTTTATAGACTGACTGATTCGAATGTGTTCCTGTGTGACCTGCCCTAGGTTGCCCTCTTCTGGCAGGGAGATTGGACTTGATGCTCTCTGCAGGTTCCTTCCAAGCCCTCGCATTCAGCGATTCTATTCTGTGATTTATTTTGGTCAGGGTGTGAGGGTCTGCTGCCCCAAACTCTTTAGGCACAGTCTGGACTGTGATGGAGGAAATTGTGCCAAGGGGAGGTTTTGGTTGGAGATTAGGAACAATTTCTTTGCTGCAAGAGTGGTCAGGGATTGGCACAGGCTGCCCAGGGAGGTGGTGGAGTCACTGTCCCTGGAGGTGTTCAAGAAATATGTGGCCATGGCACTTTGGGACAGGGTTTAGTGGCCATGGTGGTGCTGCATTGGTGGTCAAACCCAATGATCTTGGAGGTCTTTTCCAACCAGAACAATTCTATGATTCTGTGTTTCACCAATTCCCACTGCCAATACCCCTGAGAGCTGGTCCACAGCAGAAAATTCCCCTCCCCATTGAGCACATCCTATCCTGCGTCGCCAACAGGTGATGCCGACCGTGGTGTAACCCAGGTTGAATCATTTTGGCTGCCCAAGGGAAGCTGAGGGCTTGGGGAGGAGAAAAGAGCCAAGAGGTAGAGTGGGGAGAGATTGAGCTGTGGCTCTTCTCCTGCCTGAGTGGGGAGAGATTGAGCTGTGGCTCTTCTCCTGCCTGAGTGGGGAGAGATTGAGCTGTGGCTCTTCTCCTGCCTGAGTGGGGAGAGATTGAGCTGTGGCTCTTCTCCTGCCTGAGTGGGGAGAGATTGAGCTGTGGCTCTTCTCCTGCCTGAGTGGGGAGAGATTGAGCTGTGGCTCTTCTCCTGCCTGAGTGGGGAGAGACCGAGCTGTGGCTCTTCTCCTGCCTGAGTGGGGAGAGATTGAGCTGTGGCTCTTCTCCTGCCTGAGTGGGGAGAGACTGAGCTGTGGCTCTTCTCCTGCCTGAGTGGGGAGAGACCGAGCTGTGGCTCTTCTCCTGCCTGAGTGGGGAGAGACTGAGCTGTGGTGCTTCTCCTGCCTGAGTGGGGAGAGACCGAGCTGTGGCTCTTCTCCTGCCTGAGTGGGGAGAGACTGAGCTGTGGCTCTTCTCCTGCCTGCGTGGGGAGAGACTGAGCTGTGGTGCTTCTCCTGCCTGCGTGGGGAGAGACTGAGCTGTGGTGCTTCTCCTGCCTGAGTGGGGAGAGACTGAGCTGTGGCTCTTCTCCTGCCTGCGTGGGGAGAGACCGAGCTGTGGCTCTTCTCCTGCCTGAGTGGGGAGAGACTGAGCTGTGGCTCTTCTCCTGCCTGCGTGGGGCTGAGCTGCCACGTGTCCCTGCTGAACAGCTTCGTGTGCCAGGGAAGGAACCCTCTAGGCTTTGATTTGCCTTGTAGCAAGAGATAACATTATCATCTTGTCCTTTAATGACTTGAGGACAGACTATTTTTCACATCAATGTATCTATCTCAGTAGCCCTGCTCCTGCTCCTGCTCCTGCTCCTGCTCCTGCGCTGCTGGAGGGTGGAGATCGTAACAACCAGCGCAAGCCGAGAGGATGAAGTAACTCTTCCTCCTCACCCTCTCCTTGTTTGCTTGCCCTTGACACTGAGAAGCATCCTGAAGGCACTAATTGATGGATCCCATTAACACAGTTGGACGAGGAGTTGGCATTTGGTGAGCAAAGTGGGGTGCTGTCCGCGAGAGCAGAGAGGGTCAGCGATTCCCATCCAGGCAGCGACCACCCAAAGAGAGAAGATGACTTATAATTACATTTGTAATTGAAAGTGATTAATGGCAGCAAAAGAACTTGGAGCTATTTCTTGTAATTAAATACTAATTTTCATTCCTTTGCAGTGCTGAGCACCATATTTGCTTTACTGGTGATATTTATGGCTGCACTCTAGCACCCTTTCATGTCTTAAAAAGACTTGCTAAGTCATTAACAGATTTGGGTTTGCAAGGGGGTAAACAAGTAAACAGCAATTAATTTGTTTACTTTGTCTCTCCAATTAGTTATTATTATTATTATTATTTCATAGTTTGGAGGATCTCTGTTCTTGGAGGATGTGGGGGTTAGAGTAGAAACAGAGGAACTCTTGGTTGCTCCCAAGCTGAAGGAGTCCTGTGGCTGTTCCAGGTGTCTCTGTTCCCGGTATCCCCTTCAGGTCTCTCAGTTCCCAGTGTCCCCTCCAGGTCTCTCTGTTCCCGGTGTCCCCTCCGGGTCTCTCTGTTCCTGGTGTCCCCTCCAGGTCTCTCTGTTCCTGGTGCCTCTTCCTAATGTATGCTCTGGGACTCTGCTCCAGGTCTCTCTGTTCCTGGTGTCCCCTCCAGGTCTCTGTTCCTGGTGTCCCCTCTGGGTCTCTGTTCCTGGTGTCCCCTCTGGGTCTCTGTTCCTGGTGTCCCCTCTGGGTCTCTGTTCCCGGTGTCCCATCCAGGTCTTTCTGTTCCTGGTGTCCCCTCCAGGTCTCTCTTCCTGGTTCTCTTCCTAATGTATGCTCTGGGACTCTGCTCCAGGTCTCTCTGTTCCCGGTGTCCCCTCCAGGTCTCTGTTCCTGGTGTCTCTTCCTAATGTATGCTCTGGGACTCTGCTCCAGGTCTCTCTGTTCCCGGTGTCCCCTCCAGGTCTCTGTTCCTGGTTCTCTTCCTAATGTATGCTCTGGGACTCTGCTCCAGGTCTCTCTGTTCCTGGTGTCCCCTCCAGGTCTCTGTTCCTGGTTCTCTTCCTAATATATGCTCTGGGACTCTGCTCCAGGTCTCTCTGTTCCCGGTGTCCCCTCCAGGTCTCTCTGTTCCTGGTGTCCCCTCTGGGTCTCTGTTCCTGGTGTCCCCTCTGGGTCTCTGTTCCCAGTGTCCCATCCAGGTCTTTCTGTTCCTGGTGTCCCCTCCAGGTCTCTCTTCCTGGTTCTCTTCCTAATGTATGCTCTGGGACTCTGCTCCAGGTGTCTCTGTTCCCAGTCACCCCTCCAGGTCTCTGTTCTGGTGCCTCCTCCTAATACATGCTCTGGGACTCTGCTCCAGGTCTCTCTGTTCCTGGTGTCCCCTCCAGGTCTCTGTTCTGGTGCCTCCTCCTAATACATGCTCTGGGACTCTGCTCCAGATCTCTGCCCCTGGTTTCTCCACCTGGACTCTGCTCCTGGGCTGCCCCAGGTCTCTGCCCCAGGTCTCTGCTCCAGGTCACTGCCCCTGGTCTCTACTCCAGGCTGCACAAGCTGCAGAAAATAAAGACCTAGAAGGAGGAGGAGGCAGTGATCCCAACCGCAGCAGCCTGGGCTCAGAGGACATCACAGCTGAGCTTTGAACCTGCTGTCAGTGAAGCCTCTTGTGAGGGCTTGGAGCAAGAGGGGGAGGGAGCTGTCTGCACACGGCAGATGCTCGCTGGCTGTTGCTTGGTCTTGAGGAACAGAAGTGTCACGGAATCAGCTGCTGCTGCCAGGTTTTTGCTGTCTGTAAAGTGACACCTTTCGAACTCAGCTGCTGCTTGTGATGCTGCTCTGGGCTGCCCTCCCTCTCCCCTTGTTCCAGCTACCAGCAGCTTCTCTTCCCCACAGCTCTTTGGAGATGACTTTTCCCCTGCTGATGCATGCCACAGCCTTGGGGAGATGTTTGCTGGATTTAATATTTCATCCTTAGTCCTATCATTGTATTGATCTGGCTTTGAGTTGTGACAAGGTCAGCGTGTGTGGTTTGGGGTTTGGCTGTGGAGAGGCAACTGATGGATGCTGGTTTGGGTGGCTGCACCTGGATGCAGTGTTGGGAGGCACCAAACTGGGCAGGATTCTCACCCTGGGGAGCATGGGGTATGGCAGAGACCTGCCAGTGCCCAGGGAGAGCCAGGGTGATCTGCTCTAACTGAACATACCAGTAAGCCTGGGTTGGTACATTGGCTGGGCAGTGGTTTGAAACTGGAGCAGGGGAGATTCAGGTTGGACATCAGGAGGAAGCTCTTCACAATGAGGGTGCTGAAATCCTGGAACAGGTTGCCCAGGGATGTGGTGGAGGTCCCATCCCTGAAGGCATTCAAGGTCAGGCTTGATGTGTCCCTGAGCAACCTGATCTATTGGAGGTGTCCCTGCTGACTGCAGGGGGATTGGACAAAATGACCTTTGAGGGTCCTTTCCAACCCAATGCACTCTGTGACTCTGTCCCAGCTGCTTGGATCAGCACCGTGGGACACATCCAAGTGCCGGGTTCTGCACATTGGCCACAGCAACCCCAGGCAGTGCTACAGGCTGGGGGCAGAGTGGCTGGAGAAGAGCCAGGTAGAGAGGGACCTGGGGGCACTGGTTGATGGTAGGCTGAACATGAGCCAGCAGTGTGCCCAGGCAGCCAGGAGGGCCAATGGCATCCTGTCCTGCATCAGGAGCAGTGTGGCCAGCAGGAGCAGGGAGGTCATTCGGTCCCTGTACACTGCACTGGTTAGGCCACACCTTGAGTCCTGTGTCCAGTTCTGGGCTCCTCAGTTTAGGAAGGAGGTTGACTTGCTGGAAGGTGTCCAGAGAAGGGCAACAAAGCTGGGGAAGGGTTTGGAACACAAGCCCTATGAGGAGAGGCTGAGGGAGCTGGGGCTGCTTAGCCTGGAGAAGAGGAGACTCAGGGGTGACATTATTGCTCTCTGCAACTCCCTGAAGGGAGGTTGTAGCCAGGTGGGGGTTGGTCTCTTCTCCCAGGCAAGCAGCACCAGAACAAGAGGACACAGTCTCTGGCTGCGCCAGGGGAAGTTTAGGCTGGAAGTTAGGAGGAAGTTTTACACAGAGAGAGTGATTTGCCATTGGAATGTGCTGCCCAGGGAGGTGGTGGAGTCACCATCCCTGGAGGTGTTTAGGAGGAGACTTGGTGGGGTGCTTGGTGCCATGGTTTAGTTGATTAGGTGGTGTTGGATGATGGGTTGGATGCGATGATCTTGAAGGTCTCTTCCAACCTGGTTTACTTCTATTCTATTCTATTCTATTCTATTCTATTCTATTCTATTCTATTCTATTCTATTCTATTCTATTCTATTCTATTCTATTCTATTCCATTCCATTCCATTCCATTCCATTCCATTCCATTCCTCTATCCTGTTCTATGAGGTGTTTGTTGGTTCCGCCTAGCTGTGCTCACGTCCTTCCTGCACCTTGACAAAGTTGTTTTCAGGGGAGCCAGGCTGGGGAATCTGTTTCCCCCCCCCCCCCCCCCGCAAAAAAAACCCACCAAACCCAAACCCAAAACAAACTTGTTCCTGCTCACATAGCAACACACTGGGCAGGAAAGCACTTGATGGAAATCATGTCTCTTCCTCAGCAGTTCCTTGATTCCTTGCTAATGCTTTTCATTCCCTCTTGCTGCTTGAGAGAGCTGATCGTCTGATTAAATTAAGACAGACACAAAAGCAGCTGGCCTGCCAGAGCCTGGGATTTTATTAAAAATAATATTGTTTACAGAGCTCTCTCCTTTTATGGTGCATATAAACCAGCGTGTTCCACCCCAGCAGCCCGCAGCCTCGCTGCAGTTTACCCGGGAAGAGAGAGAAAGACATTAAACCTCCTCCTGACGGGGAGCAGCGAGGACGAGGAGGAGAGGGAGGTTGGGGGTAAGAGGCCGAGCGTAGCTGGGGGAAGGCAGAGCAAGGAATGAAGCCAGAGAGAAGGAAGGGTTGGTCCTTGTTCCCCACCTCCCCTTCTCCCCTTGCATACCTGTGCTGAAATGAAGTGTTGAAAAGGGAAGAGAGATCGTGGAAGAGAGGAGATAAACTAGGCCAGAGAGCTCCAGCTGGGGACTCAGCCTCTAGCCTAGCAGGGAGGAGAGCTGCTTGCCCTCCTTGCAATATTCAGGAGCCCTTTCCAGGCTCTCCATGCTGGTGGTAAGGCTCTTCCAGTCTGTTCTCAGCTCATCTGAGGTCTTGCAGATGCTTTTTGTGAGCCCTTGGGCAAGGAGGAAAGACGGTGCTGGGAGTACTGAGAGCGCTGACTCCTGTCCACCCGTGTGCCCCAGCCTACCAAGACCTCACCGCTGAGCCCTCCTGCTTTATAAATAATTTCCTTGTAGTTTATTTGCACTAAACTCTCCATGCTGGTGGGAAAAGCTCCTCTGCTCTCTTCTCAGCTCATCTGAAGCCTTGCAGATGCTTTTGTGAGCCCTGGGGTGGGGAGGAAAGTCAGAGAATCGCAGAATTAACCAGGCTGGAGAAGAGATCAGCAAGTCAGTGCTGGGAGTGCTGACTGCTGTCTGCCCAAGTGCCCCAGCCTACCAAGGCCTCACCACGGAGCCCTCGTGGGTCATAAATCGTGTCTTTGTAGTTTATTTGCACTTCAGGGGGCTCTTGGGGCAATGGGAGAGTGTGGCACAGAGCAAAGGGTCACAGTATCACAGTATCACCAAGGTTGGAAGAGACCTCGAAGATCATCGAGTCCAACCTGTCACCACAGACCTCATGACTAAACCATGGCACCAAGTGCCACGTCCAATCCCCTCTTGAACACCTCCAGGGATGGTGACTCCACCACCTCCCTGGGCAGCACATTCCAATGGCGAATCATTCTCTCTGTGAAGAACTTTCTCCTGTCATCGACCCTAAACTTCGCCTGGTGGAGCTTGAGACTGTGTCCCCTTGTTCTGGTGCTGCTTGCCTGGGAGAAGAGACCAACCCCCACCTGGCTACAACAACCTTTCAGGGAGTTATAGACAGCAAGAAGGTCTCCCCTGAGCCTCCTCTTCTCCAGGCTCAGCAACCCCAGCTCCCTCAGCCTCTCCTCACAGGGCTGTGCTCAAGGCCTCTCCCCAGCCTCGTTGCCCTTCTCTGGACACCTTCAAGTGTCTCGATGTCCTTCCTAAACTGAGGGGCCCAGAACTGGACACAGGACTCAATGTGTGGCCTAACCAGTGCAGAGTACAGGGGCACAATGACTTCCCTGCTCCTGCTGGCCACACTGTTCCTGATGCAGGCCAGGATGCCATTGGCCTTCTTGGCCACCTGGGCACACTGCTGGCTCATGTTCAGGCGGCTGTCAATCAGCACCCCCAGGTCCCTCTCTGTTTGACAGCTCTCCAGCCACTCCAACCCCAACCTGCATGGAGTTGATGTGGCCAAAGTGCAGCACCTGGCACTTGGACTTGTTGAATGCCATCCTGTTGGACTCCACCCATCTGTCCAGCCTGGCAAGGTCCCTCTGCAGAGCCCTTTTTTCCTCTAACTGACCAACATCTGCTCCCAACTTGGTGTCATCTGCAAATTTGCTGATGACTGTCTCAATCCCCTCATCCAGATCATCAATGAAGATGTTAAAGAGGATGGGGCCCAGCACTGATCCCTGGGGGACGCCACTGGTGACTGGCCTCCAGCTGGCTGTGGCACCATTCACCACCACTCTCTGGGCTCAGCCTCCAGCCAGTTCCTACCCCAGCTCAGAGTGCTGCTGTCCAAGCCAGGGGCTGACAGCTTAGCCAGCAGTTTGCTGTGGGGGACGGTGATAAAGGCCTTGCTGAAGTCCAGGTAGACCACATCCACAGGCCTCCCCACATCCACCAGGCAGTCACCTGATCATAGAAGGAGATCAGGTTGGAGAGGCAGGACCTGCCCTTCCTGAATCCATGTTGGCTGGACCTGAGCCCTTGGCCATCCTGCAGGCATGCAGTTATTGCCCCCAGGATAATCTGCTCCATCATTTTCCCTGGGTCATGGCATGAGGGGCTGGCAGTGAAGCAAGGAGAGACAAAGAGGATTTTCCAAGGTCACAGAAGCAGCTTGAGGTAGCACCCAAGCTTGAACCACCTCCAGCACAGCCTTGTGCTGGGCAAAATGTGTTCATGGTTTGCTTTGGGAGGCTTGGAGGAGCCTCACTCATGCCCTGCCTCTGCTTTGCTTTCTCTCTTCTTTCTGTTTGTTTGATTTGGTTCCAAATAATTAATTGGAAAAACCCATGGCTAATGGTTTGAATGAAGGATGGATGGGTACTTTAATTAACTGGGGAAAGGATTAGACACTTGTGCTTTCAGTCTCTCTCTAACCCCTGCTGAAGGAACAAGCCTTGAACATCTCCATGTTCAGAGGGAGCCGAGCGCCGTGTGAACGTCACAGCAGACTGGGGAGGGAGGGATCAGCCAGAAGCCCTCCCTGCCTGTGCTGGCCAAGCCACCATTGAGTCCATCATCAGTAAATTTGCAGATGACACCAAGCTGGGGGCAGGAGTTGAGCTGCTGGAGGGCAGAGAGGCTTTGCAGAGGGACCTCGACAGGCTGGACAGATGGGCAGAGGCCAAGGGCAGGAGATTTAACACATCCAAGTGCCGGGTTCTGCACATTGGCCACAGCAACCCCAGGCAGTGCTACAGGCTGGGGTCAGAGTGGCTGGAGAGCGGCCAGGCAGAGAGGGACCAGGGGGTGCTGGTGGATGGTAGGCTGAACATGAGCCTGCAGTGTGCCCAGGCATCCAAGAAGGCCAATGGCATCCTGGCCTGCATCAGGAAGAGTGTGGCCAGCAGGAGCAGGGAGGTCATTCTCCCCCTGTATGCTGCACTGGTTAGGCCCCACCTCGAGTCCTGTGTCCAGTTCTGGGCCCTCAGTTTAGGAAGGATGTTGAGATGATGGAAGGTGTCCAGAGAAGGGCAACAAAGCTGGGGAAGGGTTTGGAACACAAGCCCTATAAGGAGAGGCTGAGGGAGCTGGGGTTGCTTAGCCTGCAGAATAGGAGGCTAAGGGGAGACCTTCTTGCTCTCTACAACTCCCTGAAGGGAGGTTGTAGCCAGGTGGGGGTTGGTCTCTTCTCCCAGGCAGGCAAGGAGCAGCAGAACAAGAGGACACAGTCTCTGGCTGTGCCAGGAGAGGTTTAGGCTGGAGGTGAGGAGAAAGTTCTTCCCAGAAAGAGGAATTGCCCATTGGAATGTGCTGCCCAGGGAGGTGGTGGAGTCACCATCCCTGGAGGTGTTTAGGAGGAGACTGGATGGGGTGCTTGGTGCCATGGGTTAGTTGATTAGGTGGTGTTGGATGATGGGTTGGACTTGATGATCTCTAAGGTATCTTCCAACCTGGTTTATTCTATTCTATTCTGTACCAACACCCTGCTGGGAATGTGCCACAGGGACTCTGGCTGCAGTTAGTACATGGGGACCATCCTCTTTGTGGCTGGGATCCTGGGTCCCACAGGGAGAAACACTTCCTATCTCATGTTTATGGATGGTTGAGTTCCAGTGTGCTCAGCATGGTGAGCACCTTCTGCTGGCTGGTTTGGACAGCTCAGAGGGGTTTGGTGTCAGTGAGGGAGAGGGTTCATAAGCTCTACAGAGACTTCAGAGATTCAGTAGGCCTGAGCCATGTTTTGGGCTTAGAGATGTGAAATTTGGATTTAATGTGAGCCATCTGCCCCTTTTCTTGGTATCCTACAAGCCTGCAAGGTCCAGCAGGAGAAGAGATGCCATCTACTTTCCCATTTCAGCCAGACAATATTCAACCACCGAGTCTAGCTGGGAAGAAGCTCAGCACGGCAATCTCAGGGACCTGAAATTGCCAAGCTTCGCTGTGCAGGAGGATTTCTGCAGAGCCAGGAGGTGAAGGGATCTCTAGATGAAAGAGAGGTCTTGGCAGAGGTGGCCCTGGGTTGCTCCTTGCTCTCCTGAAGGCATTCTGAAGCTTGATGGGTGTCAAACCCTGTATTGATTCCTCTTTCTGAAGACGCCGAAAGGTTTGGGGCTATAGCAACAGGAGCTCCAGCCTTGGCAGCTCAGTGTTTTGCTGCCTCATTAGTTGTTTGTGGCTCAGGAACTGCTGAGTAAGACACTGAGGAAATCTTTGGAGAAGAGCACAGAGCTCCCACTTTGCTCCCACCTTGCTCCCACCTCCCACCTTGTTCCCACCTTGCTCCCACCTTGTTCCCACCTTGCTCCCACCTTGTTCCCACCTTGCTCCCACCTCCCACCTTGTTCCCACCTTGTTCCCACCTTGCTCCCACCTCCCACCTTGTTCCCACCTTGCTCCCACCTTGCTCCCACCTTGCTCCCACCTTGCTCCCACCTCCCACCTTGTTCGCACCTTGTTTCCACCTTGTTCCCACCTTGTTCCCACCTCGCTCCCACCTCCCACCTTGTTCCCACCTTGCTCCCACCTTGTTCCCACCTTGCTCCCACCTTGCTCCCACCTCCCACCTTGTTCGCACCTTGTTTCCACCTTGTTCCCACCTTGTTCCCACCTCGCTCCCACCTCCCACCTTGTTCCCACCTTGCTCCCACCTTGTTCCCACCTTGCTCCCACCTTGCTCCCACCTCGCTCCCACCTCGCTCCCACCTCCCACCTTGTTCCCACCTTGCTCCCACCTCGCTCCCACCTCCCACCTTGTTCCCACCTTGCTCCCACCTCGCTCCCACCTCCCACCTTGTTCCCACCTTGCTCCCACCTTGCTCCCACCTCCCACCTTGTTCCCACCTTGTTCTCACCTTGCTCCCACCTTGCTCCCACCTTGCTCCCACCTCGCTCCCACCTCCCACCTTGTTCCCACCTTGCTCCCACCTTGCTTCCACCTTGCTCCCTCCCAGCTCCCACCTTGCTCCCACCTTGCTTCCACCTTGCTCCCTCCCAGCTCCCATCTCACTCCCACCTTGCTCCCACCTTCCCTCCCAGCCCTTCCCCATGCCATTCCCAAACTCACTCCTCTTTATGACTTCTCAGCTCTTTTGAGACAGTGTTAAGAGATGAGAAGCGTCTCCTGCGTGGATGTTTTAATGAGCAAATCAAATCCCAGCCCCGACTCCAGCAGGGACTGGTGCAGGAGCAAGACTTCTGCAGCTCCTCCGCTGCGTGGTTCAGAAAGTTGAGACCAGGCTGGGTCAAGTAATTGTCTGTGTGAGTCAAAAGTGCTTTGAGCATCTTCAAGGGCTGGGGCCAGAGCTTGCATCATGCTACTGAGTCACTGGGCAATTTTGCCTCCCTCCAGGTGGGAGCTTCAGCTTGGCTGCTTAAAACAAGGCTGATTGGGCTTGTTCTCTCATGGAAAATGCATGAGAAGAAATGAATTTCCATGCTGTATTTCGGATCAGAAGCTGTTCAGACTCTAAACAAGCCCTTTCTGGCCTCTTCAGTAGTGGTATCTGCCCCTGGAATCCTCCTCACTTATCAGTCCCCCAGCAAGCTGCTCTGTTTGATTGCTAATCTGCCTTTATTATGTTTGGAAATGCACTTTAATAGTTTAGTTCCAGCAACTCTTTATTGTCTTTTTTTCCCCCCTCCTTTTCATTGTAAGGCCAAGTTCCAGCTTCTGAAGTAGGTACCTCTCTGGTTTTTTCACTTCAGTGGCAGCCTTTGACGTTTGTCCCAAGGCCTAGCGTGGTCCTCAGGCTGGCTGAAATGAGATGCACTGATCAGAGAGCATCTCTGAGCTGCTGCCACTGGTCTGCACCTCCAAGGACAGCTCAGGGAAGAGGCTGGAAGTTGGAGCTGGGAATTCCTTGGGGTAGCTCTCTTCAAGTGACCTGGAAATAGATGTCTGCTGGGAGGGCTTGGAATGCTTCCTTGGTGGTGGTGGTGTGTTTTGCAGGTTTGTGGTGTGCATGAGTCATGCCTGTGAGGATATAGAATCATTAAGCTTGGAGAAGACCTCTAAGGTTATTGGATTCAATCATCAATGCAACACCACTGTGGCCACTCACCCATGTCCCAAAGTGCCATGGCCACAGGTGTCATGAGCACCTCCAGAGATGGGGACTCCACTACCTCCCTGGGCAGCCTGCTCCAATTCCTGACCACTCTTGCAGCAAAGAAATTGTTCCTCATCTCCAACCTAAACCTCCCCTGCTACAGCTTGAGACCCTTTCCTTTTCATAGAACCATAGAATCAGTAAGGTTGGAAAAGACCTCAAAGATCATCAAGTCCAACCTGACACCCAACACCCCATGACTAAACCATGGCACCAAGTGCCACATCCAATCCCCTCTAGAACACCTCCAGGGATGGGGACTCCACCACCTCCCTGGGCAGCACATCCCAATGGCCAGTTCCTCTTTCTGGGAAGAACTTTCTCCTCACCTCCAGCCTAAACCTCCCCTGGCACAGCTTGAGACTGTGTCCTCTTGTTCTGCTGCTGCTTGCCTGGGAGAAGAGACCAACCCCCTCCTGGCTACAACCTCCCTTCAGGCAGTTGCAGAGAGCAAGAAGGTCTCCCTGAGCCTCCTCTTCTCCAGGCTAAGCAACCCCAGCTCCCTCAGCCTCTCCTCACAGGGCTGTGCTCCAGACCCCTCCCCAGCCTTGTTGCCCTTCTCTGGACACCTTCAAGTCTCTCAATGTCCTTCTTCAACTGAGGAGCCCGGAACTGAACACAGGACTCAAGGTGTGGCCTAACCAGTGCTGAGTACTTTTGTCCTCTTGCTTGTTCCTTGGAACAAGAGACTGACATTCCCTCACTCCAACCTCCTCTCAGGGAGCTGCAGAGATCAATGAGGTCTCCCCTCAGCCTCCTCTTCTCCAGGCTGAACACCCCCAGTTCCCTCAGCTGTCCCTCCCCAGCCCTGTTCTTCAGACCCTTCCCCAGCTTCATTGCCCTTCTCTGGACCTGCTCCAGCCTCTCAATGTCGACTCAGTGGATGTATGATTAAGGCACAGAGGAGAATTGAACACACAGGGTCAGCTGGAGTCCTTGTTTTCCCCCCCCCTGCTTTTCATAACAAGAATGGTGAAACACTGAGCAAGCCACTTGCACCTGATAGAGGTTGAGAGTGCTTTTGGCTGAAGTGTTTAGTGTTTTCCATTCTTGCTGAAGCCAGCAGCAGCTTAAAATCTGCCATATGTGCTTGGAGGTGCTCAGCACCCGTTGCAACGGGGTGCAGACCTTGTCTGACAGAAATGGGTGCCTGGAGTGCTGTCTGCATCCTGCTTAGGCTGCTGCTCTGCTTGTGATTGCTCCTTGGAGAAACCTGCCTTGCTTTAACAGGACTTAAGCATTTTGCTGAGGGAATTTGTTTGCTTGGTTGGAGTTTATTTTGTTCTTTCCCTCCCCAGCGTGGTCTTGGGGAAATCCTATGCGGCAGAGGGAGGAGGTGTGGTGGAGAGGATGGGTGTTGCAGGTGTGGGGTTGAGATGATGACTTAAGCTGGAGGGGGTAGATTTAGACTGGAGATCAGGAAGGATGATGATTTAAGGTGGAAGAGGAGCCCAGAACTGGGCACAGCACTCAAGGTGTGGCCTAACCAGTGCTGAGCACAGGGCACAATGACCTCCCTGCTCCTGCTGGCCACACTGTTCCTGATACAGGCCAGGATGCCATTGGCCTTCTTGTCCCCCTGGGCACACTGCTGGCTCGTGTTCAGCTTACCATCAATCACCACCCCCAGGTCCCTCTCTGCCTGGTTGCTCTCCAGCCACTTTCTCCCCAGCCTGTAGCTCTGCATGGGGTTGCTGTGGCCAAAGTGCAGCCCCTGGCACTTGGACTTGTTGAATGCCATCCTCTTGGACTCTGCCCATCTGTCCAGCCTGTCAGGGTCCCTCTGCAGAGCTCTCCTACCCTCTAACAGATCAACTCCTGCCCCCAGCTTGGTGTCATCTGCAAATTTCCTGATGACTGACTCAGTCCCTCCTGGTGCTGGGGGAGATGGAGGTGTGTTGGGTAGCTATTGAATTCAAGCCAGCAGCCACCTCACTCTTAATGACTAGCCCTGGCTGTCTCTCCAGGTAGGAACAATATTTGTCTCAGTTGGTTTAGCTGCTGCAGTTTCTAAAGGTGGCCAGGAAGCCTGGGCTTGATTGAGTTGCCTCAGGAAATGTTCAGTGCTTCTGTCACTCAGCCTCTGAGACTGAGCTGTCACTTCTGGCTGAGGTTTTTCCATCCTCCCCTCCTCAGAGCGTTGAGCAGTGTGAGAGAAGGGACAAAGGAGTAATGGGATGGTCACCTGTGATGGGCTGAGGTGGGTGGGATGCCTCTCTGGTCAAAGCTAATGAAGGTGGTGCTACCACCACCTCCAGACACCATCTAAAAGGGGACAAGGGCTGAGAGTGAGGAGAGACTCTGACAGCTCAATCCAGTGAAGCAGGCTGGCCCTGCAAATAGGGCATGAATAAGTAATCTGGATAAATAATGGAGCTGTCTGCACTGGAGCAATAAAGAATGAAAGTGCTGAGTGGGGCTTGCTGTGATTTGTGGGGTCACACTGTCTTGGACAGCAGAGCCCTTGCTCCCACTGGTGAGCAGCTGCTTGCAGAAGGATCTCACTGATGGCACAGAGATGACTTGTGGAGTGGTTTCTCGCTGCTGCAGCAGCTTGGTGGATCCTGGAAGCCTGCTGACTCTGAGCTTGCTGCTGTGTAACCTCTGCAGGGCTGCAAAACCATAGGGCTAGGGGGGTTCCAGGGGACATCACCCTGGGGTGGAGCTGGGCACACGTGGGACACCCTTCATGGGTGACTAGCTGATGGTGGTGGAGGTCGTGTAGCTTTTGGGAGGCCTTCTGCCAGGCTTTCCTGAGCCTGAGTGCAGGTTGTTCCAAGCACCCAAGCAAGACAGCAAATCAGGCTGTTCCCTTCTGCCTCCTCCCTGGGATGTGGCAGATCATCATCCTCCACTTCCTTCATGGGATGTTTATTCATGGGAAGAGTTCTGCCACACCTCACTTCATCTTTTCTTTTGATGACAAAGCCAACCCCGGGGTCTTTCATCTTCCCCTAGAGCTGTCTGCATCTCTCCCTGACTTCATTGCTGCTCCATGGACTCGCTCCCCTCCTCTCACCCGGGCCCCAGATGCACAACCCATTGCATCACAGCAGTTAGAGGGGCACTTGGGGATTGATCTGGGAAGGAAGGGAACCTCCAGCTGGGGATTCAGCAGAGCCAGATGTGCTGTGGAGGAAGGTGAGATGCTTAGAGCAGGTTGCTGAGTAGCTGCTGAGCTGTTATGCTACAGTGACTTAAGCTTTAGGTTTCTGGTAGCACGGTGTCCACGTCAGGATGAAGCAGGGCAGCCAAGGCCTTGGATTAAAGCAAGTGGAGCAAAATAGTTCTCCTCTGTCCACCTTACCATGCTTAGATTACTCCTGGGGAGATTCTGATGAGACATGAGAGGGAAATCTTTCACAACAAGGTCAATCAGCTATCAGAATGATCTCCCCAGGGAAGTGGTGAAGTCTCTTTCCAGTGAGGGTGGTGAGAGACTGGCACAGGCTGCCCAGGGGGTGGTAGAAGCCTCATCCCTGGAGGTCTTTCCAGCCAGGCTGGATGTGGCTGTGAGCAACCTAATCTAGTGTGAGGGGTCCCTGCCCATGGCAGGGGGATTTGAGCCAGATGATCCTTGAGGTCCCTTCCAACCCTAACCATTCTGTGATCCTATGACTGGAATCAGCTGGATGTGGTGCTGGGATGTCTTATCTAGACCATGCTTTTCCTAGGAAAAGTTGGACCAGATGATCCATTTCCATCCCCCTGCCACAGGCAGGGACACCTCCTACCAGACCAGTTTGCTTGAGGGCCTGTCCAACCTGCCTTTGAACACTTCCAGGCTTGGATGCTCCACAACTTCTCTGGGCAGCCTGATCACAGTATCAGAGTATCACAGTATCAGAGTATCACAAAGGTTGGAAGAGACCTCAAAGATAATCGAGTCCAACCTGTCACCACAGACCCCATGACTAGACCATGGCACCAAGTGCCACATCCAGTCCCCTCTTGAACACCTCCAGGGATGGTGACTCCACCACCTCCCCGGGCAGCTCATTCCAATGGCGAGCGACTCTCTCTGTGAAGAACTTTCTCCTCACCTTGATCCTAAACTTCCCCTGGTGCAGCTTGAGACTGTGTCCTCTTGTTCTGGTGCTGGTTGCTAGAGAGAAGAGGCCAACCCCTTCCTGGCTACAACCACCTTTCAGGGAGTTGTAGAGAGCAATGAGGTCTCCCCTGAGCCTCCTCTTCTCCAGGCTAAGCAACCCCAGCTCCCTCAGCCTCTCCTCATGGGGCTGTGCTCAAGGGCTTGTGTTCCTCACCACCCTCATGGGAAGAATTTCCTCCTAATGTCTACCCTTAATCCAGCCTTTTCCTGTTTGAAGCCATTGCCCCTTGTGCTGTCACTCCTCGCCTATGTACAAAGCCCCTCTCCAGCTCTCCTGGAGTCCACTTCAAGTCAAGATCCCTTCCAGCCTGGGGTTCTGTGTTAACATGAGATTTCCCATCTTTCATAGCCTCCTTGATTTCTTTTGTACCTTGGGGGTTTGCTGTGGTGCTCAGCTCCTCTTCTGTGTGGGGTTCCTTAGTTGTTTTCCACATCCCCCTCCTTTTTCTACACACATGGTGAAGCCCTGGAATGGGTTGTCCAGGGAGGTGGTTGAGGCCCCATCCCTGGAGGTGTTTAAGCCCAGGCTGGATGAGGCTGTGGGCAGCCTGATCTAGTGTGGGGTGTCCCTGCCCATGGCAGGGGGTTGGAACTAGATGATCCTTGTGGTCCCTTCCGACCCTGACTGATTCTATGATTCTATGATTCTATGGTTTGGTTTCTCCTCCCCATATCACACTACACTTGTCCAGATCAGTGCTGGAGGTGATCTGAGATTCTGGTCCTACCCCTGCAGCCCTCCCAGCCCCTGTCCTTCTAGCTTGGCATCCTCCACACATAGTAATAAGCCTGCTGCTGGATCTGTGGCACAAGCAACTGTTAAATGCAAATACTGGAGAAAGCAGGGCTCGGGACAGACCCCGGAGGAATCCAGCTGTAGGTTGCCCTCCCAGCTTGCTTGTAAATAATAGATAAGCCCTCTTTGAGAGCACTTTGTCAACAGGCTGTTATCCCTCCTCCCCTCTGCCCCCAGCCTCAGTGATTACATCCAGCCTGTGTTTCCTCAACTTTCCTCGGAGGGGGCCGCGTGGGACCGACGTCAGAAGCCTTATTAAAGTCAAGGTCTATCCTGTCTGCAGCGTTCCTCTTATCCGCCAAGCCCTAGTTATCCTGTCAAGGTGGAAATTAGGTTGGTTTGACACGATCTGTTCTTGACAAACTCGTGTTGGTGGCGGCTGTGAGGGGCTGGGGGGGGTTTCTCTTCCCCCTCCCCTCCCTTCCCAGCACTTCCCAGCCGCGGCGCTTGCAGCGCTCGGGTTAGCGTCTCGCCGCTGATTGCAGCTGAGCTGATTGCCTGCAGCTCCTGGCTCTTTTCTCAGAGATAGGAAGATCTCCTGCCCTTCCTGCTGGCCTCCACGAGCTCCCAAAGAGCAGTGCTGATGGCTCAGGGGCCGTTCTGCCTGATTTTTCAGCTCTCTCAGGAGACCCTTCCTCAAGGCTCTGCCAGCGGGTTTTACCTCTCTTCTTTCCCTCCTCGCCTTGGTGTGAATATCCATAGAATGGAATCACAGAATCATAGAATCAATAAGGTTGGAAGAGACCTCAGAGATCATCAAGCCCAACCTGTCACCCAACACCTCATGACCAACTAAACCAGGGCTCCAAGTGCCACGTCCAATCCCCTCTTGAACACCTCCAGGGTCAGGGACTCCACCACCTCCCCATGCAGCACATTCCAATGGTCAGTTACTCTTTCTGGGAAGAACTTTCTCCTCATCTCCAGCCCAAACCTCCCCTGGCACAGCTTGAGACTGTGTCCTCTTGTTCTGCTGCTGCTTGCCTGGGAGAAGAGAACAACTTCTGCCTGTCTATAACCTCCCTTCAGGGAGTTGTAGAGAGCAAGAAAGTCTCCCTGAGCCTTCTCTTCTCCAGGCTAAGCAACCCCAGCTCCCTCAGCCTCTCCTCACAGGGCTGTGCTCCAGACCCCCCCCCAGCCTCATTGCCCTTCTCTGGACATCTTCCAGCAACCCAACACCTTTTCTAAACTGGGGGCCCAGAACTGGACACAGGACTCAAGGTGTGGCCTAAGCAGTGCTGAGTACAGGGGCAGAATGACCTCCCTGCTCCTGCTGACCACACTGTTCCTGATGCAGGCCAGGATGCCGTTTGCCTTCCTTAGCCACCTGGGCAGACTGCTCATCTCTCTCTCAACATGGGTTCTGGAGTTCACCACACACCCTCCTTTCATAGATTCATAGATTGTTTAGGTTGGAAGGAAACTTAAAGTTCATCCAGTTCTAACCCCACTTCCTTGGGCAGGGACACCTGCCACTAGCCCAGGTTGCTCAAGACCTCAGCCAAGCTGGCCTTGAACACCTCCAGGGAGGCAATATTCATGATCTCCCTGGGCAACCTGTTCCAGTGTCTCCCCACCCTCACTCTAAAGAATTTCTTCCTAATCCCCAGCCTAAATCTCTTCTTCTCAAACTTCAGTCTATTGCCCCTTGTCCTATCACTTCAAGCCCTTGTGAAAGTCCCTCCCCAGCTCTCCTGGTAGCCCCTTCAGGTACTGGAAGGCTGCTCTAAGGTCTCCCTGGATGCTTCTCCAGGCTGAACAGCCCCAACTCTCCCAGCCTGTCCCTATTGGGGAGGTTCTTTAGCCTTCTGATCATCTTTGTGGCCTCCTCTGGACCCACTCCAGCAGCTCCATGTCCTTTATACAGGCACCTAAGGGACACAGCTTAATGGCCATAGTGGTCTTACATTGATGATTGGATTTGCTGAGCTGAAAGGTCTTTTCCAACTGAAACAACCCCATGGTTCTACAATCAAACATGGCAGTGAAGCTCCCTGCTGTGTGCTTTCCTCCCCTGCTTGGTAATGGACCTAACCTTCCCTTTCCCTCTTCCTTTAACCACATCCAAGAGCCCTTTTGTTCCCTTCTCGTGCCCCTTACTAGCTGAAGCTTGTCTGGCATGTCAGTGCTGCTGACTTGCTGCTGTTCCACCCAGCCCTAATTATGAAGCCCCTGGGTTTCCTCATTTTACTCTTATTTTTTCCCCCCCCTCTGCTTCCTTCTTCATTTCTTAGCCATTGATTCAGCCCCAGCAGCTTCTTCCCATGCTTCCTATCTTCCTTTTGCATGGGGACAGCCTGCTATTGTGCCTCTAATACAGTCCCCTTTCACTAACTGCCAGCTCTTCCCTTCTTTGTACCTTAGATTATTTTCCCTGGAGACCCCATCTACCAGCTTCCTGAATTGGTTGAAATCTGGCTTTTGAAGTCAGTTATCCTTCTTCCACAGCTTTCTCTCGCTCAGGTTGTGAACTCCAGCATTTCATCACCACTCTCCCCCAAATTACCTTCCCCCTCAAAGCCTGCAGTCTGTCTTTACCAGGCAGATCCCACTCCTAGGCTCTTCCCAAGCTCTGAGCATCCTTGCGTGCATAACAGGAGCGCCAGGAGCTGTGTCCTGGGGTTGCTTAGCCTGGAGAAGAGGAGGCTCAGGGGAGACCTTCTTGCTCTCTCCAACTCCCTGAAGGGAGGTTGTAGCCAGCTGGGGGTTGGTCTCTTCTCCCAGGCAAGCAGCACCAGAAGAAGAGGACACAGTCTCAAGCTGTGCCAGGGGAGGTTTAGGCTGGAGGTGAGGAGAAAGCTCTTCCCAGAAAGAGAGATTGGCCATTGGGATGTGCTGCCCGGGGAGGTGGGGGAGTCCCCATCCCTGGAGGTGTTCAAGAGGGAATTGGATGTGGCACTTGGAGCCATGGTTTAGTTAGTCATGAGGTGCTGGGTGACAGGTTGGACTTGATGATCTCTGAGGCCGCTTCCAACCTTATTGATTCTATGATCCTGTGTTGTGTTGGTGTTTTAAGTGCCTTCTCTCCATCCCTGGATTTTTGGGTTGGTGAGGGCTTCCCCGTGGTGGAAGATCAATGCCTTTGGCTCTCATCCTCTCCATGTTCTCACTGTCTTGCATATTTTTGCCCCCAGTACCTGGAGGGGGTGAGCAAGCTGGGGAGGGACTTTTGACCAGGGCTTGTAGTGACAGTGTGAGAGGGGATGGATTGAAGCTCGAGGAAGGGAGATTTCAACTGGAGAGCAGGAAGAAATTATTAACAGTGAAGGTGGTGAGACACTGGCACAGGCTGCCCAGGGAGGTGGTGGATGCCCCTCTCCTGGAGGTGTTCAAGGCCAGGCTGGATGAAGCCTTGAGCAACCTGGGCTGGTGGGAGGTGTCCCTGCCCGTGGCAGGGGTTGGAACTGGATGATCTTGAAGGTCCCTTCCAACCCAAACCATTCTATGATTCTGAGTTGGAGGGTTCCCCTGGTTGTATCCTGCTCCAGCTGAGGACATGAGGCAGTTTGCAGTCATCCTGGTGACCTCAAGATTCTTGTCCAAACCATGTGGCACAGCTCTACAGGTGTCCAGCTCCTTGTAGGAAGGGCTGCCTTGATCCTCTGCTGCTGTTCAAAGCTATCAGAGCCTCCTCCATCAATACCCTGGTGCACGGTGGCTGTAAGGCTTTGGTGGCCACGGCAGACCACTTGGAGCTTAGGTGGGGGCCTTGCCCATGCTTCTTCTCACCAAGCTGGTGGCTGTCACAGCACCTGAGGAGGCAAAAATGGCTTGTGCTTGACTTTGAACTTTAAGGCAGCAGACGTGGGTGCTGTGAATCCTGTCCCCCATAACAAAGATGCATGAGGCCAGGTCGGCAAAGACCTTTAAATGTCAATAAAGCAATTCTGCAGAGCCCACCAATCTTGGTGGGGAGCTGACAGGCACTGCAGTGCTGAGCAAACTGACTCTGGAGCAACGAGGTCTGCCTTGGAGCAGCCCTGGGCACGGACAAGAGCTGCGAAGTAGCTGCAGACACGGGCCAAGGGGTCCCAGCAGCGCCAGGGATGGTTGCTAGAGCAGATCTGTCTGCTTCAGCGGTTTCTGGGGAGGTTGCAGGTGGGAGTCCCCTTCCCATGGCCTTTGTGGGAGCCTTTTTTAAAGCAGGCTTGTGGCAGCTCAAGCAGGGTTGGTGCAGGGCTTGGCTGGGTGCATGGAGGTGGTGCAGAGCGCCCCAGCAAAGTCTGAGGTTGCAGTAAGAGATTCAGCCTGACTGATCTCTGTTTAGCCTGGAAAGGAGAAGGTTGAGAAGGGATCTTCGCAGTGCTGATCAATATCTAAAGGGTGGAAGCCATGAGGATGGGACTGGGCTCTTCTCAGTACTGGCCAGCAATAGGACAAGGGTCAGTGGGGGCAAACTGGAGCCCAGGAGGTTTCACTTCTTTGTTCTGAGGGTGCTGGAGACCTGGAGCAGGCTGCCCAGAGAGGTTGTGGAGTCTCCTGCTGTGGAGACTTTCAAAACCCACCTGGACACATTACAGTATCACAGAATCACAGTCTCACTAAGGCTGGAAGAGACCTCGAAGATCATCGAGTCCAACCTGTCACCACAGACCCCATGACTAGACCATGGCACCAAGTGCCACGTCCAGTCCCCTCTTGAACACCTCCAGGGGTGGGGACTCCACCACCTCCCTGGGCAGCACATTGCAACGACTCTCTCCATGAAGAACTTTCTCCTCACCTTGAGCCTAAACTTCCCCTGGTGCAGCTTGAGGCTGTGTCCTCTTGTTCTGGTGCTGGTTGCTAGAGAGAAGAGACCAACTCCCTCCTGGCTGCAACCTCCCTTCAGGGAGTTGCAGACAGCAAGAAGGTCTCCCCTGAGCCTCCTCTTCTGCAGGCTAAGCAACCCCAGCTCCCTCAGCCTCTCCTCACAGGGCTGTGCTCAAGGCCTCTCCCCAGCCTCATTGCCCTTCTCTGGACACATTCAAATGTCTCGATGTCCTTCTTAAACTGAGGAGCCCAGAACTGGACACAGGACTCACATTCCTGTGCAACCTGGTCTGGGCCAACCTGTGGGGATTGGACTCAATCTCCAGAGGTCCCTTCCAACCCCCACCATGCTGTGATTTTGTTCCTCAAAGCCTAACATGAGCAGGGCAGGAATTGCCCATCCAGTGACACCCAAGGAACCACAACCACCCAGGCTCTCTTTGTGCTGAATGCTGGCACCAACCATAGTGCAGAAACCTCTGGCTGGCCCATGCATGGCTTTGGTGTTAAACATGGGGGCTTCAGGGCCAGGTCTCCTTCCAGCTGCTGTCTGATGGATGGCAGCACAGGAAGCTAACATCCAGTTAGCCACCTGCAATGGATGCAATTTGGCATCTCCGTGGAGGTTGTGGAGCCAGCAGCTGGCTGCAGAGGTGTTCCAGCGTGCTGACACGTGGGCAGGGGTGCACATGGGCTCCTCGACAGCCACCTGCCTGAAACAGGCTCTTGTGTGCTCAGCCAGCACTCAGGGCCCCGTCAGCAGTGCCCAGGTGCTGACAGCTGGATGTGCTGCTGCTGCAGAGGCTCAGGTGCACAGGCTGCAGCAGAAACTGCATCCCCTGTGCACCCAACACCCCCCCCAAGGTGTGCCATGGGGTGGGCTGGTGTCCTGCAAAGCCAGCCAGGGCCTCTGCTCACTGTGCAGGGGGTCAGAGAGATGCAATCCTGCTTGGTAGCCCACGAGGGCATGAAATGCAATGTGCTGATGCCCAGGAATGATCATGTTTGGGAAACACTCATTAATCTCTGTCTGCCTCCCTGGGTTTTATTGTCTCCCCTTCTGGAGAGACCTCCTCTGCCTTGACTCTTGCTCTCCAATTCATGTCATCTCCTTTTCACCCCGGTTTGGCCTCCCACCTCTCCTCCCCTCCCACCACACCTCTTTGTCAAGGCTGCATCCCAGAGCCCCCCCCGACTGTGAGTGGAGAGGCAGGGGCAGAGCTTTTCAATGTATCCAGCTTGCATTGGTGGTTATTTTTATTGCTCTGTAGAGCTGCAACAGCTGAGGGGGAGATGATTGTTGGTTCTGTCAGGTAATAGGCAAAGGGCTGGTGAGCAGCTCTCTGCCCCTCAGCCTGACCCCCAGCACTACCCACAGGTTTTGGCATGAGGATGCTCTTCCCCACCACCACCTCATGAATGGCACCTTGTGCCCAACCCGCACCACAGGGCCTTCCAGGATCTGAAGGGGGCTACAAGAAAGCTGGGGAGGAGCCTTTTAGGGTGTCAGGGAGTGATAGGGCTGGGGGAATGGAACAAAAATAGAAATGGGTAGATTGAGACTGGATGTGAGGAAGAAGTTGTTCCCCATGAGGGTGGTGAGAGCCTGGCACAGGCTGCCCAGGGAGGTGGTGGAAGCCTCATGCCTGGAGGTGTTTGCAGCCAGGCTGGAGGTGGCTGTGAGCAACCTGCTGTGGTGTGAGGTGTCCCTGCCCATGGCAGGGGGTTGGAGCTGGCTGAGCCTTGAGGTCCCTTCCAACCCTGACAATTCTATGATTCTATGACAGGTCCTCCTTGCTGCTGCTGCTTGCTTGCTAATCCTGCAACCCTCCACCACAGCTCCAAACCAGTGTGCACGTTCTGTCCTCCTTCCTTCCCTCTTGTTCATCCTCATCACTCCAAGTCTAGCTCTCAGCATCACACCCCCAGCCCCAACATCTTCCATCTTGTCCCAGCAGCTCTCATCCCACAGCAGCTCTGTCCTGCAGAGCCATCACCAGGCACTTCATTTCGTACACAATCATTTCCTCATCAAGCCTAAATTAAATGCATATTTCAAAAGCTATGAGGAGGAGAGCAAACTGCTCCACTCTTGTGCTTTATTAAAACAAACAAACAAAGCAACAATGAAATCATCTTTGTGGGGGGAAAAAGAGCCTGGGTGCCAAATCCCCACCCTGCTGATGGGGCTGAGCTGGTCCCAGCCACGCTGTAAGCAGCATGTCAAGACGTGTGCTGCTGGCAGGGAGAACCTGCACTGCAGAGGGAAGCAGAACAGCATCCACCTGACAAATTAGTTTACTCATTAAGTTAAGAAGCCCATTCTGCTTGACTTCTGCAAAGCAGAGTGCTTAGCACTCAGGAAATTTCCAAGGAAGGGATCTGCCTAGTGAGGCTTCAAGCTGGCAGGAGCCATAGAGTCAGTGAACTGTGTTGGTTCTGGACCTCTGAGATCATACTCTGCTCAGCTCTGGTGAGACCCCACCTGGAGTACTGCCTCCAGTTCTGGAGCCCCTATTACAAGAGGGATCTGGAGGTGCTGGAAGGTGTCCAGAGAAGGGCCACGAGGATGAGCAGAGGGCTGGAGCAGCTCTCCTGTGAGGACAGACTGAAGGAGTTGGGGCTGTTCAGGCTGGAGAAGAGAAGGCTCCGAGGTGACCTCATTGTGGCATTCCAGGATCTGAAGGGGGCTACAAGAAGGCTGGGGAGGGACTTCTCAAGTGATAGGACTAGGGGGAATGGAATGAAGCTGGAGGTGGGGAGATTCAGGCTGGAGGGGAGGAGGAAGTTCTTCCCCATGAGAGTGGTGAAGCCCTGGAATGGGTTGTCCAGGGAGGTGGTTGAGGCCCCGTCCCTGGAGGTGTTTAAGCCCAGGCTGGATGAGGCTGTGGGCAGCCTGATCTAGTGTGGGGTGTCCCTGCCCATGGCAGGGGGTTGGAGCTGGCTGATCCTTGTGGTCCCTTCCAACCCTGACTGATACTGTGATACTATGATACTACTATGATCATCAGTTCTAGCCCTCAACCCAACATCACCGTGGCCATTAAGCCATGTCCCACGTGCCATGGCCACAGGTGTCTCGAAAATGTCCAGGGATGGAGGTGTTCAAGGGGGGACTGGACGTGGCACTTGGTGCCATGGTTTAGTCATGAGGTCTGTGGTTACAGGTTGGACTTGATGATCTCTGAGGTTTCTTCCAACCTTGGTGATTCTGTGATTCCACCACCTCCCTGGGCAGCCTGTTCCAATCCCTGACCACTCTTGCGGCAAAGAAATTATTCCTAATCTCCAACCTAACCCTCCCCTGGCACAACTCGAGGCCATTTATTCTCTCTCTCTCACCTTTAGGGAGAAGAGACCTACCCCACCTCACTCCAACCTCCTTTCAGGCAGCTGTAGAGAGGAGTGAGGTTTCCTCTCAGCTCCCTCCTTTTCTCACTAAACACCTTCAGTTCCCTCAGCTGCTCCTCCCCACCTCTGTTCTCCAGACCCTTCCCCAGCTTTTTTGTCCTTCTCTGGACCTGCTCCAGCCCCTCAATGTCCTTCCTGAAGTGAGAGTCCCAAATTCAGGTGCATGTGGGAGGATTGGCAAGCAAACAACTTTGTAGATCTTGAGGAGGTAAATGCCTGGTTTTGGAGGCATGTGGGAGGATTAGAAAGCACAGAATTTGGAGATCTTGAGGAGGTAAATGCCTGTTTTCAGGTGCATGTAGGAGGATTAGCAGGCAAAGAATGTGGAGGTCTTGGGCTGAGGATGGCTGTTGACAGCCAGCTGCGTCCCTTCCCAGCCACCTCGACTCAGAGCACAGCATCCCTCTGGGAAGGCACACAAGATCCCAGTGCCTGCTTGGGATTCCAAGCAGGGCTGAATTATTCCAGGTATTTAGGTGTTTAATCTGCTAGCTCAGCAAACACAGCCACGTGTGCAGGGTTGCAGTGGTCTGTAAGGAAAGACTGTGAGGCTCTGGCCAGCCTGATCTAGTGTGGGGTGTCCCTGCCCATGGCAGGGGGTTGGGTCTAGATGATCCTTGTGGTCCCTTCCAACCCTGGCTGATACTATGATACTTTAGCAGAATCACAGGATCAATAAGGTTGGAAAAGACCTCAGAGATCATCAAGTCCAACCTGTCCCCCAGCACCTCATGGCCTCTAAACCATGGCACCAAGGCTCACTCCAATCCTTTTCTGAGCACCTCCAGGTGACTCCACCACCTCCCTGGGCAGCACATTCCAATGGCTAACAACTCTCTCTGGGAAGAACTTCCTCCTCACCTCCAGCCTAAACCTCCCCTGGCACAGCTTGAGACTGTGTCCTCTTGTTCTGCTGCTGCTTGCCTGCCTGGGAGAAGAGACCAACCCCCTCCTGGCTACAACCTCCCTTCAGGCAGTTGCAGAGAGCAAGAAGGTCTCCCCTGAGCCTCCTCTTCTCCAGGCTAAGCAACCCCAGCTCCCTCAGCCTCTCCTCACAGGGCTGTGCTCCAGACCTCTCCCCAGCCTTGTTGCCCTTCTCTGGACACCTTCAAGTCTCTCAATGTCCTTCTTAAACTGAGGAGCCCAGCACTGGACACAGGACTCAAGGTGTGGCCTGACCAGTGCTGAGTACAGGGGCTGAATGAACTTCCTGATGCAGGCCAGGATGCCATTGGCCTTCTTGGCCACCTGGGCACACTGCTGGCTCATGTTCAGCTGCTGTCAACCAGTACCCCCAGGTCCCTTTCTGCCTGGCTGCTCTGCAGCCACTCTGTCCCCAGCCTGTAGCACTGCCTGGGGTTGTTGTGGCCAAAGTGCAGCCCCCAGCGCTTGGACTTATTAAATGTCATCCTGTTGGACTCGGAGGAACAGATCTCAATGAAAGGACCTAAAGACATCAAGCTCTGTCCACACCTCTCCCCCTCCAACCCCCACTTGCAGTGAGCTGGTTGGAGCAGTGGGGACAGCTCAAAGCCAGTGCACAAATAAACTCTAATAGCTTTCCTCTTGCATTTATGTTATTAGGAGGTTCGTTTGACTGGCATTATGATGATAAATGAAAGATGCTCTGCTCCATTACGTTGGGAGCTAATGCGTGGTGGGAAGAAATTCCACTCCCTTGGATAAAAAAAAACCCAGACCCAGAAGCAGGAGGCACTGGCAGAGAGGAATGTGCTGGCTTGGTGCTATTTGCATGCAGCACAAACCCTGCACTTGTTCCCCTCCTTGCCCCTCTGCTCTGGCTGGGTTGGGGTAAGGGGGAACGGTAGAGGGGAGCCGGGGAGCGAAAGCAATCCCCTGAAGGGTTGGTACTGCTTTGGAATGAATGAAGCTGAGGGGAGATATTAGGAAGCAAGAGGGGGAGATATTAGGAAGTAAGAGGGGGAGATATTAGGAAGAGACAGGGGGAGATATTAGGAAGAGACAGGGGGAGATATTAGGAAGAGACAGGGGGAGATATTAGGAAGAAAGAGGGGGAGATATTAGGAAGGAGAGGGGGAGATATTAGGAAGAAAGAGGGGGAGATATTAGGAAGGAGAGGGGGAGATATTAGGAAGAAAGAGGGGGAGATATTAGGAAGGAGAGGGGGAGATATTAGGAAGAAAGAGGGGGAGATATTAGGAAGGAGAGGGGGAGATATTAGGAAGAAAGAGGGGGAGATATTAGGAAGGAGAGGGGGAGATATTAGGAAGGAGAGGGGGAGATATTAGGAAGAAAGAGGGGGAGATATTAGGAAGGAGAGGGGGAGATATTAGGAAGAAAGAGGGGGAGATATTAGGAAGGAGAGGGGGAGATATTAGGAAGGAGAGGGGGAGATATTAGGAAGAAATCTTTCCAGTGAGGGTGGAATAGAATCATAGAGTCATAGAGTCAATAAGGTTGGAAAAGACCTCCAAGGTCATCAAGTCCAACCTGTCACCCAACACCTCATGACTACTAAAGCACAGCTTCAAGTGCCACATCCAATCCCCCTCTTGAACACCTTCAGGGATGGGGACTCCACCACCTCCCTGGGCAGCACATTCCAATGGCCAATTCCTCTTTCTGGGAAGAACTTTCTCCTCACCTCCAGCCTAAACCTCCCCTGGCACAGCTTGAGACTGTGTCCTCTTCTTCTGGTGCTGCTTGCCTGGGAGAAGAGACCAACCCCTTCCTGGCTACAACCTCCCTTCAGGGAGTTGGAGACAGCAAGAAGGTCTGTTAAGGTTAACCCAAACTGTTCTGTGATTCTGGTTTTGAGCTGCTGGGTTCTCCTGGTTGTATCCTGCTCCAGCTGGGGACTTGAGACAGTTTGCAGTCACTTGGCAACCTCAAGGTGCTTGTGCAAACCATGTGGCACATGTCTGCATGTGTTCAGCTCCCTGTAGGAAGGATTTGGCTTAATTCTTTGTCCTGCTTAAGGCTGGCAGACCTTCCTGCATCAGTACCCTGTGCATGGTAGTTGTAAGGCCTTGATGGGGATGGCAGACCCCATGGAGCTGTGGTGGAGCCCTGGTCGTGATGGAGGTGTTCAAGGCCAGGTTGGATGAGGCCTTGAGCTACCTGGGCTAGTGAAAGGTGTCCCTGCCCATGGCATGTGGGTTGGAACTGGATGATCTGTAAGGTCTCTTCTAACTCAAACCATTGTGTGACTCAATGAAACAGATGTATCCAGGGCTCTGTGTTGCTCCCTCTGGTAGCCTGCGCTCCCCTTTTTCACCTCATGCTTTGGGATGCCTCAGGTGGGAACCAAGCAGGATAACTTTAGGGTAAGCTTGTTGTGGAGTGTGCAGCCATGCTTGGAAGCTGAAGGAGGAGTTTGACAGTCCAAAGGCTTTCCTTCATTTGAAAGCCATGGAGCAAATTGAGTTCAGAGGGTCACTGTTACTCCCAGCTGCTGCGCCAGAAATCCCTAATGCACCGTATGGCAGCTTTCTCCAAAGCTTCAGCTGCTTTTTTATGAGCCACTGTCACTCTATTATCTGACTCAAAGTTGGTCTTTAGCTCTTTAACCTCATGAGAAGGGAGGGAAGGGAAAAAAAAAGAGAGAGAGAGAGAGAGAAAACAAGATGCTCTCGGGAACAGCTTCTCATCCTGGGCCGTGGCGTGTAGCTCGGCGCCGGGCTGGCAGCTGTGGAGCGAGGTTGGTGCTGGCCAGGATGCATCACCCCTGGGTGCTGTCACTCTTGTTAGGGGTTGTGGGTCCATGGTGAAAGGTGGCAGGGGCTGCAACTGGGGAGGAAAGGATGATGCAAAGAGAGGATGCCCCTGGAGTAAAGAGATTAATTCCTCAGTGCTGATCAATATATAAAGGATCAGGGGCGAGAGGATAGGGCCAGACTCTTCTCAGTGGTGCCCAGTGTAAGGACAAGGAGTAATGGGCATGAATCGAAGCCCAGGAGGTTCCATCTGAACAGGAAGAGAAAATTCTTTGGTGTGAGAGTGCTGGAGGCCTGGAGCAGGCTGTCCAGAGAGGTTGTGGAGTCTCCTTCTCTGGAGAGATTCCAAACCGATGTGGACACTGTGGTCCCGGGCGGCCTGCTGTGGGTGCCCTGCTTTTGGACTGGATGATCTCCAGAGCCAGACATCCCTTCCAACCCCCAGTGTTTTGGAATTCTGTGATGCTTCTGCCTGATACTTGGGGCTGCAGTGGTGGGGTGGTGGGATCCCAGCATCACCCCACTGCTCTGATCTTTCCCTGCTGCTTTGCAGAGGGAAACTGAGGAAGGGAGAGTCTGGGTGCCAAACCCCAGCCCTGCTTTGCAACCAAGAGGGGCTATGGGTCGACTCTGCTGCCCTGCTCTTTGCAGCAGCATTTTGCATCTCCTGGCCAGCTGCTTGGCAGCCCCTGTGCACTGTGGCACAAGACAGGGCTTTTGCTCAGCTCTCTCCCCTGCATGCTAAACACTCCGGCTGCCTGCAGGATCCTGCAGCCTTCTGCACTGCTCTGCTGCAGAGGGGGTGGGGAGATGGCTTTCCTCTTCTAGCCCAGCAGCAAACAGGCAGCAGGGAGGTGGAAAGCAGTGGGATGGAGTCCTCCTTCCTTGGACACGTTCCTGTGGGTCTGTAGTCCCCCAAAATGATGCCAGCTTGTGGTGGGCAGTGAGTGCCTGCCCTGAGCTGCTGCGTGGATGTGAGCAGCAGCTTCCTGCATGCTCGCCCTGCAGGGATGTGCAACCCTGAGCATAGAATCATAGAATCAGTCAGGGTTGGAAGGGACCACAAGGATCATCTAGTTCCAACCCCTGCCATGGGCAGGGACACCTGCTGCCCACCCCATGGCTTCCTGGCAGCCTTGATTCCTGCTCCCCAGCAGGTGATATTGTCCTGGATTGGGGTTTGCAGACATCAGGCTCTTGCTTGGCCACAACAGCAGTTACTAGCACCGTGGGATAAGGTGGTGCTGGTGTCAGATCCTGACCAAGGTGCTGAGGCCACTGCTGGCATCAAAGCGTGGGGGCATGGCGTGTGCTTGGCACATCTGAGTAGCACTTGGTCCTGCAGCAGTGCAGAGACTTCGGAGGAGAAGTTTTGAGGGAAACACAGCAGCTTCTAAAATCCTTTGGGGGCACATCCTTCCTCAGTTGAGTGAGGTGTTCTGTTGAGCTGGCTGGGAAGCCATGAGGTCTGGGGTTATTTCTGGCACCACAGCCCTCTGAGCCTTCCTCATCCTCGTGTTGATTTAAATCAAAATACAAAAGCAGGCTCCTGGCCTGGGACCCATTCCTCTGACACCTTCTCCAAACCATCTCAGAGATGGTTTGCACCAGCACTGGGAACTGCTTCCTCTGAACCAGGGAGATCCAAGCCCAAGTGGACACCAGCACATCCCCTTGCTCAAGGGTTTCTCCAGACTCGCAGACCTCTCCCAAGCACCTTGCCCCTGCCAGTCCTCATGCAGCTGCCCATTTCTTTCCACCCTGCACACCAACCAAGAGCTTTAATCTCCTCCCAAACCCACCAACCCTTCCTTCCCAGCTCTTCTGCCAAAGGTTACTCTGCTGGAGGCTTTTTCAGGACAAAAGCCTTCATGCTTTTCCTGCCCTGCCATGCATCCTCTCCACAACTCATTTCCTCACAACTTCTTCCTTGAGTCCTGTGTCCAGTTCTGGGCCCCCAGTTTAGGAAAGATGTTGAGATGCTGGAAGGTGTCCAGAGAAGGGCAACAAAGCTGGGGAGGGGTCTGGAGCACAGCCCTGTGAGGAGAGGCTGAGGGAGCTGGGGTTGCTTAGCCTGGAGAAGAGGAGGCTCAGGGAGACCTTCTCGCTCTCTACAACTCCCTGAAGGGAGGCTGTAGCCAGGTGGGGGTTGGTCTCTTCTCCCAGGCAAGCAGCACCAGAACAAGAGGACACAGTCTCAAGCTGTTCCAGGGGAGGTTTAGGCTGGATGTTAGGAAGGAGTTCTTCCCAGAAAGAGGAATTGGCCATTGGAATGTGCTGCCCAGGGAGGTGGTGGAGTCCCCATCCCTAGAGGTGTTTAGGAAGAGACTGGTTGGGGTGCTTGGTGCCATGGTTTAGTTGATTAGATGGTGTTGGGTGATAGGTTGGACTTGATGATCTCAAAGGTCTTTTCCAGCCTGGTTATTTCTATTCTATTCTATTCTATTCTATTCTATTCTATTCTATTCTATTCTATTCTATTCTATTCTATTCTATTCTATCCTATTCTATTCTATTGTATTCTATTCTATTCTATTCTATTCTATTCTATTCTATTCTATTCTATTCTATTCTATTCTAGTGTATTCTATTCCTTCCTATTCTATTCTATTCTATTCTATTCTATTCCATTCCATCCTATGCTATGCTATGCTATCCTATCCTACCCTATCCTATCCTATCCTATCCTATCCTATCCTATCCTATCCTATCCTATCCTATCCTGCCCTATCCTATCCTATCCTATCCTATCCTATCCTATCCTATCCTATCCTACCCTATCCTATCCTATCCTATCCTATCCTATCCTATCCTATCCTACCCTATCCTATCCTATCCTATCCTATCCTATCCCTGAGTGAAGTCCCACACCACAGACATTGCCTCTGCTTTGGTTCCCAGCACAGGGGTCTGCATGGCCCGAGCACATGAGGTGGCACGTGGGCTTCAGAAGCTCATCCCTGGTACTTCCAAAATGCTCCATATTATTAAGCCAGATCCAGGAAAAAAAAACATGTAATTGTGCTTTTTATTCCCCCACACACACACACACTTCCTTCCTATTGATTCCTTCTTTTCAGAGCCAAAATAAAGCAGTGACAGAGAGGGAGAGGGCACCAAAAATGGAATGTGCTTTGCTTAAAGTTTCCATTCATACCTAACAAAGAGCCCACCCCAGAAATATGTGTTTTTGGGGGGGGGAGAAGGGGGGCAAGGAAAAAAGAGACATTTTTGCATGGGGAGAGGGTAGAGAAGGAAAGAGAGATTGCATTAAAAACTTCCACCAGCTCCAGTAATGAGATTAAGGGGAGCTGCCAGATGAAACCATCTGCCTAATCTTTTACCCACAGCCACTCTGTTCCCACTTTCTATCCAAGGATGGGACCAAAGCCACCTTCTGCCACGGGCTGGCCTGACAGAAGATGCTCTGATGCTCTCCTGCCCACAACCAGGCCAGGACGGGTCTCTCCAGACACCGAGCTGCTCGCTGGGCTGAGCAGCCAAGGTGGAGGGAAGGAAGAAAGAAATGGGAAGGGAGAGGTGTGTGTGGGGTGGGAAATAAGGAGGTGGGGAAAGAGACAGAAAAAAAAAACAAAAACAAAAAAGGCACTCATAAAAAAGACAGTTTGACATTTTCTTGACTGTTTTGAGATTTTCCTAGCACAACAAGCTGTTTATCCGCCACTCCAGCTCTTATTGAATTAAAGTGTGGAGGGGGTGTTAGGAAGGAATCAATTCGTGCTCCATATGCTGCTCTGCCGAGGAACGTGGCTCTCCACACACTATGGAATGTGTAGGGAAGGGGTGGGGGGAAGGAGAGATAAATCCATCAGCTAACAAGATAAGTGCCTTGTTCCTCCATCTGTTACCGCTGTGTCCTTATCTGGGCTTGCGGCGTGGCAGCAGCGATGCGTCTTGTGGCAGGTATTATATCCCAAATTCATATGAATGGATGTCCCTGCTGGCAACAATCCGTGACCCAGCCCCCCCAGCCCCGCTGTGGGCTTGCTGAGGAACCCACAGGCTCAGCCTTCTCCCCCCAGCTCCTCTTTTGCTGGGGTAATTTGCTGTTTAGGAGAGGGATTGAGCGGCAGCGGCAGCTGCTGGGCACGGGGACGGTGCAGCGGGGAGGAAGGGCTGGAGGCTGTCCAGCCTCGGGAATGTGCTTTGCAGGCAGGACAAACCAGCCTGGGAATAAAGTGTTGTGTTTAGAGGTGGCAGGAGGGACAAGAACTTCACCAGCCTGTGGTGTTCTGCTCGGGTTCTTGAGGTGGAGGGATGGTAATCGGCTCTAGGGTGTGGAGGCTGATGTCTAGCCCAGCCCACGTGTTGAGTGGGGGAAAGAACCAAAGCATCCTTCATCTCACCCTTGCATGGGTTTCTTTAGAGGCATCACCTTTTGCTTCTGAGGGAGGATTTCTGTGTTGGACCAGAAAGCCTTGTTTTTGGGAGCAGAATCGTGGCATCATTCTAGCTGGAAAAGATCTGTAAGATTCATAGACTCATAGAATGGTTTGGGTTAGAAAGGACCTTAAAGGTATCACAGTATCACAGTATCACAGTATGACCAAGGTTGGAAGAGACCTCGAAGATCATCAAGTCCAACCTGTCACCACAGACCTCATGACTAGACCATGGCACCAAGTGCCACATCCAATCCCCTCTTGAACACCTCCAGGGACGGCGACTCCACCACCTCCCCGGGCAGCACATTCCAATGGCGAATCACTCTCTCGGTGAAGAACTTTCTCCTCACCTCCAGCCTAAACTTCCCCTGGCGCAGCTTGAGACTGTGTTTGACTCATCCAGTTCCAACCCCCTGCCATGGGCAGGGACACCTCCCACTTGCCCAGCTTGCTCAAGGCCTCATCCATCCTAGCCTTGAAGACCTGCAGGGAGGGGGCATCCACAGCCTGCCTGGGCAACCTGCTCCAGTGTCTCACTGCCCTTCCTGTGAAGAATTTCTTCCTAATCTCCAGTCTGTGTCTGCCAAGTCTGGTGCTAAACCATGTCCCTCAGGACCACATCTCTGCCTCTTTAGAACACTTCCAGGGATGGGGATTCAACCACCTCGCTGGGAGAAGCTGGATGAGATGAATCCTTCTGCCCTGCTGAGCAACCTTGGGGAGCTCATTTAGCTGCCTGAACTCCTGAGGGGCTTCTCTGCCCAGCTGCAGCCACACTCCAAATGGTGCCAAGGTGCCAAATTTCTAGGTAGTGCCTGTGGTTATAATTGGGTTAGGTCTAGACCAGCCTCTAGACCTGTACTGGGTTCAGTGGCTGCATTTCTGATGAGCCAGGGTCTTCACTGCTGGGAGCTGCTCCCTACATCTAATCTTAAGGCTAATCCAAAGCCATCCTCACCGGATCACTGGTGCACTCCTAATTAGCTGCAGGGAGGAATTTTATGGGTGGGCTTCAGCCCTCTGCTCTCTGCAGAACCAGCTCACTGCCTGAAATCTCGCTCATTGCAACGGGCTAGTCAGCTGGGTGTCTGCAAAGCTTTCTGCAGCTTGAGGGGATCAATCAAAGTCTGGCTGGGATGGAAGGAGGCTTGTAAAATCCACAGCATCATCCTCGAGCGATGCAGCTGGGGCCAGCAGCAGCAGCAGTTGTTTTTTTGAATGCACTCATGTCTGCTACTGTGCCAGCTTCTCCTGGAGAAGGACACTGCAGAGAGACACAAAGTTCAGGCAGGGAACAGGGATGCATCTAAGTCATCTCCAACTGGCCATACTTGACTGAGTCTCTCTTGACCTGCAACCCCCTTGGGTTGCCCTGAAGGACCTGCGGCTGCCTAGCTGATGAATTAAGTCTGCACAGGCTTGCAGGCAGCTTCACAGAGGGTTTGCTCTGCCTCTGGAGTCTGGGAGTGTGATTTTCATTGAATCACAGAATAAGGGGGTTGGAAGGGACTTCTGGAGAGCATCTTCTCCAAGCCTGCTGCTAACTCAGATACCCCTACATCGGGTTGCCCAGGATTGCAATGTCCACATGGGGTTTGAAAGTCTCCAGGGAAGAAGTCTCCACAACCTCTCTGGGCAGCCTGCTCTAGGTCTCCCCTGAGCTTCCTCTTCTCCAGGCTAAGCAACCCCAGCTCCCTCAGCCTCTCCTCACAGGGCTGTGCTCCAGACCCCTCCCCACCTTTGTTGCACTTCTCTGGACACCTTCCAGCAGCTCAACATCTTTCCTAAACTGAGGAGCCCAGAACCGGACACAGGACTCAAGGTGTGGCCTATCCAGTGCTGAGCACAGGGCACAATGACTTCCCTGCTCCTGCTGGCCACACTGTTCCTGATGCAGGCCAGGATGCCCTTGGCCTTCTTGGCCACCTGGGCACACTGCTGGCTCATGTTCAGCCTACTATCAACCAGCACCCCCAGGTCCCTTTCTGCCTGGCCTCTCTCTAGCCACTCTGACCCCGGCCTGTAGCACTGCATGGGGTCGTTGTGGCCAAGTGGAACCTCCAGGGCTCTCGTTTTTGCCCCTTGTCCTGCTACTGGCCACCATGGAAAAGAGCCCTGGGCTTTTTTTGCATAGCCACGTGAGGAGCAGGGAAGGTTGGAGGTGGGATGAGATGGGTGAGGTTCAAAGCCAAATCCCAGCTTTGCTGGGACCGGGGGCGTTTGGAGCTGGCTGATTTATTTTTGAGCTCTTTTTCAGCCAAGGTTCATCTTTGCTAGTGAAAGGCACAGACTGTGGCACCATTCCTGAGCCAAGAATTTAAAAAAAAAACACCCTGTTTTTAGAAGTAAAATCTAATTTGGAATTAAAGCAGAGGGATTGCTAATAGGCTTGTGGGACTGAACCCTGGCTGGATCCTATTTTCCGCTTCTCATGTGTGTGAGACTCCTTTGAGTAACATCCACGGGGAGGGATCACTCAAGGTGATGCACAGGGCTGGGAGGGAGAAGGTGAGAGGAGTCAGTCAGCACAGTTCCTTTGCAGAGAGAGAAAGAGAGGTGCTGCCAGCAAAGAGCTGGCTCCTAAGCATCCCTCTTGCCTGGGACTGGGATTTAGGAGGAATTCAACCCCTCAGAGTAAATGGCAGATGTTCAATCATAGAATCATAGAATCAATAAGGTTGGAAGAGACCTCAAAGATCATCAAGTCCAACCTGTCACCCAACACCTCATGACTACTAGACCATGGCACCAAGTGCCACGTCCAATCCCCTCTTGAACACCTCCAGGGATGGGGACTCCACCACCTCCCTGGGCAGCACATTCCAATGGCAAACAACTCTCTGGGAAGAACTTTCTCCTCACCTCCAGCCTCAACTTCCCCTGGCACAGCTTGAGACTGTGTCCTCTTGTTCTGGTGCTGCTTGCCTGGGAGAAGAGGCCAACCCTCACCTGGCTACAACCTCCCTGCATGGAGTTGTAGACAGCAAGAAGGTCTCCCTGAGCCTCCTCTTCTCCAGGCTAAGCAACCCCAGCTCCCTCAGCCTCTCCTCACAGGGCTGTGCTCCAGACCCCTCCCCAGCCTCATTGCCCTTCTCTGGACACATTCAAGAGTCTCAATGTCCTTCTTAAATGGAGGGGCCCAGAGCTGGACACAAGGCTGCTTAGCTTGGGGGTTGTTTAGTGGCGTGAGCCAGCAGGAGGTGAAGTTGTGTTTTGGCTGCTTAGGCTATCAGAGAATGTGTCAGTTTTAACCCCCCACAGAGAATCATTAAGGTTGGAAAAGATCTTCAAGATCATCAAGGAAAAATTTCTTTACTGAAAGGGTGGTCAGGCATTGGGATAGGCTGTCAAGAGAGGTGCTGGAGCCTCCTTCTCTGAAGGTGTTCAAGAACGGTGCAGCCATGGCACTTTGGGACATGGTTTAATGGCCATGGTGGTGTTGGGTTGATGGTCACACTTAGAATCATAGAGTTGTTATGGTTAAAAGAGACCTTTAAGATCAGCAAGTCCAACCTCCAGCTTATGTCCACCATGGCCATTAAACCACGTTTCAAAATGCCACGGCCATAGGTTGCTTGAATACCTTCAGGGATGATGACTCCACCACCTCCCTGGGCAGCCTGTTCCAATGCCTGACTACTCTTGAAGGAAAGAAATAGTTCCTAATGACCAGCTCAAACCTCCCCTGGTGCAGTCTGAGGCAGTTTTCTCTCATCTTTTGCTAGTTACTTGAGACTGAACCCTCCTCACTCCAACCTCCTTTAAGAGAGTTGTAGAGAGCCCAAAGGTCTCCTCTCAGCCTCCTTTTCTCCAGGCTGAGCAACCCCAGGTCCCGGGCTGCCAAGGGATGCCGGAGTTGAAGCAGCAATAAAAGCAGGTTTTGTGCCTGGCTTCTGGTGGCCTCTCCCTCACTTTTTGTGCCTCATCTGCCGGATAAAAGGAACAAAAGCGAGGGCACTTCTCTTTGCCGGCGCGAGCAGCGGGGTGAAGAGCACGTTCTGCTTGTGGAGCGATGAAATGGTTCAGGGAAGGGTAGGGAAAGAGGACCCCGAGCTCAGCTCGCCCTGGGTTTCATCAGAGCACAGGAGGCACGGTTTGATCTTGAAACATCCTTTCTGAACCCGTGCTGGAGCTGAAAAGGGGCAGGGAAGGCAGCGTGAGAAGCGGGAGCGCATCGGCTGTGCCTTGCCGGCAGGAGTCGGCGCTGGGACAGAGCCCAAGCTCAAAAGCCGGGCTGTGCCGAGCAGGTGTGGCAGAGCTGGAGTGGATCTTCCCTTACCTTTTTCTTCCCCCCCCCTCCCCCTTATCCCTCATTGCCCACCTCCTTGCTCTCCAGTAGAGCTGCTATTTTTATTTTCCCTTCTGTTTAGCCCCCGCTGGGTTTAACCCATCTCTGCAGAGGCCCAGAAATCCCCGCTCTAATTTCAATTAAGAGCGCTCCTTTTGATTGCAGCCCAGCCTGGGCTTTGGGATCTCTTCCTAATCCCTACATTAGCACTGATTCATCTCTTCCACCGGCATTATCATCGGCGGCCCTCGGGGAAGGGAGGGGAGGGAATCTTTCAAGGAGGATAAATAGCATTTGTTTGTGTTTGTATTAGCTTCCACGCCGCATCCTGATTACCTCCAGCTTTTTGACACAACAATTACTATTAATTTCCCGGCGTCTGCGTTTGGATCCTCGCCGACACAAAGGGGGAGAGGAGGGGTAATGGCAGGCTCGGTAATTGGGTGGGGGAAGGGGCTGGAGAAGGGGGACTTGGGAGGGAAGGGAGTGTGGGAGGGGTGTGTGCAGATGGGATATTATTAGTTCTCGGTGCGTGGAGCAGAGAAGGTTTTGCGTGCGGGGTTTGGGTTTTTTGCCCTCAGCGGATTTGTCCGCGGGTCAGCACCGGCAGAGAGGGGGCGGGGGACAGGCTGGGTGGTGCTGACTTGCTGGAAGGTGTCCAGAGAAGGGCAACGAAGCTGGGGAGGGGTCTGGAGCACAGCCCTATGAGGAGAGGCTGAGGGAGCTGGGGTTGCTTAGCCTGGAGAAGAGGAGGCTCAGGGGAGACCTTATTGCTCTTTACAACCCCCTGAAGGGAGGTTGTAGCCAGGAGGGGGTTGGTCTCTTCTCCCAGGCAGGCAAGCAGCACCAGAACAAGAGGACACAGTCTCCAGCTGTGCCAGGGGAGGTTCAGGGTGGATGTTAGGAAGAAATTCTTCCCAGGAAGAATGATTGTCCATTGGAATGGGCTGCCCAGGGAGGTGGTGGAGTCACCAGCACTGGAGGTGTTTGGGAGGAGACTTGATAGGGTGCTTGGTGCCATGGTTTAGTTAATTAGATGCTGTTGGGTGATGGGTTTGACACGATGATCTGGAAGGTCTCTTCCAACCTGGTCTATTCTATTCTATTCTATTCTATTCTATTCTATTCTATTCTATTCTATTCTATTCTATTCTATCCTATTCTATCCTATTCTATCCTATCCTATCCTATCCTATCTATCCTATCCTATCCTATCCTATCCTATGGGTTCACAGAGTCAGAGAATGGGTTGGGTTGGAAGGGACCAAAAAGCTCATCAAGTTCCAACCCCCTGTCACATGCAGGGACACCTCCCACTAGATCAGGTTGCTCAAGGCCTCATCCAGCCTGGCCTTGAACACCTCCAGGGAGGGGGCATCCACAACTCCCCTGGGCAACCTGTGCCAGTGTCTCCCCACCCTCACTCAAAAGAATCTCTTCCTAATCTCCAGTCTAAATCTGCCCTCTTCCAGCCCAAAGCCATTGCCCCTTCCTTTTCACACCCTATAGTCATTTATTTACCTTTTACTAGTTCTCTGCTCAAGATCTGTGAAAAAATTTAAAGGCATAGCCTAAAACTGCCACACCTCTCACTCCCAGCCCTTTAAAGAAGTCCCTCCCCAGCTCTCAGGTGCTGGAAGGCTGCTCTAAGGTCTCCTTGGAGTCTTCTCCAGGCTGAACAGCCCCAACTCTCATCCTGCCCCCTAGGGGAGGTTCTGCAGCCCTCTGATTGTCTTTGTGGTCTCCTCCGGACCCTCTCCAGCAGCTCCAGGTCCTTCTTGTGTTGGAGGCACCCGAACTGGAGGCAGTGCTGCAGGTGGGGGCTGAGCAGAGCAGAGGGGCAGAATCCCCTCCCCGTGCTGCTGCTCTCCCTGCTTTGGATGCAGCTCAGCACTCAGCTGCCTGCTGGGCTGCCAGGGACCACTGGTGGCTCCTGGGGAGTTTGTCACCAACTGACAGCCCCAAGTCGTTCTCCTCAAGACTGCTCTCAAGCCAATTTCCACCTGGCCTGTATTTGTGCTTAGGTTCCCTCACCCCTGTCCCTCTTTGCCCCCTTCCACACAGAAATCCCATCAGCTCTTTATTGTGGGAATTGGCTTTTCCAGAGAGCTCTGCCAGTTGCCTTCTGCTCCAGCTGTCTTTGCAATGAACTTTGCTCAGGTGAGCCCTGGCCAGGGAAGAAGTGAGCTGTGGTGCTTCAGGAAGGCTTTTGGCCTTAGTGGGATGATTTGGAGAGACCCCAGGGGTCTATTCTATTCTATTCTATTCTATTCTATTCTATTCTATTCTATTCTATTCTATGTGCCTTGGATGCAAGGAGTTGGTGCCCCTTGCAGATGCAGCAGCTCCTGCACATTGCCCAACGTTGCTGTGGGCAGAGTCAAGATAAGAAGCTGTCAGTGCTGCCTGCTTGTTTCAGAGGTGTGGTCCTTGACCCAAGGCAAGGGGCAAAGGTGGCTGCTAATGCACAGCAAGGTCGATGCAGAGACTTCCCTGGGGAAGAAATCAGGGCAGGACACGTGTCCCAGTGCCCTTCCACCCTCGCTGCTGGGGATTTCTGATCGCTGCTTGCTTTTGTCCTTTAAGTGGCCGCCACAGGGGCACTTCAGCAGGGCTGGTGCCACAAGCACAGCCCAGGTGATGCAAACACCTAGGAATACAACCCCAAGAAATCCCCTGTTCAGCAGCCAGAGTGCAGAGGACCCCTTCTTCCTCAGCTCCTGCACCCAACAGGATGCTGACGTGTCTGGTAGTGCCTGAAGCAAGGTGCTGGAGGGGAAGGTCTGTCCTCTTCCCATGTCTCAGTGTTGTCTTGCCTCTCCCACAGTGCCTGGGCTTGGGAAGCACTGGGGGGTGCTTCCTCCTCCTTTTCAAGCTGGGAAAATAAGAAAGAAACCAGAGGAGCTAACTGTGATTCAGCTTTGATTTCTGAGGATGCTCATGAAACACAGAGAGCTGCTTGTGATGGAGAGGAGGAACAGATGGGGCTTGGAATATTTGGGGAACCTCTCTCCCCTTCATCATAAGCCTATGCAGGGTTGGTGATGTGCTGGAATCTCTTTTCCTCCTCAGCTCAGATAGAGAAGGTGGTGAAGGAGTTGCTCTGGTGGCTACTGTGTGGGGCTGGCAGGAGGGAATGGGGGATCACAGCCTTGCAGGGCTTCAACAGGGAGATTCCCTGGTGATGGGGTTGCTCTGGTGGCTCCTGTGTGGGGCTGGCAGGAGGGAATGGGAGATCACAGCCTTGCAGGGCTTCAACAGGGAGATTCCTAGGTGATGGGGTTGCTCTGGTGGCTCCTGTGTGGGGCTGGCAGGAGGGAATGGAGGACCACAGCCTTTGTAGGGCTTTGTCAGTAAGTTTCCCTGGTGCTGGCTGGAGTACAGAAAGGCTCTGGGAGCTGAAATGCTGCTGGTGCCTGACCCTTGGTGGACTTGGGAAGGGCTTTCACAGCCACGCAGAGAGCAGCAGCACAAGGTCAGGCTGCATCTCTGCCCAAGAGAGGACCAAGCACATTGACCTTGTACCTTGTAAAATCATCCAGAGTGGTGTGGGGGTGGGTTTTGTTCTTCAACATCTGAACTTTGGCTGTGCCTGGTGTCCACACTGAGTGTGGAGTCTCATCACACAAGCAAGCTGTTCCCCACAGCTGGATGCTGCTGTTAGCACCTTGCACCGGTGGGGCAGGCTCTTATCTCTTGGATTTGTGGTTCTTTGCTGGCCATGTCCTCCATGGACATAGTCACATCTCTCTGGTTGTGCTCACTCTTTCATTCTAGGCTCCTGCCCATCCCAAGACCTCTCCCTTAAGCATGCTCCAGAGCTCAGCCTCAGCTCCTCTTCATCTTCTATGAGACATGGGGCAGGATAACGGGATCATGGCATCTCTCCAGGTTGGGCAGGATTTCTCATGCTGATGACTTGGAAGGTCCACGTTGTGCTGCAAAGTGTTTAACCCCTAAAGCCCCACTCCAAGGCTGACAGTTTTCGCCCACAGAGACACCTGGTCCAACACAGTAAGGTCAAGGCAGGTGGAGACCAAGAGTTGTGTTGCCTGGAGGTCACACATGATCAATGGAAGGGTTATATATGTGTCTCTGTACATTAAGGTCATGTGTTGTGAGCATGGCTCACACACAGGGATCCTGGCCTTGGTGGGAGCAGAACTGGGATGGCTGGGGTTGGAATCTGCCCATGGACAAAAGCAGAAGAAGCTTTTGAAAGCTTTTGAGTGAAGTTGAGCTGCTTTCCCCACTGTGCAGCAGCTGATCTGGCTGACTCACAAAGCCGGGCTCGCTGGAGCAGCCAGCTTTGTCTCCACCAGAGGGGCAGAAGGTGCTTTGAGATGAGCCAAGCAGCTGGGCTTGGCTTGCAGAAGCAGGACAGAGCCACGTTGGGAAAGGAAGCCTGGCCTGCAGCTACTGCAAAAAGGATTAGGAGATTTGGTTCAGGGTTTGACCCTGCTGGCAGCTTGCTGCGTGAGCAAGGAGGGAGAGAGGGGCTGTGCAAGCATCTCCTGGGGGCGGTTGTACCCATGGGTTGGAATGGGCATGGCTTGACACTGCCAGGGGGAGTGATGTGTTTGATGCTTTGCTCTGATATGGGGCCAGGTCTGCATCTCTGGAACTTGCTGTTGAAAGAAAAGAATGTGCACAGTCACCACAGCAAGGTCAGCTGGGAGGGCAGGAGAGGCCGAGTTAGGCAGGGGTGAAGTGGCATGTGTGTCCTAGGACTCGAGGGATGAGGAGCATCCTGGTCCCTGCTGCAGACTAGCCCAACCCCCTGCCCCTTGTTTTATTCCCCCCCCCCTTTCAAACTTTGATCTTTCCAGCCTTTGAGCTCTTCCAGCCGTGGGTTTGTGTGTTCCACATCCAGCACCACTCCTGCCGTGTTGCTGGGGGTTAGCACAATGGCAGTGGCGATGTGGGGAATTATCAGAGACCTTATCAGCGCAGCCAAACCCCAACTTTGCAGCTTTTCCCATTCACCCCTGAAGCAGAACCAGCTTTCTGTGAGGAAGTGACCTGTAGGTGCTGGAGCCAGGCCATGGGGTCAGCTCCTCTAATAGCAAATCCTTTGTCCTTACAACAATCAATCCAACGTTTCCTTCCCTCTCTCGCATCTCTCTCTCTCTCACACTCTTTTTGTGTGTGTGTGTGTGTGTCCATTTGCACATTGAAATCCTTTCAGCTGACTCCTGCCAGTCTTTACAAAAAGCTTTTGCTGCCTCAGATGCTTCAAAGATTGAAGGGTTGCCCATCAACCAGAGAGCTTTCCTTGTAAGCAGCTCTGGCCCTGCGGAAGGCAGTGGGAGGGAGGCAAACGTGTTTGGGAGGAAGGGGGAAAGGGAGGCAGAAAGAGAAGGGGTTTTGTGCCCTGCTCTCCTGGGGAAGCATATATATATATATATATATATATATTTTATCTCTAAATCTTTGTAATTGATGCCCAGATACTCTGGTGATGAGTGCTTTAGAAATGCATCTGCAGTAATAATCTAATATCCGTTTGTTAGGGGCTCCAAGGAAATCTAATAATACTGATGCTTTGCCTAATAGAGCTCCTTTCATCCCAGGATGAAAATGCAAGGGGGTTGAGATGGAAAAGACCAATTTTAGGTCGTGCAGTTCATCTGCCTTCCACTGCAAAGTCTCGAGGTGTTTTACACACATTAAATAATTAAAGAGCAGCGCTGGCCAGGGAGGCAACTAGGTGCAGAAAGCAGCAGCTGGTGAGAGCGCAGCCCAGCTCCCTGGGTGCGCTGCCAGCTCCACTCACGCCCAGGAAAGGAGCTGGGATGTCACACCCTCCTCCTGCTCCCACAGCCAGCAGCGCTGGCTTTTACTGGAGCTTTGTTTCCATGCTGGTCTGGGCACTGGGAAGGGTGCAAGGTGGTGCTCAATTCATCTGACCCTGCCCAGCCCAGCTCGGCCCTGCTGCTGCTGTGCTGGTTAACGATGGTGACCGTTCGGGGACATCATCCCTGAGTGATGGGGACTTATCGGTGCCATCAGGATTCAAGGCTGTTGGCTGTGCCAGCCAGAGCAGAGCAGCAGCTTGGTGGCTGCAGGCACGACTTTGTCTCTTTCCTGACCATCCACATGAGCAGTGGAGGGTGGTGACAGCTGCCAGAGCTTGTCTGAACCGCGAGCCAAGGTGTCCCTTTCTGCAGGAACAGCTCCAGTGAGGAGCTGTGACCTGAGTTTTCAGTTAGCAGCAGCTCCTGGCACAGAAGCATCTCCTTCAGTTTCTAGTGCTTGAAATCACTTCATGTCAGTTGGTTATTTTCAGGAGGAAAGTGTGTCAAGGCTTGGGTTTTGTTTCTTCAGCTTCACCCCACATGGGAGTGGGACCAGACCCACGTTTGGGTCCCCTCTATTGCTGCACCCACAGCAGGGGCGACCCCAGGCTCTTCCCTGGCTCCGTTGCTCACTGCTGGAAAGCAATGTCCTGGGAATCTTACTCCTTCCTTGGGATCTTAATCCTTTCTTGGGATCTTACTCCTTCCTTGTGCAGCACTTGCCCAGATTACTCATGGATCAGGCAGGATCCAACCTGGGGATCTCAGGAGAGCAGCAGGAGAGCAGCTCCTGCTCCAACAGAGAGCAATGGAGCTATGGCTGCCTTTAGGTTTAGCACATTTGTCTCCATCTTTCCCAGGATGAGGGGTGGCAGGAGGGTGGGATTTGGGGATTTGCAGAATTAATGGCACCTGCAGTGAGGTGTCTGGCTCCAGTGGCTCCAGCAGTGGTGGGAAATCACCTGTGACCAGTTCCCTGCATCTGCCCTCCTGTAAATAATGGCAGATGAAAATGTCAAGCCCAGAGCTGCTGATAACAGGCTAAAGCTACCTGAAGGGAGGTTGCAGTGGTGCCAGTGTTGGCCTCTTCTCCCAGGTAACAAGTAGCAAGATGAGAGGAAGTGGCCTCAAGTTGCACCAGGGGAAGTTTAGGTTGGACATTAGGAACAATTTCTTTGCTGCAGGAGTGGTCAGGCCTGGGAACAAGCTGTCCAGGGGGTGGTGGAGTCACCATCCCTGGAAGTGTTAAAATGTGGCACTCCAGGACATGGTTTAGTGGTGATGGAGGTGTTGGGCAGAAGGTTGGATCTGATGATCTTAGAGGTCTTTGCCAGCCTTAATGATTTCATGAGTCTGTGAAATGTGTGTGTTGGTGTGGGAGGCTGGGAGAGGGATGGAGGGAGATGGTCGGTCAGGGATGGAGACCTGGAGCCAAACTCCCCTGCAGGGAATGGGCTGGAGGAGCTCCCAGGAATCATAGAATCACAGAGTGGTAGAGGTTGGTATCAACCTCTAGAGCTCATTGAGTCCAACCCCCTGCCAGGATCACCTGGGGCAGGTCACACAGGAAGGCATCCGTGTGGGACTCTGTGGGGATGGGAAAGGAGGGTTGGGTTGTGCAGTACTCCAGCCTTAGGATGCTCTCTCTTAAGCCCTTGGTTGCAGCTTCTCAGGCCAGCTCCAGCTCCCTGGAGGTAGCCTCAGGGAGGGGATTTTTGTAGTCAAACATTCAGCTGTGCCCTTCCACCCAGGCAGAAACACACAGCGTGGCTGCTCCTCTTCCCCCGGCCACAGCTCTGCCACCTCCTCTGCAAAGACACACCTCCAGCCTTTTGCTTCTGTGCTGAGAGTGCTAATTAGAGGGCCAATTAGTGTTCAAGGTCAATTTGATTTGCACACTCACCCCAGTGGGGAATGGAGGGTCCATCTCCTCATTTTGCACAGCAGACACTGGGTGACAGGGGGTCAGGGCTGAACCTGCCTCCTCTCTGTCACCAGCCCAGAGATGAGTCGTGCACATCTGGGCTGCTGCTGTGCACAGCTGTGCAGTGCTTGTGCTGTTGATGGGAAGAGGCAGGTAACAGAGAGGGGACAACCTCTGGCACCAAGCATTCAGGGACTGCTGATGGAGGGCAGGGCTTGGAAGCCCTAAAATAAAGGGGAAGGAAAAAGGGACCTGGGTAGAGCAGAGAGGTAATTGGGAAGTGAAAATGGAGTGGAGAAACAAAGGGTTTGGAATGGTTTCACTTACATTTAAGCACCAGAGCTGGTGGTTTTCCTGCAGAGGACAGCAGCAGGTTGAGGAGCAGTCAGGTGTGGAGCAGCCAGTCCTCAGCTGAGGTCATCTTCCCTGTCCTTGGTTCCCTGTGCTGAATCCTGCTCCAGCCCCACCGAAACACTGGAGAGGAGCACTTTGCCTTGGCCAGGGGCTGTGACATCAGCCAAAGGGTGCAGTCTCCTCCCCAGGAACTGGTGTGCAGGGAGAAGGCTGGCAGCTCCCAGGCTGGATGTGGCAGCATCCTAGCTGACCTGCAGACGTGGCTTTTGTGGGGCTATGGGACAGGTAGCAGAGCCTGCTTTCTGTGACTGCCTCACACGAGGGCACAGGAAAACATCTTGGTGCACAAAACAAGGACCAGCCAGTGCCTGCACCCAGCCATGGGGCACGAGCACCCAGCTGCCCCATCCCCATCCCCTCCCCAAAACCCTGTGGCTGCAGAAACGCCCCTACAACATTCAGGCAGGTCCATGCCCGTGCCCTGAGACGCTCAGGCACGTCTGTTGTCTCCTCCTCCTCCAGCTCCTGCCTTGCCCATAGCCAGAGCTGGCTGTGTGAAATCTGTGCTGGGAGCATCCGCTTGATACCAGCTCCAGTCCAAAGCCGATGAGAAATGCACAGACTGGTGGTGCTGGACTGCATACTAATGGTGTGAGAGCTCGCAGGGAGCAGGGAAGAGAAAGGGAAGGAGCCAGACTGCAGCTCCTGGCTACCAGCGATTGATTTATTACCAGGTTTGCTGATGAATGTGTGAGAAACGCTATTGGTGATAAAGCAGGAAGCCCATAATTAAAGTAACAGCTTTCAGTTTTTAAGCACTGCTTGGATGTTTCCTTCTCCCTGGCAAATTTTATGTCCTGGTGCCTCTTTAGCAGCATCCCTTCCCCCTCCTTCCCTCCCCCCTCCGCCCCCCCGCCCAGCTTCAGTCGTCCTGCCTTGAAGATGCCATTCAGCTCCGGTGTGGGGGTGCTGTGCCCAGGCTGGCACTGGTGAGGGGCAGGTTATGGTGTGATTTGGTCAGGGAATGGGGGATTTTGGAGCTATTGGCTCTGCTGTGGTGCCGTGGTGTTGGTCTGATCATAGTATCATAGTATCATAGTATCATAGTATCATAGCATCATAGCATCAGTCAGGGTTGGAAGGGACCACAAGGATCAGCTAGTTCCAACCCCCTGCCATGGGCAGGGACACCCCACACTAGATCAGGCTGCCCACAGCCTCATCCAGCCTGGGCTTAAACAACTCCAGGGACGGGGCCTCAACCACCTCCCTGCACAACCCATTCCAGGGCTTCACCACTCTCATGGGGAAGAACTTCGTCCTCACATCCAGCCTGAATCTCCCCACCTCCAGCTGCATTCTATTCCCCCTAGTCCTATCACTACCTGAGATCCTGAGAAGTCCCTCCCCAGCCTTCTTGTAGCCCCCTTCAGATCCTGGAAGGCCACAATGAGGTCACCTGGGAGCCTTCTCTTCTCCAGCCTGAACAGCCCCAACTCCTTCAGTCTGTCCTCACAGGAGAGGTGCTCCAGCCCTCTGCTCATCCTCCTGGCCCTTCTCTGGACACCTTCCAGCACCTCCAGATCCCTCTTGTGATAGGGGCTCCAGAACTGGAGGCAGTACTCCAAGTGGGGTCTCAGCAGAGCTGAGTAGAGGGGGAGAATCACCTCCCTTGACGTGGGATGAGGCCTTAAGCAACCTGGGCTGGTGGGAAGTGTCCCTGTCTGTCCTCACAGGGGAGGTGCTCCAGCCCTCTGACCTGTTCCTGATGTTGGAACAGGTTGCACAGGGAGGTGGTGGCGTCGCCATCCCTGGAGGAGGGGTTCAAGAAGCGCGGCACTTCTGGAGGTGGCGCCTGGGGATGTGGTTTGGTGGGCATGGTGGGGCTGGGTTGCTGGCTGGGCTTGATAATCTCAGAGGTCTTTTCCAACCAAAACAATTCTATGATTCTACACACATCTGCCCTGTACACCAGGAACATTCCCTCCGTGCCCTCACACTGGGCAGAGCCCTGCAAAGGGTGTGGACAGAATCCATGGGGATATGTGGTGCTGATACTCTTCCCCAGCATGGGGATCAGGATTTTCCTTTGAATCCTTGCCTCACACTGGCAAAAGATGCTCAGCACATTGGCTGCCTGTGATGTAAGTGCTGCCACGATTTGCCCCTCCCCACACCAGGGGCTTGCTCCTTTTCCATGCCTGTGGGTCCAGCGCAGCCCAACAGGCTCAGCAGTGTGGCCACTGCTCATCCTCTCCAGAATGGAATCTCTGTGTCTGGCTCAGAGCACCTTCCCCAGCACCATTCCCCTCCTCAGAACTGCCTGGATGTGGGAGAATAGAACTTGCTGCTTGGTAGGGTATGGATCTGGTGATCCACAATAGTATAGCTGCTGCCCTGGGGTAGTAAATGGAGCGGAGGCAGCACAGCCCCTGGAAGTGAGCAGCTGTGATGGATGGGCCAGCAGATAGAAGGATACAAGTGGTGAGGGATGGGGGAGAGGAGGTGAGCTCTCTGCTGATGACAGATGGACAGACAGGAGGTGGGGGGGGGGGCATGTGTGTATAGCTATATATGTGGATATATATGAAGGTAGGTAGGGAAAGGGTCTCTCTGATGAGGGAGAGATTGGGAGAGATGGATGGATGGGATATTTATAGTGATGGCTGGGCAGATAGAGCTGGATGTGTGTTGATGAATAGGTGGATGATGGATAGAGGGCAAGGGCTGGGAGAGCTGGTGAGCTAAAGGGTATATACAGTGCTAGATAGATTAGATAGAAGGATATATGTGATGATAGAGAGATAGGATAAGCAGCAGCTCTGAGTCCCCAGCAATGCTCCTACTCCTTTTAGCTGGTGTAATCTCACTTTGCCCTGGTAAATTCCTTACCAAGGCAGCTATTTATTTTTTTTTTTTTAATATATATTTTTTTTTAATGAAATCCCCTTAAAAGAAATGGGGAAGGGGAACAATAAAAAGAGCAGCTCACAAGTAGCAGCACTCCCCCAGCTCCTCCGCCGACAGCCGCTGACCCGGGCTGGCCGTTTCCATGATTACAAATGAACTGATGCTCTGCAGCAGCTCCCAACTTTTCCCCAGCAGCTGCTGCGGGGGCTGCCTGCCTGGGTGCCACTGGGGAGGTGCCACCCCTAGGCTCTCACCTCCCTCCTGGCTTTAGGGGAAGCCCTGATTGTCCTCAAGAAAGCTCGCCGTGTCCCCAGGGTGTCATGGGCGAGGGGGCGCAGGATGATTCCAGTGTCTGAAGGGGGCTACAGGAAGGCTGGGGAGGGACTGCTCAGGATCTCAGGGAGTGATAGGACTAGGGGGAATGGAATGAAGCTGGAGGTGGGGAGATTCAGGTTGGATGTGAACAAGAAGTTCTTCACTGTGAGAGTGGTGAGGCCCTGGAATGGGTTGTCCAGGGAGGTGGTTGGAGCCCCATCCCTGGAGGTGTTTAAGCCCAGGCTGGATGAGGCTGTGGGCAGCCTGATCTAGTGTGGGGTGTCCCTGCCCATGGCAGGGGGTTGGAACTGGATGATCCTTGTGGTCCCTTCCAACCCTGACTGATACTATGATACTATTCTGATGCTGTTTAGTCTGGAGAGGAGGAGACTGAGGGGAGACCTCATTGCTGGCTATGGCTTCCTGAAAGGAGGTTGGAGTGAGGTGAGGGTTGGTCTCGTTTCTCTAGTATCAGGTGATAGGAGAGGAAATGGCCTGAGATTGTGCCAGGGGAGGGTTAGGTTGGAGATGAGGAAGAATTTCTTTGCTGCAGGAGTGGTCAGGGATTGGCACAGGCTGCCCAGGGAGGTGGTGGAGTCCCCATGCCTGCAGGTGTTCAAGGAATGTGTGGACATGGAAGTGGGGGACATGGTTTCATCGCCACAGTGGTGTTGGGCTGACGGTTGATCCCGATGATCTTAGAGGTCTTTCCCAACCGAAACAATTCTGTGACTCCGTGATTCTGTGTTCTGGCAAAGCTCAGCGCGCTTCCCGGCGTTGGAGGGTTGGGAGATGAGCTTTGGCTCTCTTCCCTCTCCCTCCCTACTCCTGCAAACAGCTGAGGAGCCCTGGGGACAGATTGTGCACGGAGGAGACCGAACTTGCAGGCTGCAGGATTGGTGGCTGTGTGGTTTCTCCTTCTCCCGGAGCAGGCAGACAGACTCAGCAGACGCGCGAAAGTCTGGCGTTCCTCCCTGCCTGTAGCAATTAAGATGTGCTAATGGGTTCAGACCAGCCCCTCAAAAAATGTGGATGTTTCACTCAGCCTTCTGGAAGCTTTTGCTCATCTGCAAACATTCCTGCTGGTGGCAAAGGAAAGCTTTCTGCAGCAAGACCTAACACCAACACGCCCTCCTGGGGTGGCAGCCGCAGTGACCCTCTTCATCCCACTCGTGCTGTGAAAGGTCAGGGAGCCCTTGAGATGTTTTTGGAGCATCCCTACGGAGGTTTGACCTCAGGCTGCCCTTGAGAGCCACGGGATGGTGTTTTAGCCATCACTCTGTGTCTGTGCTGGGTGTTCTGCTGGGCAAGGACACAGGAGAGAGATGGGAGACCTGGACCTACTGCAGGCTCTGCCTCTGCTGTGCTGCAGTGAAGTGGTTCCCATGACAGCTGGGAACAACGTTGAAAGGTTTTGGTGGAAAATACAACCCGGGCCTGGTTGTCTTTGCCTCTTTTCTTGATGAGGAAGAAGTTAATTAGGCTCTCCTTGGCTCTGAGCTTCACCCAAGGGCTGTTTGAAGGGATGGTTTCATCTGGTGATGAAACCATTTCATCTGAACCCATTTAATCTGGTGATGAAACCACCTGGGAGACCTCATTGCTGTCTATGACTCCCTGAAAGGAGGTTGGAGTGAGGTGGGATTTGGTCTCTTCTTCCTAGGCTCAGGTGATAAAAGGAGGGGAAGTGGCCTGAAATTGTGCCAGGGGAGGGTTAGGTTGGAGACTAGGAACAATTTGTTTCTTGCAGGAGTGGTCAGGCATTGGAACAGGCTGCCCAGGGAGGTGGTGGAGTCCCCATCCCTGGAGGTGTTCATGCCCCTGTGGACATGGACCTGGGGACATGGTTTACTGACCAGGGTGATGCTGAGCTGATGGCTGGGCTCAAATGATCTAAGTGGTCTGTTCCAGCCTAAATGATTCTCTGATTCTATCCTGCACAGGCTGTACCAGCCTGAATCTGGTGCCTCTCCCATGCACAGTAATGATGCTCTGATTAGCAAGACCAAGAAGATGGGACTGGGGGAATGCAAAGCCAGCCAGCCCAGAGCCTTTCTTTGATGCTCCATCGATTGGAAACACCAGGGAAGGCTTGAGGAGCTCAATGGGAGGCTGATATCAGGTGGAAGCAAAGGCAGAATTGCTTAGGAGGGGAGAGTTTCCACACCAGTGGGCAGGTGGTGTGATGTCCTCTGTTACTAAGATTCCAGCCCCTGATGGCAAACACTTCAGTAACCTTGTTATTATTTTTACATGCCTAGAGTGTGCTTCAGTGATCTGAATCAAAGCTGTGGCTTTCAGCTGCACCTGGTGAGGGCTATTTGAGGTTCTTTTCATTCTATTTATTTATCAATTTATTTCTCCCTTTCTGCTTTGCAAAATGCTAATGCTTCTTCCAGAGAGGTGGGCTCTGCTGCAGGAAACCCCTTCCACGATGTGCTGCATCCCTGCCTGCATCCCTGCCTGCATCCCTGCCTGCATCCCTGCCTGCATCCTTGCCTACATCCTTGCCTGCATCCCTGCCTGCATCTCTGCCTGCATCCCTGTGTGCTGTGGCACATAGAATCATAGAATCAATAAGGTTGGAATAGACCTCAGAGGTCATCAAGTCCAACCTGTCACCCAACACCTCATGACTAACTAAACCATGGCTTCAAGTGCCACATCCAATCCCCTCTTGAACACCTCCAGGAATGGGGACTCCACCACCTCCCTGGGCAGCACATCCCAATCTCTCTTTCTGGGAAGAACTTTCTCCTCACCTCCAGCCTAAACCTCCCCTGGCACAGCTTGAGACTGTGTCCTCTTGTTCTGGTGCTGCTTGACTGAGAGAAGACCCCCACCTGGCTACGACCTCCCTTCAGGGAGTTGGAGAGAGCAAGAAGGTCTCCCCTGAGCCTCCTCTTCTCCAGGCTAAGCAACCCCAGCTCCCTCAGCCTCTCCTCACAGGGCTGTGCTTCAGACCTCTCCCCAGCTTTGTTGCCCTTCTCTGGACACCTTCAAAAGTCTCAATGTCCTTCTGAAATGGAGGAGCCCAGAACTGGACACAGGACTCAAGGTGTGGCCTAAGCAGTGCTGAGCACAGGGGCAGAATGACCTCCCTGCTCCTGCTGGCCACACTGTCCCTGATGCAGGCCAGGATGCTCCTGGCCTTCTTGGCCCCTTGGGCACACTGCTGGCTCGTGTTCAGCTGGCTGTCAAGCAGCACATCCCTAACTCCCCTCCCACCACCACCACCACCACTTCCAGCCGGCTCCTGCCTCGCCTGGTGATTGATTGATCGGCGTGGCAGACTAATAAGCGATAACAGCACATATGACAAACTAAACAACCTCCTAATGAATTGATTGACACCCGAAGGATTCGACTTGATGCACAACCCCAGCCACAGATAAGGTTAATGAGGGAGAAATTAAAATGTAGCTCAATGGGTAATGAACACAGCGTGTGCCTGTGTTGTACCACATGCCAGATCCATCACTGGCAACCCAGGGAGGGGGAGCAAGGCCTAAGTTATTTATTGTGCCCCTGGCCCTCCTGTCTCCAGGGAAGAGCCAGCCCTGCCTTTTGTGTTTTATTTTGGGATCTATCTATCTATCTATCTATCTATCTATCTATCTATCTATCTAACTCCATCTAGCTCTCTCTGCGCATTGTGAGGATCCAGAGCCAAAGAAAATTGCTTTGAATTTTTGCCATTTGTAGGACTTTATTTGTGGCCTTCCAGTGTCTGAAGGGGGCTACAAGAAGGCTGGGGAGGGACTTCTCAGGGTCTCAGGTAGTGATAGGACTAGGGGGAATAAAATGAAGCTGGAGGTGGGGAGATTCAGGCTGGAGGTAAGGAGGAAGTTCTTCACCATAAGAGTGCCATGAAGCCTACAAGAAGGCTGGGGAGGGACTTCTTAGAATATTAGGTAGAGATAGGACCCACCTCCCCAAAACAACCCCCAAAAAACAACCCCAAAAAGTTGACCTCAGCAATATCCAACACAGCCTCACAGGGTTTGGGTTTCATTCCCTGGCCCCATAATCATGATCAGAGGGCTGGAGCACCTCTCCTATGAGGACAGACTGAAGGAGTTGGGGCTGTTCAGGCTGGAGAAGAGAAGGCTCCCAGGTGACCTCATTGTGGCCTTCCAGGATCTGAAGGGGGCTACAAGAAGGCTGGGGAGGGACTTCTCAGGACATCAGGTAGTGATAGGACTAGGGGGAATGGAATGCAGCTGGGGGTGGGGAGATTGAGGCTGGAGATGAGGACGAAGTTCTTCCCCATGAGAGTGGTGAAGCCCTGTAATGGGTTGTGCAGGGAGGTGGTTGAGGCCCCGTCCCTGGAGTTGTTTAAGCCCAGGCTGGATGAGGCTGTGGGCAGCCTGATCTAGTGTGGGGTGTCCCTGCCCATGGCAGGGGGGTTGGAACTGGCTGATCCTTGTGGTCCCTTCCAACCCTGACTGATACTATGAGTCTATGATTTCCCTCCCCCCTCCACTCCCCACCCTTTGTAAACTCAATAGCGGGGGAAAAAAAGAGGGAAGAAAAGGAAGGTAAAAGCCCAACAATCCCAAACCTGCCATGCCATTTGAATCATAATAGCTACAAATTCACTCCCCTGAATAAATGGAGAGGCTTATTTATCAAATATATACAAGATGTCTGTCTAGTTGTTAACACACTGAGGTGTGAGTAGGCAGAGGAAATCGAGGAAGTTTACATATTCTCTGCTGTCTCCAGGGACCTTTCTTTTCCTCCTACTTCTTATGCCTCCTCCCCTCCCCCCTGCACATCTCTGACTTGCTTTGACTTGCTGTTCTTTTCTTCCTCCGCCCCCCCCTTAAATGTGTCTGGCTGACAAAACTTGGGCTGTCAGAAATGATCAAGAGATGAAGTTGCCAAGGAGGGGGAGAGAAATTTGCACAGAGCTTGCATCTCCCCATCCCTTGCTGGCTGCATGGGAGGGTATCTCCTCTGCTAGCCAGGACTGTCAGCCTGCTTGCTACACTCGTGTGCCCCTGGCTGTCACATGCATTTATTTCCACTTTGGGGAAGGGGAAGCCATTAGAAATGGCTCTGTGCTGGTTTTCAAAGGTCATCCTCAGGGCCAGACGGATCTGGAGAGTAAAGAAGTCAACAAGCATCATACAGGCTCCCATTATTATTATTTATTCCTGAGATTTAGAGCCAGGCCTAGCTGGTGTGACCTCATTTTGATATCTGGGCTGGGGCATTTAGAGCTGGGACTAGGTGGTGTGACCTCATTTTGATACCTGGGCTGGGGCATTTAGAGCTTGGACTAGGTGGTGTGACCTTGTTTTGATACCTGGGCTGAGGTATTTGGAGCCTGGACTAGGTGGTGTGACCTCATTCATTTTGATTTAGCTGGGCTGGGGACCTCATTTTTTGGGATGGAGCATTGGAACTTGGACTAGGTGGTGTGACCTCATTTTGATAGCTGGGATGCTGGGACTAGGTGGTGTGATTTTGAGGGTTGGGGCATTTAGAGCTGGGACTAGGTGGTGTGACCTCATTTTGATAGCTGGGTTGGGGCATTTAGAGCTGGGACTAGGTGGTGTGACCTCATTTTGATAGCTGGGATGGGGCATTTAGAGCTGGGACTAGGTGGTGTGACCTCATTTTGATACCTGGGATGGGGCATTTGGGGACATTTAGATAGCTGGGAGCTGGATGGGGCATTTAGAACTTGGACTAGGTGGTGTGACCTCATTTTGATAGCTGGGATGGGGCATTTGAGAATTTGGACTAGGTGGTATGACCTCATTTTGATAGCTGGGTTGGGGCATTTAGAGCTGGGACTAGGTGGTGTGACCTCATTTTGATAGCTGGGTTGGGGCATTTAGAGCTGGGACTAGGTGGTGTGACCTGGGACTAGGTGGTGTGATTTTGATACCTGGGTTGGGGCATTTAGAGCTGGGACTAGGTGGTGTGACCTCATTTTGATAGCTGGGATGGGGCATTTAGAACTTGGACTAGGTGGTGTGACCTCATTTTGATAGCTGGGATGGGGCATTTAGAACTTGGACTAGGTGGTGTGACCTCATTTTGATACCTGGGCTGGGGCATTTAGAGCTGGAACTAGGTGGTGTGACCTTGTTTTGATGCCTGGGCTGGGGTATTTAGAGCCAGGACTAGGTGGTATGACCTCATTTTGATACCTGGGCTGGGGCATTTAGAGCTAGGACTAGGTGGTGTGACCCTAATATGATACCTGGTTTGGAGAATTTAGAGGCAGGACTGGGTGATGTGTCACCTCACATTGGTTCTTTGGGGTACTTGGAGCCAGGGCTGGGTGATGTGTCACCTCACATTGGTTCTTTGGGGTACTGGTTTGGAGCCAGGGCTGGGTGATGTGTCACCTCACATTGGTTCTTTGGGGTACTTGGAGCCAGGGCTGGGTGATGTGTCACCTCACATTGGTTCTTTGGGGTACTTGGAGCCAGGGCTGGGTGATGTGTCACCTCACATTGGTTCTTTGGGGTACTTGGAGCCAGGGCTGGGTGATGTGTCACCTCACATTGGTTCTTTGGGGTACTTGGAGCCAGGGCTGGGTGATGTGTCACCTCACATTGGTTCTTTGGGGTACTTGGAGCCAGGGCTGGGTGATGTGTGGCCTCACATTGGTTCTTTGGGGTACTTGGAGCCAGGACTGAGTGATGTGACCCCATGTTTATCCCCAAGCTGGGATATTTGGAGCTAGGACCAGGTGGTGAGCTATCCCAGAGGAGAGTGAGGAGCACCCAGGGACTGTTGAAATACCTGGTAGAGTTTGTGGTTCTGTTGGTGGGAAGGTGTTTGCTGCCCACATCGAATGGGTTGGATGCTGCCCGCCTGGAAAACGATCCCTGCTGTGCCTTGATCCGGGCAAGCTGTGAAGTCCTTGGCATGGAGCCGATCTCTTCCCACGAGCCTGGTGAAGCCTGCCCTGCTCCAGGAGGAAAAGCCACTTCTCCTCCTGCTTTGTGCCCCTGGCTGCAGCTAATGAGTTCATTTTCCACCTCAGCATCCCTTCCCTAATGGCGAGGCAGGGACAGAGAGGACTCAGGTAGCACAGCTTCATCACAGACGGAGCGAAACTGGGCAGCTGGGGGGGGGGGGTGGGGGTGGGGGAGGGGGGGGGGGGAAAGGGAGAAAAAGAGAGAAGAAAAATATTCATCTCTTTGCCTCTAAAGTGCAGCTGGTTCTGAAGCCATTGAGAGGCAATGGCTGTGGATCCCCCCCCGTGCCATTCTTCAGGAACAGAGCCATTCTCCTCCAAGCACTCTGCTAGGATTCACTTGAAACTTCCCATTGTAGGTCTGTGGCTGGTGGGTTTAGAGCCCAGGAGCTGGTGGCTATTAAGAGGTTGTGCTCCTGCCAGGGGTGTCCTTTTGGAGCTGGTGCCTCTCTATTAAAGTGCAGCAGGTAGATGCCACCAGGCAAGGTGTGGAGCAGCAATCGTAGCGAGGCGCCGGCGTTTCAATTAACCGGGAGACAGCACCATCTCAGCACCTGTGCAGCTCTCTCTCTCTCTCTCTCCCTCTCCTGAGCAGCCAGGATGCATTGTATTATAAATAACAATAAGCAGACCCAGTCAAAGGCTGTAATTGAATCTCTTCATTCTGCTGACTGGGGTGAAAAAGCCCCTTTGAGTGACTTACACCACTTGTAGCAAAGCTGGGCGACGAGTAAACTTAATGCTCGTGCTGCAATTAGAGCAAGCATCCCCTCTGGTGGGTGTCAGGGGTTCACAGAAGGGTTTGGCTTGGAAGGGACCTTCAAGATCATCTTGTTCCAACCCCCTGCTGTGGGTAGAGACACCTTCCACCAGCCCAAGGCCTCATCCAACCTGGCTGTGAACACCTCCAGGAGGGGGCATCCACAGCCTCCCTGGGCAGCCTGTTCCAGTGTCTCCCTAGCCTCACTCGAAAGAATTTCTTCCTAGTCTCCACCCTCAATCTCTCTTCCAGCTCAGAGCTATTATCTTTCATCCTGTCTCTACAAGCCCTTGTGAAAAATCTCTCCCCAGCCTTCTTGTAGATCCCTTCAGGCACTTGGAGGCTGCTCTAAGGTCTCCCCAGAGCCTTCTTTTCTCCAGCCTAAGTGGCCCCAACTCTCTCAGCCTTAACCATAGAATCAACAAGGTTGGAAAAGACCTCAAAGATCATCAAGTCCAACCTGTCACCCAACACCTCTTGACTACTAAACCATGGCTCCAAGTGCCACGTCCAATCCCCTCTTGAACACCTCCAGGGATGGGGGCTCCACTACCTCCCTGGGCAGCTCATTCCAATGGCCAATTCCTCTTTCTGGGAAGAGGAGCCTCACCTCCAGCCTCAACTTCCCCTGGCAGAGATTGAGACTGTGTCCTCTTGTTCTGGTGCTAGTTGCCTGGGAGAAGAGCCCACCCCCACCTGGCTACAACCTCCCTTCAGGGAGTTGTAGACAGCAATAAGGTCTCCCCTGAGCCTATCTCCATAGGGGAGGTGCTCCAGCCCTCTGATCATTGCAAGGGCAGGGTGGTCACAGAGACCTCCTGCCTGCCCACAAGCTGCTGGGAGGTGCCCACCACATCCCCTTGAGCTGCAGGCCTGGCCTTAGGAAATCTCTATGGATTTAGGCAAATGCCGGATTCCATTTGCAGCTGAAATCAAGTGCCACACATGATCTTGCTGTACAGGAACAAGCAATTCAATCATCCCACACTTTGAGCAGCAGCCTAGAATGCCTTTTGCTTAACAGAGGAAGCCAAAAGTTGTTGCCTTCCAGATACTCCAATCCCTTCTGTCTCTTGAGCCTGCCTGTGACGCTCGTGCTCAGCGAACTCGCTCCTCTTCTCGCCCCCCCCCAACCCAACCCAGACATCCCCTGAAGGCTGGCACATTTTTCAGCCCAAATTTTTATCCTGACAGGATATATTACATCAGCATCGAGGCAGAATGTCAAGTGGAGAGGTGCTGGGGAGTGGGGGGAGTGAAGAGAAACGAGGTTTTGCTGCAGCAGGTGGGTCTTGGTCCCTGCTCGCTCCCTCTCTGCTGTTGCAGGTCTTCGTGGGGGGGTGCTGTGTCAAGAACATGCTCCACTTTTTCCTCTTTTCCTCTCTAGATCCCACTTTGTGAGTCAGTTGCCTTTTATTATTATTGTTATTATCCTAAACATCCATTACTTAGAGACTGTTGGAGCCTGGAAACCAATTTCCATGCTTATTTCCAAGAGCTCGCAGTGCTTAGGTGGCTGTGTGCAGGCTATTACATGACCTGAGCCCGGGAAAACAGAGCCTGGCAGGGCTGGGTGCCCCATGGAGAGGTGATGGAGGACCTCTGACAAGCAGGCATTGAGGAAAACACAAGATGACTGCTGCCTGGTGGACACCTGCATCTCAAACTAGATGGGAGATGGATTGCTTTGAGCTCAGGGTTTTGTGGTAGGGAGGGATGAGAGCCCAGATCCCCTTTTAAATGGGGCTTTTGGTGTGCAGTGATGCCTTTGGGCATCCTCACTCATGGCATGCTGGGTCCATCCCTGGGTGAGGACATGGCTTCAGCAAGTGTCCTTTGCTTGGCTTTGCAGGGCTCAGCATGTAAAGCAGAGGATCCCTGAGGATGTTTTAAGCTACTCAAGGGATTAGGCAGGGTTAAGAGCAATCCTAGGACACAGGAAATGTCAAGGCACCTTGCTACCAACCTCCTGTTCCTCTCCTCAGGCCAAGTAAAGGACTTGGAGGAACATTTGCATCTTGGTTTTGCCGGGTGGATGGCTGGTTGAGGAAGGCCCTAGGTGTGCAGGAGGACTCCCTCTTCCCCACAAACCATCATATTTAAGGCCAGAGAGGTGGTGGGAGGGAAATCCAGGATTGAAGGATTGAGTTCATCCCTCCTGTAAGCCTGTCAAAGTCAGTGGAGTGGCAGCAAGAGCTGGGCTCTCCTGATGTGTTCACGGCCTGGGAGCAATCCCTAAATGCTCTTGACTTGCTGTAACCCTCTGCTGAGCTGGCTGGCAGGCACTCCAAGCCCTGCCATGGCACTCTGAGTCAAAAGGATCCCACACCAGAGGCAGCACAGCCAGGGGAACCTGGTTTGGAGGTGAGGGAGCCCCACAGAAGTCGCCATCAAAGGACCTGCAGGCAAAGGGAAGAGCTGTGCCAGTGGGACGTGCTGCTTCTGCCCTGAGTCTTTCATGCTGAGATTTCAAAGGGGCTGGAAAAGATCAGTCAGTGGCATTCTCTCTGCCTTTTGCAAGCAGGAAAACTGAGAGAGCCCAGGCAAAGCAGCCCCTGCTCTCTCCTGGGTGCTGCCACCCCCTCTCAAAACCTCCCAGGGTGGCAGCACAGCCACCAGGGGCAGGCGAAGGGTGCCATCTGTGGGGAGCTTCACCCTTCCCATGCCCTTTAGAAAACCAAGAGGTAATTCAACTCACAAGCAAAACATTTCCTCCTCAGCATTCATGCTGGCTCTCTCCTCCCCATGGGATGCCAGTGGAGCGTCCATGCCCTAACTGAAGCTTACTGGGATGAGTACCCTGGGTCAAACTGGTTTTGCAGGGCTTGTGCTGAGGCCCAGACCCTGAAGGCTCTGTTAGAATCCTCCCCCCGGGGGGACAGGCTGGGAGAGCTGGGGCTGCTCAGTCTGGAGAAGAGAAGGCTCCAGGGAGACCTTAGAGCAGCCTCCCAGTACCTGAAGGGGGCTACAGGAGAGCTGGAAAGGGACTTTTGACAAAGGCTGGGAGTGGTAGGATGAGAGGGAATAGACTGGACCTTGAGAAGGGGAGATTTAGACTGGAGATTGGGAAGAAATTGTTTCCAGTGAGGGTGGGGAGACACTGGCACAGGTTGCCCAGGGAGGCTGTGGATGCCCCCTCCCTGGAGGTGTTCAAGGCCGGGTTGGATGGAGCCTTGAGCAAGCTGGGCTGGTGGGAGGTGTCCCTGCCCATGGCAGGGGGCTGGACTGGATGATCTTGAAGGTGCCTTCCAACACAAACCATTCTCTGAGGCTCTACAAATCCCTGCAGCAAATCCATCTGCGTCCGAGCTGCCAGAACCCTACGGAGGCAGCAAGGCCAAGCAAAGGCCTTCTCCAAGCTGCTTCCTCATCCTCCCAAAGCTGAGGCTGAAGAGCAGGCCGTGCTGAGGCTGGTGGGAGGCAGGCAGGCAGGCAGGCAGCAGCAGCAGCAGCAGCAGGGTTGGCATTTTCTCTGCCTGGCTGGGAGTTTAATTCCTTGCAGTAAATCATCCAAAATAATTTGCGGCGGATCTCAATTCTCGGCGTGAACTTCGCGCCGGCTGCGCAGAAGCATCTCCTGCTGCCACGCTCCCCGAGCTCTGCTGAGCTGAGGCAAGGAAGCAGCTGGGGAGTAAACAGGAGGCAACCTGGAAGTCCCCAGGGCTGGCAGCACGAGGGAGGTGCCAGGGCTGGCGGATAAAAGGCGAGAGCTGATTAAAGGCTAATTTGCTGCCTGTGCGGTGTTAAGCGCTCCCCTTCCCTAACGAGCAGGAGACACTGCCAAGCACCTTCTCCTTCCCCACCTCTCCTTTATTTACCTTTTCAACTATTGTAATGCTCTTCCCATCCTGGATAAGGAGTGTTGTCTCCTGGGCTGGAGCCAACCCTCTGTGCCGTGCCGCTGGCAGAGGAGGATTGCTGTGCTAGGAAAGAGGAACCCCCAGCCCGCTCCACCTGTCTCATGATGCAGCTCAGCCCATGGGTGGCCATGGGCTGGGAGTGGTGATTCTGCCCTCCAGCTCTGCTCTGGGGAGACCTCACCAGCAGTGCTGTGTCCAGGGTCCCCAATACAGAATAGCATAGCATAGCATGGCATAGCATGGCATGGCATAGCATAGCATAGCATAGCATAATAGTGTGGAATGGAATGGAATGGAATGGAATGGAATGGAATGGAATGGAATGGAATGGAATGGAATGGAATGGAATGGAATGGAATGGAATGGAATGGAATTGACTGAGAGTAGAATAGAATAGAAGAATAGACTAGACTGGACTAGACTAGACTAGACTAGAACAGAATTGAATTGAATTGAATCGAATTGAATCGAATTGAATCGAATCGAATTGAATCGAATCGAATTGAATCGAATCGAATTGAATTGAATTGAATTGAATAAGAGAGTAGAATAGAAGACTACACTAGACTAGACTAGAACAGAATTGAATTGAATTGAATTGAATTGAATTGAATTCAATTGAATTGAATCAAATCGAATCGAATTGAATCAAATTGAATTGAATTGAATTGAATTGAATTGAATCAAATCGAATCGAATCGAATCAAATCGAATTGAATTGAATTGAATTGAATTGAATTGAATTGAATTGAATTGAATTGACTAAGAGAGTAGAATAGAAGACTAGACTAGACTAGACAAGACTAGAATAGATTAGAATAGAATTAACCAGGTTGGAAAAGACCTTTGAGATCACCCAGTCCAACCTATCACCCAGCACCACCCAATCAACTAAACCATGGCACCAAGTGCCACATCCAGCCTCTTCCTAAACACCTCCAGGGATGGTGACTCCACCACCTCCCTGGGCAGCACATTCCAATGGCCAATCTCTCTCTCTCTGTGAGGAATTTCTTCCTAACACCCAGCCTGAACCTCCCCTGGCACAGCTTGAGACTGTGTCCCCTTGTTCTGGTGCTGCTTGTTTGGGAGAAGAGACCAACCCCCTCCTGGCTACAACCTCCCTTCTGGGAGTTGTAGAGAGCAACGAGGTCTCCCTGAGCCTCCTCTTCTCCAGGCTAAGCAACCCCAGCTCCCTCAGCCTCTCCTCACAGGGCTGTGCTCCAAACCCCTCCCCAGCTTTGTTGCCCTTCTCTGGACACCTTCCAGCAAGTCAACATACAAGAGGGACATGGACCTGCTGGTGGGCACAAAGATGATCAGAGGAGTGGAGCATCATGGGCAAGGAAAATTGTGGATCAGGCAGCTCAGGCACCTTCTGCCACCCCAACCACCTGATCCAGCTGACCCAACCGATGACAGAGGCGTGTTGGAAGTGCAGCTCCCTGAGGATTTGGTTCCCTGGCATAACCCAAGCTAGATCTGGGGCACCCTTCTGCAACCGGTGCTGGGATTGCACAGCAGCTCCCAGTGGGGGAAGCAGCCCTGATTAAAAGAACTATTTATAAAGAGCCTGGATGCAGGAGAGGAAGAGGTGATAATTAGCTGGTGGTGGCTGCGCTGCAATCTGGGGCTTGGGCTGGGTACCTGTGCAAGCAGGCAGATCCCTGTTCCTGGAGCAAGCATGGATGGGATGAGGAAGGGAATAGTTCTGCTGATTAATGCTATTTAATTATGGCTGCTTGATTGTCTTAGCTGTGGTCTCCTGGCAGTAGGAGCAGTAAGGGTGTTGAGGGCTGGCTGGGAGCTGTGACTGCGTGGCGGTGAGGATTTGTCAGCAGTGGTTTGGTTGATGCTTTCCATCAAGAAGGCCTCAGTTGTTTGTTTGCTTCTTTGGGCTTTGTTTTGTTAGTTTTGCTCCTTTGTTAGTTTTGCTCCTTTGTTATTTTTGCTCCTTTGTTATTTTTGCTTCTTTCTTTGTTTGCCTTTTTTGTTTGTTGGTTTGCTTAGTTGTTGGCTTATTTATTTGCTTGTTTGGCTTATTTATTTGTTTGCTCATTTGTTTGTTTGCCCATTTGCCTGTTTGCTGCTTGCTTTGTGGTGGTTTGGGGTTTTTTTGTTTCCTCTCTCTCTCAAATGGCTGTGGGACAGAATGAATTTTTCATGGGGAAAGAAATCCAGCAGTGTTTCATGGCTGGAAAAAAAACCAACTGGCTATAAGCACATGTGTGTGTGTGTGTCTGCATCTAGGAATAAAACAAGTGGAGCTCTTCAGGCAGATCACAGAATCACAGAATCACCAAGGTTGGAAGAGACCTCAAAGATCATCAAGTCCAACCTGTTACCACAGACCTCATGACTAAACCATGGCACCAAGTGCCACGTCCAATCCCCTCTTGAACACCTCCAGGGATAGTGACTCCACCACCTCCCTGGGCAGCACATTCCAATGGCTAACAACTCTCTCTGGGAAGAACTTTCTCCTCACCTCCAGCCTAAACTTCCCCTAGTGCAGCTTGAGACTGTGTCCCCTTGTTCTGGTGCTGCTTGCCTGGGAGAAGAGACCAACCCCCTCCTGGCTGCAACCTCCCTTCAGGGAGTTGTAGAGAGCAAGAAGGTCTCCCCTGAGCCTCCTCTTCTCCAGGCTAAGCAACCCCAGCTCCCTCAGCCTCTCCTCACAGGGCTTATGCTCGAGGCCTCTCCCCAGCCTCGTTGCCCTGCTCTGGACACCTTCAATTGTCTCAATGTCCTTCTTAAACTGAGGGGCCCAGAACTGGACACAGTACTCAAGGTGTGGCCAAACCAGTGCTGAGTACAGGGCCACAATGACTTCCCTGCTCCTGCTGATCACACAGAACAGACCTTCAAGACCATCCAGGGACCACCCATCAGCCCAACACCACCATGCTCACTAAACCACATCCCAAAGTGCCATGTCAACATGCTTTTTTTGGACACCTCCAGGGATGTTTCAACACTGGAACAGGTTGCCCCAGGGAGGCTGTGGATGCCCCCTCCCTGGAGGTATTCAGCACCAGGCTGGATGAGGCCTTGAACAACCTGGGCTGGTGGGAGGTGTCCCTGCCCATGTGGAAGGGGGGGTTGGAGCTTGGATGATCTTTAAGGTTCCTTCCAACCTAAACCAATCTATGAATCTATGCTGACTCCACCACCTTTCTGGGCAGCCTGCTCCCATGCTCCACTTATTTCTTTGTCTGATGTATTGTGTAGATTTATTGAACTGATGGCAGCACCCAGGCTGTGCTAGGCACTTCCTCAGCTCTTCTGGAAGCTGAGGGTTTGCAACTCAAGGACAGACAGACGTTGAAGTAGAGGTCAGCAGAAGGGGAAGAGCTGCTGACGGTTTATGTAGGAGCTAAATCTCTTCCTTCCAAGCCGCTGAGGAGCTCCAATACCTGCAGCTTTGGTGGGGGGAGGGGAGGGAGGGAGGGTGGATTAGCTGCCTGTCACCTCCCCATTGGTTTGGTTTATATCTATATATCTAGATGTGTGTATTTCTCTTTCATTTGGCTGGGATAGAAACTGCTGAGTCAAAGATTCATTTTCTTCCCCAGCCCCTTGGAAGGCAGATAAAGAGGACGGCGGCGTGAAGGCAGGGCTATAAATAATGCATAGAGCACAGGAGCAGCCCCAGCAGCCCTTCTGCTTACCAGTGGAAGGTTTCTCACTGACATATTACCCTTTGTGCTGTCCCCAGTGCTGTCACTTCTTCCTTCACCTGGGGCTAACACCTGCAGCTCATCGAAGGAAAGAAAGAAATGAGCCTAAAAAGCTTCAAGTTCCTCCCAGTCCTGCCTGATTCTGTTGTGGCAGCCCTCCTGACACCCTGCTTGGCATTCTAGCCTGGGTTTCATGCTTCTGAACGTCACCCTGCTCAAGGTGATGCGAGGACAGGGTGGGGAATGTGTCTGGTTGCCCTCCTGCCTGTCCCCCCAGGGCTTGAAACGCCACCTACCCACCATCTCCCTTCGGCTGTGGGATGAGCTGCTCATCCATCTAAATACAAAAGATCAGCCTCTGTGTGTGTGGCTGGAATGCCAAACCATGAAAGGGCAGGATGCCAGGTTGGAAGGGTCCCCAAGGATCATCTGGTCCAACCTGGCTAGAGGCTAGTGGAGTTGAAATGAGGTGACCCAGCACCCTGTCCAGCCGAGTCTTAAATCAGACCAGTCCAAGGCAGCTGAGGATGTGGAGGAGGCTCAGATGCAGCTGAAGGTGGTTCTGCACCCACAGGAGTTGTGATGCACAGAAACTCATCTTAAGATTCACTCCTGTTCCATATCCTTGAGCCAATTGCTTACAACCCTTTGCCTCAAGGACCAGCTGCTGGTGGCCTGAGCCACTCTGAGGTTGAAGATGAGTGGAGAAGAGAAGGCTTGGGGGAGACCTTAGAGCAGCCTTTTAGTACTTGAAAAAGGCTGCAGGAGAGCTGGGGAGGGACTTTTGGCGAGGGCTGGGAGTGGCAGGAGGAGAGGGAATGGACTGAAGCTTGAAGAGGGCAGGTTGAGACTGGAGATTAGGGAGAAATTCTTTCCAGTGAGGGTGGGGAGACACTGGAACAGGTTGCCCAGGGAGGCTGTGGATGCTTCCTCCCTGGAGGTGTTCAAGATCAGGTTGGATGAGGCCCTGAGCTAGCTGGGCTAATGTTAGGTGTCTCTGCCCATGGCGGGGGCTTGGAACTGGATGATCTTTACTATCTTTCCCTACCCAAACCATTCTCTGATTCTGTGACTTACAATGGCTCATTGGTGGGGAGGGTGAAAGCCTAAAGCTTCCCAGTGGCTCAGCAGCCCACCTGGAGCTTAGTTCATTCTTGGCTGCTGTGCACAAAGCAGCTGCTGCTCAGGTTTGTAACTGGCTCCAGCAGCCCTGCAGAGCAAGGCGAGCTCGTGTGGGCTCAGCAATGCTCCGCAGAGGTGTGACTGATCCCCAGCACAAAGCAGCCAGGGTGTTATCAAGGTGGTGAGGGCTCATGGGGGTTTTTTTTCATGCAGTCCCAAGCCACAGGGGGCTTCAAAGGCCTTTTTCCCTTCCTTTTGAGCTTCTCATTCAAACAAACCTCAGCCCTCAAAGCGGAACGCTGAGCAAAACCATCACATTTCATCCAGTTCCCATCAAGTCGTGAATCAGTCCCAGGTTGGCACATGGATCCAGGTGGATAAATGGAGCTGCTCCCCCTGCATCTCATGGGGTAGGGATAGGAGATGCTGCTGAGTGAAAGCAGAAAGCAGCAAATGTCAAACTGATAAAAGGAAGTCTTTCTTCTCCTTTTTCCCCCCTGCCTTCTTACAATACTGACTGCAACTCCTAGAAGTTTCTCAGCCTTTTTTCCTTGGACTTCAGCCTCAAATCCCCTGTCAGGAGCCACCTTTGAAACCAAAACGCAGCTGCAGGAGGGCAGGGAGGAAGGACATTTTCACAGCTAACCTGGATAACCTTGGAGAGTCTGGAGGAGCTCTGAGTCATCTCGCCCCAGGGCACTGGGCACCCTCTGCTTAAGGAGGGTCAGGAAGGGAGGTTGGCGTGGGAAGGGTGGCCCATGAGTGCCATCTTCAGGATTGTCTTTACCTTTTTTCCCCTTTAAGTTCTAAGGAGCAGGTTGGGTGCTGCAGGTGGCTGCTGGTTTGAGCAGGTTGAAAATCCAGTGTGGCCAAGTCAGGTTTGTTTTACCCCAAGGCTCCTCCAGCCGTGCTCTGGGCTGCGGCTCTTCAGCAACGTTTCTTTGGGTACCCTTTGCTCTTGCACCCCTCTTAACTGCCTGATCCGGCGTTGCCAAGGGTATTTGGAGGAAATGTGGATGGTTTATTGACTGGTGTTTGAAGGAAGGAGTGAATTTAATTAAAGAAACATGAGGGAAGATTAGTAGTAAAGGAGGCTGATTGCGAGGCTTGACATAGGGAGGATTTGGGGACCACAACGAGGGCGCCAGGAAGTGCTGGCTCTTTGCTCCATCCCAACCCTCTGTCCTTGGAGAAAACAATAATAAGAGGGGAGGGGGAGATAAAAAAAAAATAAAAAGAAAAGGCTGGGTTTTATTGTTGTTTGTGATTTTTACATAAGTTGTGCAGATTGCAAAGCCTGATTTTATTATTCCTTTCTTTCTCCCTTTCCTCTGTCTCCTCTGTTTAATGCAAACGGCACCTTCCTGCTGATTGCAATCACACGCTGATTGAGAGGAGCTCTGCCAGGGCTGGGGAGGAAAGGAAGGCTCTTTAACCCTTTCACACAGAATCAGGGGATGGTAGGGGTTGGGAGGGAGCAGTCTCAAGCTGCAACAAGGGAAGTTTAGGCTGGAGGTGAGGAGAAAGTTCTTCACCGAGAGAGTCATTCGCCATTGGAATGGGCTGCCCGGGAGGTGGTGGAGTCGCCATCCCTGGAGGGGTTCAAGAAGGGACTGGATGTGGCACTTGGTGCCATGGTCTAGTCGTGAGGTTTGTGGTTACAGGTTGGACTCGATGATCTTCGAGGTCTCTTCCAACCTTAGTGATACTGTGATACTGTGGATCTCCGGAGATCATCGAGTCCAGCCCTCCTGCCACGAAGGGTCACCTAGAGCAGGGCACACAGGAGCGCGTCCAGGTGGGTTTGGAATGTCTCCAGAGACGGAGACTCCCTCACCTCTCTGGGCAGCCTGCTCCAGGGCTCTCTCACCCTTCGGTTAAGGAAGTTCCTCCTCATGTTCAGGTGGAACGTCTCACGTTCAAGTTTGTGCCCATTACCCCTTGTCCTGTCACTGGGCACCACTGAACAAAGCCTGGTCCCATCCTCCTGACACCACCTTTAAGTATTGATGAGATCCCCCTCAGGCTGCTCTTTTCCAGACGGAAAAGGCCCAAGCCCCTCAGCCTTTCACCGTCAGAGAGATGTTTTAGTCCCCTCATCATCTTTGTAACCCTTAGCTGTACCCTCTCCAGCAAGTCTCCGTGCTTCCTGAACTGGGGAGCCCAGAACTGGACGCAGTATTCCAGACATGACCTCACCAGGGCACCTCTCCTCATCCCTTCTTGCTGGCTTCACTCCTTCCCCACTCCCTAGCCTGGCTCTGAGACTCAAACTTCCTCTCCCCAAAGGCCTCCTGCTTATACATGCACCAGGCAGTCTGCAGCTCTAATAGTGAATTTATTTTAATAAGTGAAGGCTTTGAAATAGATACAAAACCTGCCTGCTTCAGGGCACAGGCCCAGCTCGAGCTGATGTGATTAGGGAGAGACTTCCCTTGCAGAGAAATCATCACCTATCTGCCTGCTGCAGATGGGTGCCCCAGGAGGCTGGGAGCAGCGGTCACCATGGAAGGAGGATGTCTCTGTGCACCAGGTCATTGTCTGTTCTGTCCTGCTGCTTGGATCCTCAGCAGCTCAGCGTCATGGCTCCTCTCTGTGGTGTCTCAAACAACACCTCCATCTCCTTGCCACATCCTTAGTTGGGGAATGCTGTGGGAAGCTACCTTGCAGCCTCCTGACAAACCCATCCAAAAGGACATTGAGGGACTGGGGCATGCCTGGAAAAGGCCAAAAAGCTGGGGAAGGGTCTTGGAGAACAGGGCTAGGGAGGAGCAGCTGAGGGAACTGAGGGTGTTTAGTCTGGAGAAGAGGAGGCTGAGGGGAGGCCTTCTGGCTCCCTACAGCTCCCTGGAAGGAGGTTGGAGACAGGTGGGGGTTGGTCTTTTCTCCTAAGGAACAAGGGATAAGACAAGAGGAAATTGCCTCAAGTTGTGCCAGGGCAGGCTTAGGTTGGACACGAGGAACAATTTCTTCACTGAAGGGATTGTTAGTCCTCAGACCAGGCTGCCCAGGGCAGTGGTGGAGTCCCCATCCCTGGGGGGACTGAAAAGCCATGTAGGTGTAGTGTTGAGGGACATGGTTTAGTGCTGGGTTAGTGCTTGCACTTGATGATCTTGAAGGTCTTTTCCAACCAAAACATTTCTGTGAGTCTCAGATTGTGACCAATGCACATGGGCTGCTGGGAGCTGTCCCTGGCCACGCCAGGAGGTTGGGACGAGGCCAATGGCATCCTGGCCTGCATCAGGAACAGTGTGGCCAGCAGGAGCAGGGAGGTCACTCTGCCCCTGTGCTCAGCACTGGTTAGGCCACACATTGAGGACTGTGTCCAGTTCTGGGCTCCTCAGTTTAAGAAGGACATTGAGACAATTGAAGGTGTCCAGAGCAGGGCAATGAGGCTGGGGAGAGGTCTGGAGCACAGCTCTGTGAGAAGAGGCTGAGGGAGCTGGGGTTGCTTAGCCTGGAGAAGAGGAGGCTCAGGGGAGACCTTCTTGCTCTCCACAACTCCCTGAAGGGAGGTTGTAGCCAGGTAGGGGTTGGTCTCTTCTCCCAAGCAAGCAGCACCAGAACAAGAGGACACAGTCTCAGGCTGTGCCAGGGGAAGTTTAGGCTGGAGGTGAGGAGAAAGTTCTTCCCAGCAAGTGGAATTGACCACTAGGATGTGCTGCCCAGGGAGGTGGTGGAGTCCCCATCCCTGGAGGTGTTCAAGAGGGTATTGGACGTGGCACTTGGAGCCATGGTTTAGTTAGTCAGGAGGTGTTGGGTGACAGGTTGGACTTGGTGATCTCTGAGGTCTCTTCCAACCTTGGTGATTGGGTGATTCTGTGATTCTGTGATGATCTCTGAGGTCTCTTCCAACCTTGGTGATTGGGTGATTCTGTGATTCTGTGATGATCTCTGAGGTCTCTTCCAACCTTGGTGATTGGGTGATTCTGTGATTCTGTGATGATCTCTGAGGTCTCTTCCAACCTTGGTGATTGGGTGATTCTGTGATTCTGTGATGATCTCTGAGGTCTCTTCCAACCTTGGTGATTGGGTGATTCTGTGATTCTGTGATGATCTCTGAGGTCTCTTCCAACCTTTATCGATTCTCTGATTCTATGCTCTTTAAGGTCCCTTCCAACCCAACCCATTCCCTGACTCCAGGGCTGCGGTGCTGCACGGTGGGAGCTCAGCAAGGCCAGAGAGGCTCATGCCCAAATTCAGCTGTGGCAGCTGTCCCAGCCCTCTTCCCTTGCTCTGGGACAGAGGGCTGGGGCAGCTGAGCGCTCGGCCGCGCCGAGGTCGGGAGGGACCGTGGTGCCCGGGCTGATAAGGCAGCAGCGGAAGGCAATGAGTTGGGGGATTGGATTGCGTTGCCCAGCTCGGTTAGGTGGAGATAACATCCCTGGTTTGAGACATCGATCATTCCAGAGGAACCTGCAGAGGGATTTTAATGCCTGGCAAATTGCTTTTCCTTCTATTCAATTTACATTCACGATTGCACAGAGCATATTTAGGAGCTTTCCAAGCCGCCACAAACAATGACAAATCTCTCCTGAAACGTTCTCCTCTTGCACTAAATTCGACCTGACAAAAGAGAGGGAGAAACTTCAGCCTCCTCCCCTGCCAGGAGGGCTTTTTAACCCTGCAGTAGGCTGGAGCTGGAGCTCACCAGCCCTGCACCTGCTTTCAATCTTAGTGAAGGCAGGGAAAGGCTTTGCTGTGCTGCTACAGCCTCCCAGGGCTGTGTTGGGACGTGCTGCCAAGAGATATGCAGGAGGAAAGACACTGCTCCTAGAATCACAGTATCACAGAATCTCCAAGGTTGGAAGAGACCTCAAAGATCATCTAGTCCAACCTGTCCCCACAGACCTCATGACTAGACCATGGCACCAAGTGCGACATCCAATCCCCTCTTGAACACCTCCAGGGATGGGGACTCCACCACCTCCCTGGGCAGCACATTCCAATAGCTAACAACTCTCTATGGGAAGAACTTTCTCCTCACCTCCAGCCTCAACTTCCCCTGGCCCAGCTTGAGACTGTGTCCCCTGTAGACATCATATCCCCTGTAGACATCATATCCCCTGTAGACATCATATCCCTGTAGACATCATATCCCTGTAGAATATCATCTCCTTCTAGATGGAGCTGGAGCCTCTCAAAGGCCTGCTGGTGCAGCTGAAATAGCCTGGTGGTGGGATGCAGAGCTACCCTGGAGATATGGTGATGAGAGACATGGATCAGTTCTGCATGGTCTGGGTTTGTTCAGGCTTGAGAAGAGAAGGCTTAGGGGAGACCTTATCACCATGGACCAGCACAGAAAGAGAGGTGCCAGGAGAATGGAGACTACCTCTTTTCAAGGAGTTCCACAGGGTGGCAAGGGGTGACAGGGCCAAGTTACTGCTGGGGAGAGTCCCTTTGAACTCCAGAAGAGAATGTTTTCCCCATGAGAACAGTCAGACATTGGAATCATCTCCCAGGTGGTGTCTTCCCCTACACTGGACAGCTCCAAGGCTCAGCTTGCCAGGGTGCTGGGCCAGCCCATTTCAACTCCACTGCTGCTTAGAATCAGATGATTCTAGGTAGATGGATCAGATGATTCTTGGGGTCCCTTCCAGCCTGAATTCCATGTGCTAGTGAGTCTTTAAGCAGGCTTTGCCAGGCATGGTGGTTGTGGCGTGGGGCAGGAGATGTTCCTCAGGACTGAAGTGCATTTGTCACTCTTAGGCAGGCTCAATTACACTGGCAGCCCTGTCACTGCCTCTCTGGTCCTGCCCAACCCACTGCTCAAATGGAATTCTCCCTAATTAGATGTAATCAATATGGCAGTGATTGATTTGTTGGGGAGAGAGCATCCCTTTCTGCTGCAGCAGGGACAGGCTGCCCTGATGTCTAGGGAAGCACAGGAGACTGTGTCCTCCCCTGGGGATCCCAGCCATGCTATTTTGGGATTCCCAGCCTGCCCCAGGGTCTGATTCTTATGTGTTAGGGGCTACATCTTCAGTCCTTAAGAGCTCCAGGAGCATTTAGAATAGAATAGAATAAACCAGGTTGGAAAAGACCTTCGAGATCATCGAGTCCAACCTATCACCCAGCACCATCTAATCAGCTAAACCATGGCACCAAGCACCCCATCCAGTCTCCTCCTAAACACCTCCAGTGATGGTGACTCCACCACCTCCCTGGGCAGCACATTCCAATGGCCAATCACTCTTTCAGGGAAGAACTTCTTCCTAACCTCCAGCCTAAACCTCCCCTGGTGCAGCTTGAGACTGTGGCCCAAAGGATGGCTGTAAGCCCCTGTGGCTCCTGCTTGTACAAGTGGCCCCACAAAGCACTTCTGAGCTTCTGCAAGGGGAACTTCTAAGGACTGCAGAGCTGAGGTCCTTGTTTGTCGTGGCCAAACCATCTGAGTGAAGCATCTCTGTATCAGTGTCCTCTGGTTTGCTATCTGGCACCTGCCAGAGCATCATTGCCTGCTCTGACTGAGCTGGAGATTTCAACTGGAAAATGTTAGCTAGCCTGGGATGAAGCCAGCCCAGGGCTTCTGGCAGCATTCCTGGCACCTTTTTATCTCATTTCTCCATGAAACTATGATCCCAGGAATGACCATGCTCGAGGGGAAAGGAGCAATCAAATGCAGCAAGGAGCAAAGCTCCTACCACAGGGTAAAACCTCTTGCCAAGGTCCCAAGTGTGGAGAGGCTTCCCGAGGCCCTTCTTTTAGCTGGTGCTTGCCTCTTTTTCTGCCTTTCCTGCCTTTTTTTTGGGGGGTCTGAGATAAAGCTTCTCAGCATTACTCATCTGCCCCAGGAGCCTGGCAGGGCTCTGAGGAGCTGGAGGCTGTGGTGAGGTTTCTGCTTTCCAGCTAGAGGTGGGTGCAGTGCTGCAGGCCCTGTAGGTGGGGATTTTATTGCTGCCTGCATCTGTGTCCCAGCTCTCCCTCACCTCAATCCCCCTTTTTGGAGCCATGCAATAGCTGAGCACAAAGCTCATCTGTCTCGTGGGGCCCTTTGCCCTAAGATGGCTCCAGGAGGCTGCCAGCCCCATTACTGCTCTTGATTTAATCCTGCCTTTTGCTTTACAGTCTGAAAAGCCTCATGGCCATCCGGGCACATCACGTTAGGGATCTGGAGACACATGTTCAAGCCTTCCTCTGGGCTTGTGCTGAAGCAGCTCCATGGCTGTCACCACTAGAGAGGTGTGCTGGGATGCTCAGGCAGTGGGAGAGGACTTGCTGCTGTGCCATCAGCTGCAGGCAGGCTCCAGGGCTTTGGCTGAGGAGTTGAGATGATGTAGCTTGGGGTGGCTGAGGGAGCTGCTGCTGTCAGCTGTGTGTGTGTGTGCTGAGCCCCAGCACAGGGCTGGCTTGAAGGAGCTGCTGAAGTGCCAGAAGTTACAGAGCAACACTTGGAAAGGGAAAGAAACACCAGTGAGCACCAGGTTGGATGCTGGGCTCCAGTCTGGTCTGGAAGCTGTTTGCACAAGCAGCGTGGCTGGATATGTTGGGATGACTGGGATGGAGGTGCAAGGGTAAGAGCCCATCTCCAGCAGTGCAACAGGTCATGCTCAGACTGACCTCTGGAGCTCATCCTTCCCAGATGATTGGGACACTCAGAGAAAATGCAATGGTTTCGTGCTCCCATCTTCCCCTAAGTGCTGTGGTTAGACTGGGAGGTGAATATGAGGCCCTTTAGCCTGGAAGAGCATGACCCATGGGCATGGGAGCACCAGGGTGCTCTCTAGGCTGGGCAGACTGCTGCCTGCAGCACATCTATGACTTGCTCATAATGCAACATGCCTCAACAACCAATTTCCCTTGAGTAGACCTATAAGGGACAGAAGAATCCTGATTTTTCAGTCTCTGCTGCCCTATTTTGCCACTTTGTCCACCCATGTTAGTCTCTTCTTTCCACTATCAGGGGATAGAAGGAGAGCAAATGGCCTGAAATTGTGCCAGGGGAGGTTTAGGTTGGAGATTAGGAAGAATTCCTTTGCTGCAAGAGTGGTCAGGGATTGGAACAGGCTGCCCAGGGAGGTGGTGGAGTCCCCATCCCTGGTGGTGTTTGAGAAACCTGTGGCCATGGCAGTTGGGGATGTGGTTTAGTGGCTGTGGTGGGGTTGGGTTGGGTTGATTGTTGGACTCAATGATCTTGGAGGGATTTTCCAACCTTAATGATTCTATGATGAGTGGGATCGTCAGCAAGGATCCAGCACCAGAACAAGAGGACAAGCTGTGCCAGGGGTTAGGCTGGAGGTGAGGAGAAAGTTCTTCCCAGCAAGAGGAATTGGCCATTGGAATGTGCTGCCCAGGGAGGTGGTGGAGTCACCATCCCTGGAGGTGTTCAAAAAGGGTTTGGATGTGGCACTTGGAGCCATGGTTTAGTAGTCATGAGATCTTAGGTGACAGGTTGGACTTGATGATCTCTGAGGTCTTTTCCAACTTTACTGATTCTATAATCTAAGGCACTCTGGGACATGGTTTAGTGGCTGTGGTGGGGTTGGGCTGATAGCTGGACTGGATGATCCTGGAGGGCTTTTCCATCCAAAACACCTCTGTGATTCTATGAACACATCACAGCTACTTTCCCTTCCCCTGCCTCAGAATCATCATAGAATCATAGAATCATCAAATCAATAAGGTTGGAAAAGACCTCAAAGGTCATCAAGTCCAACCTGGCACCCAACACCTCCTGACTAACTGAATCATGGCTCCAAGTGCCACATCCAATGCCCTCTTGAACACCTCCAGGGATGGGGATTCCACCACCTCCCTGGGCAGCACATCCCAATGGCTAACAACTCTCTCTGGGAAGAACTTTCTCCTCACCTCCAGCCTAAACCTCCCTTGGCACAGCTTGAGACTGTGTCTTCTTGTTCTGGTGCTGCTTGCCTGGGAGAAGAGACCAACCCCCACCTGGCTACAACCTCCCTTCAGGGAGTTGTAGAGAGCAAGAAGGTCTCCCTGAGCCTCCTCTTCTGCAGGCTAAGCAACCCCAGCTCCCTCAGCCTCTTCTCACAGGGCTGTGCTCCAGCCCCCTCCCCAGCCTCGTTGCCCTTCTCTGGCTCTCTCCAGAGCCAGCCCTCTGTCTGTGGATCTCTGCAGCTGATCATTAATCTTCTGTGGCTTTCGACTACCAGTGGGGTGAAGCTGTGAAGTCCTCTCTGCAAAGGGCAGAGGTGGTGCCCACGGTGTCACCCAGCTGGTGGTGACAGTGAGAGGCTGTCACTGTGCTGGCTGGCAGGGAGAGCAAACGCTGGGCTCTCTCCATCTCTCCCCTCTCCTCCTGCCTGGAGCCTGCCGGTTTGCATTGCATAGGAGGGAGCAGGCAAGTCATAAATCAATCCTTGAGTGTTTCTCTTCTGTTTAGGGGGAAAATAATAACCCCAAACAAAACAAGCTTGCAGACTGGAGAAAGGAATTCCTAATGACAAACTTACTTCAGCTAGGACACCAGGGGCTTCAGCTATATGAGATTAAACCTGCTGTGCTGAGACTCTATTACTCCATATATTACTGTGTGCTGCTGGACTGATGGTTCTCACAGGCGGAAATATAACCCTTTGAAATGTCAAGGCACATAATAAAGAGACCTAGCAGGGAGGCTGGATGGCTCCAGGGATTGATAAAGCCTTTACAGCACTGGCTCTGCTGGGAGGAGGCTGCGTGCCCACTGGAGCTCGCACGCTTTGCTGCCTCTTTCTCTGAGATGGCTCCAAGGGAGAGGTGGGATGGGAGAAATTCTCCTGGAGCAACACTCTCTTGCCAAGTTTGCTCTGGAGATAAAGGGAGGATCTCAGAAGGCATAGATGCATAGGATGGGTCGGGTTGGAAGGGACCTTAAAGATCAGCCATGGGCAGGGGCACCTCCCACCAGCCCAGGTTGGTCAAAGTCTTACCCGGCCTGGCCTTGAACACCTCCAGGGAGGGGACTCCCAGGGCAACCTGTTCTAGTGTCTCCCCACCCTCACTGGAAAGAATTGCTTCCTCATCTCCAGTCTAAATCTCTCATCTTCCAGCCATTCCCTCCCATCCTGTCATCCAAGCCCTTAGCAAAAGTCCCTCCCCAGCTCTGCTTTGGGTACTAGAAAGCTGCTCTAAGGTCTTCCTGAAGCCTTCTCTTGTCCAGGCTGAACAGCCCCAACTCTCTCAGCCTGTCCCTTAAGTGAGGTTCTTCAGCCCTCTGATCATCTTTGTGGCTCAGTTTTGGGTGAATATTTGCCTCCTTCCTCAGCTGTGTTTGTCCCTAGGGGGGCTGCCACACTCCTCCCTCTTAACTGACTCTTCATCCCTCCTTCCATCCTCTTTGTTTTGCAGATCTCTTGAGGAAGGAACATTTCCCTGGGAGCCTGGCAGGGTCCTCTGAGTTTGTCTAAGATCATAGCATGGATTAGGTTGGAAGGAACCTCTAGAGGTCATCTAGTCCACCCCCCTGCAGTAAGCAAGGACATCCCCATGCTGTAAATCTCTTGAGGAGTTCCTTCCTGATGGCTGGTGGGTAGAGCAAATTAGGAGTGAAGGCAGGCAGCAAGTTTTAGGCCAAGAGGAAATGGCCCCAAGTTGCACCAAGGGAGGTTTAGGTTGGAGATTAGGAAGAATTTCTTTCCTGCCAGAGTGGTCAGACGTTGGAACAGGCTGCCCAGGGAGGTGGTGGAGTCCCCATCCCTGGAGGGGTTCAAGAAACCTGTGGCCATGGCACTTGGGGACATGGTTTAGTGGCCTTGATGGTTGGACTGGAAGATCTTAGAGGCCCTTCCCAGCCTGTGAGAAGTGGGATCATCATCAAGGATCTCCTAGCAAAGCCTTTCAGGTCAGGAAAAGCATTTGCTCCTTGGCTGGCAGACCTCCCATTCCTGTGCTGGGGAGTGGGCATGAGCTGCTGGAGGAGTCCATGCTGCTGGGTCTGGGCTTGCTGTTCCTATGAGTGTTCCTGCTTGACTCTGCCACGCAGCACAGGGCTCCCTGTCCTTCCCTCCCTGAAAAATGCCAGTCCATGGCTGTAAACTATGAACCTTCCCAGCTCTCCATGGCTGCTGTGGGCTCGTTAAGGCGAGAAGAGGGGAATAAATCTCCTGGAACTCATGAACTATTTACAGCTGTGCTGAGCAAGCAGCCCACCATTATTTATTTATTCTCCCCAGCCAGGCTGTGCTTGCCAGACCAGGGAGGTCTGCCAGGACTGCCATGTCTAGCCCCACGTTGTCATCTCTTCCCTGGGGAGGTCCTCATGGCACACAAAGACCCCAAAAGGCAGCAGAGGTGCCCTGGGAGCATCCGTGTGCAGTGCTAGCTCCTGGTTGTGTCTTGGGGAGGAAACAAAACCAACCCTTCCTTGTGCTGAGTGTATGTTCAGCCCTGCTGTGACTGCACCAGCATCTTCCCCTCCCCAAAACTGGGGCTCACACAGAGGATGCTGTGAGGAACACCATGAGCTTCACCAAGGGCAAGTGTAGAGTCCTGCCCCTGGGGAGGAATAACCTCCTGCACCAGTACAGGTGAGGGGGGACCTGCTGGAAAGCAGCTCCACAGAGAAGGACCTGGGAGTGCTGGGGGCAACAAGTTCACCATGGGCCAGCAATGTGCCCTCATGGCCAAGAAAGCCAACAAGATGCTAGGGGGCATGAAGAAGAGTGTGGCCAGCAGGTCAAGGAAGGTTCTCTCCTCTGCTCTGCCCTGGTGATTCTACATCTAGAGCATTGTGTCCAGTTCTGGGCTCCCCAGTTTGAGAGGGCCAGGGAGCTACTGGCGAGAGTCCAGTGAAGGACCATTGATAGAATAGAAGAGAATACAACAGAATTAACCAGGTTGGAAACGACCTCAGAGATCATCAAGTCCAACCTGTCACCCAGCACCATCTGATCAACTCAACCATGGCACCGAGTGCCTCATCCAGGCTCTTCCTAAACACCTCCAGGGATGGTGACTCCACCACCTCCCTGAGCAGCACATTCCAGTGGCCAATCTCTCTTGCTGGAAAGATTTTTTCCTAACATCCAGCCTGAACTTCCCCTGGCACAGCTTGAGACTGTGTCCTCTTGTTCTGGTGCTGGGTGCCTGGGAGAGGAGACCAACCCCCTCCTGGCTACAACCTCCCTTCAGGGAGTTGGAGAGAGCAAGAAGGTCTCCCCTGAGCCTCCTCTTCTCCAGGCTAAGCAACCCCAGCTCCCTCAGCCTCTCCTCACAGGGCTGTGCTCCAGACCCCTCCCCAGCCTCATTGCCCTTCTCTGGACACCTTCCAGCATCTCAACATCCTTCCTAAACTTCTCTCCAGCCCCCCACCAGTCTGTGATTGTGTGAAGCAGGAACGGCCTCTTGCCCTCCCCTGGCAGCTCTGTCTCCTGTTTACTGGCGCTTGTGTTGCTACAAAGAGGGAGTTCATCTGGCCTGGGGCTTCTGGGCCAAGGACACTCCTTGCCTGCAGCTTTATATCTGTCAGTTTGATCAGCAAATGGGGGAGAGGGCCATAAAGCTGCAGAGGCTGAGCCCCAGCCCCTTTAATCCCGCCAGGAGGGCCGGCGTTATTTCTCCCCTGGGAGCGTTAATAGGATTCTAATATGCTGGCAAATGGGATTTTTTACAACTGCCATTCTGCACTTAGTGAGATGCTGTGTCACTGGGACAGCCCCATCAATTCTCCTGCAGAGGGAGGGGGCTGCTGGCGTGGGGAGGGGGAGCAGCGCCTGCCACCGCCCACAGCTGTCGCCGCTGGGGTGGGATCCTGCGGGATCCTCCCCATCGCTGCTCTCTGTGCTCTTGGGGCACTCGTGGAACGGTTTGGGGTGGAAGGGACCTTAAAAATCACCTAGTGCCAACCCCCCTGCCAGGGGCAGGGACACCTCCCACTGGATCAGGCTGCTCGAGGCCCCATTCACGCTCGCCTTGAACACGTGCGGGGAAGGGACATCCCGTAGCACAGTCTCACAGTATCGCCAAGGTTGGAAGAGACCCTCGAGATCATCGAGTCCAACCTGTCACCACAGACCCCACGACTAGACCATGGCACCAAGTGCCACATCCAGTCCCTCTTGAACACCTCCAGGGACGGTGACTCCACCACCTCCCCGGGCAGCACATTCCAATGACGAATCACTCTCTCGGTGAAGAACTTTCTCCTCACCTCCAGCCTAAACTTCCCCTGGTGCAGCTTGAGACTGTGTCCTCTTGTTCTGGTGCTGGTTGCTAGGGAGAAGAGGCCAACCCCTTCCTGGCTACAACCACCTTTCAGGTAGTTGTAGAGAGCAATGAGGTCTCCCCTGAGCCTCCTCTTCTGCAGGCTAAGCAACCCCAGCTCCCTCAGCCTCTCCTCACAGGGCTGTGCTCAAGGTCTCTCACCAGCCTTGTTGCCCTTCTCTGGACACGTCCACAGCCTCCCTGGGCAACCTGTGCCAGTGTCTCACCAGCCTCACTCTAAACAGTTTCTTCCTCTTCTCCAGTCTCAAGCTGCCTTTTTCCAGCTCAAAGCCATTGCCCCTTGTCCTGTCACTGCAAGCCCTTGCCAGACATTCCTCCCCAGCTGTCTTGTAGCCCCCTTCACGTACTGGCAGGCTGCTCTGAAGTCACCCCAGAACCTTCTTTGCTCCAGACAGAACAGCCCCTGCTGGAGTGGGCAGTGTGGCCAGGCTGGTGGTTGGGCTGATGAGGCAGGCATGGTTTGGCTGTTTGTAGCAGGGTGGTATCTCACCTTGTGGACTTGCCCTCCTTGCTCCATCTATCACCTCCCCGAGCTTGTGTGTGCCAGGACCGAGCATCCCTGTGACTGTTCTCGGCAAGCTAAGTGATGACTTGGGTGCTTGGTGGCTCCCATGGAGCCTTGAAGGAATGAACAAACCCTAATAAACCTGGGGAGGCTCTGGCAGGAGCTGTTTGAACCTTCTTCTCATTGCTAGCCTCTGGATGTCTCTCCCCTGCCACCATGGCTCTGCAACCACCCCTAGGGCAGGGAAAAGCCCTGGAGAGAGCAGGGAAACTTGAGTCTAGATGGGTTTGTCTTTGTGGTCCTATTCCTGTCATTGATTTCATGAGTTGCTGATGAAGTTATAGGACTCATTGCATAGGAAGATGATGCATTTATGTCCTTGCTATAAATCCCTCAGCTAGCAAAGCTATGGCAGAGCAGGCAGCAAGCACAGGTGCAGATGAATCCAGCTCCATCTGAGCATCACTTGGCCACCCATGGGACACACTTGTCATCCCCTCCTCAGCTCCCAGCTCAGGTGCCAGAGCCATAAATATTGTATCACTGTAGCCAATCCAATCTCAGCTCCAGATTGATTTCTTCTTTCCCCTAGCCCCCACTGCAGAAAGCCCCCAGGATGGGATTGTTTTCCAGGGCTGTCACAGGTTGCTGGCTCCTTGAAGCTGCTTCCACACTTTTTGACTTCAGTAAATAAGCAGCTCCCCATGATCTTCTCTTTCCCAGGGATGTCTGCTGGGGTTTTGTCATCCTTAGCTGCAGTTTGGTGCAGGAAGCTGGCCTGAGCCTTCGTGTTTACAGCAGTATCACAGGCTCACGGAGTGGAAAGGGCTGGAAGGGACCTCTGGAGATCAAGTCCAAGCCCCCTGCTAAGGCAGAGTTACCTGCAGCAGGTTGCCCAGGAATGTGTTCTGAAATTCCAAGCTCAGGAAGGACAGGGAACTGCTTGGGGGAGGACAGCAAAGGGCTTTAAAGATAATTAGGAGGCAAGAACATCTCTCTTATGAGGAATGGCTGCAGGACTTGGGGCTTTTTTTATCCTGGAGAAGAGAAGGCTGAGGGGGGATCTCGTGAATGCTGATCAATAGTTAAAGGCTGAGGTCCCATCTGGAATCCTGTGTCCAGTTCTGGGCTCTCCAGTTCAGGAAGCACAGAGATTTGCTGGAGAGGGTACAGCTAAGGGTTACAAAGATGATGAGGGAACTAAAACATCTCTCTGACGGTGAAAGGCTGAGGGGCTTGGGCCTTTTCCGTCTGGAAAAGAGCAGCCTGAGGGGGGATCTCATCAATACTTAAAGGTGGTGTCAGGAGGATGGGACCAGGCTTTGTTCAGTGGTGCCCAGTGACAGGACAAGGGGTAATGGGCACAAACTTGAACGTGAGACGTTCCACCTGAACATGAGGAGGAACTTCCTTAACTGAAGGTGAGAGAGCCCTGGAGCAGGCTGCCCAAAGAAGTCTTCTCCCAGGCAACCAGCGCCAGAACAAGGGGACACAGTCTCAAGCTGTGCCAGGGGAAGTTTAGGCTGGAGGTGAGGAAACAGTGCTTCACTGAGAGAGTCATTAGCCATTGGAATGTACTGCCCAGGGAGGTGGTGGAGTCCCCATCCCTGGAGGTGTTCAGGAGGGGACTGGATGTGGCACTTAGTGCCATGGTTTAGTAGTCATGAGGTGTTGGGTGACAGGTCGGACTTGATGATCTCTGAGGTCTCTTCCAACCCTGGTGATTCTGTGATGGAGTCTTCATCTCTGGAGACATTCCAAACCTTCCTGGGCAGGTTCCTGTGTGACCTTCTCTAGGTGAAGCTGCCTTGGCATGGGGGGTGGACTCGATGATCACCAAAGTCCCTTCCAACCCCTCCCATTCAGTGTCTCTGTGTGATCCTGTGAAGCGTGAGGAGCTGTAAACAGCTCACCCCAGGTTTTAAATCACAGTGTTAGGGATGCAGCTGCAGTGGCAGAGTCTCTTCCCCAGTTAACCAAAAATAATAATAATTGAGAAATTCTGCCTGTAAATCATCACCAGGGAATGAGATCCTGTTGTGCAAGGAGCAGGGGAAGGCAGGGAAGTGTCACGTTTTATAGAGGCAGAATTTGTGATGAGGCAGCATCCTCTCACAGATGAACTGAAATGTTTGGGGAGAGCAAAACACCAGCAAGCTGGCCTTTGCAAGGGGCTGGAGATGGAGAAGGGGGAGGTGAGTGTCCCTGGTAGGGCCATCTCGGGTGCTTCTGCAGCCAACAGCATCACATGATCAGATGATCAGAGGGCTGGAGCACCTCTCCTGTGAGGACAGGCTGAAGGAGTTGGGGCTGTTCAGTCTGGAGAAGAGAAGGCTCCCAGGTGACCTCATTGTGGCCTTCCAGTATCTGAAGGGGGCTACAAGAAGGCTGGGGAGGGACTTCTCAGGACATCAGGTAGTGACAGGACTAGGGGAAATGGAATGAAGCTGGAGGTGGGGAGATTCAGGCTGGAGGTGAGGAGGAAGTTCTTCCCCATGAGAGTGGTGAAGCCCTGGAATGGGATGTGCAGGGAGGTGGTTGAGGCCCCGTCCCTGGAGGTGTTTACGCCCAGGCTGGATGAGGCTGTGGGCAGCCTGATCTAGTGTGGGGTGTCCCTGCCCATGGCAGGGGGTTGGAACTCGATGATCCTTGTGGTGCCTTCCAACCCTGACTGATACTGTGATACTAACCTGGGGAAGGGCTCCTGAGCTACCACCAGTTACAGCAGAGGCTCAGTGCAAAGCTGCTACCATCTGTTGCGCTTCAGGATGTGCTTCCCATGCTGCTGAGTCCTGCCTGCACGCAGCTGTGTGGGGAGAGGGTGTTAAGCAAGCTGTTGGAGATAGCAACCCTTATGCTGTAGATCAGGGTGCTCCAAATTCTCCCCAACTCTGGAAATCCTGAGCTTTTCTCTGCTCACACCAGTGGCTGCAGTTCTCCCAGGCAGCCAGCACCAGAACAAGAGGACAGAGTCTCAAGCTGCGCCAGAGCAGGTTTAGGCTGGAGGTGAGGAAGAAGTTCTACACAGAGAGAGTGATTGCCCATTGGAATGGGCTGCCTGGGGAGGTGGTTGAGTCACCATCATTGGAGGTGTTCAGGAAGGGACTTGATAGGGTGCTTGGTGCCATGGTTTAGTTGATTAGGTAGTGGTGGATAATAGATTGGACATGGTGATCTTGAAAGTCTCTTCCAACCTGGTCTGGTCTATTCTATTCTATTCTATTCTATTCTATTCTATTCTATTCTATTCTATTCTATTCTATTCTATTCTATTCTAAGCACTGGGGCTGAACTCAAATTGGTGCAAAATCATTCAGGCTTTGATGTGCACAGGTGAGATGGATGTGAGGAAGAAGTTCTTCCCCATGAGAGTGGTGAAGCCCTGGAATGGGTTGTCCAGGAAGGTGGTTGAGGCCCCGTCCCTGGAGGTGTTTAAGCCCAGGCTGGATGAGGCTGTGGGCAGCCTGATCTAGTGTGGGGTGTCCCTGCCCATGGCAGGGGGTTGGAACTAGATGATCCTTGTGGTGCCTTCCAACCCTGTCTGATACTATGATATTATGATACTAGATGTCCTCTCCTGGACCAAGGAGCTCTTCAAAGCCATTTGCCAGGATGCATCTCCCCTGCACCCTTCTTCCCAGCAAAGCTAGTGGAGAAATGTCCTTTGGACCACACCAGCATGGTGCATACAAGGTGTTGGGATGCTCAGCTTGAGTTTGGGGCTCTTGGGGATAGCTCTGTCTGAACTCATTGTTCTGGGAAGTTCAGGCTGGAGGTGAGGTGAAAGTTCTTCCCAGAGAGAGTTGTTGGCCGTTGGGATGTGCTGCCAGGGAGGTGGTGGAGTCCCCATCCCTGGAGGTGTTCAAGAGGGGATTGGATGTGGCACTTGGAGCCATGGTTTAGTTGTCAGGAGGTGTTGGGTGACAGGTTGGACTTGATGATCTTTGAGATCTTTCCCAACCTTATTGATTCTATGATTCTGTGATCTCCCTCAGTGTCTGGGGGCCACATGGTGGGCACGAGTCAGTCCATCTCCACATGCTTTGGTTTGTCTCTCTGTAGAGCAGAAAGAGGAGCACAAGGGTGCTCCCCCCTTTTCCCTGTCCACCAGCCTTCCCTAGCAGCTCTGCTTCTGCCTTTGAACTGCAGCCAGCCCAGGAGGGTCCTGCCTGGGGAGAGAGCTGCTGCTTCAGCCCTGGGAGGGATTAAATATTCACATCAGTATCTGAGAAGCTGTTCTGTTCAATAAATTCTCTTCTCTTCTCTTGCACATAACCAAGTGGAAGATCTTACTCTGGTAGGTCTAGAGGGGGAGCTTTCCTTTCTCATGGTCTTCCTGCAGGGAGTTCTTCTATTCAGCTCAGGAGTGGAAGATTTCCACATTTTTCTTTCCAGCTCCCAGGTTATCTCCATCCCCTTGTCCAGATCTGCCAGGTTGATGCACTTCCACATGCTCTGCCTTTGTAAATCTCCACCAGTGCTCTTGCAGCCCCCAGGATCATGGCTAGAGGGATCAGGGTGATGGAGCCCAGCAGCCCCAGGCTCACTTTTATTTCTGTCATCCCTCTTTTGCTCACCAAGGTGTCAGGGATCCAGGATTTGGGCCTTGGTAAGGAAGAAATGCATTTCCCAGTGCAGTAATGCACACTGAGATAGCTCCTGGAGGGGTTTTTCCACCTCCTGAAGCATCTGGCACTGGGCACTGTTGGCAACACATCCCAAGCTGATGAGATTTCAAGGGACATTGCTTTCTGCAGCTGGGAGACAAAGAATAACCAGCTCAGCAAGGAAGTCAGAAGAAACATGGATATTGTGCTTGGAGAGGACTGTTCCATCCCTCTCCATACCAAACTGGGAAGCTCCTTTTGGGGAGAATCCTTCCTAGGATGTTCCTTTTGGGGATGCTGCTTTCTGGGATGCTCCTTTCTGGGTCGGTCCTTTCTGAGATGCTTCTTTGTGAGAGGCTTCTTTCTCAGATGGCCCTTTCTAGAATGCTCCTGTCTAGGTTGTTCCTGTCGGTGATACTTCCTTTTGGGTTGCTCCTTTCTAGGATACTTCTTTTTGGGCTGCTCCTTTCCAGGATGCTCCTTTCTGGGATAATTCCTTTTGGGATGCTCCTTGTTGTGATACTTCCTTTCTGTGATACTTCCTTTTGGGCTGCTCCTTTCTGGAATGCTCCTTTCTGTGATACTTCCTTTTGAGATGCTCCTTGCTGTGATACTTCCTTTTGGGTTGCTTCTTTCTGGGCTGCTCCTTGCTGTGATACTTCCTTTTGGGCTGCTCCTTTCTGGGCTGCTCCTTGCTGTGATACTTCCTTTTGGGGTGTTCCTTGCTGTGACACTTCCTTTTGGGATGCTCCTTTCTGTGACACTTCCTTTTGGGTTGCTCCTTTATGTGACACTTCCTTTTGGGTTGCTCCTTTCTGTGACACTTCCTTTTGGGTTGCTCCTTTCTGTGACACTTCCTTTTGGGTTGCTCCTTTCTGTGACACTTCCTTTTGTGATACTTCCTTTCTGGGTTGCTCCTTTCTGTGATACTTCCTTTTGGATGCTCCTTTCTGGGATACTTCCTTTTGGTTGCTCCTTTCTGGGATACTTCCTTTTGGGTTGCTCCTTTCTGGGCTGCTCCTTGCTGTGATACTTCCTTTCTGGGTTGCTCCTTTCTGTGATACTTCCTTTTGGATGCTCCTTTCTGGGATACTTCCTTTTGGATGCTCCTTTCTGGGATACTTCCTTTTGGGTTGCTCCTTTCTGGGATACTTCCTTTTGGATGCTCCTTTTGGGATACTTCCTTTTGGGTTGCTCCTTTCTGGGATACTTCTTTTGGATGCTCCTTTCTGCTGCTTGCTGTGATACTTCCTTTCTGGGTTGCTCCTTTCTGGGATACTTCCTTTTGGGATGCTTCTTTCTGTGACACTTCCTTTTGGGATGCTCCTTTCTGGGATACTTCCTTTTGGATGCTCCTTTCTGTGACACTTCATTTTGGGCTGCTCCTTTCTGGGATACCTCCTTTATGGAATGCTCCTTTCTGTGATACTTCCTTTTGGATGCTCCTTTCTGTGACACTTCATTTTGGGTTGCTCCTTTCTGGGATGCTCTTTTCACATCTATCTGGAAAATGAGGTTGTAGTGATGGCCCTTACCTGTAGAAGGGTTCATGTGGAAGGAGGAGAAGCAAGGAGGAGCAAACACAACCCTGCTTATGTTCCCTTTGATCCTATAACACGATCCTTCCTTAAATAATTGCATGCCAACTAATATTTGATTGGGTTTGATCAATATTTACAAGTAGTTGTTTATGGACTCCGGCTGGGTGAGCTTGGGAGAGTCTGAGGACATGGTGAGTGTGAAAGCCATGCATGGCCAAGCCTTGTTAGGAGCTGCACACCATCCACTTGACGGCAAATGGAGAACAAGATGAATAGATCAATTTTCATTGCAGCTAAAGCTTAACAGTGGAGGGCTTCAAATTTCCTCTGGGGTCTACTGTTGTTTAACTTAGTTCTTAATGGTCTGAAACGTGGTGTGACCAGGGCTGTGGCCTTTGACTGGAAGAGAAATATCAAGTTGCCCTAATAATGGAGCACTGGGAGTTATGAAAAGGAGCTGGAGGAATTAGGCTGTGGGCTTGTGTGTGGTGGCTGTGGCCAGGTCCTTCTGGAGAGGTGAATATCATTATTAAATAAGAGGGGAGGGAAAAAAAAAAAACAGTGCAAATTTGTTGGAGATGAAGGAGAATTTGTCCTAGGGAAAAGAAAAATTGGGTTGGGTGATGCTCTCTGTGTGTCCAGGCTGCAGTGGTGGGGTTTGATTCTGAGCTCTGCATCCTACTCTGTAGGTAGTGATAGGACTAGGGGGAATGGAATGAAGCTGGAGGTGGGGAGATTCAGGCTGGAGGTGAGGAGGAAGTTCTTCCCCCTGAGAGTGGTGAAGCCCTGGAATGGGTTGTCCAGGGAGGTGGTTGAGGCCCCGTCCCTGGGGGTGTTTAAGCCCAGGCTGGATGAGGCTCTGGCCAGCCTGATCTAGTGTGGGGTGTCCCTGCCCATGGCAGGGGGGTTGGAACTAGCTGATCCTTGTGGTCCCTTCCAACCCTGACTGATACTATGATACTATGATCCCTAAGGCTCACAGAAGCGCAGCTCCAGGTGTTCCAGAAGGGATTGGATGTGGCACTTGGTGCCAGGGTTTAGTCATGAGCTCTGTGGTGACAGGTTGGACTCGATGGTCTTTGAGGTCTATTCTAGCCTTGGTGATTCTGTGATTCTGTGATTTGCTGCTGGCAAAATCTAGGCAAGACTTTTGTGCTCTCAGCAGAGGTGTGGGGAAATGAAAAGGCTGAGAAGATGGATTTTTTGGGGGGTGCACTTTACGGCAAGGAGAAGCTCTCTGGCAGGCAGGAGCAGGAAGCAGCAACTGTCTGCTGACAAATGGTGCTGATGTGCTTTGCCACGCTGGGTGGAAGTGACCCCATGCAAAACAGAGCTACAGATCTGGTGTGCAGCTGGACACCTGGCCAGGCTGGTATGGAAATGCTGCTTGTGCAGCCTCTGGGCTGCAGCCATAAACAGAAGGAAGAGCTGACACAAAGATGCTCCTGGAGGCTCCCCACTGTTGCCAAGAAAATAGAAATTAAACTAAAGGAAAGACTTTTGTAATGAAGCAGGATGAAAAAAAGAACCCTGAACTGGATTGGTGCATCTAATAAGGATGAATATTTGGACATAGAGGTGACCTTTTTTGTCTCCCCACGACTATTCCATGGAGGCAGAAGAGGCTCAGCCAGACCCATTGGGACTTTGGAGCCTTTGGGATGGTTAGAGACCAAATCTCATGAAGAGCAGCTGAGAGAACTGGGGTTGTTTAGGCTGAAGAAGAGGAGGCTGAGGGGAGACCTCTTTGCTCTCTGCAGCTCCCTGGAAATAGGTTGGAGTGAGGTGGGGGTTGGTCTCTTCTCCCAAGGAACAAGGGATAAGAGAAGAGGAAATGGCCTGAACTTGTGCCAGGGGAGGGTGAGGTTGGAAGTTAGGAAAACAATTCCTGCAAGTGTGGTCAGGGATTGGCACAGGCTGCCCAGGGAGGTGGTGGAGCCCCCATCCCTGGAGGTGTTCAGGAAACTTGGGGCCATGGTTTAATGGCCGTGGTGGGGTTGGCTTGGTGCAGTGACCACCCACAGAGGCCTTTTCCAGCTGAAACAGTTCTATAACGCTATGATTTCATAGAACCATAGGATGAATTGGGTTGGAAGGGACCTTTAAAGGTCATCTAATCCAGCCCCTCTGAAGTAATCAGGGACATCCCCAGCTAGATCAGGTTGCTCAGAGCCCCATCAAGCCTGACCTTGAATGTCTCCGGGGATGGGGCCCCACCACCTCCCCGGGTAACCTGTTGGAGCGCTCTCCCACCCTCACAGCACAGAACTTCTTCATTTCACCCTGCCTAAGGCTTGTCCAAATGCAGTTCTGCCATGGTTCAGGTCCCATCTGTTGTCCCCGGGGCTGGCACAAGCGCTTGGCACGTCGCGCGCTCTCGCCGGCCCTTGGGGAAGCAGCAGCATTGGCAGCCCTTGCAGACCTCCTCTCCCCCAGACAGTGGTGCTGCTTTGAATTCATTTTGCTCCAAGGAAAGGAGCTGGACTTGGGGAGCATGATTTATGTTCCCTGCAGGAAGCGTTTGGGCCACGTCCTCCTCGATTTGGGTGATTTGTGACATTTCACCTGCAATTTAAGCTTCTGAAGTTGTCACGCTTGGGCAGAGTGAAATTAATGAGTGGTGAGGAAGGGAGGGAAGGGGGGGGGGGCGGGGGGAAAGAAGAAAACTAAAAATTAAATCCAGCAGGTTCATGTTTTACTTTCCCCATGCAGGAGCAGGGAGGTCATTCTGCCCCTCTAGACTGCACTGGTTAGGGAACACCTTGAGTCCTGTGTCCAGTTCGGGGTCCCTCAGCTTAGGAAAGATGTTGAGTTGCTGGAAGGTGTCCAGAGAAGGGCAACAAAGGCGGGGAGGGGTCTGGAGCACAGCCCTGTGAGGAGAGGCTGAGGGAACTGGGGTTGTTTAGCCTGCAGAAGAGGAGGCTCAGGGGAGACCTCATTGCTCTCTCCAACTCCCTGAAGGGAGGTTGTAGCCAGGTGGAGGTTGGTCTCTTCTCCCAGGCAACCAGCACCAGAACAAGAGGACACAGTCTCAAGCTGTGCCAGGGGAGGCTTTGGCTGGAGGTTAGGAAGAAATTCTACAGAGAGAGGGAGATATTACCCATTGGGATGTGCTGCCCAGGGAGGTGGTGGAGTCACCATCCCTGGAGGTGTTTAGGAGGAGACTTGATGGGGTGTTTGGTGCCATGGTTTAGTTGATTAGATGGTGTTGGGTGATAGGTTGGACTTGATGATCTCAAAGTTCTTTTCCAACCTGGTCTATTCTATTCTATTCTATTCTATTCTATTCTATTCTATTCTATTCTATTCTATTCTATTCTATTCTATTCTATTCTATTCTATTCTATTCTGTCCTGTCCTGTCCTGTCCTGTCCTATTCTAATTTTTGCTATTCTATTCTGTTCTGTTCTGTTCTGTTCTATTCTATTCTATTCTATTCTATTCTATTCTATTCTATTCTATTCTATTCTATTCTATTCTATCCTATTCTTTTCTATTCTATTCCATTATATTCTATTCTACTCTGTTCTGTTCTATTCTATTCTATTCTATTCTGTTCTATTCTATCCTATTCTTTTCTATTCTATTCTATCCTATTCTTTGCTATTCTATTCTATTCTATTCTATTATTCTATTCTATTCTATTCTATTCTATTCTATTCTATTCTATTCTATTCTTTGCTATTCTATTCTATTCTTTGCTATTCTATTCTATTCTGTTCTGTTCTGTTCTACAGCTTGTTGAGCATTCTCCTTCCTCGTTGGGAAGCGGGAATGAAGTTCACGGCGTGGGGAGCATAATGGAGCAAACGGCCTTTGAGCTCCTCAAGTGCCTCTGTTCTGCTTGGGCATTTAATCACCCACAGAAGCCATTTATTGCCTCGTATACTCCTCTCCCATGAACATTAGCCCTTAAATAGCTGGCATAATTAAAGGTGAAGCCGCAGCGCTGCGCTCCGTCTCCTGCCCGCGGAAGGGTAACAGATGAGGTGGGAGTTGTGGTGGAGTTCAAGGTGAGAGCTGTAAAGCCCATTTTCTGCCTGTGTCAGGGACATTATTTTAGGAATGTCTAATTCTGCCCGTGAAAATTGAGGCTGGCTCCAATAATAATTCACGCTTAATGAACTTAGAGTTACAGCCCAGGCTCTGCCGTCCCCTCCGTGCCTGGCGCGGTCGATTGGCCCTTGTCAGATCTCTAAAGGCTGGTGAAGGAATGACAAAAAGGATTTGATGGAATTAAGAGGAATTTCCTCCCCCCCCCCAAAAAAAAACCCACTCCCAACCCAGAACCTTTCCTATTTCTTTGTGTTTAGGTCCCTTGTCTGGGAAGAAAGACATACGCTGCAGCTTCGGCTGTAATCCACTCAGCTCTGTGAGCAGGTCTTGGCAAGGCTTTAACCTTGCGTGTTCTTCTTGCAGCTCAGCTCTTCAAAAGGCTTCCTGCCCTTTCTTCATGCCAAGGGAAGGGGAAAAAAAAAAAAACCAACCCACAACAAAACAACCAAACCAAAACCACAAAGTATTGATGAAGGGTTAACACCCAGAGCTGCCTGGAGGTAGCAGATTTAAAGACCTGCCTGTCGCGTCCCTGACTACCCAACAATCAGCCCTTCAAAGGCTTGATCATTAATGCAGTTATCCTTGTAACACCCCTTTGATAGTGAATTAATGGGCTGTGGTATGTAGAACATCAGCCTGCTGCTGGGTTTATACACTAGGCAGCTGCAGCACGGGGAAATGCTCACCCTCTGATGAGGTTGGGGAATGGAGGCGATCGACCCAAAGCCACGTGGCGCTGGTTAGGCCACACCTTGGGTACTGTCTCCAGTTCTGGGTTCCTCAATTTAAGAAGGACATTGAGATGCTGGAAGGTGTCCAGAGAAGGGCAACGAGGCTCGGGAGGGGTCTGGAGCACAGCCCTGTGAGGAGAGGCTGAGGGAGCTGGGGTTGCTTAGCCTAGAGAAGAGGAGGCTCAGGGGAGACCTCATTGCTCTCTACAACTACCTGAAAGGTGGTTGTAGCCAGGAAGGGGTTGGCTCCTTCTCCCAGGCAACCAGCACCAGAACAAGAGGACACAGTCTCAAGCTGCACCAGGGGAAGTTGAGGCTGGAGGTGAGGAGAAAGTTCTTCACAGAGAGAGTCATTCACCATTGGAATGTGCTGCTCAGGGAGGTGGTGGAGTCCCCATCCCTGGAGGTGTTCAAGAGGGGATTGGATGTGGCACTTGGAGCCATGGCTTAGTTAGTCAGGAGGTGTTGGGTGCTAGGTTGGACTTGATGAGGTCTCTGAGGTCTTTTCCAACCTTATTGTTTCTATGATTCATTCCACGATCTCCCTGGGCAACCTGCTCCAGGAGGGGAATGCCCTAGCTGCCTCCTCCCTTTTGGGTCTCCTCTGCAAGCACCCAGCCAGCTGCTCAGCTCCATGGGGCAGATCTTGCAGGCAAAGTGCTGCTCTCACGTTGTGTGCCTTTGCAAAGGAGCAATTTATCAGAGTGATTTGTCCCTGTCCCTGGAGGTGTTCAAGAGGGGACTGGATGTGGCACTTGAAGCCATGATGTGTTGGGTGATAGGTTGGACTTGATCTCTGAGGTCTTTTCCAACCTGGTTGATTTTATGATTCTATGATTGCAAGGATGGAGCTGAATGGGAGTCTGTTCCTGCACTCAAACTACCTGTCCCAGCCACCTGAGGCATCCACAAATTCACTGAGCAACCCCTTCCAGTGTCTCACCACCCTCATAGTGAAGAATGCAGTACTCCAGGTGGGGTCTCACCAGAGCGGATTCTTAGATTCACAGAATGGTTTGGGTTGGAAGGCACCTTAAAGATCATCCACTTCCAACCCTCCTGCCATGGGCAGGGACACCTCCCACCAGCCCAGGTTGCTCAAGGCCTCATCCCAGGTCAAGGGAGGTGATTCTCCCCCTCTACTCAGCTCTGGTGAGACCCCACCTGGAGTACTGCCTCCAGTTCTGGAGCCCCTATTACAAGAGGGATCTGGAGGTGCTGGAAGGTGTCCAGAGAAGGGCCACGAGGATGAGCAGAGGGCTGGAGCACCTCTCCTATGAGGACAGACTGAAGGAGTTGGGGCTGTTCAGTCTGGAGAAGAGAAGGCTCCGAGGTGACCTCATTGTGGCCTTCCAGGATCTGAAGGGGGCTACAGGAAGGCTGGGGAGGGACTTCTCAGGATCTCAGGTAGTGATAGGACTAGGGGAAATGGAGTGAAGCTGGAGGTGGGGAGATTCAGGCTGGAGGTGAGGAGGAAGTTCTTCCCCAGGAGAGTGGTGAAGCCCTGAAATGGGTTGTCCAGGGAGGTGGTTGAGGCCCCATCCCTGGAGGTGTTTAAGCCCAGGCTGGATGAGGCTGTGGGCAGCCTGATCTAGTGTGGGGTGTCCCTGCCCATGGCAGGGGGTTGGAACTGGATGATCCTTGTGGTCCCTTCCAACCCTGACTGATTCTGTGATTGATTCTCTGATTGGTAACCTGGCCAGAGGCAGAGAGGGCATGCACAGCATGCCTGGGCAACCTGATCTTGAAGGTGTTTTGCAGCGGGAGTGGTTCTGTGCTTGCCAAGCCCTGCCTGGCTCCCTAGAAGGAGAGGGATTCCTCTGGCTGCTGAAAACACTCAGCATCTGTATAAACAATTGTGTTAAGCTGCTGTTGTAGTAATTGTGTTTGCACAGTGAAGCAAAAAGGCTCAGTTTACCCCTCTGCTGTCTGGAAATGATTCCTCCAGGTTATGTGTGAAGCATTTCATTATTTCCACCCCCCTCAGTGTACTGATTTCATTCGGGGGTGGGGGGTGGGGAAGGCATAAAAAGAGGCCAAGGAGAAGATACTATTACAGTGACATATTCTTCCCCAATGGTAACTTTATCCCTGCTTCTGGCTCTGTGCAGCACCATAATTCATTTTTGTCACCAGGCTAGCAAATAAATAATAAGAATAAATTGAGCAGATTATCTCATCCTTAAGCCATGCCCAGCATTCATCAAATCCACGCCAAGAAGCAAGACTTATCTGCAGTCAAATTGATCCTACAAGAACACCTACCTTAAGCTCCATTAGTGCATCTCAGAGCCCCTCACCCATCTCTCCTGGCCCCTGGCTACTTAAAAAGAGTCACTGAGGCTGTGAGCCCTGGGGCTTTGTAGTCTGGAGTCAGTCTGATGACTGAGAGGGGATTTAATAAGTGTTTATAAATGCCTGAGGGCTGGGGGTCAGGAGGTAGGGGACAGGCTCTGCTCAGTTGTGCCCTGGGATAGGACAAGGAGCAATGGATAGGAGCTACAGCACAAGGAGGTTCCACCTCAATGTGAGGAGGAACTTCTTCAGTGTGAGGGTCACAGAGCACTGGAACAAGCTGCCCGGTGGGGTTGTGGAGCCTCCTTCTCTGGAGACTTTCCAGCCTGTGACCTGTGCTGGATTCTACGGTCCTGCTCTGGCAGGGGGTTAGACTTGAGAACAAGAGGACGCAGTCTCAAGCTGTGCCAGGGAGGTTGAGGCTGGAGGTGAGGTGAAACTTCTTCCAGAAAGAGGAATTGGCCATTGGAATGTGCTGCCCGGGGAGGTGGTGGAGTCCCCATCCCTGGAGGTGTTCAAGAGGGGATTGGACGTGGCACTTGGAGCCGTGGTTTGGCTGTCAGGAGGTGTTGGGATGACAGGTTGGACTTGATGATCTCTGAGGTCTTTTCCAACCTGGTTGATTCTATGATTCTATGCTCTCCACCAAAGCAGTTACTTTGCACAGAAACCCAGTTTCCAATACCAACATGCACCCAATGGATTCTAGGATTCTATGATTCAGAGGTCCCTTCCAACCCTAACATCCTGTGAGCCTCTGATTACAGTGACACACATTCCCCAGGAGCCTTTCTTACAGCCTGGTGTGAAAACCCCACAACAAACCCGACCCTATCTGTTGCTGTTTCTTACCATGGATTTATTACAGAATCATAGAATCACTCAGGGTTGGAAGGGACCACAAGGATCCCCTCTTGAACACCTCCAGGGATGGGGACTCCACCACCTCCCTGGCAGCACATCCCAACGGCCAACAACTCTCTCTGGGAAGAACTTTCTCCTCACCTCCAGCCTGAACTTCCCAGAACAATGAGTTCAGACAGAGCTATCCCCAAGAGCCCCAAACTCAAGCTGAGCATCCCAACACCTTGTATGCACCATGCTGGTGTGGTCCAAAGGACATTTCTCCACTAGCTTTGCTGGGAAGAAGGGTGCAGGGGGAGATGCATCCTGGCAAATGGCTTTGAAGAGCTCCAGGAGAGGACATCTAGTATCATTTAATAATGATATTCACCTCTCCAGAAGGAATTGGCCGCAGCCACCACACACAAGCCCACAGCCTAATTCCTCCAGCTCCTCTTCATAGAATCATAGAATCAATCAGGTTGGAAGAGACCTCAAAGATCATCAAGTCCAACCTGTCACCACAGACCTCATGACTAAACCATGGCACCAAGTGCCACGTCCAATCCCTTCTTGAACACCTGGAGCTGCCCTTTCATGAGCCTTAGGGATCATAGGATCATAGTATCATAGTATCAGTCAGGGTTGGAAGGGACCACAAGGATCACAGTATCACAGTATCACACGGTATTGCTAAGGTTGGAAGAGACCTTGAAGATCATGGAGTCCAACCTGTCACCACAGACCTCATGACTAGACCATGGCACCAAGTGCCACGTCCAGTCCCCTCTTGAACACCTCCAGGACTCCACCACCTCCCCGGGCAGCACATTCCAGTGATGAATCACTCTCTCGGTGAAGAACTTTCTCCTCACCTCCAGCCTAAACTTCCCCTATTGCAGCTTGAGACTGTGTCCCCTTGTTCTGTTGCTGGTTGCTAGGGAGAAGAGGCCAACCCCTTCCTGGCTACAACCACCTTTCAGGTAGTTGTAGAGAGCAATGAGGTCTCCCTGAGCCTCCTCTTCTCCAGGGATCATGGAAGGATCTGGAAGGATCATCTAGTTCCAACCCCCCTGCCATGGGCAGGGACACCCCACACTAGATCAGGCTGGCCACAGCCTCATCCAGCCTGGCCTTAAACACCTCCAGGGACGGGGCCTCAACCACCTCCCTGGACAACCCATTCCAGGGCTTCACCACTCTCATGGGGAAGAACTTCCTCCTCCCCTCCAGCCTGATTCTCCCCACCTCCAGCTTCATTCCATTCCCCCTAGTCCTATCACTGCCTGATCTCCTGAGAAGTCCCTCCCCAGCCTTCTTGCAGGCTTTTTTATTTACCCTTCTGAAAGGACCACAAATGCACAAAGGTTCAGCAGAAGTTTGCTGCTCGTTGCTGCAGATGCCAACGCACACACCCCCACCCCCGTCGTCCCTCTCCCCGCCAACCTCATCCATTTCTTCCCTCACTTCACTGAAGTTTTAATAACAGCTGCTGCAGGGAGTTTCCAGGGGACTGAGGTCTCATTACTCTTAGAGGAGATGCTACTGTACATTTATTAGTGTGCTGCAAAAGTGGTATAAATAATTAACAGGCAACTACCCCGAGTAAACCGACTGCAGTCCTACTAATTGGTAAACAGACGTGTATTTTACTCGGAGTGTATGAGGAGAGTATTAACCACTTACAAGTGAATCATCCTGCTGAATGCATTTAAGCTTATGAATAATGGTTGCAAGGCCTTGAGGCTGGCTGTTATTTATTTCACAGCACTCAAAGGAACTGCTAGGAAGAAAGAAGTACCTGAAAGGGAGTGAGGGTGGGTGGTGGGTTTGGTTTTCCTCCCCGCCCTCCCAAGTAACAAGCTGTTAGACAAAAGGAAATGGCCTCCAGTTGCACCAGGGGAGGTTTGGGTTGGAGATTGGGAGCAGTTTCTTTGCTGCAGGAGTGGTCAGGCAGTGGAAGAGGCTGCTCAGGGAGGTGGTGGAGTCCCCATCCCTGGAGGTGTTTGAAAAGAAGTGTGGACAGGACACTTTGGGACGTGGTGTAGTGGCCATGGTGGTGTTGAATTGATGACTGGACTTGATGATCTCAAAGGTCTTTTCCAACCAAAACAATTCTATGGCTCCAAAGCTTCATCTAAGCTACAACTTGAGTTGGAGGGGAGGTTTAGACTGGATGTTAGGAAGAAGTTCTTCACAGAAAGAGAGATTGGCCATTGGGATGTGCTGCCCAGGGAGGTGGTGGAGTCACCATCACTGGAGGTGTTTAGGAAGAGACTGGATGGGGTGCTTGGTGCCATGGTTTAGTTGATTAGATGGTGTTGGGTGAGAGGTTGGACTTGGTGATCTCAAAGGTCTTTTCCAACCTGGTTAATTCTCCTCTCCTCTCCTCTCCTCTCCTCTCCTCTCCCTCTCCTCTCCTCTCCTCTCCTCTCCTCTCCTCTCCTCTCCTCTCCTCTCCTCTCCTCTCCCTCTCCTCTCCTCTCCTCTCCTCTCCTCTCCTCTCCTCTCCTCTCCTCTCCTCTCCTCTCCTCTCCTCTCCTCTCCTCTCCTCTCCTCTCCTCTCCTCTCCTCTCCTCTCCTCTCCCTCTCCTCTCCTCTCCTCTCCTCTCCTCTCCTCTCCTCTCCTCTCCTCTCCTCTCCTCTCCTCTCCTCTCCTCTCCTCTCCTCTCCTCTCCTCCCCTTGAGTCTCCTCTCCTTCACTCTACTCTCCTTGAGTCTCCTCTCCACTCTACTCTCCTCTCCTCTCCTTCAGTCTCCTCTCCTTCAGTCTCCTCTCTTCTCCTTCACTCTCCTCTCCTTCAGTCTCCTCTCCTCTGCTTCAGTCTCCTCTCCTTGAGTCTCCTCCTTTTGAGTAGCAAGAAACAATGAGCAAGAAACTACCTGAAGGGAGGTTGCAGCCAGGTTGGTCTCCTCTCCCAGGCAAGCAGCACCTGAACAAGAGGACACAGCCTCAAGCTGTGCCAGGGGAAGTTTAGGCTGGAGCTGAGGAGAAAGTTCTTCCCAGAGAGAGTCGTTCACCATTGGAATGTGCTGCCCAGGGAGGTGGTGGAGTCCCCATCCCTGGGGGTGTTCAAGAGGGGATTGGATGTGGCACTTGGAGCCATGGTTTAGTAGTCAGGAGGTGTTGGGTGACAGGTTGGACTTGATGATCTCTGAGGTCTCTTCCAACCTTATTGATTCTATGATTCTATGATTTCCCTTCTGTCTTCAACTAAAATAAAGTTCATTGAATCTCCTGTAAGCTGCTCCTGAAGCTGTCACAAAGCAGCCCCACACAGAATTCAGACTAATTGGTTAATTTGCAGTCATGCTCTCAAGGTGTGTGCAGTCAAGGTCTTGCCAACAGCACCAGACCTGTCTCCTCACATGTTTTGTTATGGATTTAACCTGATATATTCAAGTTGGAAAGCACACCAGGGGGAACAACTCCACTCTGGCTCAGCTTGATGGGGAATATCTTGAAGATGAAGCTGGAACAAGCACTGTTAAAACTGAAGCAGGCTGCTGCTCACAAGAGAGTTTAGAATAAACTTTCAGAATCATTAAGGTTGGAAAAGACCTCTAAGATCATCAAGTCCAACCTTCTACACAACACCTCCATGACCATTAGACCATGTCCTGAAGTGCCTTTTTTAACACCTCCAGGGATGGGGACCTCCCTGCCCACCTCCCTGGGCAGCCTGTTCCAATCCCTGTCCACTCTTGCAGCGAAGAAGTTGTTCCTAATCTCCAACCTAAACCTGCCCTGCTGCAGCTTGAGGCCATTTCCTCATGTCCTGTTGTTAGTTACTCGGGAGAAGAGGCCAAAACCAGCCTCGCTGCAAGCTCTTTGTAGTAGTTTACCCCTGTGCTGGTTTAATACCTGCCTCTGGTTAATAGCTGCAGGCTCTTGCTTAGCTACTCAGCCTCTGTTATTCCCCCTGGGCTGATGTCTCAAGCAATTTTCATCCACATGTTTGAGTTACCCTTGTGCAAAGGGAGCAAAATGGACACAAAACCATTCCCAGGTCAGGAGAGGAGTGTGCTGGCATGATCTTTGTGGAGCAGAAGGGTGTGAGGGAGCTCTTACAAGGGCTTGTAGTGGTAGGGCAAGAGGGAATGTATTGAAGCTGGAGGAGGGGAGATTGAGAGTGGAGATTAGGAAGAAATTCTTGACAGTGAGGGTGGTGAGACTCTGGAACAAGTTGCCCAGGAGATCATGGATGCCCCCTCCCTGAAGGTGTTCAAGGCCAGGCTAGATGAAGCCTTGAGCAACCTGGGCTGGTGGGAGGTGTCCCTGCCCATGGTATCACAGTCTCACAGTCTCACAGTATCACTAAGGTTAGAAGAGACCTCAAAGATCATCGAGTCCAACCTGTCACCACAGACCTCATGACTAGACCATGGCACCAAGTGCCACATCCAGTCCCCTCTTGAACACCTCCAGGGACGGCGACTCCACCACCTCCCCGGGCAGCACATTCCAATGGTGACTCACTCTCTCGGTGAAGAACTTTCTCCTCACCTGGAGCCTAAACCTCCCCTGGTGCAGCTTGAGACTGTGTCCTCTTGTTCTGGTGCTGGTTGCTAGAGAGAAGAGACCAACCCCTTCCTGGCTACAACCACCCTTCAGGTAGTTGTAAAGAGCAATGGTGGGGCAGGCTGGAACTAGCTGGTCTTTAAGGTCCCTTCCAACCCAAATGATTCTATGAGTCTATGATCTCCAGAGGTGCCTTCCACCTCCTACCATCCCGTGCTGCCCCAAGCCAAGGCGAAAGCACCGACGGCAGTGGTGCCAAACGGTGGGAAGGTGGCAAGCTGGCCTGGTGAAAGCCTCAGGGTTGCAAGAGGCAGGGCACAAAGGGAGGCTGTGACTCAAAAAGGCAAAGTGCCAGCGTGGCAGCACGCAACATTTCGAGGCTATATATATATATATATATAAATCTCTGACCTATTTCTTATGGATAGCACAATAAGGACTCGATCAAAACCCCATTGAATCCTGCAGGAGCCTTTCCATTGACTTGAATGGCTTTTGGATTGGCCCTTATAAATGGCTCTGGGGGAGAAGATGGTGGTGCATTTGCCTGGCTATTTTTGGCAGCTGTTTGATCACCTGCTGGGGGATTTTTCAAACTGGAGCCCTTCGCCGTGGGGAGCGAGCGCAAATTACAACGTTGGATGGCCATAGAAATGTCTCTTGAAAGGGAGCTGAGACTCATAAAACAGATAAATGTGTTGGCATCCCATGGCCACTGAGATGAAAGGAGAGCATTAGCACTCATTAAAAGGGACAAGTCAGTGCCAGGCTCGTAGTGACCCTGTCATGGCAACACGAGGGGTCTGGTGTTTTATCTTGCAGTTCTCCCAGCTTTTGGACTAGAGTGGGGCTTGCAGGAGCCCTGGGCCAGCTTCTTTCCTGTCCTCCTGCTGGAAAATGGCATGCTGGGGACGGTCCAAGAAGCTTCTCAGAGTGTGGCTGGAGAGCAGCACTCCCCTTGGAGATCATAGAATCAATAAGGTTGGAAAAGACCTGAGATCATCAAGTCCAACCTGTCACCCAACACCTCATGACTAAACCATGGCACCAAGTGCCACATCCAATCCCCTCTTGAACACCTCCAAATGGTGATTCCACCACCTCCCTGGGCAGCACATTCCAATGGCAAATTGCTCTTGCTGGGAAGAACTGCAAATTTGCAGATGACACCAAGTTGGGAGCAGATGTTGGTCAGTTAGAGGAAAAAAGGGCTCTGCAGAGGGACCTTGCCAGGCTGGACAGATGGGCAGAGTCCAACAGGATGACATTCAACAAATCCAAGTGCCAGGTGCTGCACTTTGGCCACAACAACCCCATGCAGAGCTACAGGCTGGGGTCAGAGTGGCTGAGAACTGCCAAACAGAGAGGGACCTGGGGGTGCTGATTGACAGCTGCCTAAACATGATCCAGCAGTGTGCCCAGGTGGCCAAGAAGGCCAATGGCATCCTGGCCTGCATTAGGAATGGTGTGGCCAGCAGGAGCAGGGAAGTCATTGTGCCCCTGTACTCTGCATTGGTTAGGCCACACCTTGAGTCCTGTGTCCAGTTCTGGGCCCCTCAGTTTAGGAAGGACATCGAGACACTTGAAGGTGTCCAGAGAAGGGCAAGAAGGCTGGGGAGAGGCCTTGAGCACAGCCCTGTGAGGAGAGGCTGAGGGGGCTGGGGTTGCTGAGCCTGGAGAAGAGGAGGCTCAGGGGAGACCTCATTGCTCTCTACAATTCCCTGAAAGGAGGTTGTATCCAGGAAGGGGTTGGTCTCTTCTCTCTATCAACCAGCACCAGAACAAGGGGACACAGTCTCAAGCTGCAACAGGGGAGGTTCAGGCTGGAGGTGAGGAGAAAGTTCTTCACCGAGAGAGAGTCATTCACCATTGGAATGTACTGCTCAGGGAGGTGGTGGAGTCACCATCCCTGGAGGTGTTCAAGAGGGGACTGGATGTGGCACTTGGTGCCATGGTCTAGTCATGAGGTCTGTGGTGACAAGTTGGACTCGATGGTCTTTGGGGTCTCTTCCAACCCTGGTGGTACTGTGAGACTGTGTTGGAGTGGTTCCTCTCTTTCTCCTCTTTGAGGGCTGCGAAGTTCTGGGCAGCAGGTTGAGAGCGGAAGGTTTTGCCGTCACCACTTCGAGTGAAATCAAAGCCTCTGGTGAGGTCATTTCCACCAAAGCTATTGCAGAACATCACCAACTGGGTAGCACTTTCAGTAGCTGGGCTATTATGTCCCTGCCTTGTCTTTTTGTCTTATTTTCTGTAATAAACCAACACTGGAATCAAAATGAAAAAGCATTCAAGTGAGGTCAAAGAGATTGTTCCTGGAAACACTCTGTGATGTGAAGGAAATTCACACTCTCAGAGTTTTGCCCCCAGGTTGTGCCCCTCATTTGAAAGCCCTCAGAATGTCTAATAGAAGGTAATTTGCATGTTTTGACTTTTTACTTCCCTCCCTTTCCCCCCCCCCCCTTTCCCAGGGAATAAAGCTGTCTGCTTCTCCTCCTATTGTATCACACTCATCTAGACAGTAATAGTCAATCTCTGTCACACCTAGGAATTTGCAGCTGAAGGCACAGAGCATTTGAGGAGCAGGATGTGCATAGATTGCTTCATAGGATAATGATGGAGTTGTGGAGGGTTTGCTGGGTTTTTATCCCCCCCCCTTCCTCTTTGCTTTAAAAGCCTTTTGTGGATGTTTTAGAAGCAGTCAGTGGATTAGGTATAGAAACCCAGCTTGAGGGTTACTCCTCATGGCTCAGTCAAATTGCTGGGCTCTGCAAGGTTACAGGATTGGGGCAGAGTGCTTTAAACTGCCTGGCAGAAAAGGACCTGGGGGTGCTGGTTAACAGCAGCTGAGCGTGAGCCAGCAGTGTGCTCAGGGCAACAACATCCTTCCCTGCATCAGCAACGGTGTGGGCAGCAGGAGCAGGGAAGTGATTGCGCCCCTATACTGGGCACTGGTGAGGCCACAGCTTGAATAATGGGTTCTGGTTTGGGTCATGGAGCTGCTGCAGTGTGTCCAGAGAAGGGCAACAAAGCTGGGGAAGGGTTGGGAAAAAAGGGCTGCTGAGGAGGAGCTGAGGGAGCTGGGGATGTTCAGTGTGGGAAAGAGGAGGCTGAGGGGAGACCTCATTGCACCCTACGGCTCCCTGGGAGGAGGTTGGAGTGAGGTGAGGGTTGGTCCCTTCTCCCTAGTGTCAGGTGATAGAAGAGGAAATGGCCTGAAGTTGTACCAGGGGAGGTTTAGGTTGGAGATGAGGAACAATTTCTTTGCTGCAAGAGTGGTCAGGGATTGGAACAGGCTGCCCAGGGAGGTGGTGGAGACCTCATCCCTGGAGGTGTGGCCATGGCACTTTGGTTTAATGGCCACAGCGGTGCTGGGTTGATGGTTGGACTCAGTGATCCTGGGGGGCTTTTCCAACTGAAACAATGCTATGATTCTATAATTCCCTGACCTGCTTGATCTGTCATCCTTGCTTTTGTCAGCTGGATACAGCCCTGGCTGGTGGTCCCAGCCTTCGGGCCAGGAGCTGGTTTTAAGGAAGAAATGAGGAGTTTTGGTTGGACTAATGGAGCCTGAGGGCTTCTTCACAACCTCTGGCTGGAGGTCACCTTCTTAACGGCATCACCCGTCCCAGGGCATGTCATTTCACTCTTTGCTTTCCACTCTGATCCTGCCAGGCTTCCCCTGTGCCTGCTGTGGAGAAGATGACCAAGGAATTCATTTAATTTCTCCTCCTTGTCCTTATGCTCTAATTGCTCCCCTGCAGACCAGCTTGGCTGGAAAGCTTCCTGCTGCCAACGTTCAGGGATTTGGCTCAGGAGCTGCTTTGTGGAGGCTGTAGATTGGATGGGGAAAATCTCAGGTTGTCGTTTTTGGGTCTGACTTTGCTCATGACCCCACAGGGAGACCTCCTGGACGTGGTGGGAGCAGTGCTTGTCCTGTCTCCTATTCCCTTCCAAGTACACTGTTTTTCTGGGGTCACAGTGTCCTTTTCTGCTATTTACTGTGCTATAAAGCCTTGGTTTTTCTCAGCAAACCCAAACTTGCTGGTGCTCAAGACAAATAGGGAGAACTTCTCCATCAGACCTTTGTGACTTTGTGTCTGTATTTGTCTTCTAGAAACCACACAGGGATCCAAAAAGCCATCCTTGACCCAACAAACAGCTCTGGTTGAAACCTGCTTCCCCATTTTTAGGTTCCTGGAAGTGTCTAAGTCATAGAATCACAGAATGTTAGAGGCTGGAAAGGACCTGGAAAGATCATCTAGTCCAACCCCCACCCCATTCCAACCTACTTTGAGGAAGTTGTAGAGAGCCATGGTGTCCATTGGTGCTGTCCTGGAGAGTCATAAAGTGCAACTGAGCTTGGTCCTCCACCTGGAAACTTAGTAAGGGTGGTGAGACACTGGAACAGGTTGGTCAGGGAGGTTGTGAATGTCCCCTCCCTGGAGGTGTTCAAGACCAGGATGGATGAGGCCTTGAGCAACCTGGGCTGATGGGAGGTGTCCCTGCCCATGGCAGGGGGTTGGAACTGGATGATCTTTCATGTCTCTATCAACCCAAACCATTCGATGATTCTATGACCCTCACCTCACTTCAGCCTCCTCTCAGGTTACTGTGGAGATCTAAAGGTCAATGAGGTTCATTGTTGCTGGCCTGGAGGCTCATAAAATGCTGCTGAGCCTTGTCCTTGACCTGGAAAGATCCCTTGGGCCCTCCCCAGATGATTAAGAGGAGGCTCAGGGGAGACCTTCTTGCTCTCTACAACTCCCTGAAGGGAGTTTGTAGCCAGGTGGGGGTTGGTCTCTTCTCCCAGGCACCCAGCACCCGAACAAGAGGACAGTCTCAAGCTGTGCCAGGGGAAGTTCAGGCTGGATGTTAGGAAGAAGTTCTTCATAGAAAGAGAGATTGTCCATTGGAATGTGATGCCCAGGGAGGTGGTGGAGTCACCATCCCTGGATGAGGTGCTAGGAAGAGACTGGATGGGGTGCTTGGTGCCATGGTTTACTTGATTAGATGGTGTTGGGTGATAGGTTGGATGTGGTGATCTCAAAGGCCTTTTGCAACCTGGTTAATTCAATTCAATTCAATTCAATTCAATTCAATTCAATTCAATTCAATTCTATTCTATTCTATTCTATTCTATTCTATTCTATTCTATTCCATTCCATTCCATTCCATTCTATTCTATCCCATTCCATTCTATTCCATTCCATTCTATTCTATTCTATTCTATTCTATTCTATTCTATTCTATTCTATTCTATTCTATTCTATTCCATTCCATTCCATTCCATTAAATTCCATTCCATTCTATTCTATTCTATTCTATTCTATTCTATTCTATTCTATTCTATTCTATTCTCTTCCATTCCATTCTATTCCATTCCATTCCATTCCATTCCATTCTATTCTATTCTATTCTATTCTATTCCATTCCATTCCATTCCATTCTATTCTATTCTATTCTATTCTATTCTATTCTATTCTATTCTATTCTATTCTATTCCATTCCATTCCATTCTATTCCATTCAATTCCATTCTATTCCATTGCATTCTATTCTATTCTATTCTATTCTATTCTATTCTATTCTATTCTATTCTATTCTATTCTATTCCATTCCATTCTATTCCATTCCATTCCATTCCATTCCATTCCATCCCATTCCATTCCATCCCATCCCATCCCATCCCATCCCATCCCATTCCATTCCATCCCATCCCATTCCATTCCATTCCATTCCATTCCATTCCATTCCATTCCATTCCATCCCATTCCATTCCATTCCATTCCATCCCATCCCATTCCATTCCATTCCATTCCATTCCATTCCATTCCATCACAGACTTGTTAGGGCTTGAGGGGACCTCAAGGATCATCCAGTTCCAACCCCTGCCCTGAGCAGGGACCCCTCAGGGTATGCTGCGCCGTAGCTCCTCCTTTATTCATGGCAGGGCTTTGCACTAGGATTGAAATGTCCTCTTTTCAGTATTATTTTTTTCTTTTACTATGAGCATTATTCTATCTATCACATTATATTTTTTAGCCTAAAGGAGGGCTGAAAATTAAGCAAAGTGATCTGTTGGAACCTTTATAAATACATGTTTAATATCTGCTTAATGGGAGATGGAATTTATGAGCCGTTAAGTGATGCTTGATGGTTTTTATAAGAATAGAGAACTCTGGTGGGAAAACTTCCTCCTGGGATATAATCTCAGAGTATTTTTTCTCTCTTCCCTCCCCCCCCTTTTCCTCTTTTTTTTTTTTTTTTTTTTTTTGGAAGGAGATTTAATGTGTTCTAGTTGATGTCTGCAGTGACATTGGAACGTTTCCAAGCTGGGAGCTTTCACGAGGGCTTTATAAATCTTTAACAGCTTAACTTAATGAAATCCTTCTGGGTTTCAGCAGGGAGCTTTGTGGCTTCTCTAGCAGAGGAGGAAACTGAGGCATGGCCATTGTGCCCCTATAGAATGGAATGGAATGGAATGGAATGGAATGGAATAGAATAGAATAGAATAGAATAGAATAGAATAGAATAGAATAGAATAGAATAGAATAGAATAGAATAGAAGTAGAGTAGAATAGAACAGAGTAGAACAGAGTAGACTAGAATAGAATAGAATAGAATAGAATAGAATAGAATAGAATAGAATAGAATAGAATAGAACAGGATAGGATAAGAGTAGAATGGAATAGAATGGAATGGAATAGGATAGGATAGGATAGGATAGAATAGAATAGAATAGAATAGAATAGAATAGAATAGAATAGAATAGAATAGAATAGAATAGAATAGGATGGGATGGGATGGAATGGAATGGAATAGAATAGAATAGAATAGAATAGAATAGAATAGAATAGAATAGAATAGAATAGAATAGACCAGGTTGGAAGAGACCTTCAAGATCATCGGGTCCAACCTATTAACCCAGCACCACCTAATCAACTAAGCCACTGGTCCTTGAGGACTGTGTCCAGTTCTGGGCCACTCAGGTTAAGAAGGACATTGAGACACTTGAAGGTGTCCAGAGAGGGGCAATGAGTCTGGGGAGGGGTCTGGAGCACAGCCCTGTGAGGAGAGGCTGAGGGAGCTGGTGTTGCTTAGCCTGGAGAAGAGGAAGCTCAGGGGGAGACCTTACTGCTCTCTACAACTCCCTGAAGGGAGGTTGTAGCCAGGTGGGGGTTGGTCTCAGGCAACCAGCAGCAGAACAAGAGGACACAGTCTCAAGCTGCAACAGGGGAGGTTTAGGCTGGAGGTGAGGAGAAATTTCTTCCCAGAAAGAGGAATTTGCTGTTGGAATATGCTGCCCAGGGAGGTGGTGGAGTCCCCATCCCTGGGGATGAGGTCTTTGGTGATAGGTTGGGCACGATGATCTCTGAGGTCTTTTCCAACCTTATTGTTTCTATGATTCTATGGATCTAGAGGCAAGGCCTGAGAGTCCTGCTCATGCTTTATGGCTGTCCAGCCACTGGATGGCTTTCTCCAAGTGAGGAGACAACACTGTGCTTCCTCCCTCCTCAGGGCTTGGCTGCTCTTTGGCCTTCAGTGTGGTTTTGCAAGCATGGGTTGCTAGCAGAGCACATTTTTCTTTTCTTTTCTTTTCTTTTTCTTTTTTTTCTTTTCTTTTCTTTTCTTTTCTTTTCTTTTCTTTTCTTTTCTTTTCTTTTCTTTTCTTTTCTTTTCTTTTCTTTTCTTTTCTTTTCTTTTCTTTTCTTTTCTCTTCTCTTCTCTTCTCTTCTCTTCTCTTTTCTTTTCTTTTCTTTTCTTTTCTTTTCTTTTCTTTTCTTTTCTTTTCTTTTCTTTTCTTTTCTTTTCTTTTCTTTTCTTTTCTTTTCTTTTCTTTTCTTTTCTTTTCTTTTCTTTTCTTTTCTTTTCTTTTCTTTTTTCTTTTCTTTTCTTTTCTTTTCTTTTCTTTTCTTTTCTTTTCTTTTCTTTTCTTCTTCATATTTTTCTGTCCTTTTTTCATTCTTCCTTTCTTTCTTTCTTTCTTTCTTTCTTTCTTTTTCTTTCTTTCTTTCTTTCTTTCTTTCTTTCTTTCTTTCTTTCTTTCTTTCTTTCTTTCTTTCTTTCTTTCTCTCTTTCTCTCTTTCTTTCTTTCTTTCTTTCTTTCTTTCTTTCTTTCTTTTCTTTCTTTCTTTCTTTCTTTCTTTCTTTCTATCTCTCTCTCTTTTTCTCATGCTTTCTCTCTTTTTATCTTTTTCTCTTTTTCTTTCATTCTTTTGTTCTTTCTCTTTTTTCTTTTACCCTTTAACTTAATTTTTTCTTACCTTTTTTTCTTCACTTTTTTCTCCTTTTTTTTCCCCATTCCTTTTCTTTTCCCCCCTTCCTTTTCCTTCTTTCTTTCCTGCCTTTCTTTCTTATTTTCTTTCCTTTTTTTTCTTTCCTCACTCATTCTTCCCATCATTTTTCTCTCCTTCTTTTTCCCTTCCCTCTTTTTGTTTATTTCCTTTTTGTGCTTTGTTTTGTTCCTTTTTTCCAACTCCTCTTTTCCTTCATGCACCTCTGAGTCCCTCATCTGTCTGCTCCACGACCTTTAAAGGTCCCATCTCCCCCAACTCATTCTCTGGGGAGAATCAGCCCTGGGTTGCTCTCCTGGCTTTTCCACACTGCAGTAACCACTCACCTTGCAGCCAGCCAGAGCAGCACTCTTGCTGCAGGGGCAGTTTGCTCCCAGTCCAAGAGCATCACAGGGCTGGGAGGGGGTGGAACACAGGGGCTGGTGGGGGTACAGCCCAGCCTGGGGAGCGCCTCTGATGTTCTGTGTGACAGAGAGATTTTCAGCACGGGCACTTTGAGGGCGGCACTGCTGCTGTGGGGAATGAAGAGCTTTCTGTTTCCTGCAGCTGGTGCTGAAATGAGATTTTTTTTTTTCTCTCTCTCTTGGTGTTTTTTTTTTTTTTTTTTGCCTTCTTCTGTGAGGTAAAAAAAACATCAGTGAAATCCCTCTGTTGCTGTTGCAGTTTGCTTCTAACATTTTGAGTATTTCCGAGAGATCCCCAGACAGTTTTGATATGAAACTTTAATACCTTCTCCTCTTTCCTAAAGCTGCTTTTGGAGAGGAATGCAGATTGCTGGGGGAGGGGGGGAAGGGGGGAGGCAGGCATGCAGTGAGGGAGGGAGGGATGGATAATGGGGAGGGAGGGATGGAGGGAGGGAGGGAGGAAGGGATGGAGGGAGGAATGGATAATGGGTGCAAGGAGGGGTGGATAGAGGGAGGGATGGAGGGATGGAGGGAGGAAGGGATAATGGATGCAAGGAGGGGTGGATGGAGGGATGGATGGAGGGATGGATAATGGATGCAAGGAGGGGTGGATGGAGGGATGGAGGAATGGAGGAATGGATAATGGATGCAAGGAGGGGTGGATGGAGGGATGGATGGAGGGATGGATAATGGATGCAAGGAGGGGTGGATGGAGGGATGGATGAATGGATAATGGATGCAAGGAGGGGTGGATGAAGGGATGGATAATGGAGGGATGGATAATGGATACAAGGAGGGGTGGATGGAGGGGTGGATGGAGGGATGGAGGGATGGATAATGGATGCAAGGAGGGGTGGATGGAGGGATGGATGAATGGATAATGGATGCAAGGAGGGGTGGATGAAGGGATGGAGGGATGGAGGAATGGATAATGGACGCAAGGAGGGGTGGATGGAGGGATGGATGGAGGGATGGAGGGATGGATAATGGATGCAAGGAGGGGTGGATGGAGGGATGGAGGGATGGAGGAATGGAGGAATGGATGATGGATGCAAGGAGGGGTGGGTGGATGGATGGAGGGTTGGATAGTGGATGCAGGGATGGAGGGATGGATAATGGATGCAAGGAGGGGTAGGTGGAGGGATGGATGGAGGGATGGAGGGATGGATAATGGATGCAAGGAGGGGTGGATGGAGGGATGGAGGGATGGAGGAATGGAGGAATGGATGATGGATGCAAGGAGGGGTGGGTGGATGGATGGAGGGTTGGATAGTGGATGCAGGGATGGAGGGATGGATAATGGATGCAAGGAGGGGTGGGTGGAGGGATGGAGGAATGGATAATGGGTGCAAGGAGGGGTGGGTGGAGGGATGGAGGAATGGATAATGGGTGCAAGGAGGGGTAGATGGGTGGATGGATGGATGGAGGGATGGATAGAGGGATGGATAATGGATCCAGGGATGGAGGGATGGATAATGGATGCAAGGAGGGGTGGGTGGAGGGATGGATAGAGGGATGGAGGGATGGATAATGGATGCAAGGAGGGGTGGATGGAGGGATGGAGGGATGGAGGAATGGAGGAATGGATGATGGATGCAAGGAGGGGTGGGTGGATGGATGGAGGGTTGGATAGTGGATGCAGGGATGGAGGGATGGATAATGGATGCAAGGAGGGGTGGGTGGAGGGATGGAGGAATGGATAATGGGTGCAAGGAGGGGTGGATGGAGGGATGGATGGAGGGATGGATGGAGGGATGGATAATGGACACAAGGAGGGGTGGATGGAGGGATGGAGGGAGGAATGGATAATGGGTGCAAGGAGGGGTGGATAGAGGGAGGGATGGAGGGAGGGAGGAAGGGATGGAGGGAGGAATGGATAATGGGTGCAAGGAGGGGTGGATGGAGGGATGGATGGAGGGATGGATGGAGGGATGGATAATGGACACAAGGAGGGGTGGATGGAGGGATGGAGGGAGGAATGGATAATGGATGCAAGGAGGGGTGGATGAAGGGATGGAGGGATGGAGGAATGGAGGAATGGATAATGGATGCAAGGAGGGGTGGATGGAGGGATGGATGGAGGGATGGATAATGGATGCAAGGAGGGGTGGATGGAGGGATGGATGAATGGATAATGGATGCAAGGAGGGGTGGATGAAGGGATGGAGGGATGGAGGAATGGATAATGGATGCAAGGAGGGGTGGATGGAGGGGTGGATGGAGGGATGGAGGGATGGATAATGGATGCAAGGAGGGGTGGATGGAGGGATGGATGGATGGAGGGATGGATAATGGATGCAAGGAGGGGTGGATGGAGGGATGGATGAATGGATAATGGATGCAAGAAGGGGTGGATGAAGGGATGGAGGGATGGAGGAATGGATAATGGACGCAAGGAGGGGTGGATGGATGGAGGAATGGAGGAATGGATGATGGATGCAAGGAGGGGTGGATGGAGGGATGGAGGGTTGGATAGTGGATGCAGGGATGGAGGGATGGATAATGGATGCAAGGAGGGGTGGGTGGAGGGATGGAGGAATGGATAATGGGTGCAAGGAGGGGTAGATGGGTGGATGGATGGATGGAGGGATGGATAGAGGGATGGATAATGGATCCAGGGATGGAGGGATGGATAATGGATGCAAGGAGGGGTGGATGGAGGGATGGAGAAATGGATAATGGATGCAAGGAGGGGTGGATGGAGGGATGGATGGAGGGATGGAGGGATGGATAATGGATGCAAGGAGGGGTAGGTGGGTGGATGGATGGATGGATGGATGGATGGATGGAGGGAGGGAGGGAGGGATAGAGGAATGGAAAATGGATGCAAAGAGGGTTGGGTGGATGGAGGGAGGGATGGAGGAATGGATGCAAGGAGGAGTGGGTGGATGGAGGGATGGATATAAAGAGGGGTGGGTGGGTGGGTGGATGGATGGAGGAATGGATGCAAGGAGGAGTGGTTGGGTGCGGGGGTGGATGGATGGATGGATGGATGGATGGATGGATGGATGGATGGATGGATGGATGGAGGAATGGATGCAAGGAGGGATGGATGGACAGACAGATGGGCAGGGAAGATGCCACAGTCGTCACCTCCTCGGGAAGCTCCTTCCTATCAGAAGACTTAAATCAATGCTGAGTTATGCTCCAAGCTCCAGCATTCCCAGGAATGCCTCCAGAGCTCCTGAGCTGAATGATGCAGCGAGGTAGATGCCAGGGCAGGGGTTGCATCCCCACTGCAGATGCAGCTTGGGGGCAGAGGCTCCCAGGCTCTGCTGACCAAGCCTGCACCGTGCCAGCAGTGTCCCTGTCCCCAGCCTTCTTTATCATTCAGCCCCTGTGCTAGGTTCATATTTGGTCCCTGCCTGCAGCTAATTAGGTTCAGCAAAGCCTCATTAGGATCTACTCCAGACCAGGGGTTTAACACTTTCTCTGGGAGGCTTGGATGGGAAGTCAGGATGTGACCCAGGAGGTCTGAGGGCAGCCAGGAAGCCTTTTTACCTCCTACCTCCTATTTTCTGGTGGGGGTGTGTGTCGAGGGGAGGGGGTGTGTGTGGAGGGGAGGGGGTGAGTGGGGGGTGGTGTGTGGGGGTGGTGGTGGTGTGGTCATCGTGATTGCAACATCTCAGCACCAGATGCTCGTTCCAGCACCCACCCAGGGCGGAGCAGAGCATTACTAATGCCCCCGTGGCTGAGGAGGGCTATCTGGGACTATCACAACTGATTGTCAGCTTTCTTATGAATAATTATGAAAAGAGAAAGGGGGAGGGGGGGGAAGAGGGGAGGGGGGGAAGAGGAGCAAAGCAGAGAGAGAGCTGAAGAAATAATCTTTTTACATTTTAATCTGAGCAGTTTTCAAGCAGTTTGATAAGGAGGGTTGTAGAAATGTCAGCTTCCCCTTATCTCTAATTGACTTAAAGTAGGAGCAGGCTTTAATCCTTGCATGCAGAGGAGCTTCTGATGGGGAGATGAGGGCAATTGATTTCTGCCTTTTTAATTAACAGCCTGGCTGCTTTCAAAAAACAAGGAGGGAAGGGAAAGGGCTGAAGCACGTGGTGGTGGTTGGGGCTGGTTGCTTGGGCCAGGTGCTGGGTGGCCTGTGGGGGAAGCTGCCCAGCTTGAAGAGCTAGGTCTGATTGGTCCCAGTCTAAATAGAGGAATTGCTTCCCGGTGCCTCTGGAGGAGAGGAGGCAGAGATTTGGGCTCCTGGGATTCTTGCAGGGCTGTTGCAATAAACAGGCTGTGAGGATTAGGGTTATCAGCCTGGCTGAGCCACGCTTTCCTGAGCTGGGGGATTGGAGCTGCTGTGCTGAGCAGGAGCCTGGGTTGGGTAGGGCTGGAGCAAAAAAATCAACCTGTTGGATGTTACGGCTTCATGAGGCTTCCTGAGCTTGGGGTAGCTCTGCTGACCCGCAGGCCAGGCACGGAGCAGCGCGTGCCCGCGCAGGCAGGACGCTCCGCCGCGGTGTGGGAATCCGAGAGGCGCTGTGGTTGGGAAAGGCCTCTGGGACCCCATGTGGGGAGAGGGCTTTGTGCACAGGCTTGCCAGCATCCATGGCATCGCCTGCCTGAGCTCCGCAGAGCCGACAGCTGGCGGAGGGCGCTGCACAGCCCGAAGTTTGCTTGACCCCAGCGGGCAGGACCTCAGCAGGGTGGATAAAGGGGGAGTTTTCTGCCGATGCAGCTCTTCCAGAGCATAGAATTGTCAGGGTTGGAAGGGACCTCAAGGCTCAGCCAGTTCCAACCCCCTGCCATGGGCAGGGACACCTCACACTGCAGTAGGTTGCTCACAGCCACCTCCAGCCTGGCTGCAAACACCTCCAGGCAGGAGGCTGCCACCACCTCCCTAGGCAACCTGTGCCAGTCTCTCACCACCCTCCTGGGGAAGAACTTCTTCCTCACAGCCAATCTCAATCTACCCATTTCCAGTTTTTCCTCATGCTTTAGGTGTGGACAAACCCCAAATTTTGCTTGACCCCCACCAGGCAAGAGCTCAACAGCGTGGATAAGGGAGGAGTTTGCTGCTGATGCAGCTCTTCCAGATGACTTTGGTGTGGGCAAACTCTAAATTTCTGCCCCTGTGCTCAGCACTGGTTAGGCCACACCTTGAGTCCTGTGTCCAGTTCTGGGCTCCTCAGGTTAGGAAAGATGTTGAGCTGCTGGAAGGTGGCAACAAAGCTGGGGAGGGGTTTGGAGCACAGCCCTGTGAGGAGAGGCTGAGGGAGCTGGGGTTGCTTAGCCTGGAGAAGAGGAGACTCAGGGGAGACCTTCTTGCTCTCTCCAACTCCCTGAAGGGAGGTTGTAGCCAGGTGGGGGTTGGTCTCTTCTCCCAGGCAACCAGCACCAGAACAAGAGGACACAGTCTCAAGCTGCAGCAGGGGAGGTTCAGGCTGCATGTTGGGAAGAAGTTCTTCCCAGAAAGAGGAATTGCCCATTGGAATGTGCTGCCCAGGGAGGTGGTGGAGTCCCCATCACTGGAGGTGTTTGGGAAGAGACTGGATGGGGTGCTTGGTGCCATGGTTTAGTTGATTAGATGGTGTTGGGTGATAGGTTGGATGAGGTGATCTCAAAGGCCTTTTGCAAGCTGGTCCATCCTATCCTATCCTATCCTATCCTATCCTATCCTATCCTATCCTATCCTATCCTATCCTATCCTATCCTATCCTACCCTATCCTATCCTACCCTATCCTAAATGCTGTTTGACCACACTGGACAGGACCTCAGCAGTGTGGACAGGGAGGAAGCTGTTGCTGGTGCAGCTGTTCCAGCTGGTTTTAGGATGGGCAAGCATCACAGATGTGGCAGTGGTAATGGCTTTCACAGCGGGGGGAGCTGGCTGCTGTGACTTTTATGACTCCATTCGCTGTCCTGCTGCAGTATGCTCACACTTGTCCCCTTAAGTGTCAGCCACACAGTGGAGAAGGTTGTTTATGCAGCACTTAGGACCATCGAGGGGGTAATGGGCTGTGCAGAAGACCCTGGGATAATTGGGGAAATGTCTGGGAGTGGATTATCTGCCTGTCTGGGTGGCAGATATTTGGATATATATACACATAGGTTCGATCTTTAAATACATATTAGGTTAAACTCCTGCTTCTCCCAGGGGCTGGGGAGGTGGGGATCATGTGATGTGCATGCAGTGGGTTAAAAGCCTGTAGATGTGGGCAGAGCTGGGAGCAGCAGTGTCAGACACCTGGCTGGGCTACAGGAGGCTGTGTGTCCGTGCACAGTGAGATGATGGGGGGAGGAATGACTCCCACCCTGCAAAGAGCTGCTGAGACAAGGAGATTTGGGGATTGGGAGGGGAAGGGAGCAGGGAGATAGGGGGAGGCAGCAGTAGGAGCATCCCAGGAAGGAGCAGATCTGTGATGCCTGCAGCTTGTTTGCACTTTGTTGAGGCTCTTGATGAAGGAATCACAGAATCACAGAATGGTTTGGGTTGAAAGTGACCTTAAAGATCATCCAGGTCCAACTCCCGTGCCGTGGGCAGGGACACCATCCACTAGCCCAGGCTGCTCAAAGCCTCATCCAGCCTGGCCTTGAACACCTCCAGGTAGGGGGCAAGTGGAGCTGGAAGGGACCTCAATGGCTTGAGTTGGAAGGAACCTCAAACCCCATGCAGTTCCAAGCTCCCTGTGATGGGCAGGGACTCCTTCCACTAGCCCCACTAGCCCATTTGTCTGCTGCCTCCAGCCAGCCAAATCCTCCCATTGCTCTCTAGATTCCAGGAGCTTTCCATGGATTGTTTAATGAGCTTCCTGCAGATGAGAGGAGTGACTGCTTTGGAGAGGAGATGAAGAAATCAGTCTGGAGAAAAGAAGGCTCCAAGGTGACCTCATTGTGGCCTTCCAGTATCTGAAGGGGGCTACAAGAAGGCTGGGGAGGGACTGCTCAGGATCTCAGGTAGTGATAGGACTAGGGGGAATGGAATGAAGCTGGAGGTGGGGAGATTCAGGCTGGAGGGGAGGAGGAAGTTCTTCCCCATGAGAGTGGTGAAGCCCTGGAATGGGTTGTCCAGGGAGGTGGTTGAGGCCCCGTCCCTGGATGTGTTTAAGCCCAGGCTGGATGAGGCTGTGGGCAGCCTGATCTAGTGTGGGGTGTCCCTGCCCATGGCAGGGGAGTTGGAACTGGATGATCCTTGTGGTCCCTTCCAACCCTGACTGGTTCTATGATTCTATGAAATGGGGAAATGCTTTTGATTTGTGAAGAGCTGTCACGAGCAGGTGGAGAATCAGGGCTGGAGCTTCCCTCATGGCATGGAAACAAGGCTTACATCTGGACACTGCTCCTGTTCTCCTCGGGGTTTCTTAGCCCAGGATGTGCATTGCAGCACTCTACAAAGGCACTGCAAGTCCCCAGGGGGGTTGGTGTCTAGCTCTAGCAGCGCTGTGTTTTCCCTGTGATTTGTAGGGATCAATTTTTTCCACTTTTAAAGCTCCCTAATAATTCATAATTTCTTAATACCGTGTGCTGTCTCTCTCCTGCTGACAAATCAATTTGTTATGGGTTAGATCTGCTGCTGAACCGTGGTGGGGAGGAGATGGAAGAGCAATGGTTGCTCCCTGCTTTGCACATTCCCTTTCATATCCTAAGGGTTATCAAGGCAGGCATCCAGCTGGCGGCCTGTCACCAGTGGTGTGCCCCAAGGATCAGTGCTGGGCCCCATGCTCTTCAACATCTTTATTGATGATCTGGATGAGGGCATTGAGTCCATCATCAGTACATGTGCAGATGACACCAAGCTGGGGGCAGGAGTTGATCTGCTGGAGGGCAGAGAGGCTTTGCAGTGGGACCTCAACAGGCTGGACAGATGGGCAGAGGCCAAGGGCAGGAGATTGAACACATCCAAGTGCCGGGTTCTGCACATTGGCCACAGCAACCCCAGGCAGTGCTACAGGCTGGGGGCAGAGTGGCTGGAGAGCAGCCAGGCAGAGAGGGACCTGGGGGTGCTGGTTGATGGGAGGCTGAACATGAGCCTCAGTGTGCCCAGACAGCCAAGAGGGCCAATGGCATCCTGGCCTGCATTAGGAATAGTGTGGCCAGCAGGAGCAGGGAGGTCATTGTGCCCCTGTACTCTGCTTTGGTTAGGCCACACCTTGAGTCCTGTGTCCAGTTCTGGGCCCCTCAGTTTAAGAAGAATATTGAGACACTTGAATGTGTCCAGAGAAGGGCAACAAAGCTGGGGAGAGGCCTTGAGCACAGCCCTGTGAGGAGAGGCTGAGGGAGCTGGGTTCTGTTTAGCCTGGTGAAGAGGAGGCTCAGGGGCAACCTCATTGCTCTCTACAACTACATGAAAGGTGGTTGTAGCCAGGAAGGGGTTGGCCTCTTCTCCCTAGCAACCAGCACCAGAACAAGAGGACACAGTCTCAAGCTGCACCAGGGGAAGTTTGGGCTGGAGGTGAGGAGAAAGTTCTTCACCGAGAGAGTGATTCGCCTTTGGAATGTGCTGCCCGGGGAGGTGGTGGAGTCACCGTCCCTGGAGGCATTCAAGAGGGGACTGGATGTGGCACTTGGTGCCATGGGCTAGTCGTGAGGTTTGTGGTTACAGGTTGGACTCGATGATCTTCGAGGTCTCTTCCAACCTTGGTAATACTGTGATACTGTAACAAAATGCCACAACCCACCGTGACGAGTGTCTGAAGTGAAGAAAACACCAACAAAGAAATCCAGTAGCAGAAACTCTTAGGACAGGACCTGAAGTGATGAAGGGAGGTGCAAGCCCTGCTTGCCCGTGTGCAGTTGGGATGGGAAAGCGTTACCCTAGGCAAGAGCTCCCACTTCAGTTTAGGGAAGTGAGGGTGGTGCCCCTGTACTGGGCACTGGAGAGGCCACACTTTAGATGCTGGGTTTCAGTTTTGGGCTCCTCGCTCTGGAGCGTGTCCAGGAAGGGGTAAAAAAGCTGGGGAAGGGGCTGGAGAACAGGGCTGGGGAGGTGCAGCTGAGGGAATTAGGATGATTTAGCCTGGAGAAGAGGAGGCTGAGGGCAGACCTCATTGCTGTCTACAAGTCACAGTATCACAGTATCGCTAAGGTTGGAGGAGACCTCGAAGATCATCAAGTCCAACCTGTCACCACAGACCTCATGACTAGACCATGGCACCAAGTGCCACATCCAGTCCCCTCTTGAACACCTCCAGGGATGGGAAATCCACCACCTCCCTGGGCAGCACATTCCAATGGTGAATGACTCTCTCAGTGAAGAGCTTTCTCCTCACCTCCAGCCTAAACTTCCCCTGGTGCAGCTTGAGACTGTGTCCTCTTGTTCTGGTGCTGGTTGCTAGAGAGAAGAGACCAAGCCCTTCCTGGCTACAACCTCCTTTCATGTAGCTGTAGAGAGCAATGAGGTATCCCCTGAGCCTCCTCTTCTCAGAGGTGGCAGTGAGGTGGGGGTTGGTCTCTTCTCCTAGAATCAGGTGATAGAAGGAGAAGAAATGGCCTGAAACTGTGCCAGGGGAGGGTTAGGTTGGAGATTATGAAGAATTTCTTTGCTGCTGGAGTGGTCAGGGATTGGAAGAGGCTGCCCAGGGAGTGGTGGAGCTCCCCATCCCTCGAGGTGTTCAAGAAACCTGTGGCCATGGTGCTCTGGGACATGGTGTAGTGGCCAGGGTGGTGTGGGGTTGATGATTGGACTCAAGGATCACAGAATCACAGAATCACCAAGGTTGGAAGAGACCTCAAAGATCATCGAGTCCAACCTGTCACCACAGACCTCATGACTAAACCATGGCACCAAGTGCCACGTCCAATCCCCTCTTGAACACCTCCAGGGATGGGGATTCCACCACCTCCTTGGGCAGCACATCCCCATCTTAGAGGGCTTTTCCATCCCAAACAGTGTCACGGCTCTGTGATTCTATACCCTGTGACCCCAAATAAAGATGAAAAGGCTGCCAGGTCTGCCCAAACAAATCTCTGCCCTCAGCATCTTCAAGGGAAAGTGAATGGAGGGATGTGCATAAGGGCAAAGGTAGGCACCCAGGGTACAGCAGCCTGGAGGCTTCACTCCACATTCCCAAAGAGGTTTGGCAAGCCTGTGGTGTCTCATTAAAAGTTAGTGGGGCTTAGGCTTGGAGTTGTGTGGAAAAGTGGGAATTAAACCTCAGAACCCACGGAGGCCCTTTGGGAAGTGGTGTCCTGGCGGTGCTGCAGGTGGGCAGATGGTTCCCATGGCCAAAGCTTGGGTGGGAACTGCCACAGCACCAGCAGCTCCATCGATTTCACGTCAGGATGCGACCTGAGGGGCTTTTTCCTTCAGCCAGCCTGAGAGGTTTCTGCAGCTTTGTGGTTCGGTCTAATTAACATCTGGGAGGAATTAAAGGGGTCTTGGGGGAGAAGAGAGAGATCTGAAGTTTAAATAACAATTTAGTTTCAGCACAGTTAAAAATAAGCTGCTTGGTGATTACTGGGGCGGCTGCCTGTGTGGAGAGGCAGGGAAGTGGTCTGGGGGCGCTTGCCAAGAGGAGTTGAGGACACCTCATCCTTGGAGGAGTTCAAAACCAGGATGGGTGAGTAGGGATGAAGCTGGCTTAAGGTTGAGACACCCACCAAGAGGATAACTCAGAGTGTTCAAGGCCAGGCTGGATGAGGCCTTGAGCAACCTGGGCTAGTGGAAGATGTCCCTGCCCATCGCAGAGGGGATGGAACTCAATCATCTTTAAGGTCCCTTCCAACACAAACCATCCCTTGATAGTTGGTGTAAATCATGGAATCCTAGAATCATAGAATTGTCAGGGTTGGAAGGGACCTCAAGGTTCAGCCAGTTCCAACCCCCTGCCATGGGCAGGGACACATCACACTACAGCAGGTTGCCCAGAGCCACATTCAGCCTGGCCTTCAAAACCTCCAAGGATGAGGCTTCCACCACCTCCCTGGGCAACCTGTGCCAGGCTCTCACCACCCTCGTGGGGAAGATCTTCTTCCTCACAGCCAATCTCAATCTACCCACTTCTAGTTTTGTTCCATTCCCCCAGTCCTATCACTCTCTGACACCCTCAAAAGTCCCTCCCCAGCTTTCTTCTCCCCAGCCCCCTCAGATACTGGAAGGCCACAATTAGGTCTCCTCAGAACCTTCTCTTCTTCAGACTGAATAGCCCCAACTCCCTCAGCCTGTCCTCATAGGAGAGGAGCTTCTGGCCTCTGCTTATCCTCCTGACCCTTCTCTGGAGCTCTAGGAGGATGTAAATGTAGGGAAGAGAATAGAATAGAATAGAATAGAATAGAATAGAATAGAATAGAATAGAATAGAATAGAATAGAATAGAAGAATAGAATAGAATAGAATAGAATAGACCAGACCAGGTTGGAAAAGACCTTTGAGATCATCGAGTCCAACCTATCACCCAACACCATCTAATCAACTCAACCATGGCACCAAGTGCCTCATCCAGTCTCTTCCTAAACACTCCAGTGATGGTGACTCCACCACCTCCCTGGGCAGCCAGGAAAGGACAGGAAGCTAAGAACCAAACCCAATCATGAAGCTCCAGGGAATGAATTCGGCTAGCAGGAGTAAGGAAAGCACCACAGAGTTCTGTAGCTCAGCGATGGTATTTAACAAGTCCAAGTGCTGGGGGCTGCACTTTGGCCACAACAACCCCATGCAGTGTGACAGGCTGGGGTCAGAATGGCTGAGAGCAGCCAGGCAGAAAGGGACCTGGGGGCAGTGGTTGACAAGAGATGAGCATGAACCAGCAGTGTGCCCAGGTGGCCAAGAAGGCCAAGGGCATCCTGGCCTGCATCAGGAACAGTGTGGCCAGCAGGAGCAGGGAGGTCATTGTGCCCTGTGCTCAGTACTGGTTAGGCCACACCTTGAGTCCTGTGTCCAGCTCTGGGCCCCTCAGTTCAAGAAGGACATTGAGAGACTTGAATGTGTCCAGAGAAGGGCAAGGAGGCTGGGGAGGGGCCTGGAGCACAGCCCTGTGAGGAGAGGCTGAGGGAGCTGGGGTTGCTTAGCCTGCAGAAGAGGAGGCTCAGGGAAGACCTTATTGCTCTGTACAACTCCCTGAAGGGAGGCTGTAGCCAGATGGGGGTTGGTCTCTTCTCCCAGGCAAGCAGCACCAGAACAAGAGGACACAGTCTCAAGCTGTGCCAGGGGAGGTTTAGGATGGAACTGAGGAGAAAGTTCCTCTCAGAAAGAGGAATTGGCTATTGGAATGTGCTGCCCAGGGAGGTGGTGGAGTCCCCATCCCTGGAGGTGTTCAAGAGGGGATTGGATGTGTCACTTGGAGCCATGGTTTAGTTGTCAGGAGGTGTTGGATGACAGGTTGGACTCGATGATCTTTGAGGTCTCTTCCAGCCTTACTGATTCTCTGATGCCAGCACTGCGGCTTCGGAGCTCCTCTAGAGCACGCCGTCACGCTCGATATGCAAATATGGCCAGATCCCAGCTCCGGCTCCATTTACCAAAGGGGAAAAAAGGAGAAGGAAAACCCCACCCCTCACCCACTCTAGAAAATCAAATGTTGTGCAGGTTGGGTGCCAAGCCCCTCTTGAAGCTGATTGGTATCAATGGCCGTCTGCGAATCCCAGGCGACGTCTTTAATTGCTTTATTTTCCCTCCTCTGATTGCATCTCGCACCAGAGGATTTGCAGGCAGGGAAAACTGAAGCAAACAGAAACTCTTTCGTGCAAATGAAATGCTCCAGTTGCCCAGCAGCAAAAGGGTTTGGAGACAACTTCAGACTGCTTCAGGTCTGCTCAGAAATAAGGCAGGTTTCCATCACACACACACACACACACACACACACCCCGAAAAACTTGCAAGAAATGAAGGTTTTATAATGGGTTTTACTTAATCCTGATTTTGGATGGGGTGAGGCTTTGCTCTTGGTTGTGTCAGAGAATGTGCTGGGTAGGAAGGGGCCTTTAAAGGTCGTAGAATCATAGAATCAGCCAGGTTGAAACTGGGTCTCTCTGCAAAGTAACTGCTTTGGTGGAGACCATAGAATGAATAAGGTTGGAAAAGACCTCAGAGATCATCAAGTCCAAAGTATTACCTAATGCCTCATGACTAACTAAACCATGGCTCCAAGTGCCACATCCAAGCCTTTCTTGAGCACCTCCAGGGATGGGGACTCCACCACCTCCCTGGGCAGCACATTCCAGTGGCCAATTCCTCTTGCTGGGAAGAACTTTCTCCTCACCTCCAGCCTCAACTTCCCCTGGCACAGCTTGAGACTGTGTCCTCTTGTTCTGGTGCTGCTTGCCTGGCAGAAGAGACCAACCCCTCCTGGCTACAACCTCCCTTGAGGGAGTTGTAGAGAGCAAGAAGGTCTCCCTGAGCCTCCTCTTCTGCAGGCTAAGCAACCCCAGCTCCCTCAGCCCTCCTCATAGGGTTTGTGCTTGAGACCCCTCCCCAGCCTCCTTGCCCTTTTCTGGACACCTTCAAGTCTCTCAATCTCCTTTTGAACTGAGTGGCCCAGAACTGGACACAGTCCTGAAGGTGTGGCCTAAGCAGTGCTGAGCACAGGGCACAATGACCTCCCTGCTTCTTCTGGCCACACTGTTCCTGATGCTGGCCAGGATGCCATTTGCCTTCTTGGCCACCTGGGCACACTGCTGGCTCATGAGGAGAGGCTGAGGGAGCTGGGGTTGCTTAGCCTGGAGAAGAGGAGGCTCAGGGGAGACCTCATTGCTCTCTACAACTCCCTGAAGGGAGGTTTTAGCCAGGTGGGGATTGGTCTCTTCTCCCAGGCAAGCAGCACCAGAACAAGAAGACACAGTCTCAAGCTGTGCCAGGGAGGTTTAGACTGGAGGTGAGGAGAAAGCTCTTCCCAGAGAGAGGAATTGGCCATTGGAATGTGCTGCATGGGGAGGTGGTGGAGTCCCCATCCCTGGAGGCGTTCCAAAGGGATTGGATGTGGCATTTGGTGCCATGGCTTAGTACTCATGAGGTGTTGGGTGACCAGTTGGACTTGATGATCTCTCAGGTCTTTTCCAACCTTATTGATTCTATGATCACCAAGTCCAACCTGTGCCTGCTGACCGCAGGGCTGTTGTACAAGGTGCCCACCAAGAGCCCTTCCCAGCCTGATGCATTCTGTGAAACTCCCGACAGAGTAGGTGTGGGGAGGCGAAGCTGCTTCTCCACATCCCCCCAGAGCACCCAGCTGCTACCCCTCTCCTGCAGCATCCCCACGGGGGGTGGGCCAGCAAGGGAGGGCGCGGTGAGGAGCTCATCACAGCGCAGTGAGAAGGAACAAAGCCGCTCATTTCCTGCCGCCGCCGCGGCCCGCGCTGCTGGTGAGAGGCAGCAGAGTCCCTGTTGGCTCCTGCTTTAGGGATTTCCATATTTATTGCTTGTTTTGCACCGCAGGGGGGACAGAGTGTTTTGCAGATGGCAATTTCCGAGGGTTTGGAGCTGCGTGCTCTTACTCCTGCATCTGTTTGATGACACAGAGCTGGGAGGAGTGGCTGATACCTGGGGGGGGGGGGGGGGGTTGTGCTGCCATCCAGCATGAGCTGGGCAGGCTGGAGAGCTGGGCAGAGGAGAACCTCATGAAGTTCAACAAGGGCAAGTGTAGGGTACTGCACCTGGGGAGGAAGAACCCCCTAGAGCAGGACAGGTGAGGGGGTGACCTGCTGGGAAGCAGCTCTCTGGAAAAAGATCAGGGAGTGACGGTGGACAAGAAGCTGCCCACGTGCCAGCAGTGCGTCTCTGTGGGCAAGAAGACCAACAGTTTCCTGGGATGTGGCCAGGAGGTCAAGGCAGGTTTCCCCCTTCTCTATTCTGACCTGGGGATGCCACATCTGCAGTATTGTGTCCACTTCTAGGGTCCTCAATTTGAGTTTCTTCCCTCTCCTTCCTCTCCTTCCTCTCCTTCCTCTCCTTCCCTCTCCTTCCTCTCCTTCCTCTCCTTCCTCTTCTTCCTCGCCTTCCTCGCCTTCCTCTCCCTCTTCTCCTTCCTCTCCTTCCTCTCCTTCCTCTCCTTCCTCTCCTTCCTTTCCTTCCTTCCTTCTCATTCACTCCTAAATTTATTTTCCCCTTTTAAAGCAGAATTTGGCCCAAATAATTACAAGCCCTACGAGGAGAGGCTGAGGGAGCTGGGGTTGTTTAGCCTGGAGAAGAGGAGGCTCAGGGGAGACCTTCTTGCTCTCTATAACTCCCTGAAGGGAGGTTGTAGCCAGGTAGGGGTTGGTCTCTTCTCCCAGGCAGCCAGCACCAGAACAAGAGGACACAGTCTCAAGCTGTGCCAGGGGATGCCAGATCTGCAGTATTGTGTCCAGTTCTGGGCTCCTCAGTTCAAGAAGGACAGGGAACTGCTTGAGAGGGTACAAAGCTGCTGAGGGGACTGGAGTGTCTCTGTAATGAAGAAAAGCTGAGGAACTTGGGGCTTTTTACCCTGGAGAAGAACAGACTGAGGGGGGATCTCATCAATACTGATCAATACTTCAAGGGCGGGTGTCAGGAGGGTGGGCCCAGGCTTTGTTCAGTGGTGCCCAGTGACAGGACAAGGGGTAATGGGCACAGACTTGAGCGCAGGAAGTTCCATCTGAACCTGGGGAACCTGGGGAGGAGTCTCTTTGCTTGGAGTATGGAAACAAGCTGCCCAGAGAGGTTATGGAGTCTCCATCTCTGGAGTCACTCAGACCCTACCTGGATGCTGTCCTGTGCAACCTGCTCTAGGTCCAGCTGCTTTGGCAGGGGGGTTGGACTGGATGATCTCTAGAGGTCCCTTCCAACCCCTACCACTCTGATTCTGTGAATGATTCTGTCATTTAGGGTGAGGGCAGAGTTTCTCACTGAATAATGAAGTAGAATGGTACAGGGAGGCTGTTGGAATGGTCTTCCTAGAATTACTTTTTGGGGTGGGTTTGTGTTCTCCTTGGGTTTATGGGACAGCTCCATTGAGAACCTTGCTTGAGCATAAAACCCTGCAGCACAAACAGCCTCTGCTTTGTTTTGGGGGAGATGCACAGATGGAAAGAGTAGAGCAGGTTGGGAATACTTAGGTTTTGTAGACTGTGAAGCACAGGAAGTGGAATGGGATGGAATGGAATAGGATGGATTGGAGTGGGATGGAATGGAACAGGATGGAATGGAATAGGATGGAATGGATGGAATGGAATGGAATGGAATGGAATGGAATGGAATGGAATGGAATGGAATGGAATGGAATGGAATGGAATGGAATTAACCAGGTTGGAAAAGACCTTCAAGATCATCAAGTCCAACATATCACTCAACACCATCTAATCAACTAAACCATGGCACCAAGTGCCTCATCCAGGCTCTTCCTAAACACCTCCAGGGATGGTGACTCCACCACCTCCCTGGGCAGCACATTCCAAGGGCCAATCTCTTTCTGGGAAGAACTTCTTCCTAACCTCCAGCCTGAACCTCCCCTGGCACAGCTTGAGACTTTGTCCACTTGTTCTGGTGCTGGGCACCTGGGAGAAGAGACCAACCCCCACCTGGCCACAACCTCCCTTCAGAGTAGAATGGTACAGGGAGGCTGTTGGAATGGTCTTCCTAGAATTACTTTTGGGGTGGGTTTGTGTTCTCCTTGGGTTTATGGGACAGCTCCATTGAGAACCTTGCTTGAACATAAAACCCTGCAGCACAAACAGCCTCTGCTTTGTTTTGGGGGAGATGCACAGATGGAAAGAGTAGAGCAGGTTGGGAACACTTAGGTTTTGTGGACTGTGAAGCACAGGAGGTAGCAGATATCAACAGAAAGAGGTGCTGTGGATAAGGAGAGAAGGAAAAGTGACCCTCAACTGGCTTAGCAAAATTCCCAGGGGTTCTCATAAACACAGCTAAATGCTTTCTAGACCTCTGCAGCACAATCCTTGCCGCAGCTGCTTCAGTTCCTGGCTTGATGGGGACTTTTGCATGAAATAAACATGCTGGATTTATGAGAGGCTTAAAATTTTTCGTTTTAAAGACCAGAGGGTGAGTGGAGAATGAGTCAGGAGAGATCTCCAGGCTAAAACCTCTCCAAATGGACATAAAAACTCACAATCCAAGTGGCAATGTGGGACGTGGCAGCTTCAGGGAAGCTGCACAGCCCCTTCAAAGCCCTTGCTGAGGAGCCCCTCCTCAGAATATTGCAGTGTGGACTGGCACAGGTCAGAAACAACAACTCTGTTTTCATGGAAGCATAGAATCATAGAATCAATAAGCTTGGAAAAGACCTCAGAGATCATCAAGTCCAACCTATTACCTAACAGCGCCTGACTAACTAAACCGTGGCTCCAACTGGCTACAACCTCCCTTCAGGTAGTTGTAGAGAGCAGTAAGCTCTCCCCTGAGCCTCCTCTTCTCCAGGCTAAACACCCCCAGCTCCCTCAGCCTCTCCTCACAGGGCTTGGAATTATTTGGATCAAATTCTGCTTTAAAAAGGGAAAATAAATTTAGAAGAGAATGGGAAGGGAGGAAGGGAGGGAGGGAGAGAGGGAGGGAGGGAGGGAGGGAGGGAGGGAGGGGGAGAGGAGGGGGAGAGGAAGGAAGGAAGGAAGGAAAAGGAAGGAAGGAAGGAAGGAAGGAAGGAAGGAAGGAAGGAAGGAAGGAAGGAAGGAAGGAAGGAAGGAAGGGAGGGAGGGAGGGAGGGAGGAAGGAAGGAAGGAAGGAAGGAAGGAAGGAAGGAAGGAAGGAAGGAAGGAAGGAAGGAAGGAAGGAAGGAAGGAAGGAAGGAAGGAAGGAAGGAAGGAAGGAAGGAAGGAAGGAAGGAAGGAAGGAAGGAAGGAAGGAAGGAAGGAAGGAAGGAAGGAAGGAAGGAAATGAAGGAAGGAAGACGCCTTTGTAATTTCCCCCCCAAAGACGATCCAAGGGGCTCTGTTTGCTCTCCATCCCTCGTAGAGTATGTCTTGCAGTAAAGTAGGAGAGGAGAGGGGAATTAAAGCAAGCCTCAGTATCTTTCAGTCCAACCCCCTGCCAGAGCAGGAGCACGCAGTCCGGCTCAGGCGGCTGGAGCTTTGCCTGGTGAGCAGCCAGGGCAGCGGTGAGGGTTGCGCTGCCCGGGCAGAGCCGGGCGAGCGAAGCTGCGGCGCAGTCCGCCGGGCGCTGCCGTCACCCCGGGTAATAAACGACAGGAGCGCGAGCCAGGAGCGGTGGGTAATTGGTCAGTGACAGAGCTGTGTGTTGGAAATTCTCATCCTGCTGCGATAGACTCGTTCCTTTCCTTTATTGACCCTTGATTAAATTTTGGTAACAATTACAGGCCAATAATAGGCAGCTATCGACTGCTCTGGAGGTGAGCAGCAAGATTTACCGGTGTCAGGCTGGAAGCTATTGACTCTGAGGAGAAGAATAGCTTGGTATTGAGTGTTGGGGGTGGTGGTGGTGGCCAATGAGGCATGGCGATTTGCATGCCCACTCAGGCTGGTTTTATCTCTCTCCAGCCTTGGGATTGACAGATTATGAAGATCCAAAGCCTGGGTGTCTGTGCCTGGAAGGTCTTGCCTTCTGGGGTGTCGTCAAATGTGCTTTGAGACTGAAAAATCTCAGCTGGCAGAACCACTTTTATGGAAGTGGAACCTTTTCTTGGCAAAATCTGGTTTGGATGAGTCCTCAAATTGATGGAGAAGTTGGGAGCTGGCCCAGGCTCCCTGGGAATGCACCTGGAGAATTGTTTCCAGTTCTGGGCTCCTCAGTTCAAGAGAGACAGGGAACTACTGGAGAGTCCAATGGAGAGCCACAAGGATGCTGTGGGGACTGGAGAATCTCTGTGAGGAGGGGCTGAGACACCTGGGGCTGTTTAGCCTGGAGAAGAGCAGCCTAAGAAGCATCTTCTCAATGCTCAGCAAGAGCTAAAGGGTGGCAGTTGTGTCATGAGGATGGGCCAGATCAGTTCAGGAGAAGGGGCAGTGAGTAGAGACTAGAACCCAGGAGGCTCCACTTGAACTTTAGGAGCAAATTCTATGGTGTGAGGGTGCTGGAGGCCTGGAGCAGGCTGCCCAGAGAGGTGGTGGAGTCTTCTTCTCTGGAGAGATTCCAGTCCCACCTGGACATTATGATCCTGGACATCCTGCTGTGAGAGATCCTGCTTTAGCATGGGGGTTGGACTGGATTGTCTGGAGAAGAGGAGGCTCAGGGGAGACCTTCTTGCCCTCTCCAACTCCCTGAAGGGAGGTTGTAGCCAGGTGGAGGTTGGTCTCTTCTCCCAGGCAAGCAGCACCAGAACAAGAGGATGCAGTCTCAAGCTGTGCCAGGGGAGGCTCAGGCTGGATGTTAGGAAGAAGCTGTTCACAGAAGGAGGGACTGGCCATTGGAATGTGCTGCCCAGGGAGGTGGTGGAGTCTCCATCACTGGAGGTGTTTAGGAAGAGACTGGATGGGGTGCTTGGTGCCATGGTTTAGTAGTCATGAGGTGTTGGGTGATAGGTTGGACTTGATGATCTCAAAGGTCTTTTCCAACCTGGTTAATTCTATCCTATCCTATCCTATCCTATCCTATCCTATCCTATCCTATCCTATCCTATCCTATCCTATCCTATCCTATCCTATCCTATCCTATCCTATCCTGTCCTGTTCTGTTCTATTCTATCTCCAGGGGTCCCTTTCAACCCCTACCATTCTGTAATTGTATGAGCTGATTCCTTTCGGCATCTTCAGCTCCCGGGGTTGAATTCAGCCCTTGTGTTGTGGGAAGTGGATTGTGCTTTTCTTCCAAGATCTTTCACTTTCAGTTGCATTGAGCAGGAAAAGAGTGCTCAGCGAGCTCGCTTTTCATCTCAAAAACTCTCCTAAGCTCCCACTCTTGTGCTTATCACCTTTTCAAATGGAGGCTGCTTGTGTCATCCTGGGCACTTGAAATTAAAAGGTACTTTGATATAGTGCCTGTGACGGCGTCGGGAGGATAATAGGCAACTCGAAATCGGCTGCTTCATCTCCACGGTGCCAGGAACCCACTGCTCGAGCTGCTGATCTGGACCCGCAGACGATGCCATCTCCTCCTCCATCACCCATGGGGAGGTGCCAATAGGTGGCAATCTCTCCACGTGCATGGATGTGGCGTGTGGCATCTCTCCTGGCACAGTAATCCCCGGGTTGCAGGAGCTGATGGGGGAATTGCACAGCCACCGATGCGATGAGGGGTGGGAAGTGGAGAAAAAAGGGACTTCAGCCTTCTTATGAGGCTGCTCTGGGAGTCCTTGGTGGCTCTGCTGCGAGGGGGAGATGGAGAAAGGGGACAAACCAACTTCCCTGTCCCTTTAAAGAGGCTTTGTTGGCATAATGGGATCCTTGATCTTGCAACTGCATAAATCACAGGCAGCCAGTTCAAGTCAATTCATATTTTTGCAGTTCGTTAGCAGCTCGGGAGGAAATTGCATTTATTATAATTGCCTCTAATTGCACCAGATTAGTGATTACAATTATTGATGGTGGCTGATTATTCATTAGGCTTCAAATCAATTCCCCTGCTTCATCATTACCCAAAACAGTAACTCTGATGAAGAGAGAGAGGGAGGTCTGGAGGAGCCTACGTCCACACTCCTGCCAGGGAGCCTGCCTGCCTCTGGAAGTCATCTGAAATCAGCACTCGAAGCTGATTAGTGACTGCACACAACGAGAGAGGTCGTTAGGCAGGACTCGGGATGCCCTTGGTGGCCAGGAGCTGAGCGAAGTTCCATCTCTGCCCGGCCAGATCTTGCCCTGTCTCAGGAGGCTTCCTCAGCAGAGCTCCGTGGGTGAGGCTCAGGGAGGAGATCTGCAGCAAGCCACGCAGGATCTTGAAGTGGCGGGAGGACAATTGGCAAAAAAGCAAGCTGACAGGAGCGGCCCCTCCCAAAAGCAGCCCTCATTTTCCCGTGGCGGCATCCCTGAGCGTGGCAGAGCCCCAGGTGCAGGCAGCCACCTGCGCTGCCACCAAGAGCTGCCTAATTGTCACTAAAGCTTCCTGACTCGCATAACAACCGGCACCGCCAGCCGCCCGTGGCCCCGAGCTGCCTGCTTGCATATTCAGCTTCAGATGCTCTGGGATGCAGAAATCCGGATTGGAAGCACGTTGCCGTCCCCAGTGGGCTGCCCCTGTCCCTCCGCTGTCCCTCCAAGCGAGCGCCTAACCTGCGGGAGGGATGGGGCTTCTTTTGAAGGGGTTGTGCTGTCTTCCCACCTGGATTGGCACGGCTCTGGGAAGCTGAAGCCACCCAGGATAAGGCTGAGGAGCTTGTGCAGGGCAGTAGCTGTGTGGTTTCTTTGGCTGGTGGTGGCTTTGCTGGAGATGCTGCTGCTCACAGGTCTAACCCACCCATCTGTGCTCTCCCTCCCAACACTCACCTGCAGCTGAAGGTTGCTTTGAAAGCCCAAAATGTCCCAGTCTCAACTGACTCTTGCTGCTCCTCTCAGTGATGTTTCTGTTGCACTGACTGGGTGCTGACACTGGATGTTGTGATACAGAGCTTGAACACATTCCCTGAAGTGATGGATGGCTCAGAAGCCTTCCGTGTTCGGGAGATCTGCCTCCAACCATCCTTCTTGCTGACCCATAGAGCCAAGATCCAGTGTCCAGTTCTCAGTTTAAGAAGAACATTGAGACACTTGAAGGTGTCCAGAGCAGGGCAACAAGGCTGGGGAGGGGTCTGGAGCACAGCCCTGTGAGGAGAGGCTGAGGGAGCTGGGGTTGCTTAGCCTGGAGAAGAGGAGGCTCAGGGGAGACCTTATTGCTGTCTACAGCTCCCTGAAGGGAGGTTGTAGCCAGGTGGGGGTTGGTCTCTTCTCCCAGGCAACCAGCACCAGAACAAGAGGACACAGTCTCAAGCTGTGCCAGGGGAAGTTTAAGCTGGAGATGGGGATAAAGTTCTTCCCAGAAAGAGAGATTGGCCATTGGGATGTGCTGCCCAGGGAGGTGGTGGAGTCCCCATGCCTGGAGGTGCTCAAGAGGGGACTGGACGTGGCACTTGGAGCCATGGTTTAGTTAGTCATGAGGTGTTGGGTGACAGGTTGGACTTGATGATCTCTGAGGTCTTTTCCAACCTTATTGATTCTATGATTCTATGATTCTGTGATCCTGAGATCCTGAATCCCTTCCTCATGGGAGGACCACGGGATGAAATCTTGGTTGGAGGTGAGGTGGGAGGCACCAGTGCAACATGGGCATTGCCTCCTGCACCCAGAAGCATGCAGATAGGAGGTGGTGGGCAGGAGCTGGCTCTGCTGGGACTGATGGGGTCAGTGGTACCTCTCTGCTCAAAATGTAGGATATGGAACTGCTGCAAGGTCCATAGGGAAGTTTCTTTTTGAAACCTGGGGATTCATCTGAAAGGGGAAGGATCAGGATTCCTGGATCCTCAGCCTGGTCTTGCAGTGTGAGTTCTATCACCACCTCAAGTGTCTATCAGCCACCAAAGCAGGGAAGGTTGTAGATAGGGATGAGACAGGCATCTCACCTCTCACTCTACGTGTCCCAGTTGGGAAGATGTAAATCTGCATCCCCTGCATCTCCTGTGGTGTTAGCAATTGTGTTTGTCCTGGAGGAGATAAAATTCAGATTGTGGTGCTAACGCAGCTAATCTCTCCTGCTGAGCTTGAGCAGGGCCTGCTATGTTTAATGCATGTCCCAGCAGCGTTGCCAAAGTGTTCCAGCATGCCAGAAACCACATGGACAGGCCCCAGTGCCTCCACTGTATCTTCTGATACCTGCTTGCAGCGGGTGCATGAGCAGCAGGAGAGGATCTAGACATGCACCATGAGCTTGTTGTGCCTCCTGACTGCTTCCTCAAGTGCCCTCTGACTCCTATAGGCTGGATGTTAGGAAGAAGTTCTATACAGAGAGAGTGATTGCCCATTGGAATGTGCTGCCCAGGGAGGTGGTGGAGTCACCATCACTGGAGGTGTTCAGGAGGAGACTTGATGGGGTGCTTGGTGCCATGGCTTAGTTGATTAGGTGGGTTGGATTGGTTGATGGGTTGGACGCGATGATCTTGAAGGTCTCTTCCAACCTATTCTATTCTATTCTATTCTATTCTATTCTATTCTATTCTATTCTATTCTATTCTATTCCATTCCATTCCATTCCATTCCATTCCATTCCATTCCATTCCACTCCACTCTATGGAATCATAGAATTGTCAGGGTTGGAAGGGACCTCAAGGATCATCTAGTTCCAACCCCCTGCCATGGGCAGGGACACCTCACACTACAGCAGGGTGCTCACAGCCACATCCAGCCTGGCCTTAAAAGCCTCCAGGCAGGAGGCTTCCACCACCTCCCTGGGCAGCCTGTGTCAGTCTCTCACCACCCTCATGGGGAACAACTTCTTCCTAACATCCAGTCTGACCCATTTCTAGTTTTGTTCCATTCCCCCCAATCCTATCACTCCCTGACACCCTGTCTTCTTGGTTACCTTCTCCTGGCCTTGCAGGACTGAGCATCACAGAATGATTTGGTCTGGGAGGGACCTTAAAGATCATCCAGTTCCAACCCCTCTGCTCTATTAATTTAGGGAGTTTCTATCTTTTCCATTGTGTCTAACACGACTGCCAGGTGCATGGCTCTGGTTTCCCCCTAATTTACCTGGGCATGTGCTCAGTGGGGATTAGTTCTGGTGACTGTTCACAGGAAGGACTTCTCCTTTCATCCTGCTGTTTCAAACAGCTGAGAGCATCTCAAGCCCCCAGTTAGTTTGCAGTTTACTTTCAGCAGGTGCTGCCACAGCAGAATTCAGAGACTCTGAGATTCTTCTCCTTCTGCCTTGAAGTGTCCAGGCAGTGCAATGCCCTGAAGTAGGACGTTGCAATGGTCTGTAGGGTTTTGGTAACACCATGGAGAGATGTCCTCTTCCACCAGGGTGGTGACAACTCAAAAGCATGACCCTAAAGCTGTTGTTAAGGTTAGAAAGGTGTTAAGCAGAGGGTGAAGGCACCCCAGCATCATTTTCCAATCTGATTTTTGAGGACTAGATTCCTGCTGAAGCTTTGGGAATCATAGAATCATGGTGTAAGAGACTTCCAAGACCATCAAGTCCAACCTTCACCCTCAGGCCACCATGGGCATCAAACCATGTCCCAAAGTGCCACGTCCACATGCTTCGTTTGGGCTGGAGGTGAGGAGAAGGTTCTTCACTGAGAGAGTTGTTGGCCATTGGAGCATGCTCCCCATCCCTGGAGGTGTTCAAGAGGAGATTGGATGTGGCACTTGGTCTGTGGTGACAGGTTGGACTTGATGATCTTTGAGGTCTCTTCCACCCTTGGTGATTCTGTGATTCTGTGATTCTTGAACCCCTCCAGGTTCAGTACTGTGAGCATCTTCCCTGGCTTTGCTTGGAATTGGATGCCATCAGTATGGAATTACAGAAAGCAAGGTTGGAGCCTCTTTGAAAGGTTTACCTTGGAGAATATGAAGGGAAAAAAGTCATCTACCAGTAGGGAATAAAAATGGCACCATCAGAGCCTTTCTAGTAGAGCAACACAGCTTGAACTTGGCTAATGAGCAGGAGAGTTTAAAAATAGATATATGGAGAGGTGTATATAGAGAGAGCCTTGAGCTTTGAAGTAGTGGCAGTTGGGTGTCTTTGGGTGGTCTGCAAACACACACCATTCAGCTTGATCTTTGATGTCCACTATTTACTCCACAGTTTCTCCACCTTGCTGCTTACAGCTTCCTTGCTGGAAGCTCCTCTCCTCTCGTGACGCCATCCAGTGCCCAGGAGTGAAGTGAAATAGGTGTCAGGATTGTCCTGTTGGGTACCTGAGACCTTGGTGATGGGAGAGGAATGTCCTTCACCTCCCCAGAATTGTAGAATCATAGAATGGCTCAGGGTGTAAGGGACCTTAAAGATCATCCAGTTCCAACCCCCCTGCCACGGGCAGGGACACCTCCCACCAGCCCAGGTTGCTCAAGGTCTCATCCAACCTGGCCTTGAACACCTCCAGGGAGGAGGCATCCAGAGGCAACCTGTTCCAGAGTCTCACCACCCTCATACTGAAGAACTTCTTCCTAAGGTCAAGTCTAAACCTGCTCTTCCTCAGCTTAAAACCATTCCCTCTTCTTCTGTTGCTGGGCACCCTTATGAAAAGTTCCTCTGCAGCCTTCTTGTAGGATCCTTTCAGGTATTGGAAGGCAGCTCCAAGTATTCCCTGGAGCCTTCTCTTCTCCATGCTGAACACCCCCAGCTCCCTCAGCCTGTGCTCACAGCAGAGGTGCTCCAGCCCTTCAATCACCTTTGGGGCCCTCCTGATGCTGAGTCAGCACCATTTAGGCAGTTGAGCAGGGAGAACTGTGGGCTTTTGGGGAGCCAGGGTCTTCATTTTGGGGTGGAAAGCTCTCTATGAAAATGAGAAAGGGAAATAAGAAGCTGAAATAGTTCTATCTGAGCAGTGTGGTGGATAGTTGCAGTGTCCTTGCAGGGTGTGAACTCTGGGAGAGGAGCACAATTCTCTGCCACCTCCTCCTCCTCCTGCCCATATGTGCCAAGGGAGCTTCCAGCTGATTTAGAGCAGGCCTAGGAGATCAGTCTCCCCTGGCAGACAAGAGGGAACTTGGTTTTGGGGGGGGGGGTTGAAGCAAACACAGCTAAATCTTCTATTCTCAGCTGAGCTGTTTGTCTTGGGAATGACAAGAGGGCTTCTGGCTGGGAGCTCTTCCACTATGGGATCCATGGAGGTACCTTCACTGAAGGTCTCCAAACTGTGTGTGGTTTTCCTGAAGGGAACAGGCTGTGTAGGGACCAGGCACAGAAAGGTGAGCTCCTGCAGCCCCACCATGCATCATCATCACTGTTCTTAGGGTGAAAGCACAAAAGGCAGTGGTTTATCTGAGTGGGTCCAGCAGAGCCCAGAGGGAAACCATCTCATGGGGATCCAAGCCTGATGGCCTACTGCTAACCCATTCTCCATCTTTTCTGGACAGCTTTCCATCCCATCCCTTGATGGCTCAGAGTGATGCTGCCTGGACAGGAGCCCTGATTCAGGGCCAAGTTGTTTAGTCTGGAGAAGGGGAGGCTGAGGGCAGGCCTCTTTGCCCTCCACAACTACCTGAAAAGGGATTGGAGTGAGGTGGGGGTTGCTCTCTTCTCCCTAGTATCAAGTGATAGAATGAGAGAAAGTTGTGGATTTCCCTTCCCTTGGAGGTGTTGAAGGCCAGGCTGGCTGAGGCCTTGAGCATCCTGGGCTGGTGGGAGGTGTCCCTGCCCATGGCAGGGGGTTGGAACTGGCTGATCTTTAATTGGGGGAGGAGAGGAGAGGAGAGGAGAGGAGAGGAGAGGAGAGGAGAGGAGAGGAGAGGAGAGGAGAGGAGAGGGAGAGGAGAGGAGAGGAGAGGAGAGGAGAGGAGAGGAGAGGAGAGGAGAGGAGGGGAGGAGAGGAGAGGAGAGGAGAGGAGAGGAGAGGAGAGGAGAGGAGAGGAGAGGAGAGGAGAGAGAGAGAGAGGAGAGGAGAGGAGAGGAGAGGAGAGGAGAGGAGAGGATTAGAATGGGATAGAATGGGATGGGATAGAATGGGATAGAATGGGATGGGATGGGATAGGATAGGATAGGATAGGATAGGATAGGATTAGAATGGGATGAGATGGGATAGGATAGGGTAGAAATTAGAATAGAATAGAATAGAATAGAATAGAATAGAATAGAATAGACCAGACCAGGTTAGAAAAGACCTTTGAGATCATCGAGTCCAACCTCTCACCCAGGAATGGAATGGAATGGAATGGAATAGAATAGAATAGAATAGAATAGAATAGAATAGAATAGAATAGAATAGAATAGAATAGAATAGAATAGACCAGGTTGGAATAGACCTTCGAGATCATCAAGTCCAACCTATCACCCAACATCATCTAATCAACTAAACCATGGCACCAAGCACCCCATCCAGTCTCCTCCTAAACACCTCCAGTGATGAGGACTCCACCACCTCCCTGGGCAGCACATCCCAATGGCCAATCTCCCTTTCTGGGAAGAATTTCTCCCTACCATCCAGCCTGAACCTCCCCTGGCGCAGCTTGAGACTGCGTCCTCTTGTTCCGGTGCTGTGTGCCTGGGAGAAGAGACCAACCCCCTCCTGGCTACAACCTCCTGGAGGCAGTTAAGCTCTCTATCTAAGCTCTCTTCCAACCCAACCCGTTCTGTGCTTGTGTCATTGGAAGGCAGGAAGAGTTCAGCAATAACTTTTTCTCGGTGCCCAAATCCCTGACACAATCGGAAGCCCTTCGGAAAGGTCCCAGCTGCTGGCGGGCTGCTCAGCCGAGCGGGACGGAGAGGCTCATGATACAGCGCCGGCGCGCCGGAGAACGACAGCCCTGTCACGCTGACTTATGATGGATGAGGGAAAAACCCATTCCTCATCGGTGGTGGGAAGATGTGAAGTGTAAAGAAGGATGCGGCAGGAGTCTCTGGGCGATTCATCTTGCGTCGGGCAAGCTCCTGGAGCCGGCAGAGTTGAGAGGGAGTTGCGAGCCAGCAAAAGCCAAAAGGAGAAAGGAGAGGAAGGGGCTGGGCAGGAAAATTCATTATGTGAAGGATAATCTCCCTGGGAAATATCAACATGTCAGTGGCACCCCGGAGAGGGGTACAGGAGGAAAATGAGCTGGGGGCATTTGTCAGCTGTGAAACCAGGCGTGGAGCGGAGCGGTGTGGGCTGGGAGGCGTCACAGCTGCCGTGGGGGCAGCTCTGGGCTTGGGTTTGCCATGGAAGGAAGGAAAAAACCCAAATGCCATACCCCTGCTCCCCAGCAGCTGCTTTTAGCCCTCAGCACTTCCTGTAAGTCTCAGGGATTTTTGTTTGATTGCAAAAATAAAACAACCCTGTGCCTCTCTGAAACTGCAGCAGGGTGTACCGACAGGCTGTGCCTGCCCCCTCCCTGGGGGCCTTCAAGGCCAGGCTGGATGAGGCCTGAAGCAACCTGGGCGGGTGGGAGGTGTCCCATTACAGGAGGGATCTGGAGGTGCTGGAAGGTGTCCAGAGAAGGGCCATGAAAATGAGTAGAGGGCTGGAGCTGCTCTGCTATGAGGACAGACTGAGAGAGTTGGGGTTGTGCAGTCTGTACAAGAGAAGGCTCCCAGAACCTAATTGTGGCCTTCCAGTACCTGAAGAAGGCTCCAAGAAGGCTGGGGAGGGACTTTTGAGGGTGTCAGGGAGTGATAGGACGGGGGGGGGGGGATGGAACAAAACTAGAAGTGGGTAGATTGAGACTGGATGTTAGGCAGAAGTTGTTCCCCATGAGGGTGGTGAGAGCCTGGCACAGGTTGCTCAGGGAGGTGGTGGAAGCCTCATCCCTGGAGGTTTTGAAGGCCAGGCTGGATGTGGCTGTGAGCAACCTGCTGTGGTGTGAGGACATTGAGACACTTGAAGATGTCCAGAGAAGGGCAACGAGGCTGGGGAGAGGTTTGGAGCACAGCCCTGTGAGGAGAGGCTGAGGGAGCTGGGGTTGCTTAGCCTGGAGAAGAGGAGGCTCAGGGGAGACCTTCTTGCTCTCTACAACTCCCTGAAGGGAGGCTGTAGCCAGGTGGGGGTTGGTCTCTTCTCTCTATCAACCAGCACCTGAACAAGAGGACACAGTCTCAAGCTGTGCCAGGGGAGGTTTAGACTGGAGATGGGGAGAAAATTCTTCCCAGAGAGAGTTGTTAGCCATTGGGATGTGCTGCCCAGGGAGGTGGTGGAGTCCCCATCCCTGGAGGTGTTCAAGAGGGGATTGGACGTGGCACTTGGTGCCATGGTTTAGTCACGAGGTGTTGGGTGACAGGTTGGACTTGATGATCTTTGAGGGCTCTTCCAACCTCGGTGATTTTGTGATTCTGTGTCCCTGCCCATGGCAGGGGCTGTTGGAACTGGATGATCCTTGAGGCCCCTTCCAACCCTAACGATTCTGTGATCTGGGAGGCTCCCAATGTTTTGGCTTTTTTTTTTTGTTCCCCCCATTTCTTAAATCTAAAAAAAAAAAAACAAACCCAAACCCAACCAACCAACAACAACAAAAACCACACACAAAAAAAAAAAAAAACCCAACCCACCCAAAACCGTAAAGAAACTACCCCAAAAACTCAGTTTTGCTTGGAGAAATCTCCTGGGTCAGGTGGCAGCAGTAAATAGCCAGGGTGTTCAGAAATGATTGAGCCATTGTTTCCCAGTGTCACCAAGCCCTGCTGCCCTGGCAGCGTGGCTGCTCAGCACTCCCTGCTCGCTCTGCACGGAGCAGAGAGGCAGTTTGATAGCTGCAAGTCCCAGGGCACAGCCTGTGGTGGAATAGTTGGGGCTTAGACACCGAATCAAAATCCCCTGTTAAAGAAATCAGGTTTAATTTACTGTGTGAAATGAACCGACCGAGGGCGCTCCCAAACAGACAATGGATTGGACTTCTGCAGGGGGAGTGAGGAGGGGGGAGGGAATAAAAAGTGCTGGAAGCCTCTGCAGTAGCCTGGTGGTCTCCTCCCTGTGCTTCTCCCAAGAGCATGGCAGAACCCTGCCTGGCCATGGGATGAAACCAGGAAAACCCTTCCTGGAGGTGGGGAGATTTGGTGAAGGAGCTGAAACCAGGAAGGCTGGGGAGCCTCTGGACTTCTCAGGATGTCAGGTAGTGATAGGACTAGGGGGAATGGAATGAAGCTGGAGGTGGGGAGATTCAGGCTGGACATGAGGAGGAAGTTCACCATGAGAGTGGTGAAGCCCTGGAATGGGTTGTTCAGGGAGGTGGTTGAGGCCCCGTCCCTGGAGGTGTTTAAGCCCAGGCTGGATGAGGCTCTGGCCAGCCTGCTCTAGTGTGGGGTGTTGGAACTAGATGATCCTTGTGGTGCTTTCCAACCCTGATTGATACTATGATACTATGACACCATGATACAGACAGGAGCACTGAGCATCTCAGAGCTCTCAATGGGCTCTGCAAATCCATGCCAGGAGCTTTGAGAGGGGAGTCTGCCTCTGCATGTTCCATTCTGAGGTCCAGAAAGAGAATCACAGAATGGTTTGGGTTGGAAAGGGCTTTTAAAGGTCATCTATGGGCTGCCCAGGCAGGTGGTGGAGTCACCATCACTGGGGGTGTGTAGGAAGAGTCTGGATGAGGCACTTGGTGCCATGGTTTAGTTGATCAGATGGTGTTGGGTGATAGGTTGGACTTGATGATCTTGAAGGTCTTTTCCAACCTGGTTAATTCTAATTCTATTCTATTCTATTCTAATTTCTATTCTACCCTATTCTATCCTATTCTATTCTATCCTATCCTATCCTATCCTATCCTATTCCATTCCATTCCATTCCATTCCATTCCATTCCATTCCATTCCATTCCATTCCATTCTATTCCATTCTACTCCATTCTACTGCATTCCATTCCATTCCATTCCATTCCATTCCATTCCATTCCATTCCATTCCATTCCATTCCATTCCATTCCATTCCATTCCATTCCATTCCACTCCACTCCACTCCACTCCACTCCACTCCACTCCACTCCACTCCACTCTATTCTATTCTATTCTATTCTATTCTATTCTATTCTATTCTATTCTATCCTATTCCATTCCATTCCATTCCATTCCATTCCATTCCATTCCATTCCATTCCATTCCATTCCATTCCATTCCATTCCATTTAGTTCTAATCCCTCTGCCATGGGCAGGGACACCTCCCAGCAGCCCAGGTTGCTCAAGGCCTCATCCAGCCTGACCTTGAACACCTCCAGGGAGGAGTCATCCACATCCTCCCTGGGCAACCTGTTCCAGTGTCTCCCCACCCTCACTGGAAGGAATTTCTTCCTCACCTCCAGTGCATCAGGTTGAGTGGCTTCTGCACCTCATTTTGCCCATCTCCCCCCCCAGCAAATGCTGCTGTTCCCACCTGTGCTGACCAAACCCTGCTCTCCAGCTTGGAACTGGCAGATCTTGCCTGCCTGTGTGTCCTTTGGTAAAGATAAGCCTCGGGATGTGTGTCCTTTGGCAGAGATAATCCCCAAACGATTTTCCTTATCGATCCCACCAGGAGCAAGGCAGGGAACCAGAGGTGTGTAAGTGCTGCTGGCTTTATTTCCTCTTCCCTTTGCTGCTTTGTTAAGTGAGACTCCTCCTGCTGAATTCTGCAAGGAAAAAGGCACTCTCCTCCACAACTGGAGACCCCCTTCTCCTTCCAGCCCCAGGACACCACGGTACAACTCGAAACCGATTAATAATACACAAAGGGATGATGTGGTTGGGCAAAGAGCTGCAGTTTCCTGGGTGAGCTCTGTGTTCTGCTTTTATTAAGCTGCAATCTAAAGCAGAGGAGAGGCAGTGATTTTATAGCCTGCAGCGCCTTGTTTGCAGATCATTTCTTGCCTTCCCCCCCCCCCACCCCGCCGCCCCGAGATGCTTGCTAGAATATCAATTGCCTGCCATGGCAAATCCTGGCAGGTGCTGCCTTCCATGGGAGCTGCACCAGTCATAGAAACATAGAATCAGAGAATCAGTAAGGTTGGAAAAGACCTCAGAGATCATCAAATCCAACCTGTCACCCACCTAAACCACAGCACCAAGTGCCACGTCCAATCCCCTCTTGAACACCTCCAGGGATGGGGACTCCACCACCTCCCTGGGCAGCACATCCCAATGGCCAATTCCTCTTGCTGGGAAGAACTTTCTCCTCACCTCCAGCCTAAACCTCCCCTGGCACAGCTTGAGACTGTGTCCTCTTGTTCAGGTGCTGGTTGATAGAGAGAAGAGACCAACCCCCACCTGCCTACAGCCTCCCTTCAGGGAGTTGTAGAGAGCAAGAAGGTCTCCCCTGAGCCTCCTCTTCTCCAGGCTAAGCAACCCCAGCTCCCTCAGCCTCTCCTCACAGGGCTGTGCTCCAAACCCCTCCCCAGCCTCCTTGCCCTTCTCTGGACACCTTCAAGTGTCTCAATGTCCTTCTTGAACTGAGGGGCCCAGAGCTGGACTCAGTTCTGAAGGTGTGGCCTAACCAGTGCTGAGCACAGGGCACAATGACTTCTCTGCTCCTGCTGGCCACACTGTTCCTGATGCAGGCCAGGATGCCCTTGGCCTTCTTGGCCATCTGGGCACACTGCTGGCTCATGTTCACCTGCTGTCAGCCACTACCCCCAGGTCCCTTTCTGCCTGGCAGCTCTCCAGCCACTCTGACCCCAGCCTGTAGCACTGCCTGGGGTTGTTGTGGCCAAAGTGCAGCACCCGGCACTTGGACTTGTTGAATGCCATCCTGTTGGACTCTGCCCAAAAGTCACTGTGGTCCCTCCTGGTGCTGAGCTGCTGCTTGATTCCACAATGGGACATTAAGGTTCAAAAAGCCTCCTCAGATCATTGAGTCACACTATCAACCTTTTTATACCCACTAGTGAGTTATTTATATTTGTCTATTTTTCTGCTCAAAATCTGCAGTTACATTTCAAAGGCACAGCCTGAAACTGCCACACAGCCCCACTCCACCTTGGCCATTAAGCCATGTCCCAGAGCAATGTGTTGTCTACTGACTTTGTGAGCACCTCCAGGGATGGTGACTCCACCACCTCCCTGGGCAGCACCTTCCAAAGCCTGACCACTCTTGCAGCAAAGGAATTGTTCCTAATCTGCAACCCAAATCTCTCCTGTTTTAGCCTGGAGAAGAGGAGGCTCAGGGAGACCTTCTTGCTGTCTACAACTACCTGAAGGGAGGTTGCAGCCAGGAGGGGGTTGGTCTCTTCTCCCAGGCAAGCAGCACCAGAACAAGAGGACACAGTCTCAAGCTGTGCCAGGGGAAGTTTAGGCTGGAGGTGAGGAGAAAGTTCTTCCCAGACAGAGTTGTTGGCCATTGGGATGTACTGCCCGGGGAGGTAGTGGAGTCCCTGTCCCTGAAGGTGTTCAAGAGGGGATTGGATGTGGCCCTTGGAGCCATGGTTTAGTTAGTCAGGAGGTGTTGGGTGACAGGTTGGACTTGATGATCTCTGAGGTCTTTTCCAACCTTATTGATTCTATGATTCAGCACCTTTCCTCCCTTTCTATCACCTGATACTAGGGTGAAGAGACCAACCCTCCCCTCACTGCAGCCTCCATTCAGGGGGTTGTAGAGAGCAGTGAGGCCTTTCCTCAGCCTCCCTTTCTCCAGGCTGAACAACTCCATTTCCCTCAGCTGCTCCTCAGAAGACCTCATCTCCAGACCCTTCACCTCACTGTGCTTTTTCTGGGCATGGTTTAATATGGGCTGCCCTGGGATGGAGGTGACCCTTAGCGCTGGGGAGAGGACTGGGAAGGACAGAGGACACTGAGGGACGGAAGCAAACTTCCCCAAGCTTGTGCAGGCACCTGAATCCAGAGGTTTGAGCGGAAGCACAGATGTTCAGCCCTGCACGTCCAGGTTTTGATGGCATCACTGATGAGCATCACTTGCTGGGTTTGGAGAAGGGACAAGGAAGCAGCCTGTGTGTCAGATGGCAGAGAAGGGCACGAGGGAACGAACAAAGGAGGGGGAGCCGGGGAAGGGCGGTGGCTTGCCCAATGTCACACCGCAGCGTGTGGGGCGGCAGCCAGGCACCTGGCTGCTGGCTCAGCCTGGTGACCTGGCTGCTAGGCTGTGCTGCTCCAGGCCCCAGGTGTCTTTTCCCTCCCTGGTGAGGTTGTATGGAGGACAGCTTATGGTTCTTGGTGTACTTCCACATCAGCGTGGTGAAAGCAGCTGAATTCCTGACAGTACAGCAGTTACAAAGGGGGTGAAAAGAATCCAGGCAGGGGTTTTGCTTTAAGAAAAGAAGGCTTTCTGGTTCTTTGTGATGCTCTGAACCCTCCATGATCCCTTCATGGTGCAGATAGACTCCTGCCATCAAGCAGGAACTCTCTGAGAGGCACAAAGCCCAATCAGCAGGAGAGGAACAATCGCGGCGCCGGCGGTCTCGGAGCTCTTCTGCTGATGAAGAAGAGCAGGGGCTGGACAAATCTGGAATAAGAAATCAGCTGCTGAGGAGGAACACCTAGTGACCTAACCGGGGAGAGAGGAAGCAAAAAAGTTCTCCTCCATTACTCTGGTGTCTTTTCTGAGCATCTTTAATCACATCCAGCAGCATCTTCATCAGAGGGAAGGTGGCAATCAAGACAGCTGGCTGGGGATGCTGCCGCTCTATATGCTGACGAGGCTGGGGGTGGCTTTTGGGTAGTCATAAGCTGTGGAGTGTAGCAAAGACATTTTGGATGTGTTTAACTCTTTGTGTGTGTGTGTGTGTGTGTGTGTGTGTGTGTGTGTGTGTGTGTGTGTGTGTGTGTGCGTGTGCGTGCAGCCAGCTAGGAGTTGTCTCCTACTGTGGTTAGGACAGAGGTCAAGATGCTCCTGCCCAGGGAGCTAATGAAAGACAAATCCAATGTGGGTCTCTTATGAATTTTTTTTTTCCCTCCTCTCCTGCCTTCTCTCTTTGTAGTGGTAAAATGATAGAATTTCATCCAGTCAATTGAGGCTATTGAGTTGTTTTGCCACTAAAGTGCTGGAGCATTGACTGCATAGATTCAGAGGGTCCCCTCGGAATAACATCCCTTTTAACAACGTGCCATCAAGGGAGAGCTGTGCTGGCTCTAAAAGGTTCTGCAGGGTTGTATTTCTCTCTCTCTTTGCACTCAGTGCACTGAAAGCAGGCTTGGAAGCAAGTTTGAAGGGAAGAGGGAGGCTCCGAGCCACGGCCAGGAGGGGATCGGCTGCTCCTCTGCCCTGCTCTGTGGCAAGACACCGAGTCCCGGCCTTGCCTGGGGTTGGGGCCGCAGGGGATGCTTGTCCCTTCCAGCTGGGTCCCCCTAGAGCACAAATGTTGTGAGGAGCAGCTGAGGGAACTGGGGTTGTTCAGCCTGGAGAAGAGGAGGCTGAGGGGAGACCTCATTGCTCTCTACAGCTCCCTGAAAGGAGGTTGGAGCCGGGGGGGGTGTTGGTCTCTTCTCTCAAGAAACAAGTGATAGCACAAGAAGAAATGGCCTCAAGTTGTACCAGGAGAGGTGGAGGTTGGATTTGAGGCACTATTTCTTCCTGGAAAGGGTTGTCAAGCCCTGAACAGGCTGCCCAGGGCAGTGGTGTAGTCCCCATGCCTGGAAGAACTGAAAAGTCATGGAGCTGTGGTGCTGAGTGGCATAGCTAGATGTGAGGAAGAAGTTCTTCCCCATGAGAGTGGTGAAGCCCTGGAATGGGTTGTCCAGGGAGGTGGTTGAGGTCCCGTCCCTGGAGGTGTTTAAGCCCAGGCTGGACGAGGCTCTGGCCAGCCTGATCTAGTGTGGGGTGTCCCTGCCCATGGCAGGGGGTTGGAACTAGATGATTCTTGTGGTCCCTTCCAACCCTGACTGATACTATGATTCTATGATAGCTAAGTGGTGACCTGGCAGTGTTGGGTTAACAGTTGGACTTGAGGATCTTGAAGGTCTCTTCTAACCAAAACAATTCTGTGATTCTATCCTACCAGCTGGCCCAGTTCCTCCAGGAGTTACTGGGGGATGCTTGGTATTTAGGGTGAAAGGAATGCAAGCCCAAGGTTTGGAGGGAAAGCCTACAGCTGAAGAAACCTTATTTCACCTGAGTTCCTGTGATTGCCCCCACTCCGTGTGTGCTCACTCTTCTCATTTCCTATCAGCTCATGTCTGCTGCTCCTCTAGGAGAAACCTTTGCTTGAATTGAGCAGCCAAGGGACGTGCCAGGTCCAAAGTCACAGATTCAGAGATTGCTTGGGGTGGGAAGGGACCCTCAAAAGTCATCTTGTTCAGTTCCCCTGCAGTCAGCAGGGATACCTCCAACTAGATGGGGCCTCAGCCACCTCCCTGGGCAGCCTGGAAGTCATGGGCTGAAATCTCATTGTGCTGTCAGTGTGGTGGTGTTGGCCTTTGCTCTCCAGAGGCAGTGAAAATGAGGCTCTCTCCAGAAGAGAAGAGCAGCTTTGCAGGACATCTCCTGGTTTAGTCCCCACGCCTGTCACTGCTCTTGCATGGACAGTGGTGGAGGGTTTCAGATGGGGCTGGCTCAGCTGGGCAGATCCCCACTGGCTTCCATGCTTTGGGCTATAATCTCTGCCTCTCTGTGAGATGAGCTGCACAGGAAGGCTCAGGAGCTGACAGGAAGGGTGAGCATAGTATCATAGAATCAGTCAGGGTTGGAAGGGACCACAAGGATCAGCTAGTCCCAACCCCTCTGCCATGGGCAGGGACACCCCACACTAGATCAGGCTGCCCACAGCCTCATCCAGCCTGGGCTTAAACACCTCCAGGGACAGGGCCTCAACCACCTCCCTGGACAACCCATTCCAGGGCTTCACCACTCTCATGGGGAAGAACTTCTTCCTCACATCCAGCCTGAATCTCCCCACCTCCAGCTTCATTCCATTCCCCCTAGTCCTGTCACTACCTGAGATCCTGAGAAGTCCCTCCCCAGCCTTCTTGTAGCCCCCTTCAGATACTGGAAGGCCATAATTAGGTCACCTCTGAACCTTCTCTTCTCCAGCATCAGCCTCCTGGTGTCATCCAGTGGGACAGACCCCTTGGGGAAGCTCCATGCCCATCAACCTCTGCCTCTTACTGAAGCATCTCCCAAGGGCTTGCTGTGATGGCTTTGTGCTGGAAGAAGGGAGACTGAGACTGGAGATTAGGAAGAAATTCTTTCCAGTGAGGATGGAGAGACTCTGGAACAGGTTGCCCAGGGAGCTTGTGGATGCCTCCTGCCTGGAGGTGTTCAGGACCAGGTTGGATGAAGCCTTGAGCAACGTGGGCCAGTGAAAGATGTCCCTGGCTACAGCAGGGGGCTTGGATCTTTAAGGGCTCTTCCAGCCCAACCCATTCTATGTGTCTAGATGTCCCTGGCTATGGCAGGGGGCTTGGATCCTTAAAGGCTCTTCCAGCCCAACCCATTCTGTGTATCTAGATGTCCCTGGCTCTGGCAGGGGGCTTGGATCTTTAAGGGCTCTTCCAACCCAACCCATTCTGTGTATCCAGATGTCCCTGGCTCTGGCATGGGGGCTTGGATCTTTAAGGGCTCTTCCAGCCCAACCCATTCTATGTGTCAAGATGTCCCTGGCTATGGCAGGGGGCTTGGATCTTTAAGGGCTCTTCCAGCCCAACCCATTCCATGTGTCTATGATCACTCCATGCCTCTCACCACCCCTAGTGGGTACTGCAGATCTCCCTGGGTGTCCTTGCTGCTGCTGCTGGAGCTGGAGCTGGAGCTCTGTGATATTTATGAAACTCAATCCTTTCAGATTTCAGCTTCTTTTACCCTTCAGTCCTGCCTTTCCTGGCTCTTCAGTGTGTGCTCTTTTAATAACTGCAACCCATCTGATAATGTTGTTATAAATTAATGATCTGTTTACAACCTTAACTCTGTTTTAATGAAGACTTTTTCTTCCCCCCCCCCCCCCTCTCTCTCTCTCACTCTCTTTATTTTTTTCTTTATTTTTATTTTTGGGTGTTGTTGAGGAAAAATAAAAGCTGCTGTAATTATACCTTGTAACTGCAGGGTTTTATAGCCAGTGAACTCATCCAACAAGCAATTTCGATTAGTTTAGCCAGGCAAATATTCTGGTGTTGAGTTCATATGTATTTATATATATATAAGCACACCTCACAGCTACTTCCCTGAGCAGCAGAAATGACCAGTCCTGCCTTGCTGTGTGTTTTGAGCAACCCTCTGCTCGATTTCCTGACAGAATGACAGAATTTTAGGGGTTGGAAGGGACCTCTGGAGATCATCGAGTCCAACCCCCCTGCCAAAGCAGGATCACCCAGGGCAGGTCACGCAGGGAGGCATCCAGATGGGTCTTGAATGTCTCCAGAGAAGGAGACTCCACAGCCACCCTGGGCAGCCTGCTCCAGGGGTCCAGCATGTTCATAGCAAAGAAGTTTTTCCTCTTGTTGAGGTGGAACTTTGTGTGTTCCATTTTTTGTCCATTGCCCCTTGTCCTATCACAGCTTTACCCCTTCTTCTTGCCCCCTACCCTTCAGGGACAATGACATTAGTAAGTTGTCCTCTCAGGCTGCTCTTCTTCAGGCCAAAGAGCCTCAGGTCTCTCAGCCTCTCTTTATCAGACAGAAGTTCCATCCCTTCATCATCCTCATCACAGTATCACAGTATCACCAAGGTTGGAAGAGACCTCAAAGGTCATCGAGTCCAACCTGTCACCACAGACCTCATGACTAAACCATGGCACCAAGTGCCACGTCCAGTCCCCTCTTGAACACCTCCAGGGACAGTGACTCCATCACCTCCCTGGGCAGCACATTCCAATGATGAATGACTCTCTCAGTGAAGAATTTTCTCCCCACCTCCAGCCTAAACTTCCCCTGGTGCAGCTTGAGACCACATATCCTCCAGTGGACTCCCTCCAGCAGTTCCCTGTCCCTCTTGAACTGGGGAGCCCAGAACTGGACACAGTGCTCCAGAAGTGGTCTCATCAGGACAGAGTAGAAGGGAGGAGAACCTCCCTTGACCTGCTGGCCACACTCTTCTTAATGCCCCCAGGGTACCATTGGCTGCCTTGGCCACAGGGGCTCATTGCTATCCTGTGGATAACTTATTGTCTACCAGGACTTGAAGCTCCTTCTCCATGAAGCTGCTTTTCAGCAGGTCAAGCCCTAATCTGTACTGGTGTCTAGGAAAAGCAGAGCTCACAGTCCTCCCTTCCTCTCCTAAGAGCATTAGCAGTATCTTTCATCTGACTAGCTTCCTATTTCCCCCAGCCTTGTATCTGGGAGATAAACTTGGCCTCCTATCAGATTTTTATTGCAGTGGTTTATAAGGTTTAGAAATCACTGGAGATGGGGAAAGGAAAGAGCCAGGCAGGCCCTGCCGGTGTGTAAGGCTCATTTCCCTGGCAAACCAGGCTGAAAATAATTTAGGTGTCATTAAAAAGTTGGAGCTGACTGTTGTTTAACTGTAAAGCTTTAGAGATGCTTGGGAGCTGGTTTTCCAAGTGCTTAGCGCAGTCTGTGCCTTCCAAAGTGCTGGAAGCTTGGATGGCTGGGCAAATTCCTGCAGTTCCAAGGAGCTCAACAGCCAAACTGAGTGGAAAACACAGCTCTTTCTTGTGGGACCTATGTGGAGCTGGATCTGCTCGATCCTCCTGAGGATGACAGAGTGGTTTGGGTTGGAAGGGACCTTAAAGATCACCCTGTTCCAACCCCCTGCCATGGGCAGGGACACCTCCCACCAGCCCAGGTTGTTCAAGGCCTCATCCAAGCTGGCCTTGAACACCTCCAGGGAGGAGGCATCCACAGCCTCCCTGGGCAACCTGAGCCAGTGTCTCACCACCCTCTCTGTATAGAATTTCTTCCCAATCTCCAGTCTAAATCTCCCCTCCTCAAGCTTCAGTCCATTCCCTCTCATCCTACCACTCCCAGCCTTCGTCAAGAGTCCCTTCCCATCTCTCCTGTAGCCCCCTTCAGGTACTGGGAGGCTGCTCTAAGGTCTCCCTGGAGCCTTCTCTTCTCCAGACTGAGCAGCCCCATCTCTCTCAGCCTGTCCCCCTGGGGGAGGATTCTAACAGAGCCTTCAGGGTTTGGGCCTCAGCACAAGCCCTGCAAAACCAGTTTGACCCAGGGTACTCATCCCAGGCTACTTGCTTCAGTTCCAGTGTCTCACCACCCTCTCTGTAAAGAATTTCTTCCTCATCTCCAGTCTCAATCTCCCCTCTTCCAGCTTCAATCCATTGCCTCTCATCCTGTCTATACAAGCCCTTGTTAAAAGTCACTCCCCAGCTTTCTTGTAGCCCCCTTCATGTGCCAGAATGCTGCTACGAGCTCTCCCAGAGTCTTCCCTTCATGACATTGGCCATCACAGACCCTTAGTGCCTTCATTTCATTTTAGTCTCCTGAGGTTCACCCTCACTTTCCATGAGCTGAAGCTGAACCTTGTCCTTACGTTTATGTGGAAACACTTGAGTTCCAGTTCCTATCCCCTGCCCCTTGTCCTGCCACTGGACACCACTGAGAAGACTCTAGCCCCATCCTCCTGACACTCTCCCTTTAGATACTGATCAGCATTGAGCAGATCCCCTCTCAGGCTGCACTTCTCCAGCCCAAAGAGCCCCAGGTCGCTCAGCCTCCCCTCCTAAGAGAGATGATCCAGTCCCCTCATCATCCTCATGGCCACCACTGGACTTTCTCCAGTAGTTCCCTCTCAGTCTTGAACACATCCAAGTGCCAGGTTCTACACATTGGCCACAACAACCCCAGGCAGTGCTACAGGCTGGGGCCAGAGTGGCTGGAGATCAACCAGGCAGAAAGGGACCTGGGGGTACTTGTTGATGGTAGGCTGAACAAGAGCCAGCAGTGTGCCCAGGTGGCCAAGAAGGGCAAGGGCATCTTGGCCTGCATTGGGAACAGTGTGGTCAGCAGGAGCAGGGAGGTAATTGTGCCCCTGTACTCAGCATTGGTTAGGCTACACCTTTAGTCCTATGTCCAGTTCTGGGCCCCTCCATTTAAGAAGGACATTGAGACACTTGAAGGTGTCCAGAAAAGGGCAATGAGGCTGGGGAGGGGTCTTGAGCACAGCCCTGTGAGGAGAGGCTGAGGGAGCTGGGGTTGCTTAGCCTGGAGAAGAGGAGGCTCAGGGGAGACCTTACTGCTCTCTCCAACTCCCTGAAGGGAGGTTGTAGCCAGGTGGGGGTTGGTCTCTTCTCCCAGGCAAGCAGCACCAGAACAAGAGGACACAGTCTCAGCTGCACCAGGGGAGATTCAGGCTGGATGTTAGGAAGAAATTCTTCATAGAAAGAGTGATTGCCCATTGGGATGTGCTGCCCAGGGGGTGGTGGAGTCACCATCCCTGGAGGTGTTTAGGAGGAGACTGGATGGGGTGCTTGGTGCCATGGTTGAGTTGATGAGATGGTGTTGGGTGATAGGTTGGACTCGATGATCTCAAAGGTCTCTTCCAACCTGGTCTATTCTATTCTATTCTATTCTATTCTATTCTATTCTATTCTATTCTATTCTATTCTATTCTATTCTATTCCATTCCATTCCATTCCATTCCATTCCATTCCATTCCATTCCATTCCATTCTAACTGGGGAGCCTAGAACTCGGCACAATACTCCAGAAGTGGCCTCACTGGGGCAGAGTAGAGGGGGAGAAGAGCCTCCCTTGACCTCCTCTTCATGCACTGCAGGTTCTCATTTTATTTGGGATTTTTCTGTGGGAGGACCCTGACTCTGCCTCGTGGTTCCCAGCCTGTCAGCAACAATAGAAGCAGGATGATGACTTCCCCCAACCTTCCCCCCTCCATTCCAGCCTTGTGTTGCAACAACAAAAAGTTGTGAGTTGTGCCAAAGCCTTTCCCGCCCCCAAAAATCCATTACTGTCCCTGTCACTGTCCTTTTCTCCTGGCTGCTGCCTTGATTTTTTTCCTTCTTCCCTTTTAATTTATTTTACTTTTCCCCTGGTTATCACAGAAACACTTTGCCAAGTGTCAACCTGCAGCCACCTGAGGCAGCAGGATGCTGAGTTATCAGTATTTGAACAGGTATGAAACGGGCTCCTGGCCATGACTGGGGCACTGTCCTTCCTTGTGTCCTTGTGATGGTCAGGAGAGAGGATTGAGTTAAAGATAAGGAGTGCTGGGGAAGGAATCAGGGGTTGGATCTGAGCTTGGCCAGCTCCTGGCCCTCGATTTCTCCTTGTGGTAGATAAGGTCACCAGGTGCTGAACCAGGACCACACATGAGGACTGCTCGGACCTGCTTGGAGCTGTGCTGCTGAAGCTGCTGGTGTAGAATCATACAATTGTTGGGCTTGGAAAAGCCTTCTAAGATCATCCCAGCAAGCCAGCACCACCATGGCCACTAGAACATGTCCCAAATGCCATGTCCACACCTTTCTTGAACACCTCCAGGGATGGGGACTCCACAACCTCTCTGGGCAGCCTGTTCCAGACTAACCACCCCCTGTTCCCTCAACTGCTCTTCACCAACCCTGTTCTCCACACCCTTCACCAGTTTTTGTTGTCCTTCTCTGAACGTGTTCCAGCCCCACAATGTCCTTCTTGGACTGAGGGCCCCAAAACTGAATCCAGAACTCAAGGTGTAGCCTCACCAGTGCTGAGTACAGGGGCACAATCACTTCCCTGGTTCCACTGGCCACACCATTGCTGATCCAGGCCAGCATGCTGGTGGCCCACACTGGCTCATGTTCAGCTGCTGTCAACCAACACCCCCAGGTCTTTCCCTGCTGAGCTGAGTTTCCAGCCACTCTGCCCCAAGCCTGAAGCATTCATGAGGTTGTTGTGGCCCAAGTTCAGGACTCAGCACCTGGCCTTGTTAAACCTCAAACAACAGAGCTCAGCCCATCGGTCCAGCCTGGCTGGATCCCTTTGCAGAGCCTTCCTACCTTTGAGCAGACCAACACTCCCACCCACTTTGGTGTCATCTGCCTTTTAGATCCCTCTTCACAGGGAATCAATAAGGTTGGAAAAGACCTCAGAGATCATCAAGTCCAACCTGTCACCCCACACCTCATGACTACTAAACCATGGCTCCAAGTGCCACATCCAGTCCCTTTTTGAGCACCTCCAGGGACGGTGACTCCACCACCTCCCTGGGCAGCACATCCCAATGGCCAACAACTCTGTGAACATCCTTCAACTCCTTCTCCCCCTCCCTTTTTTTTTTGGGGGGTCTAGGCACAGAGCTTCAGGTAGTGTTTTCCTATCATTTTATTTCACTTATTTATTTATTATTTAATTCCCAGCCACCCCTGGGACCCAACCCTTGGGGATGAGAAAGCAGCAAACACCAGGGGAAATCTGTGCCTTAATTTTCCTCTCTTTTTTTTTTACCTCTCTCTCTTCTTCTTTTTCCTACCCCCCTCTTCCCTTCTTATCTCCACCAAGAATCTGCATAAAGCTGCTCCTCCGTGTATCATTTATTCATAGGGATGTTAGCAAGTGAGGCTCTGCCTCACGATGGAGATGTCATTTGCAACATAATAAGGTCCTGCCTGCTGCAAAGAAGAACATCCCAGCTCATCCCCCACGAGGTCATCCCTTCTAAATGATAAATCTTTTTAACCATTACCTTGTGGCTATACATGAGCACAGCACTTAGATTCATTCCAGGTCTTCTTCTTCTTCTTCGTCGCCTCCTTTGCTGGGGGTTGTTTTTTTCACCACCTCCCCTCCCTCCACCCCCTCCTCTCCGCGCGCAACTCCTGAACGTCTCCGGATCTGTATTCCTAATTGGTTTGCATCAAAGGATCGCGTTGCCTTCAGCTGCTGAGGTCTCTGCATTGTGAAGGGATGCAAGTCGTAGATATCATCAGATAATTAAGCTGGTATTAGGTGTCGGGAAGCGACGGCTTCCCCTTTTTTGATCGCCTCCTGAGCCGTACGCGGCAGCGCAGACAGGCGGAGGAGCCCCGGCGCACGCTCGTCCCTTCTGCTGCCGAGGGAGGGAGCAGGTGGAGGCAGCAGGGCTACCAAGGAGGTGAAAAATGGCATTGTTTTTCCTTTCTGGCATCTTTCCTGCAGCAGGTCGCCGTGCAAACACTGGGGTAGAGCTGAGCACCAGCGTTTTGGTGTGCAAAAGGCTTCTTTGCTGGCTGCTAGCCGCCCTGCCCAGCAGGACAGAGTGCACATGCTTCTGGAGGGCACCTGTGGAAACTAGGGATGCAAAGCTAGCCAGCCATCCCTCCCTCCCTCCCCATTAAAGGCTTGTCAAGCCCCAAAACAGGCTGCCCAGGGACATGGTCCTGGAGGGGTTTCAAAGCCATGCCTTTCCAGTATCTGAAGGGGGCCTACAGGAAGGCTGGGGAGGGACTTCTCAGGATCTCAGGTAGTGATAGGACTAGGGGGAATGGAATGAAGCTGGAAATGGGGAGATTCAGGCTAGATGTGAGGAAGAAGTTCTTTACCATGAGAGTGGTGAAGCCCTGGAATGGGTTGTCCAGGGAGGTGGTTGAGGCCCAGTCCCTGGAGGTGTTTAAGACCAGGCTGGACGAGGCTCTGGCCAGCGTGATCTAGTGTAGGGTGTCCCTGCCCATGGCAGGGGGTTGGAACTAGATGATCCTTGTGGTCCCTTCCAACCCTGACTGATTCTATGATTCTATGATTCTATGAGATGTGGTGCTGAGGAACGTGGTTTGGTGGTGACCAGGCAGTGCTGGGCTAATGGTTGGACTCAATCTCAAAGGTCTTTTCCAGCCTAAACAATTCCATGATTCTATCCCTACAGCCAGCCAGGGATGCAGAGCTGGCTTTACATGCCTGCTCCCAAACACCAGACCCAATCCTGACCTCTGACAGGGCTTTTCCAGGGCTTTTCTGTGCTCTGCTTATGATGGGACTAAAGCCCTCCCTATGTGTTTACAGCCCAGCAGGGAAGAATGCTTTAATGGGACATCTCAGACTCATAGAATCATTGAGGTTGGAAAATACCTCTAAGATCATCAAGTCCAACCATCAACTCAACACCACTAAGCTCACCAAACCACGTCCAAAAGTGCCACAACCACAGGTTCTTGGAACACTTTCAGGGATAGGGACTCCACCACCTCCCTGGGCAGCCTGATCCAATGCCTGACCACTCTTGTGGCAGAGAAATTGTTCCTGATCTCCAACCTAAACCTCTCCTGGTGCAGGCTGAGGCCAGTTCCTCTTATCCTGTTGCTAGTTACCTGGGAGAAGAGACTAATCCCCACCTCACTGCAGCCTCCTCTCAGAGAGCAATGAGGTCTCCCCTCAGCCTCCCCTTCTCCAGACTGAACAACCCCAATTTCCTCATCTTCTCACAGAATCAATCACCAAGTGCCACGTCCAATCCCCTCTTGAACACCTCCAGGGATGGGGACTCCACCACCTCCCTGGGCAGCACATCCCAATGGCTAACAACTCTCTCAGGGAAGAACTTTCTCCTCACCTCCAGCCTAAACCTCCCCTGATGCAGCTTGAGACTGTGTCCTCTTGTTCTGGTGCTGCTTGCCTGGGAGAAGAGACCAACCCCCACCTGGCTACAACCTCCCTTCAGGGAGTTGTAGACAGCAATAACGTCTCCCCTGAGCCTCCTCTTTTCCAGCCTAAACAATCCCAGCTCCCTCAGCCTCTCCTCACCAGATCTGTTCTCCAGACCCTTTACCAGCTCTGCATCCTTGAGCCCACTCCCTTTACCTTCTTCCCACTCCCTCAGCTTTATCCCTTGCTCCCTCCTCCTGCCTCCAAACCCACCTGAGGCTGAGCCAGCCGCCTCCCGGGGGAGCCGCTCCCACGGCTGCCGTTACAGAGGGGAAATTATCACTCACCCAAGGTGTCATTTCTATGTCTTGAGCCTTGCTCAGGCTTCACTGACATATTTCCAGAGGAGGGGTTTGCTGTTGGGGAAGGAAGGTAGGGGGGGGGGGGAGAAGCCACCTTGCTTGTTGAATAAATAAGAGCAGAGCTTCATAAAGTGCCTGGCAAGCCCATTCCTCACACCGAAATGTTAGGGAATAACACAGGATGAATAATAGAAAAGGTTATTGAAAAATTCATAATTTCCAAGCACCACTGAAGGCCAGGCTGCCACAGCCTTTATTTGCCTGTAGAAAAGTGATTAAAATATATATTATTGTCCTGTCTATAGGAAAATGTATTATTAAGTGGCTACTAGCCTGACATTTGAAGAATCCATTTCGCTCCATTTAGCGGCAGAGCAGTGGGAGGGGGAAATTGAGGGAGGGAGGATCTTTGCTCTGGCTTTGGGGGAAGGAGGTTTTTTACAGCAGTGTTGCAGGCAGAAAAACCCAGCCCAACAAAACAAAAACCCACAGAGGGGAGGGTTTAATGACGGCCCTCTGCCTCTCAGCGGGGCTGTTCCTTCTCCGTTTTCGCTCTTTGGGGCATTAAACGTGGAAAGAGATTCCTCCGCTTGTAGTTCTTGCTTTAGATTCAAAGAGCTTCTGTGTGCACCAAGCAGTCAAGTCCATCAAGTCCAACCTGTCACCCAACACCTCCTGAATAACTAAACCATGGCTCCAAGTGCCACGTCCAGTCCCCTCTTGAGCACCTCCAGGCATGGGGACTCCACCACCTCCCTGGGCAGCACATTCCAATGGCCAATTCCTCTTGCTGGGAAGAACTTTCTCCTCACCTCCAGCCTAAACTTCCCCTGGTGCACCTTGAGACTGTGTCCTCTTGTTCTGGTGCTGCTTGCCTGGGAGAAGAGATCAACCCCCACCTGGCTACAACCTCCCTTCAGGGAGTTGCAGAGGGCAAGAAGGTCTCCCTGAGCCTCCTCTTCTCCAGGCTAAGCAACCCCAGCTCCCTCAGCCTCTCCTCACAGGGCTGTGCTCCAGACCCCTCCCCAGCTTTGTGGCCTTTCTCTGGACACCTTCAAGAGTCTCAATGTCCTTCTTAAACTGAGGGGCTGAGAACTGGACACAGAACTCAAGGTGTAGCCTAGCCAGTGCTGAGCACAGGGGCAGAATGACTTCCCTGCTCCTGCTGGCCACACTGCTCCTGATGCAGGCCAGGATGCTTCATTTCCCATCAGCCTTTCCTTTCCCACCAGGACCCCTCCCTGTGTGGAGAGGTGGAAGGTTTTCTCCCTGCCTTAGATCTTGAGCAGAGTCTATATTTGCTGTGCTAATGACTCGGAGCCTATCTCCAGCTCCTCTTTCAGTTTTATTCATAGATCCCATCTGGGACTGTCGGAAATAGAAAGGCAAAACCTGCAAAGCAGCCGTGTGGCAGGAGGGGACAGGAGGCAAATGGCTGCTGCTGGGAGCTAAAACAGGGGTTGGGATTGACTGAAACTGTTCCTCCATCTGGAAGGCTTTGCCACATATCTTCAATGCAAACAAATTCCAAAGACAAAAAAAAAAGGCCTTGCTCTTGGGAGGGGGTTTTGGGGGGGTGGGGGCTGGTGTTTAATGAACTGGATTGATGTGGAGGGTGGGCTCAAAACTGAGCAAAGAATAGAAGAATAGAATAGGAGAGAAGAGAAGTGAGGGAAGGGAAGGGAAGGGAAGGGGGAAGGGAAGGGAAGGGAAGGGAAGGGAAGGGAAGGGAAGGGAAGGGAAGGGAAGGGAAGGGAAGGGAAGGAAGGGAAGGGAAGGGAAGGGGGAAGGGAAGGGAAGGGAAGGGAAGGGAAGGGAAGGGAAGGGAAGGGAAGGGAAGGGAAGGGAAGGGAAGGGAAGGGAAGGGAAGGGAAGGGAAGGAAGGGAAGGGAAGGGAAGGAAAGGGAAGAGAAGAGAAGAGAAGAGAAAGAGAAGAGAAAGAAGAAGAGAAGAGAAGAGAAGAGAAAGAGAAGAGAAGAGAAGAGAAGAGAAAGAGAAGAGAAAGAGAAGAGAAGAGAAGAGAAGAGAAGAGAAGAAGAGAGAAGAGAAGAGAAGAGAAGAGAAGAGAAGAGAAGAGAAGAGAAGAGAAGAGGAGGAGAATAGGAATAGAATAGAATAGAATAGAATAGAATAGAATAGAATAGAATAGAATAGAATAGAATAGAATAGAATAGAATAGAATAGAATAGAATAGAACAGAAATTCACCAGGTTGGAAGAGACCTTTGAGATCATCGAGTCCAACCGATCACCCAACACCATCTAACCAAAGCCTCCAAGCATCTCCAAAATGCAGCTCACAGAGATTCATAGATTCACAGAAGGATTTGGGTTGGAAGGGACCTTAAAGATCTTCCAGTTCCAACCCCCTGCCATGGGCAGGCACACCTCCCACCAGCCCAGGTTGCTCCAGGCCTCATCCAACCTGGCCTTGAACACCTCCAGGGAGAGGGCATCCACAACCTCCCTGGGCAACCTGTTCCAGTGTCTCCCCTCCCTCAACGTAAGGAATTTCTTCCTATTCTCTGGTCTAAATCTACCCTAAAGGCTGATCTCAGACCATGTCTGGAGGTCTCTCCATCCATCCTTAGAACCCTGCCTCTCAAATTCAATCCCTGAGAGCAGGTAGCAGGTGAAAGGCAGAGCTCCTGCCTGGCTGGCAGCAGCAGCAGCGGCGTGCCTGAAATGTCGCTGTCTTCCCTGTGTGCAGCTCTTTTTACATCTGCATGGAAAATCAGCTGGGGAGGATGGGAATATAGAGATCTCACCACGAAGGAGAGCTTAATGTACCCAGAAGCCGTTGATAGACTGCCTGATACCCGCAGTCACAGCTGGATGGGCAGCTTCTTCCTCTCCTGCCTTGGAAAAATCTCTCTGGGCCGGAAAAGAGGCTGTGCCAAGGGAAAATGGTGATGTTGAAGGATGGGGAGCTGTGGCTCCTTGTTGTTCAGTCTGGGATTGTGAAGGATGGGGAGCAGATGAGGTGGGGTAGGAGTGCTGGCAGGGTGCAGGGTAGGAGTGCTGCCAGGGTGCGGGGTAGGAGTGCTGGGGTGCAGGGTGGGAGTGCTGGAAGGGTGAGGGTGAGGGGTAGAAGTGCTGGCAGGGTGAGGGGTAGAAGTGCTGGGGTGCAGGGTAGGAGTGCTGGCAGGGTGAGGGGTAGGAGTGCTGGCAGGGTGGAGGGTAGGAGTGCTGGCAGGGTGCGGGGTAGGAGTGCTGGTGTGCAGGGTGGGAGTGCTGGAAGGAGGTGCAAGGTAGGAGTGCTGGCAGGGTGAGGGGTAGAAGTGCTGGGGTGCAGGGTAGGAGTGCTGGCAGGGTGAGGGGTAGAAGTGCTGGGGTGCAGGGTAGGAGTGCTGGCAGGGTGAGGAGGGGGTAGGAGTGCTGGGGTGCAGGGTAGGAGTGCTGGCAGGGTGCAGGGTAGGAGTGCTGGGGGTGCAGGGGTAGTGAGGCAGGGTGAGGGTAGGAGTGCTGGCAGGGTGCAGGGTAGGAGTGCTGGCAGGGTGAGGGTAGGAGTGCTGGCAGGGTGCAGGGTAGGAGTGCTGGCAGGGTGAGGCAGGGTAGGAGTGCTGGCAGGTGTGCAGGGTAGGAGTGCTGGCAGGGTGAGGGGTAGGAGGGGCTGTGCAGGGTAGGAGTGCTGGCAGGGTGAGGGGTAGGAGTGCTGGGGAGTGCTGGGGTGCAGGGTAGGAGTGCTGGCAGGGTGCAGGGTAGGAGTGCTGGGGTGCAGGGTAGGAGTGCTGGCAGGGTGGGTAGGAGTGCTGGGGTGCAGGGTAGGAGTGCTGGCAGGGTGAGGGGTAGGAGTGCTGGCAGGTGTGGCAGGGTAGGAGTGCTGGCAGGGGTGGTGGGGTGGGGTAGGAGTGCTGGCAGGGTGAGGGTAGGGTGCAGGGTAGGGGTGCAGGGTGAGGGTAGGAGTGCTGGGGTGCAGGGTAGGAGTGCTGGCAGGGTAGGGTAGTGCTGTGCAGGGGTGCGGGGGTAGGAGTGCTGGCAGGGTGCAGGGTAGGAGTGCTGTGGCAGGGTGAGGGGGAGTGCTGGGGTGCAGGGTAGGAGTGCTGGCAGGGTGAGGGGTAGGAGTGCTGGGGTGCAGGGTAGGAGTGCTGGCAGGGTGGGGGTAGGAGTGCTGGGGTGCAGGGTAGGAGTGCTGGGGTGCAGGGTAGGAGTGCTGGCAGTGCTGGGGTGCAGGGTAGGAGTGCTGGCAGGGTGCAGGGGGAGTGCTGGCAGGGTGAGGGTAGGAGTGCTGGGGTGCAGGGTAGGAGTGCTGGCAGGGTGAGGGGTAGGAGTGAGGTGCTGGGGTGCAGGGTAGGAGTGCTGGGGTGCAGGGTAGGAGTGCTGGGGGTGCTGCTGGGGTGCAGGGTAGGAGTAGGAGTGCTGGCAGGGTGCAGGGTAGGAGTGCTGGCAGGGTGAGGGGTAGGAGTGCTGGCAGGGTGCTGGAGGGTGCGGGGTAGGAGTGCTGGCAGGGTGAGGGGTAGGAGTGCTGGGGTGCAGGGTAGGAGTGCTGGCAGGGTGAGGGGTAGGAGTGCTGGGGTGCAGGGTAGGAGTGCTGGCAGGGTGCAGGGTAGGAGTGCTGGGGTGCAGGGTAGGGTGCTGGCAGGGTGCTGGGGTGCGGGGTAGGAGTGCTGGGGTGCAGGGTAGGAGTGCTGGCAGGGTGCTGGGGTGGGGTAGGAGTGCTGGCAGGGTGCAGGGTAGGAGTGCTGGCAGGGTGAGGGGGTAGGAGTGCTGGGGTGCAGGGTAGGAGTGCTGGCAGGGTGAGGGGTAGGAGTGCTGGGGTGCAGGGTAGGAGTGCTGGCAGGGTGAGGGGTAGGAGTGCTGGGGTGCAGGGTAGGAGTGCTGGCAGGGGTGAGGGGTAGGAGTGCTGGGGTGCAGGGTAGGAGTGCTGGCAGGGTGTGCAGGGTGGGGTAGGAGTGCTGGGGTGCAGGGTAGGAGTGCTGGCAGGGTGAGGGGTAGGAGTGCTGGGGTGCAGGGTAGGAGTGCTGGCAGGGGTGCAGGGTAGGAGTGCTGGCAGGGTGCAGGGTAGGAGTGCTGGGGGTGCAGGGTAGGAGTGCTGGGGTGCAGGGTAGGAGTGCTGGCAGGGGTGCAGGGTAGGAGTGCTGGGGTGCAGGGTAGGAGTGCTGGCAGGGTGAGGGGTAGGAGTGCTGGGGTGCAGGGTAGGAGTGCTGGCAGGGTGCAGGGGTAGGAGTGCTGGGGGCAGGGTGCTGGCAGGGTGAGGGGTAGGAGTGCTGGGGTGCAGGGTAGGAGTGCTGGCAGGGTGCGGGGTAGGAGTGCTGGGGTGCAGGGTAGGAGTGCTGGGGTGCAGGGTAGGAGTGCTGGCAGGGTGCAGGGTAGGAGTGCTGGCAGGGTGAGGGTAGGAGTGCTGGGGTGCAGGGTAGGAGTGCTGGCAGGGTGAGGGTGGGGTAGGAGTGCTGGGGTGCAGGGTAGGAGTGCTGGGGTGCAGGGTAGGAGTGCTGGCAGGGTGCAGGGTAGGAGTGCTGGGGTGCAGGGTAGGAGTGCTGGGGTGCAGGGTAGGAGTGCTGGCAGGGTGCAGGGTAGGAGTGCTGGCAGGGTGAGGGGGTAGGAGTGCTGGCAGGGTGCGGGGTAGGAGTGCTGGCAGGGTGAGGGGTAGGAGTGCTGGCAGGGTGAGGGGGTAGGAGTGCTGGCAGGGTGAGGGGTAGGAGTGCTGGGGTGCAGGGTAGGAGTGCTGGCAGGGTGAGGGGTAGGAGTGCTGGGGTGCAGGGTAGGAGTGCTGGGGTGCAGGGTAGGAGTGCTGGCAGGGTGCAGGGTAGGAGTGCTGGCAGGGTGAGGGGTAGGAGTGCTGGCAGGGTGAGGGGTAGGAGTGCTGGCAGGGTGAGGGGGTAGGAGTGCCGGCAGGGTGAGGGGTAGGAGTGCTGGCAGGGTGCAGGGTAGGAGTGCTGGCAGGGTGAGGGGTAGGAGTGCTGGGGTGCAGGGTAGGAGTGCTGGCAGGGTGCGGGGTAGGAGTGCTGGGGTGCAGGGTAGGAGTGCTGGCAGGGTGCGGGGTAGGAGTGCTGGGGTGCAGGGTAGGAGTGCTGGCAGGGTGCGGGGTAGGAGTGCTGGCAGGGTGAGATGTAGGAGTGCTGGCAGGGTGAGGGGTAGGAGTTCTGGGGTGCAGGGTAGGAGTGCTGGCAGGGTGAGGGGTAGGAGTGCTGGGGTGCAGGGTAGGAGTGCTGGCAGGGTGCGGGGTAGGAGTGCTGGGGTGCAGGGTAGGAGTGCTGGCAGGGTGCAGGGTAGGAGTGCTGGCAGGGTGAGGGGTAGGAGTGCTGGGGTGCAGGGTAGGAGTGCTGGCAGGGTGAGGGGTAGGAGTGCTGGGGTGCAGGGTAGGAGTGCTGGGGTGCAGGGTAGGAGTGCTGGCAGGGTGCAGGGTAGGAGTGCTGGGGTGCAGGGTAGGAGTGCTGGGGTGCAGGGTAGGAGTGCTGGCAGGGTGCAGGGTAGGAGTGCTGGCAGGGTGAGGGGTAGGAGTGCTGGCAGGGTGCGGGGGTAGGAGTGCTGGCAGGGTGAGGGGTAGGTGCTGGCAGGGTGAGGGGTAGGAGTGCTGGCAGGGTGAGGGTAGGAGTGCTGGGGTGCAGGGTAGGAGTGCTGGCAGGGTGAGGGGTAGGAGTGCTGGGGTGCAGGGTAGGAGTGCTGGGGTGCAGGGTAGGAGTGCTGGCAGGGTGCAGGGTAGGAGTGCTGGCAGGGTGAGGGTAGGAGTGCTGGCAGGGTGCGGGGTAGGAGTGCTGGCAGGGTGAGGGGTAGGAGTGCCGGCAGGGTGAGGGGTAGGAGTGCTGGCAGGGTGCAGGGTAGGAGTGCTGGCAGGGTGAGGGGTAGGAGTGCTGGGGTGCAGGGTAGGAGTGCTGGCAGGGTGAGGGGTAGGAGTGCTGGGGTGCAGGGTAGGAGTGCTGGCAGGGTGAGGGGTAGGAGTGCTGGGGTGCAGGGTAGGAGTGCTGGGGTGCAGGGTAGGAGTGCTGGCAGGGTGCAGGGTAGGAGTGCTGGGGTGCAGGGTAGGAGTGCTGGGGTGCAGGGTAGGAGTGCTGGCAGGGTGCAGGGTAGGAGTGCTGGGGTGCAGGGTAGGAGTGCTGGCAGGGTGCGGGGGTAGGAGTGCTGGCAGGGTGAGGGGTAGGAGTGCTGGCAGGGTGAGGGGTAGGAGTGCTGGGGTGCAGGGTAGGAGTGCTGGCAGGGTGAGGGGTAGGAGTGCTGGGGTGCAGGGTAGGAGTGCTGGCAGGGTGCAGGGTAGGAGTGCTGGGGTGCAGGGTAGGAGTGCTGGCAGGGTGAGGGGTAGGAGTGCTGGTGAGGGGTAGGAGTGCTGGGGTGCAGGGTAGGAGTGCTGGCAGGGTGAGGGTAGGAGTGCTGGGGTGCAGGGTAGGAGTGCTGGCAGGGTGCAGGGTAGGAGTGCTGGCAGGGTGAGGGGTAGGAGTGCTGGGGTGCAGGGTAGGAGTGCTGGCAGGGTGCAGGGTAGGAGTGCTGGCAGGGTGAGGGGTAGGAGTGCTGGCAGGGTGCAGGGTAGGAGTGCTGGCAGGGTGAGGGGTAGGAGTGCTGGCAGGGTGCGGGGTAGGAGTGCTGGCAGGGTGAGGGGTAGGAGTGCCGGCAGGGTGAGGGGTAGGAGTGCTGGGGTGCAGGGTAGGAGTGCTGGCAGGGTGAGGGGTAGGAGTGCTGGCAGGGTGCCGGGTAGGAGTGCTGGCAGGGTGAGGGGTAGGAGTGCTGGCAGGGTGAGGGGGTAGGAGTGCTGGGGTGCAGGGTAGGAGTGCTGGCAGGGTGCAGGGTAGGAGTGCTGGCAGGGTGAGGGGTAGGAGTGCTGGGGTGCAGGGTAGGAGTGCTGGGGTGCAGGGTAGGAGTGCTGGCAGGGTGAGGGGTAGGAGTGCTGGCAGGGTGAGGGGTAGGAGTGCTGGGGTGCAGGGTAGGAGTGCTGGCAGGGTGAGGGGTAGGAGTGCTGGGGTGCAGGGTAGGAGTGCTGGCAGGGTGCAGGGTAGGAGTGCTGGCAGGGTGAGGGGTAGGAGTGCTGGGGTGCAGGGTAGGAGTGCTGGCAGGGTGCAGGGTAGGAGTGCTGGCAGGGTGAGGGGTAGGAGTGCCGGCAGGGTGAGGGGGTAGGAGTGCCGGCAGGGTGAGGGGTGCCGGCGTGGCAGCGATGTGTGAGGCTCCATGGTCAGCATGGCAAAACGTCTGGACACAACTTTTGTCATCAGCTCTCCTTTTTGTTCCTTTCTTCCTTTTCTCCCTCCCCCCACTCTGGAGCTAAGCTGGCTTCTCCCTCTAGCCCTCCCTCCCCAGCCCTTCCCCGGTACCCATCTTGGATCATCTAAATTAAAATCTGTTATCGTTTCCCGGATAATCCCCTTTGATGCCCTGAATGCAGCAGAATCTGTCCCTGCTTCAACCTTGCATGTAAGTGCTGATAGCTTTTGAACAGCTAAATGGCTTTGTATATCTCATACAAATGTCTGTCTCATCCAGGAGCTGGCAAGCACTGCGCAGTCGGCTGGGGAAGCTTTATGAGTTACAAGTGGAATTACTTCGGAGAGATGCTAAGGAGGCCAAACCTTTCAGTGCACGTTCCCTTGGCATCTTCTGTCTGCCAGGGCTGGGGTTTTTGTATTGTCTTAACCTCTCAGAGCAGCTAATTGGCGTCATGGTGTCGATGCAGTTTGTCAGCAGGGTTTTTCCTGCCCGGAGCCCGCTGTGCCTGCCCTGCTCTGCTGCTCAGGGCTTGCCTGAGGAGCCCGGGTTGTCCCAGCAGAGCTGCTGGTGAGATTTGCATTGAGGAGAGAGCATAGAATCATAGGCTCACAGAATGTGTCATAGTATCAGTCAGGGTTGGAAGGGACCACAAGGATCATCTAGTTCCAACCCCCCTGCCATGGGCAGGGACACCCCACACTAGATCAGGCTGCCCACAGCCTCATCCAGCCTGGGCTTAAACACCTCCAGGGATGGGGCCTCAACCACCTCCCTGGATAACCCATTCCAGGGCTTCACCACTCTCATGGGGAAGAACTTCCTCCTCACATCCAGCCTGAATCTCCCCACCTCCAGCTTCATTCCATTCCCCCTAGTCCTATCATTACCTGATAGCCTGAGAAGTCCCTCCCCAGCCTTCTTGTAGCCCCCTTCAGATACTGGAAGGCCACAATGAGGTCACCTCAGAGGCTTATCTTCTCCAGACTGAACAGCCCCAACTCCTTCAGTCTGTCCTCATAGTGGAAGGGACTTCCAGAGATCATCAAGTCCAACCCCTCTGCCAAAGAAGGGCCGCCTAGGGCAGGCCACGCAGGAACACATCCAGATGGGTCTTGAATGTCTCCAGAGAAGGAGACTCCACAACCTCTCTGGGCAGCCTGCTCCAGGGCTCCAGCAGATCACAGCAAAGAGGTTTTTCTCCTCATGTTGAGGTGGAACTTCCTGTGCTCCAGTTTGTAGCCATTGCCCCTCACCCTATAATAGGGTACCAGGGAAATGAGGCTGGTGCTTTCTGCTTCCTAACCGCCACCTCCTGGGCTGTCACCCTCACAGGGGTGGTGAGAGGAGATGGAGCTTCCCTTGATGGGAGGGCATTGCAAACAGGCAGAGCAGGGGCTGGTGTTGGATGGTGAGCAGGCTGCAGGCACAGCCTGGGTCTGTGAAGGTCCTTGTTGCTTGCCTCAAAATGCAAATCACAGCCCCAAACGAACTGCAGCCCCAGAGCACATTCCCTGTCTAAAATACAAACCTCTCCATCCAGGGGAGTCATCTGAGGAGCAGATGAGAATCATCATAACCAGTGATATCTCTGGGTGTCCTCTGAGGTCTCACTGGTAGATCTCTGAGGAAAGAAGGGGAGGAGGAAAGAAACCTGTGAGAAGCTGGTAATAGTTTTGTGATGGCCTGGTGGCTTGAGCTGATGTGGCAGGGTACAGCTGTGACTGAGGGAAGCATCTTTGCAGCTCTCAGCCCCAGGTGACGTGCAATGGCAATGCAGCCCCCTGCGTGAGGAGCTGTGCTTGGCAGAAGGGCCAGGGGAGAGGAGATTAAAGGGAAGGAGGCAGAGAGGCAGGGCTTTATTTTTAAAAGGGAAAGCCATACCCAGCGCTCCTTAGTTGCCATTCTCTCTCCTCTCTGCCTTGCCACCCGTCCCACGGTGCCGTGCAAATGGGTCTGTGTCTCTTGGTTAAACTGGGGGAGCAATGGTGATGGGGTGTGGGTGGGAGCAGGCAAGGGGAAGCTGCGTTTCTGCACCTCCACACCCTTGTGTTTTGCTCAGGGACAGGGACAAGGGACAGCAAAGCAGCCAGCACCAGCTGCATTCATTTCTCTGAGCTGCCTGCTGTGCAGGAGCTCAGCTGCCAGACTGGCTGGAGAGCCTGCAAAGAGCAGCTATGTGGATTTAACCTTCACCTCTGCTTCTGCTTCCTCAACAACAAAAAAAACCCAACCAAACAAAACTGATCTTGCTGAGCAGAGGCTTTTATCTGAAGGAAGGGCTAGGAGAAAGCAGGCAGCTGGGTTGTGGCGAGCTTCTAGCTCAGGCCGGGCAGCTCTGGCTCCTCCAAGCATCCAGGAAATTCTGGGAAGGAGATTTCATTCCTCTTTGCTCCTTCTTTTTCTCCAAAGGTTCTGGAATCTCCTGGCTGTGCCAGAGGGAGCTTCTCCTGGGAGGCAAACCCAGAGCTGGATGTGAGAGAGGTGCCAGAGCTGGTGGGGAGCTCCCAAACCTGAGGCAGGAGCTGCTGACTTTGCAGCATCCTGAGCTATTCCCTGAGCCCAGCTGGATCATGGCACGAGTCTGTCACAGGTTCTGGCTCTGGATGACACTGCTCTGCCTGCCTTCCAAGGGATGTTGATTTTTCCCCTTTGGACAGATGCTCGTGGCAGGGGACAGGAGCTGAGTGAAGAGCAGAGCCACGGGCACAGCACCTGCCTTGCCCCACTGCCGAGAGGCAGATGCCCTTGTCCTTGTGGCTGGTGACTATGGTCCAGTGATGGCTTCTGCCAGTGATGCTCTGTGTGCCTGTGGGCAAGATCAGTGTGTGCCTGTGGGCAAGATCAGTGCTTGCCAGTGCTCTGCCTCTCTTCCTCTCTGCTCCAAAGCTGGGATCTCACTGGCAAGCGTGGAGGCTGAGAGAGCTGGGGGCTCTTTAGCCTGGAGGCTGAGGGCAGATCTTATTAATGCTTGCAAATATCTAAGGGGTGGGTCTCAGGATGATGAGGACAGACTGTTCTCAGTGGTCCCCAGTGACAGGACAAGAGGTAATAGGCACAAGCTTGACATAGGGAGTTCCACCTAAACATGACAAGGAAATTCTTTACTTCAAGGGTGGCAGAGAACTGGAGGAGGCTGCCCAGAATGGTGGTGGAGTCTCCACCTCTGGAGCCTTTCAAGGCCTCCCTGGATGTGATCTGCATTAGGTGATCCTGCTCTGGCAGGAAGGTTGGACTTGGTGATCTTCAGAGGTCCTTTCCAACCCCTACCATTCTGTGATTCTGGGATTTTCAGGCTTAAGGATCAAATCTGGCCACTGTTGTGATGGGGAAGCAGGGGATGTAGGAGAGGAACCCCTTGCTTGGGATGTGGGGATGCTGGGGGCAGAGTGAAGCTCAGTCCTCAAAGTGGGCAGCATCCTGATATTGCTGAAGCCACTGGCTTGGACACTGATGTGCTGAGCTTCTTATGTGCTTGCTCTTCACCTTCTCCCCACACTTCATTCCTTTCCCTGTGCAAAATCCAAAGGAAAAGGGGGAAAAAACCCACCCTGCCCCCTTAATGAGCTCAGCATTAATAGCTTGTGTCAAATCCTTGTGCTAACAAAGTAAGGGAATCAAACAGGCTTCCCTGGGGAGAGCCAGGGAGTCAACACTCATCCATTAACAGGGTGATGCTGCATTTTTCACCCAGGCAGTTGTCCCCCTCTTGCCCTTCTGCTCCTGTTAGTGCTTTGGCCTTCAAATTATAGAGGTTTAAGGATGCAAAAAAAACCCCAACCCAACAAGAAACCCAAACAACAACAAACCCACCCTCCAAACCCCCAACCCAACAAGAAACCCAAACAACAACAAACCCACCCTCCAAACCCCCAACCCAACAAGAAACCCAAACAACAACAATCCCACCCTCCAAACCCCCAACCCAACAAGAAACCCAAACAACAACAAACCCACCCTCCAAACCCCAAACCCAACAACAAACCCACCCTCCAAACCCCCAACCCAACAAGAAACCCAAACAACAACAAACCCACCCTCCAAACCCAACAAGAAACCCAAGCAACAACAAACCCACCCTCCAAACCCAACAAGAAACCCAAACAACAACAAACCCACCCTCCAAACCCAACAAGAAACCCAAGCAACAACAAACCCACCCTCCAAACCCAACAAGAAACCCAAGCAACAACAAACCCACCCTCCACACCCCAAACCCAACAAGAAACCCAAACAACAAGCCCACCCTCCAAACCCCAACCATAACAAGAAACCCAAACAACAACAAACCCACCCTCCAAACCCCAACCATAACAAGAAACCCAAACAACAACAAACCCACCCTCCAAACCCCAAACCCAAACAACAACAAACCCACCCTCCACACCCCAAACCCAACAAGAAGCCCAAACAACAACAAACCCACCCTCCAAACCCCAAACCCAAACAACAACAAACCCACCCTCCAAACCCCCAACCCAACAAGAAACCCAAACAACAACAAACCCACCCTCCAAACCCAACAAGAAACCCAAACAACAACAAACCCACCCTCCAAACCCAACAAGAAACCCAAACAACAACAAACCCACCCTCCAAACCCAACAAGAAACCCAAGCAACAACAAACCCACCCTCCAAACCCAACAAGAAACCCAAGCAACAACAAACCCACCCTCCACACCCCAAACCCAACAAGAAACCCAAACAACAAGCCCACCCTCCAAACCCCAACCATAACAAGAAACCCAAACAACAACAAACCCACCCTCCAAACCCCAACCATAACAAGAAACCCAAACAACAACAAACCCACCCTCCAAACCCCAAACCCAAACAACAACAAACCCACCCTCCACACCCCAAACCCAACAAGAAGCCCAAACAACAACAAACCCACCCTCCAAACCCCAAACCCAAACAACAACAAACCCACCCTCCAAACCCCCAACCCAACAAGAAACCCAAACAACAACAAACCCACCCTCCAAACCCAACAAGAAACCCAAACAACAACAAACCCACCCTCCAAACCCAACAAGAAACCCAAACAACAACAAACCCACCCTCCAAACCCAACAAGAAACCCAAGCAACAACAAACCCACCCTCCAAACCCAACAAGAAACCCAAGCAACAACAAACCCACCCTCCACACCCCAAACCCAACAAGAAACCCAAACAACAAGCCCACCCTCCAAACCCCAACCATAACAAGAAACCCAAACAACAACAAACCCACCCTCCAAACCCCAACCATAACAAGAAACCCAAACAACAACAAACCCACCCTCCAAACCCCAAACCCAAACAACAACAAACCCACCCTCCACACCCCAAACCCAACAAGAAGCCCAAACAACAACAAACCCACCCTCCAAACCCCAAACCCAAACAACAACAAACCCACCCTCCAAACCCCCAACCCAACAAGAAACCCAAACAACAACAATCCCACCCTCCACAACCCCCAACCCAACAAGAAACCCAAACAACAACAAACCCACCCTCCAAACCCCCAACCCAACAAGAAACCCAAACAACAACAATCCCACCCTCCAAACCCCCAACCCAACAAGAAAACCCAAACAACAACAAACCCACCCTCCAAACCCCAAACCCAACAACAAACCCACCCTCCAAACCCCCAACCCAACAAGAAACCCAAACAACAACAAACCCACCCTCCAAACCCAACAAGAAACCCAAGCAACAACAAACCCACCCTCCAAACCCAACAAGAAACCCAAACAACAACAAACCCACCCTCCAAACCCAACAAGAAACCCAAGCAACAACAAACCCACCCTCCACACCCCAAACCCAACAAGAAACCCAAACAACAACAAACCCACCCTCCAAACCCCAAACCCAAACAACAACAAACCCACCCTCCACAACCCCCAACCCAACAAGAAACCCAAACAACAACAAACCCACCCTCCAAACCCCCAACCCAACAAGAAACCCAAACAACAACAATCCCACCCTCCAAACCCCCAACCCAACAAGAAACCCAAACAACAACAAACCCACCCTCCAAACCCCAAACCCAACAACAAACCCACCCTCCAAACCCCCAACCCAACAAGAAACCCAAACAACAACAAACCCACCCCTCCAAACCCAACAAGAAACCCAAGCAACAACAAACCCACCCTCCAAACCCAACAAGAAACCCAAACAACAACAAACCCACCCTCCAAACCCAACAAGAAACCCAAGCAACAACAAACCCACCCTCCACACCCCAAACCCAACAAGAAACCCAAACAACAACAAACCCACCCTCCAAACCCCCAACCCAACAAGAAACCCAAACAACAACAATCCCACCCTCCAAACCCCCAACCCAACAAGAAACCCAAACAACAACAAACCCACCCTCCAAACCCCAAACCCAACAACAAACCCACCCTCCAAACCCCCAACCCAACAAGAAACCCAAACAACAACAAACCCACCCTCCAAACCCAACAAGAAACCCAAGCAACAACAAACCCACCCTCCAAACCCAACAAGAAACCCAAACAACAACAAACCCACCCTCCAAACCCAACAAGAAACCCAAACAACAACAAACCCACCCTCCAAACCCAACAAGAAACCCAAGCAACAACAAACCCACCCTCCAAACCCAACAAGAAACCCAAACAACAACAAACCCACCCTCCAAACCCCAAACCCAAACAACAACAAACCCACCCTCCACACCCCAAACCCAACAAGAAGCCCAAACAACAACAAACCCACCCTCCAAACCCCAAACCCAAACAACAACAAACCCACCCTCCAAACCCCCAACCCAACAAGAAACCCAAACAACAACAATCCCACCCTCCACAACCCCCAACCCAACAAGAAACCCAAACAACAACAAACCCACCCTCCAAACCCCCAACCCAACAAGAAACCCAAACAACAACAATCCCACCCTCCAAACCCCCAACCCAACAAGAAACCCAAACAACAACAAACCCACCCTCCAAACCCCAAACCCAACAACAAACCCACCCTCCAAACCCCCAACCCAACAAGAAACCCAAACAACAACAAACCCACCCTCCAAACCCAACAAGAAACCCAAACAACAACAAACCCACCCTCCAAACCCAACAAGAAACTCAAACAACAACAAACCCACCCTCCAAACCCAACAAGAAACCCAAGCAACAACAAACCCACCCTCCACACCCCAAACCCAACAAGAAACCCAAACAACAAGCCCACCCTCCAAACCCCAACCATAACAAGAAACCCAAACAACAACAAACCCACCCTCCAAACCCCAAACCCAAACAACAACAAACCCACCCTCCACACCCCAAACCCAACAAGAAGCCCAAACAACAACAAACCCACCCTCCAAACCCCAAACCCAAACAACAACAAACCCACCCTCCAAACCCCCAACCCAACAAGAAACCCAAACAACAACAAACCCACCCTCCAAACCCAACAAGAAACCCAAGCAACAACAAACCCACCCTCCAAACCCAACAAGAAACCCAAACAACAACAAACCCACCCTCCAAACCCAACAAGAAACCCAAGCAACAACAAACCCACCCTCCAAACCCAACAAGAAACCCAAGCAACAACAAACCCACCCTCCACACCCCAAACCCAACAAGAAACCCAAACAACAAACCCACCCTCCAAACCCCAACCATAACAAGAAACCCAAACAACAACAAACCCACCCTCCAAACCCCAAACCCAACAACAACAAACCCAACACAAACCCAACAAGAAGCCCAAACAACAACAAACTCCAAACCCCAAACCCCAACCATAACAAGAAACCCAAACAACAACAAACCCACCCTCCAAACCCCAAACCCAACAACAAACCCACCCTCCAAACCCAACAAGAAACCCAAACAACAACAACCCACCCTCCAAACCCAACCCACAACAACAAACCACCCTCCAAACCCCCAACAAAGAAACCCAAACAACAACAAACCCACCCTCCACACCCCAAACCCAACAACAAACCCAAACAACAACAAACCCACCCTCCAAACCCCAAACCCAACAACAAACCCACCCTCCAAACCCCAACAAGAAACCCAAGCAACAACACATCCACCCTCCAAACCCCAAACCCAACAAGAAACCCAAACAACAACAAACCCACCCTCCAAACCCAACAAGAAACCCAAACAACAGCAAACCCACCCTCCAAACCCCAAACCCAACCCTCTGCTGCCTCTTTCTGATCCACCTCTTCCTTCTGGGCGGTGCTGAGCTGCGTGCAGGGCCAGGGTTCAGGCTTCAGCAAGGGGAGGAAAGCCCCTGTGGTTTGCAAGATGACGGCTTCGCTCCTGAGGGCATCAGGAAACTGCTCCCACCCCCCTCCCAGAACCCAGTCACTTGTGAGCATTTTGCTTGAGTGCTGCTGGTAATTTCAGGGCATCCATGGGCTCGTCACAGCTCCTTGCTCATCAGCTTTCTGCAGGCCACTGGGAAATCATGGAAATAGCTGCAGGTCCCAGGGGCGTTTGGGCAGTGTCTTTGGCATGCTGATTTCAGAGATTCATAGAATGGGTTGGGGTGGAAGGGACAGAATCACAGAATCACCAAGGTTGGAAGAGACCTCAAAGATCATCAAGTCCAACCTGTCACCACAGACCTCATGACTAAACCATGGCACCAAGTGCCACATCCAATCCCCTCTTGAATACCTCCAGGGACGGGGACTCCACCACCTCCCTGGGCAGCACATTCCAGTGGCCAATTCCTCTTGCTGGGAAGAACTTTCTCCTCACCTCCAGCCTCAACTTCCCCTGGCACAGCTTGAGACTGTGTCCTCTTGTTCTGATGCTGGTTGCTAGAGAGAAGAGACCAACTCCTTCCTGGCTACAACCTCCCTTCAGGGAGTTGTAGAGAGCAATGAGGTCTCCCCCTGAGCCTCCTCTTCTTCAGGCTAAACAATCCCAGCTCCCTCAGCCTCTCCTCGTAGGGCTTAGGACCTTAAAGATCATCCAGTTCCAAGCCCCCCACCATGGGCAGGGACACCTTCCACCAGGCCAAGTTGCTCAAGGCCTCATCCAGCCTGGCCTTGAACACCTCCAGGGAGGGGACATCCACTATGCCCCAGGAGGGCTGCAGCTGGCTGCTGTGTCAGCGATGCAGCAGGCAGAGGAGTGTTTAAATCAGGAGAGCACTTGCTGGCTGTTAACTAGCCACAGTGCAGAGAGCATGGGGTGAGTATGAGGGTCTTGTCCACCTTTCCCAGCTCTGATTAGTAGTGAAGAGCATCAGCCCTGTGGCTGATGTTACTCAGTGCCTAGCATCTGCTAAAGTAGGAGGGTGTAGCGTTGAATTCATAGTTCTGGGACCTCTGGTGATCATTGAGTCCAACCTCCCTGCCAAAGCAGGATGACCTCGATCAGGTTGCTCAGGGACATGTCCAGGTGGGTTTGGAAAGTCTCCAGAGAAGGAGGCTCCACAACTTCTCTGGGCAGTCTGTTCCAGGGCTCCAGCACCATCACAGCAAGGAAGCTGCTCTGTAGGTTCAAGTGAAACTTCCTGGGTTCCAGTTTGTATCCATTGTCCCTCATCCTGGGCACAACTGACAAGAGCCCAGCTTGTCCTCATGACCTCCACCATTTAGCTATTGATCAGCAGATCCCCTCTGAGGCTGCTCTTCTCCAGACTAAACAGCCCCAGGTGTCTCAGCCTTTCTACCTCACAGAGATGCTCCAGGCCCCTCACAACCTTGTAGCCTCCACTGGACTCTCTCCAGTAATTCCCTGCCTCTCTTGAACTGGGGAGCCCAGAACTGGACACAATACTGCAGGTGTGGCCTCTGCATGGCAGAGTAGAGGGGGAGGGCAACCTCTCTTGACCTGCTGGTCATGTTCTTCTTAATGCAGCCCAGGAGACCATTGGCCTCCTTGACCGTGAGGCCACGTTCCTGGCTCGTGGTCCTCTTGTTGTCCAGCATCACTGCCAGGTCCTTCTCCGCAGAGCTGCTTTCCAGCCGTGCTGGCGCAGGGAGCTATTCCTCTGCAGGGGCAGGACTCTACACTTGCCACTTTGAGTCAGGTAGTTTCTCATCTCTCCATCAGCAGCACAATCCAATCCCCCCCCCGTAGCCCCGTAGCAGCAGGCGGCAGGCAGCGGGCAGCAGGCGGCAGGCAGCGGGCAGCAGGCAGCGGCGTTTCCCTGCGGAGCCCGGCGGTGTGGAATACGATGAATAATCATGGCAGGCCTCCCTCTCCCCACCAGGAAATCTTCAGATAAATAAATAAAAGAAATGACATTTTTTTTTCATGTCATTAATTTTTTTTTGCCTCCTTTCCCCCTCCCTTTTCTCCCCCCCCTTTTCTATTTTTCATCAAAGCTCTCCCTCTGGTGAGCAATTTCCAGGCAGCGCAGAGATGAGCGGCTCAGAGGAGAGGAGCTGTTGGAGCTGATGTGCTTCTCAGCTTCTCCTCGTGCTTCTCTGCATCTCCTTGTCCCATTTTCCAAGACAAGGGGGACTGGCAGTCCTCCTCCCAAACTGGCTTCTGCTTGCCATGATCCCAGCTGCCTGTCACACTCTGCTGGAGCTGGGACCATTTCAACCCACAGGGCTCCTGAGCGGCTGACAGGGAAGGGAGGAAGCTGTGTGTGGTTACAAAGGGCTTCAGTTTGTTTATCTGGTGTCAAAACGAGGTGCAGAGAAGGGCAACAAAGCTGATGAGATATTTGGAGGGCAGGGAAGCATGAGGAGGGGAGATTTGGACTGGATATTAGAAGGAAAGTCTTTCCATAGAGGGTGGTGGGACACTGGGACAGGTTGCCCAGGAAGGTTGTGCATGTCCCCTCCCTGGTGGTGTTCAAGACCAGGTTGGATGAGGCCATGAACAACCTGGGCTAGTGGGAGGTGTCCTTGCCCACGGCAGGGGGCTTGAGAGTGGGTGATCTTGAAGGTCCCTTCCAACCCAAACCATTCTATGAATCTATGAATCTGTGTCTCAAGAGGAGAGGCTGAGGGAGCTGGGATTGCTTACCCTGAAGACAAGGAGGCTGAGAGATCTCATTGGTCTCTACAGCTGCCTGAGAGGAGGTTTAGTGAGGCTGGTGTTAGCCTTTTCTCCTAAGTAACTGAACACAGGACAAGAGGAAATGGCCTCAAGCTGCACCAGGGGAGGTTTGGGTTGGATTTTAGGAGCCATTAGTTTACTGCTAAAGGGTCAGGCTGCCCAAGGAGGTGATGGAGTCACCATCCCTGGAGGTGTTCAAGATATACCATGACACTCTGGGACTTGATTTAATGGCCATGGTGGTGTTGGGCTGATGGATGGACTTGATGATCTTAGAGGCCTTTTCTAACTGTTCTGATCCTGTGAATGATTTTTGTGCTCAGCATAGTTGTGAGGAAATGACAAGGCTGAGAAGGTGGATTTTGGGTGCATTTTATGGCAAGGAGAAGCTCTCAGTTAGGCAGAAGCAGGAAACAGCAACTATCATGTCCAGTTCTGGGCCCCTGGGTTTAGGAGAGATGTTGAGATGTTGGAAGGTGTCCAGAGAAGGGCAAGGAGGCTGGGGAGGGGTCTGGAGCACAGGTCTGGTGAGGAGAGGCTGAGGGAGCTGGGGTTGCTTAGCCTGGAGAAGAGGAGGCTCAGGGGAGACCTTCTTGCTCTCTCCAACTCCCTGAAGGGAGGTTGTAGCCAGGAGGGGGTTGGTCTCTTCTCCCAGGCAAGCAGCACCAGAACAAGAGGACACAGTCTCAAGCTGCACCAGGGGAGGTTCAGGCTGAATGTTAGGAAGAAATTCTACACAAAGAGTAATTTGCCATTGGAATGTGCAGCCCAGGGAGGTGGTGGAGTCACCATCCCTGGAGGTGTTTAGGAAGAGCCTGGATGAGGCACTTGGTGCCATGGTTGAGTTGATTAGGTGGTGTTGGGTGATAGGTTGGACTTGATGATCTCAAAGGTCTTTTCCTACCTGGTTAATTCAATTCGTACCCTACCTTACCCTATTCTATTCTATTCTATTCTATTCTATTCCTATTCTATTCTATTCTATTCTATTCTATTCTATTCTTTTCTATTCCATTCATTCCATTCTATTCCATTCTATTCTATTCTATTCTATTCTATTCTATTCTATTCTATTCCATTCCATTCCATTCCATTCCATTCCATTCCATTCCATTCCATTCTATTCCATTCTATTCTATTCTATTCTATTATTCTATTCTATTCTATTCTATTCATTCCATTCCATTCATTCCATTCTATTCTATTCTATTCTATTCTATTCCATTCCATTCCATTCCATTCCATTCCATTCCATTCCATTCCATTCTAATCTATCCTATCCTACCCTAGCCTAGCTTGGACTTGATGATCTCAAAGGTCTTTTCCAAACTGGTTAATTCAATTCCAATCCTATCCTATCCTATCCTATCCTATCCTATCCTATCCTATCCTATCCTATCCTATCCTATCCTATCCTATCCTATCCTATCCTAGGTTGGACTCAATGATCTCAAAGGTCTTTTCCAACCTGCTTAATTCTGTATCCTGTAAAGCGGGGCCAGGCTCTGGGTGCGGGTGCAGTGACGCAGGAGCCACGGCGGGTGGTGTGCCTGCCCAGTGGCAGTGCCATGGGCATTGTGCAGGGCCTGTGGGATCAGGATTAATGTCTCAAGCATCCCTCAAGCAAACTCTATCTCCCAGGGCTTCCCAGAGCTAAATGACACAAGACGGCAGCTAATATATGGTGTAAATCGCAGGCAAGCAGCAGCACAAAGATCTGGCAGGGGGAATAAATTAAAGCTTTCCCTCACAAAGCCAATAACCAGGGGGAAGGGGGAGTGGAGAGAGGTGGAAACAAGGGAGAGGAGATTTATTTTCAGATGAGGTATGAAAGCGGTGGCGAATCGATGAGTGGGACAGGGAGCAGCTCATGCGTGGCGCCAGTATGTACACAGCACTTGCTTGCTGCTCCCAGCTGGGTGCTGGGAGGGGGAGGAGGGTGCCCAGGATCTTTGGCCACTGAGTGATGTGAAAACCAGCCTGATCTCCTTCTATGCCCAGGTGACCGTCTGGTGGATGTGGGGCAGGCTGTGGATGGAGTCTGCCTGGACTGCAGCAAGGCCATTGACACCGTCCCCCACAGCAAACTCCTGGCCAAGCTGTCAGCCCCTGGCTTGGACAGCAGCACTCTGAGCTGGGTGAGGAACTGGCTGGAGAATGAGCCCAGAGAGTGGTTGTGAATGGTACCACATCCAGCTGGCAGCCAGGCACTAGTGGTGTCCCCAGGGATCAGTGCTGGGCCCCATCCTCTTCAATGTCTTCACTGACGATCTGGATGAGGGGATTGAGACAGTCATCAGCAAATTTGCAGATGACACCAAGTTGGGAGCAGATGTTGGTCAGTTAGAGGGCAGAAGGGCTCTGCAAAGTGACCTTGCCAGGCTGGACAGATGGGCAGAGTCAAACAGGATGGCATTCAACAAGTCCAAGTGCCAGGTGCTGCACTTTGGCCACAGCAACCCCAGGCAGAGCTACAGGCTGGGATCAGAGTGGCTGGAGAGTGGCCAGGCAGAAAGGGACCTGGGGGTAGTGGCTGACAGCAGGTGAACATGAGCCCGCAGTGTGCCCAGGTGGCCAAGAAGGCCAATGGCATCCTGGCCTGCATCAGGAATAGTGTGGCCAGCAGGAGCAGGGAAGTCATTGTCCCCTGTGCTCAGCACTGGCTAGGCCACACCTTGAGTTGTGCGTCCAAGCTGCCCAGAGGGGTTGTGGCCTCTCCTTCTCTGGAGACTTTCAAGGCCCATCTGGATGCATTCCTCTGTGACCTGAGCTAGGTTGTATGGTCCTGCTCTGGCAGGGTTAGTTGGACTCAATGATCTCTTTGGGTCCCTTCCAACCCCTGACATCCTGTGATCCTGTGATCTTCATCCACTGAGTGATGTTAAAAGGGATGTGGGGAGTCCCTGGCTCTGTGCTGAGGTTCCTTCCTTGCAGGAGGGGTTGGTTGTTTAATGTGTTTTGAGCTGTGAGCTTTTGAAATAGGTCACCTTAAGGTGCCTCAAACTGGGTGGTCCATATTGAAGGTCTCTTTCAACCTGGTGCATTGTATTACTGTATTATTGTATTGTATTCACACCTCTAGTTTGGTCCATCGAGGCCAGTCTTGCTGCTCTCTTCCAGGATGAGGGTCAATGACTTTAGGCTGGAAGAGGGGAGATGTAGACTGGAGATTAGGAAGAAATTCTTTCCAGTGGTGGCAATGAGGCACTGGAACAAGTTGCCCAGGGAGGTTGTGGTTGCCTCCTGCCAGGAAGTGTTCAAAGCCAGGTTGGATGAGGCCTTGAGCAGCCTGGGCTAGTGGGGGGTGTCCCTAGGGTTGAAACTAGATGATGTTTAAAGTCCCTCCCAACCCAAACCATGGTAAGATTCTTATGATTCCATTCATAAATTCATGGAATGGGTTGGGTTGTTGTGAGTTAGCTGTGAATTCTTTTGTGTGTGTGTGGGGGAACCTTCCAACTCCACCACAGTTGGGTTGGCTCATACCAAAGAGTCCCAGAACTCACCCACTACTTACATAGCTGCTGCTGTTTCCAACCATCCAACAGCCAAGGGTTGCTGCCAGGCTGGGATGTGCTGTTGATTTTATCAAGTCAGCTACAATGAGAAGTGGCAAATCCTCGTTTTGGGGTGAACCTCCTGCAGAAAACTGGCTTTAGCCTCACACCTTCCCCGGGGAGGAAGGTATCATGCATCAGGCTGGTAATGGGATGCTAAAGGTGAATTTTTACAGCATAACTGAGCTAGCAGCACAATCCCATCGACTCTTTGGAGCCTAAATCACTCAGGAGAGCAAGCCATGAGCACCCTGCTCCCTGCAAGGATGTCAGGTTTAATTTATATGATTTATTCAAGGTCATACAGCAGAGCAGGATGAGTTTCCAGCCAGGAAGCAGCATCTCACCCAGGCTTGCTTTCATGAAGGAAGGGGGCGAGAGCTAGAGGAAGGGGAGGAAGGTCTCCCATGTGCCTTGCTGGCCAAGTCTGCAAAGCAAGGGAGTAGGTTTGCAGGCGTCCTCACGTCCCTGGCTGCCGCTCCCCTGCTTGTCCCCTCTGATAAGGTAATGAGATGCGAGCCTTTGGTGTGTTTGACAAGCTGCTGTCCTACAGCGCCGGAGCCGAGAGTGCTCGGAGGCTGGGAGAGGAGATTAATTAATGCTAAAAGACACAGTTTGATGTGGCAATGAAATTTCGATTATAATAATCTCTAATTATCTTGTAGCACAAGTGCCTCAGCTCTCCCAGGTGTCTTCCCCAGTCTGAAAGTGTTATTTGTCGGCATCAAAAGAAGGAGAGGAGCTGGCGGAGGGGCCGGGCCTCGTGGGACGGGGAGCCTGTTTTCTCTCCAGGCTGCCCCTCGCTGGGCACATCTGGCTGCTTCTCTGCCCCCAGCAGCGCCCTCAGCAGGGCAAAGCAGAGGCCTTCGGGGTGCACTCTCGGCAGGGTGTCATTTTCCGAGCCCATCTGAGGGCTGTGCAGATGGTTTGTGGCAGTTCCACTTTGCCTTTCCCAAGTGTGTCATCTGAACACCTGGGCCCCACTGCTGTTGATTTTTTTTTCCCTCTTATGGTCTTTTTATGAGATTAAACACATCCAAGTGCCGGGTTCTGCACAGTGGCCACAGCAACCCCAGGCAGTGCTGCAGGCTGGGGCCAGAGTGGCTGGAGAGAGGCCAGGCAGAGAGGGACCTGGGGACACTGGTTGATGGTAGGCTGAACATGAGCCTGCAGTGTGCCCAGGTGGCCAAGAGGACCAATGGCATCCTGGCCTGCATCAGGAACAGTGTGGCCAGCAGGAGCAGGGAGGTCATTCTGCCCCTCTACACTGCACTGGTTAGGCCACACCTTGAGTCCTGTGTCCAGTTCTGGGCTCCTCAGTTTAGGAAAGATGTTGAGTTGCAGGAAGGTGTCCAGAGAAGGGCAACAAAGCTGGGGAGGGGTCTGGAGCACAGCCCTGTGAGGAGAGGCTGAGGGAGCTGGGGTTGCTTAGCCTGCAGAAGAGGAGGCTCAGGGGAGACCTTCTTGCTGTCTACAACTACCTGAAAGGAGGCTGTAGCCAGGTGGGGGTTGGTCTCTTCTCTCAGGCAAGCAGCACCAGAACAAGAGGACACAGTCTCAAGCTGCACTAGGGGAAGGTTAGGCTGGAGGTGAGGAGAAAGTTCCTCCCAGAAGCAGGAATTGACCATTGGAATGTGCTGCCCAGGGAGGTGGTGGAGTCGCCATCACTGGGGGTGTTTAGGAGGAGACTGGATGGGATGCTTGGTGCCATGGTTTAGTTGATTAGGTGGTGTTGGATGATAGGTTGGATGCAATGATCTTGAAGGTCTCTTCCAACCTGGTTTAGTCTATCTATCCTATCCTATCCTATCCTATCCTATCCTATCCTATCCTATCCTATCCTATCCTATCCTATCCTATCCTATCCTATCCTATCCCATTCCATTCCATTCCACTCAAAAATCAACTCATTCCCAGGGAGACGTTTGGTCCTGACAAAACAACACATTGCTCAGGACAGCCATTTCTTTCAGCAGGCTTCCAGGTGCTTTATTGCCTATCCTCAGGGCTCAGCAAGCTTTGAAGTCCTCCTCCTCCATTCCCAGCAGCCTGAGCCTTTCCATCCCAACATCTTCACCATGAAATTGTGACCTGTCCCTTCCCTGGAGGGACATGATGGCCTCTTGCAGAGGGCAAGAGGACAGTCTGGACAGTCGTGCTCTGAATAGCAGGTGGAGAGTTTAGCACCTTGAGGAGCAGGAATAATTGGGCTGCTGTGCTTGGGAAGGGTTGGAAGGGGGTTTGTGCTGCTCCAGATCACATTTGTCTGCTTAAAATGGGCTCAGGAGAGGAAGCATCTTGGCTTTGAGGTCATCGCCCCTGCACTGCAAGCAGCAAAGCTGCTCCATCCCCCTTTGCCACTTCTCCATCTCTGAGCAGAGGGAGGAAAAGCAACACAAACCACCCAACCCCCTCCCCGCCTCTTCCCCCTCCCCAGCTGTGTGAGCTGTTTTGAGGCACAGATCTGCTTGGGGCAGGGCAGGGGCTCACCGGGTTAACAACAAATGGGGGGTGGGGGCGGTCCCCCACGCTTGCTAAATCCTATTTCACTTCACCAATGAGCTGAGAAACCCTCGGATAATGGGCGATGAGTTGTAGATCTGTTTGATTGCATTGTTGCAGAGTGGGAATTGTTTTGCAACATAGATTCTTAATCACTGAGGCATCTGTGATTGAATGCGTCGAAAATTGGTGGGAATTGGAAGTTAACTACACTGCAGACAGCTTATTCTTGTGGATAATTGAAAATAAATTCTAATAACTCTTCTTGAAAAGGGCTGCCAAGAGGAAATTTCCAACCTTGTCCTCTCCTCAGCTCCCTCCTGCCATCCTACAAGCCCTTAGCCACGGCCCCCCCCTACCCGCCCCCCCCGCCACCTCCCGCCGCTGCCTCCACCTTGGATCTTTCCTCTCTCCCTCCTCCAGAGGTGGGGAATCAAATCCCAGCTCTGCACGTCACTCCCTGCATCGTCAGCTGTGGAGTATCCAGCTTGCAAGCAGCCCCTGGCACAAGGCTGGGAGATGGGAGTGGTGGAATCATAGGGTAGGGTAGGGTAGGGTAGGGTAGGATAGGATAGGATAGGATAGGATAGGATAGGATAGGATAGGATAGGATAGGATAGGATAGGATAGGATAGGATAGGATAGGGGAGGGGAGGGGAGGGGAGGGGAGGGGGAGGGGGGGGAGGGGAGGGGAGGGAGGGGAGGAGAGGAGAGGAGAGGAGAGGAGAGGAGAGGAGAGGAGAGGAGAGGAGAGGAGAGGAGAGGAGAGGAGAGGAGAGGAGAGGAGAGGAGAGGAGAGGAGAGGAGAGGGAGAGGAGAGGAGAGAGGGAGAGGGAGAGGAGAGGAGAGGGGAGAGGAGAGGAGAGGAGAGGAGAGGAGAGGAGAGGAGAGGAGAGGAGAGGAGAGGAGAGGAGAGGAGAGGAGAGGAGAGGAGAGGAGAGGAGAGGAGAGGAGAGGAGAGGAGAGGAGAGGAGAGGAGAGGAGAGGAGAGGAGAGGAGAGGAGAGGAGAGGAGGAATGGAAGGAATGGAATAGAATAGAATAGAATAGAATAGAATAGAATAGAATAGAATAGAATAGAATAGAATAGAATAGAATAGAATAGAATAGAATAGAATAGAATAGAATAGAATAAACCAGGTTGGAAAATACCTTTGAGACCATCAAGTCCAACCTATCACCCAACACCATCTAAGCAACTAAACCATGGCACCAAGCACCTCATCCAGTCTCTTCCTAAGCACCTCCACTGATGATGACCTCCTGGGAAGCACATTTCAATGGGCTATTCTATTCTATTCTATTCTATTCTACTCTATTCTATTCTATTCTATTCTATTCTATTCTATTCTATTCTACTCTATTCTAATTCTATTCTATTCTATTCTATTCTATTCTATTCTATTCTATTCTATTCTATTCTATTCTATTCTATTCTATTCTATTCTATGTTGGACTTAATGATCTTGAAGGTCCCCATCCCTGGAGGTGCTCAAAAACCCTGTAGATGGTGTGCTGAGGGACAAGGTTCAGTGCTGGACTTGGCTGTGCTGGGTTAACAGATGGGCTTGATGGTCTTGGAGGCTTTTTTCCAACCTTTGTGATTCTTCAGGCCTTCTTGTGTGGGCAGCTGCAAATGTGCAGGAGCTGGGGGCATGGCCAGTCGTAGCCTAAACTTACTTCCTTTGCTCTGCACCCAAGCTTAGAGCTGCTGAGCCATCACAGACACATCTGCTCTGGCTGCAAGTGAATTTCTCTTCTCTTTCCCCATGGAGGTGATGGAGAGATCAGGGTCTTGTTTGCTGAATATTTCAATTCTCTGGAGCACTTTGCAGCGCTCATGGGAGGGTTCATGAAGGAGAGGAGGTCGGCTGCAGCTCCTGTTTGCTCTCTCGTAATTCAGGAGCCAAAGGAGGGCTCCTGGAAGTGAAAATTAACAAAACGAAGCCTGACACAGGGGGAATTTTATATCCATCATAAAATTCGAGTAGGGATGCAATCACCCCATGAGACCTCCTGCCCCAAGTGATGATGGAGGCTGAGAGTTTAGCAGACCTCAGGAAGAACTGGCTGCTGGAGGATAATGTCACCTGGCATGGTACCACACCAGGGAGAGCTCTTAGCACTCAGGAGATAGCAACGGGACATTCAGCTCTCACTGCACTGTTTGGTCTTTTGGGATGTCTTCCTACATTGACTAGACCTCTCTAGGTTGCCCAGGGAGGTGGTGGAGCCCCCATCCCTGGAGGTGTTCAAGAAACCTGTGGCCATGGCACTTTGGGACTAGGTTTTATGGCCGTGCTGCTGTTGGATTAGTGGTTGGGCTTCATGGTCATGGAGGCCTTCTCCACCTGAAACAATGGATAAGGAACTGGCTTGATGGCTGCACCCAAAGAGTGGCTGTCCATGGGTCCATGTCCCAGTGGAGGCCAGTGACAAGCAGAGTCCCTCAGGGATCAGTCCTGGGACCAGGCTTGTGCAACATCTTTGTGGGGGCCATGGACAGTGGCATCAAGTGCACCCTCAGCAGGTTTGCTGATGACACCAAGCTGTGTGGTGCAGCAGACACTGGAGGGAAGGGATCCATCCAGAGGGACCTGGACAGGCTGGAGAGGTGGGCACAAGCCAACCTCAGGAGCTTCAACAAGACCAAGTGCAGGGTCCTGCAGCTGGGTGGACGCAATCCCAGGCACAAATCCAGGCTGGGCAGGGACTGGCTGGAGAGCAGCCCTGAGGAGAGAGACTTGGGGGTGCTGGGGGAGGAGAAGCTCAACAGGAGCTCTCAGTGTGCACTTGCAGCCCAGAAAGCCAATCAGAGCCTGGGCTGCATCAGGAGAAGTGTGGCCAGCAGGGCAAGGGAGGGGATTCTCCCTTCTGCTCATCTCTGGTGAGACCGAACCTGGAGTACTGCCTCCAGTTCTGGAGCCCCTATGACAAGAGGGATCTGGAGGTGCTGGAAGGCTGATCCTTGTGGTCCCTTCCAACCCTGACTGATACTATGATACAAATCTGTGACTCTTATGATTCTATGATTCTACCACCCCAATTCTAGGTGACTCCTCCACCCTTGTCCCATCTGCCTCTGCAACAACCCTTTGGCTTGCAGTTCCTCACCACCCCAGTCCCCACCAAGGACGGGTTCCTTCTCCTTGGGCAATTTTTGGGTTAGAGTTGGTGAGGCACACGGAAGGTCCTGCCTCAGCATTTGATGCAGGCCAGAGAGGTGAAAATCAAATGGTACCCTGCTTTCTGCAAGCTTGCAGCAGTCTGCTGGGGGGTTATTCTTCATGGGACAAGAGGTCACTTTTCCTTGACAAAGAGAAGGCACCTTCTATTTTTTTTGGTGTTTGAGCTATTTTTAACTCTTTTCTCCAACCTCATGATGGGATGAGGCGGCCAATAGAGTGTTCCCATGGCCTCCTTTCAGACAGGGCTTTGCAGAATGTGAAGGGGCGGGTTATTGTTAAGTCCTCATCAGGCTAAAGACGCTTTGAAAGCCCCATCTGGACCTGCTCATGATCTAAGCCTGGACCACCAAAGAAGAGAGGGCAGGGCAGAACCCAGGGATGGGGAACAAAAAGCCAAAAGCTCTCTTTGTGTGTTGATCACCTTTTGGTTGCTTGCAAAAAGAAGCAGGTTGGAGCCTTTTCTGTGCTGCCCAGAGAAGTTTGGCTAAGCTTACCTCCTTTTGAGGAGCACCATGACTTTTGCAGAGGACAATATCTGCTTCGAGCTGGGTTAACTTTGGAGTCCTTCCTCATTGCACAAGCCCTGTGAGGAGAGGCTGAGGGAGCTGGGGTTGATTACATTGGAGAAGAGGAGGCTCAGAGGAGACCTCATTGCTGTCTACAACTACCTGAAAGGAGGCTGTAGCCAGGTGGGGCTTGGTCTCTTCTCCCATGCACCCAGCACCAGAACAAGAGGACACAGTATCAAGCTGCACCAGGGGAGGTTTAGACTGGATGTTAGGAAGAAGTTCTTCCCAGCAAGAGGAATTGGCCATTGGAATGTGCTGCCCAGGGAGGTGGTGGAGTCACCATCCCTGGAGGCATTTAGGAAGAGCCTGGATGAGGCACTTGGTGCCATGGTTGAGTTGATTAGATGGTGTTGGGTGATAGGCTGGACTCGGTGATCTCAAAGGTATTTTCCAACCTGGTCTATTCTATTCTATTCTATTCTATTCTATTCTATTCTATTCTATTCTATTCTATTCTATTCTATTCCATTCCATTCCATTCCATTCCATTCCATTCCATTCCATTCCATTCCATTCCATCCTATCCTATCCTATCCTATCCTATCCTATCCTATCCTATCCTATCTATTCATTTCATTTCATTCCATTCCATTCCACTCCATTCCATTCCATTCCATTCCATTCCATTCCATTCCATTCCATTCCATTCCATTCCATTCCATTCCATTCCATTCCATCCTATCCTATCCTATCCTATCCTATCCTATCCTATCCTATCCTATCCTATCCTTTCCATTCCATTCCATTCCATTCCATTCCATTCCATTCCATCCCATCCCATCCCATCCCATCCCATCCCATCCCATCCTATCCTATCCTATCCTATCCTATCCTATCCTATCCTATCCATTCCATTCCATTCCATTCCATTCCATTCCATTCCATTCCATTCCATTCCATTCCATTCCCTTAAGAGTTATCTCCCCAAATCTGACATCTCTCTGGGGAAGAGCCAACAAAGAAATAAAGGAAGCAGCAGACCAAAACCCCACCTGAGCTACACTATTTATTTAGGTTGCATGAGAAAAGTTGCCCCAGATGAAGTAAATTGATTTGAAATCAATTTATTTTAAATGGTGCAAACCCCTAATACAAGGCAGAACTACTTTAACCTTTGCTTAAATTGATTTTGCTTGCAACAGGAAATTACTGAGTGAGACTGAGCTGATTTAATGGAGGTTTAAAGCCTGCTTAAGTGTGTCCATTTGGGAGGATCTCATTGGTCTGAGAGTGGAGATGGCTTCAGCCATCAGGAGCTCAGGGGAGAAGTCAGGATTTTCTTTCTTGCCCTGCCACAGATGTTGGCAAGTTCCCCTTTCCAGACCTCAGTTTCCCACATGTGATGGAAGATTAGAGACTTATCCTGGTTTGCGGGAGCGTCGTTGCCTCGGTGGTGAGAAGTGGACAAGTTAGGGGTTGTCTGGCCTGGGGAAAAACAATAACTCCTCCTTTACTAACTCTTCTTCTTCTTTACTAAAGTAGAATCATAGAATTGTGGAGTTGTTTCAGCTGGAAAAGACCTCTGAGGTCATCAAGTCCAACCATCAACCCCCCATGGCCACTAAACCATGTCCCCAAGTGCCATGGCCACACATTTCTTGAACACCTCCGGAGATGGGGACTCCACCACTCCCTGGGCAACCTGTTCCAATGCCTGGCCATACTCTTTCAGTAAAGAAATTGTACCTAACCCCCCCCCACCCCCACCCCCCACCCCCCTTGCAATTTCAGGCCATTTTGCAGAATCACAGAATCACCGAGGTTGGAAGAGACCTCAAAGATCATCAAGTCCAACCTGTCACCACAGACCTCATGACTAGACCATGGCACCAAGTGCCACATCCAATCCCCTCTTGAACACCTCCAGAAATGGGGACTCCACCACCTCCCTGGGCAGCACATTCCAATGGCTAACAACTCTCTCTGGGAAGAACTTTCTCCTTATCTCCAGACTAAACTTCCCCTGGCACAGCTTGAGACTGTGTCCTCTTGATCTGGTGCTGCTTGCCTGGGAGAAGAGACCAACCCCCTCTTGGCTACAACCTCCTTTCAAGTAGTTGTAGACAGCAAGAAGGTCTCCCCTGAGCCTCCTCTTCTCCAGGCTAAGCAACCCCAGCTCCCTCAGCCTCTCCTCGTGGGGCTTGCGCTTGAGGCCTCCCCTTCTATGTCTTACTAGTATGGAGAAGAGACCACCCCCTTGTTGTTAGTAGCTCAGGCTTAGCCAGGGCCATACTTCTGGTTTGCAGGATGGCAAAAGAGACATTTTTCTGCCACAAACTGTAACCCCCAACCTTCCTCACTGCCAGCATCCCTCTTGCATCCATCATTCTCTTCTTCCAGGCATCCAGCACCAGAACAAGAGGACACAGCCTCAAACTGCACTGGGGGAAGTTTAGGCTGGAGGTGAGGAGAAAGTTCTTCCCAGAGAGAGTTGTTAGCCATTGGAATGTGCTGCCCAGGGAGGTGGTGGAGTCACCATCCCTGGAGGTGTTCAAAAAGGATTGGATGTGACACTTGAAGCCATGGATTAGTTAGTCATGAGGTGTTGGGTGACAGGTTGGACTTGATGGTCTTTGAGGTCTTTTCCAGCCTTATTGATTCTATGATTGCTCCAGGGATGCTCCACGCTCAGGCATGGCTTTTGTTTTGACATTTGTCTTTCAGGGCTCATTCCAAGAGATGGAAGGCAGCTGCTGCTGGGGAAGCATCAGCCTTGGCTGGCTTCTCTAAGGTGGTTTTCCTTTCACCAGAGTGGCTCAAAGGTAGCTCTTTGGGAGCAGAGGAGCCTCCATCCACCTGAGCAAGTGTTTTTCAGTGGGCAGCAAATTTACCGTGTTGCTGGTCTGGGAGTGATGTGATTTGAATTAATCACAGGAGGAGGAGAGGGGAAATAAATAAATAACGAAACAGGGGGCCAGATTGATGGAAGAAATGGAGTGGTGATAACTGTGCTTTAATCCAGTAGCTGAGTGCTTTAGAGCAGCCTCATGGGAATCAATTCTCCTCTTCTTGCCTGGGGAAATGTGAACCTGCAGCTCGCCTGGAAGCACTGAAGGACGTTGGTGGGTGGGAGGTGCTGAGCTGCCCTCCTGCATGGAGCTCTCTGCTTTGTATACCAATAGTTATTTATTAATTAGGAATCCTTGTGGCTTCCTCGTTCAGAGGTTAGGATACTCACTGGGGATGCTCTGCTCCCTATTCTCATTAAGGTTTAATTATACAAAGTAAAATATCATCAACAGGCAGGGATTGAGCACCCTGAATGCTGTATGAGAGGGGGCTGGCAAAGTGCAGCTGCGTGGGAGATGGACACAGCCTTCACAGGCATCACACAAGCATTCAGGTTGGAAGAGACCCTCAGGATCACCAGGTCCCACCATTAACCCTGCTCCACAAGGTTCACCCCTAAAACATATCCCCAAGCCCCACATCCAAACCACCCCTAAACACATCCAGGGTTGTGGTACATCAGATCCCCTCTTGAACACCTCCAGGGATGGGGACTCCACCACCTCCCTGGGCAGCACATTCCAATGGCTAATAACTCTCTCTGGGAAGAACTTTCTCCTCACCTCCAGCCTAAACTTCCTCTGGCACAGCTTGAGACTGTGTCCTATTGTTCTGGTGCTGCTTGCCTGGGAGAAGAGACCAACCCCCACCTGGCTACAACCTCCCTTCAGGGAGTTGTAGGCAGCAAGAAGGTCTCCCTGAGCCTCCTCTTCTCCAGGCTAAGCAACCCCAGCTCCCTCAGCCTCTCCTCACAGGGCTGTGCTCGAGACCCCTCCCCAGCCTTGTTGCCCTTCTCTGGACACCTTCAAGTCTCTCAATGTCCTTCTTAAATTGAGGGGCCCAGAACTGGACACAGTACTCAAGGTGTGGCCTAACCAGTGCTGAGCACAGGGCACAGTGATCTCCCTGCTCCTGCTGGCCACACTATTCCTGATGCAGGCCAGGATGCCATTGGCCTTCTTGGCCACCTGGGCATGGGTGGCTTCATTTTTGGTTTGAAGAAACGCTGCTCAGCAAGTGGAAACATCTCACCTCCCTGACCAGAGTCTCCCCAAGCTGCCCATAGCCCTCATCTTGGCCACAGCTCCAGGTCTTTTATCACAGCAGGCGTCTTGAGCCTGGTTCTCACAGTGTGAATGCTAAGGCGAGGAGCTTGACGGTGGTTTTACTGCTGAGATAAAAACAAGGTTCCTAATGTCTCACTGCTCTGGTCACCAGAGTGCAGGTTTTATTCCCGGGGTGGCTGCAGGCAGGGCAGAGTCAGCTAGGCACCGAGGGCTCAGCCTCGCCAGAAGGGAAGGAGGGAGGGAGGGAGGGAGGGAAGAAGGAAGGGGGAGAGCGAGGGAGGCTTTAATGAGTTCACGTTTTGGAAGTGCTCTCGACTCCTCAGGTGAAAGTTGCTCTCCAGGAGAAGTGCAAAGAGTGCTGATTTGCATTCTTATTGCTGGCAATATCCATAGGGAGAGAATGTCAGAACAGCTGTTATGTCAAATTACCTTCCCCCAGTAACAGGGGATTTTATCTGTCATCTCGCGGAGGGCAGAGGCACTCGCCCCCTTGGGGGAAGCCTGGTTTTGCATATTCCTTGCATCTAATGCTTTGTGAAGTGACTTAGTGTAGCTCAGTGCGGTGCAGGGGAGGCGCTGGGCAGCAGGTTGAGGGTTGGAGCAGAGCAAAAGGGGTGGGGTAAGGGCTGGGGACGGCCCCGGCCCTTCTCAACGCCGGGATGATGTCCCGGGGTCCTTCCCCAGCCTGGGCTGCGGTAGCAGCTCGCCGTGTCCTGCGCCGGGAAGCTTTTATTGCAAGCTTTTGATATAATCACTTCTTAATTAACTCAAGCGATGACTTTATTTCTTGGAGCTCATTTCCAAGGACTTAATTTTATTTCTACACAAAATGAATCTTTTACGTTTTCCTGCTCAGAAGCAACACCCAGATCCGTGCACGGGGGAGAGCAGGAAGCTGAGCCAGCGTTGCTCCTTGCACTGAAACGTTTCTGCTGTCATTTGTGGTTGTGTTTTTTTTTTCCCGGGGAGCCATCAAGTTCTAGTGATGGTTTGCAGGGAGGGAGGAATCAAAACTCAAACCCAAGCCTGGGATCAAGAGAACTAAAATGCTTCACCTGGGTTGCAGTAAGGACGGGTGACGACAGCGTGGCTTGGACCTGCCTGACCTCTGCTGTATCCATCGCAGCCCTTTGTGACATTTAGGCGAGATTCAGGGGCTCACAAGAGCCTCCAAATGTCCCCTTGTGCCACTTGGCTATTTGAGAAGCACAGCTCTGCAGTGGGGGAGATGCTGAGCCCAGATTTGGTTCATCTATACTCTCTGTGCATGTGCAGGGCCGGTTTTGGGGGCTGCGATTGCCTTGGGGGCTGGGATTGCCTTTGGTTTCACACTCATCCAAGACAGGGAAGCTGGGGCTAATGAATGCCTAAATGTGCTTCTGATGCTCCTCTCCCCACCTTAAACTGCTGCCACTTCCCCCAGTCAGGCCTCTTTTCCCCTCCCAGTAAAGGACCACCCATAGATCAGGCTGGTTTTGGTCAGAGGGGATGTCATCATAAAGCTCCAGGCTGGAGGTTCAGTCTGCTTTTTTGTGCCTCAGTATGCCTTTTTCTGCCTCAGTTTCTCCTTCCATGCCTCAGTTTCTCCTTCCATGCCTCGGTTTCTCCTTCCATGCCTCAGTTTCTCCTTCCAGGCCTCAGTTTCTCCTTCTATGCCTCAGTTTCTCCTTCCATGCCTTGGTTTCTCCTTCCATGCCTCAGTTTCTCCTTCCAGGCCTCAGTTTCTCCTTCCATGCCTCAGTTTCTCCTTCCATGCCTCAGTTTCTCCTTCCATGCCTTGGTTTCTCCTTCCATGCCTCAGTTTCTCCTTCCAGGCCTCAGTTTCTCCTTCTATGCCTCAGTTTCTCCTTCCATGCCTCAGTTTCTCCTTCCATGCCTCAGTTTCTCCTTCCAGGCCTCAGTTTCTCCTTCCAGGCCTCAGTTTCTCCTTCTATGCCTCGGTTTCTCCTTCCATGCCTCGGTTTCTCCTTCCATGAAGTCACACTGGTGTGTTTGCTTGAGATGCTTTGAAACATGCTGGGGGTTCTTAGGAGAGCAAGGTACTTCTGCTGTTGCCCTTGGGAAAGGCTCCAGCTGGTCCCTGCCTTTTGCTCAGACAGCAGCTTGGAGCAGAGCTAAGCCAAGTAGAATCTGATGGGCATCTCCTCTTCCCCTCCTGCTAATCCCTGTCCAGCCCTAAGCTTCTCAGTGGCATTAGGTTTCTAAATAAGCTTTGTGTGGGACAGGGCACTCCAGGGAGAGGCCCATGAATAGAGCTGGATGTCCCCAGCCAGTTGAGTCATAGAGCCCCAAAATAGCCACAGGCTGGGTCAGAGGGGTTGGATGTCCACAGCCTCTGTTTCAAGCTCTTTGGGACTAAATCACTCCCATTAAAGCCATGCCTGGGAGATGAGGCTCAGGGTCAGGCCACCCAAGCTCTCTCATCCATCCATTGATGGGTATCTCCTACATAGAATCAATCATAGAATTGATAGGGTTGGAAGGGGCCTCAAGGATCAGCCAGGTCCAACCCCTGCCATGGGCAGGGACACCCTACACTGGATCAAGTTGTCTGGAGCCACATCCAGCCTGGCCTTCAAAACCTCCAGGGCTGAGGCTTCCACCACCTCCCTGGACAACCTGTGCCAGGCTCTCACCACCCTCATGGGGAAGAACTTCTTCCTAACATCCAATCTCAATCTATCCACTTCTACTTTTTTCCATCCCCCCAGTCCTATCCCTCCCTGACACCCTCAAAAGTCCCTCCCCAGCTTTCTTGTAGCCCCCTTCGGATACTGGAAGGCCACAATTAGGTCTCCTTGGAGCCTTCTCTTCTCCAGTCTGCACAACCCCAGCTCCCTCAGTCTGTCCTCATAGGAGAGCAGCTCCAACCCTCTGCTCCTCCTCGTGGCCCTGCTCTGGACACCTTCCAGCACCTCCAGATCCTTCCTGTAATAGAGGCTCTGGAACTGGCCGCAGTCACCCCTGCTGGTGGTACCTCAGGGACATGACTGTGCCCTGCGTCGCCGGGGCAGGCAGTGTGGGACGCTGTGTGTTATTAATTCCAACAGCTGGATGACTCTCTGGGGCTTTGATGCATAACTCCTTTGCTCTGCTGTCATTCCCCTGTTCCAAACAGGAAGAGTTCAGTGCTGGCAGTGAGGCAGAGGGAGGCTGGGAGGTATTAAATTTCTGTAGCCTTTCAGAGGCTCCATAATTCATAATCCTGAAGCGCACAGGCTGATAATTGCCCTAATCACTGGAGAAACATGGCCAAAATGTACTGAAATAAGCCATAAAACTCATTACAAGATAACAAGATTCTATCTATCCTCGGAGGTCGCGTTAAAGCTCAGCAGGTCAGGGAGCTAATCACCTCCTCCAGCAGGAGCAGCGCCGAGAAGCAGTGGCCCAGGGCACGTGCCCACAGGCAGCCTCTGCCCTGGGCTCGCCCTGGGGAACCTGCCCCTCTTTGGAGAGGGGTGAGAAAGGGATGGGGTGCAAGTGTGTTGGGGAAGCTGGCAGCAGTGTGCCTGCTGGCTCAGCAGGGGAGAAGTCAGACAGAAGCATAGAATGCCGGGTTGGAAGGGAGCACAAGGGTAGAATAGCATAGGATAACATAGAGTAACATAGAATAGAATAGAATAGAATAGAATAGAATAGAATAGAATAGAATAGAATAGAATAGAATAGAATAGGATAGGATAGGATAGGATAGGATAGGATAGAATAGAATAGAATAGAATAGAATAGAATAGAATAGAATAGAATAGAAATAGAAATAGAAATAGAAATAGAAATAGAAATAGAAATAGAAATAGAAATAGAAATAGAATAGAAATAGGAATGGAATAGACTAGACTAGGAATAGAATAGAATAGAATAGAATAGAATAGAATAGAACAGAATAGAACAGAATAGAATAGAAATAGAAATAGAAATAGAAATAGAAATAGAAATAGAAATAGAATAGAAATAGGAATGGAATAGACTAGACTAGGAATAGAATAAAATAGAATAGAAATTGAATAGAAATAGAAATAGAAATAGAAATAGAAATAGAAATAGAAATAGAAATAGAAATAGAAATAGAAATAGAAATAGAAATAGAAATAGAAATAGAAAAGAAATAGGAATGGAATAGACTAGACTAGGAATAGAATAAAATAGAATAGAAATTGAATAGAAATAGAAATAGAAATAGAAATAGAAATAGAAATAGAAATAGAAATAGAAATAGAAATAGGAATGGAATAGACTAGACTAGACTAGACTAGAAATAGAAATAGGAATAGAATAGAATAGAATAGAATAGAATAGAATAGAATAGAATAGAATAGATTAGAATTAACCAGGTTGGAAGAGACCTTTGAGTCCAACCTATCACCCAACACCATCTAACTGACTAAACCATGGCACCAAGCACCCCATCCAGGTTCTTCCTAAACACCTCCAGTGAGGGGGACTCCACCACCTCCCTGGGCAGCACATTCCAATGGCCAATCTCTCTTTCTATGAAGATCTTCTTCCTAACATCCAGCCTGAACCTCCCCTGGCACAGCTTGAGACTGTGTCCTCTTGTTCTGGTGCTGGTTGCCTGGGATCATCTGGTCCAACCTTTCTTGGTAGCAGTAGAGTTGAAATGTGCTGGCCCAGCACCCTGGCAAGCTGAGTCTTGATACTGTGCAATGTAGGGGACTCCACTGCTTCCCTTGGGAGATGATTCCAATGTCTGACTGTTCTCATGGGGAAAAATTGTCTTCTGGAGTCCAAAGGGAATCTCCTCAGCAGTAACTTGTCCCCATCACCCCTTGTCTTTGTAAAGAAGAAGTCTCCATTTTTGTGGTAGCCACCCTTTCTGGGCTGGTCCATGGTGATAAGGTCTCCCTTGGTGATAGAGTCTCCTCTCTCTCTTTTGGTCTCCCTTGGTGATGGAGTCTCCTCTCTCTCTTTTGGTCTCCCTTGGTGATAAGGTCTCTCTCTCTCTCTTCTGAAGGCTGAGCAAACCCAGCTGCCTCAGCCTTTCCTCACATGTTAGGGCTTGCACTCCTCTGATCATTCTCATGGCCCTTCTCTGGACACTTCCCTGCCTTTGGAAAGGCAGGATTTGGGGAGGCTGAGTTTTCCCAAGTCCAGAGGAGCAGCAGTGATGCTTCCCTTGCTGGCTGCTCCTTGTGTTTTATGCTGCATTGCAAAACCAGCTGAGCCTTGGAGCATGAGGAAATCAGGGAAGGACTCCTCTGTATGATGTTTTTGCAGGGTGTGATTCCTTGTGCTCTGTTTTGACATGGATTGATAGTTAGGATGCTTTGCTCTCCATCACTCCTGGTGTGTATCAGCTTTGCTCCATCCCTACTCTCAGCTGGTGTATCTTGGAGAAACTTCAAGTGTCTTGAATCATTTTTTGGGGAACACTCACAGAATGCCAGAATCCCAGCATGGGGTGGGGCTGGAAGGAGCATCTGGAGATCATCCAGTCTAACCCTGATGCTAAAGCAGGGTCACCCACAGCAGGTTGCCCAGGATGATAAAGTCCAGGTGGGTTTGAAATCTCTCCAGGGAAGACTCCACAACCTCTCTGGGCAGCCTGGTTGATCCCACTTTTGTTCCTTTGGGGAGTGGAGCCCTTTAGCTTCCTCTCATTTGGGAAAAGCCTTTGTTAGAGGTCTGTCTGAGGATGGCTTCATGTCCCTTGGAGGGGTGGGGAAGAGGCTGCAGATAATGGTGGACATCAGAGGACAGCTGCGTGCCAGCTCCTCCCCACAGGATTTGTAGTGATGGATCCTGGGCACGTGGCTAATCCATAATCCTTGGTAAATGCTGCTGATGAGTCAGTGCTCATTTAACATGAAATAGCCCTCCTGTGAAATCCATCTCCTTGGGTTTTGCAGAGCTGCTTGTTGACTAAATATTAATTGGTTATTAAAAGTATTGGTGAGGGGGAAGAAATTCTGAGCTTCCCCCGGGATGGGGCTCGTTCTGCCTCCCACCTACGTCCCCTTTGGTACACAGGGACCCTGCTCCCTCAATACCAGGACCCTTAGATTTGTCATCCTTTTATTTACCACCCTCAGCCTCGATGAAACTGCAGGAAAGGGAACTATGATCCCCTGGTACTGACACCAGCAGCAACTCTGCACATCTCTGACCTCATCCCTCTGCACATCTCTGACCTCATCCTCCTTCCTTTCCCCTTCTTTCCCCACCAACTTTTAACAAATGAGTTTCCCCCTCTCTTCTCTTTTGGGGGAGATAAATTCAGGAGGGCCAAGGTCTGTGGAAGAGCAAGAGGGGCTGGGAATGGTGGGATAACAGCAATACTCCCGAAGGGATGCGGCATCCTGCCCGCGGTGCTGCTCGGGGAGGATCCATTTGCTTGTGCTGTGGCTGGAGTCAGAGCATTTTAAGGAGAGAGCTGGGTGAAATGTGCACACACACACACACAGACACAGGCACACCCCCAATGTGATCCTGAGTTGTTCTGAGGGAGGGTGGTCAGCAGCATCCATCCTGGGGTTGGGGGGGGGGAGCGCGGGGGTGGATTTTGCAATGGCTTTTCTCGTGGACGAGCTGCAGGGCAGGATTTCCCACCCGGAGATTGTTTCAGCTGGGGGTTGTGGGAATAAATAAATAAAAGCAAGCTCTTTCTATGTTCTTTTCAATAAGAAATGGATAAGAGGAAGGAGTTTTGTATGCTTTCGTGGACCTGTGTCCTGCTGGGTGACAGGAACAACAGTTTAAAGCTGTTGTGCATTTTTCTCCCCGCCGTCCCCCGTCCCCTAATCCTCCCTCCTGTTCGGTGAGGGATGGAAGGGAGCCCCCGTGGGTCCTGCAAATGAAGATCCCCAGAGGTGCAGCACATGTTGCTTTGCCCAGTGGGGGGAGGAAGGAGGGAATAAAAGAAATCAATACATATGCTTGCTGCAAGGGAAAAAAAAATGAGAGGCAAACCCACCCCAAACCCACCCCACAATGCACAGGCAAAACTTGCTGTAGAGCAGGGAGGAGGGAGAGCAAGAGCTCCTCTCAAAGGAATAGTTGCTTGAGAGAGGAACCGACCAGAAAGCAAAGCACTTTGCTGGGGAAGCAGAATAGCTTCAGACTGGGGACGCTGCAGGCACCTAGTGGGAGGATATTAGGCTGGAGAAAGGCTTCTACTCTCACCCTGGGTATTCCAGAAGGGCTTTTTTATCACCCGTTCTCACATCAGCTTTGCAGCCCTGAGTGGAGCCAGGCGATGAAAAGGGGCTGTGATGCCTCTCCTCCCTCCTGGAGCACCCCTGCAGGTCAGGCTGTGGGATGCTGGGCACCTTCCTGAGCTTTGGTTGGGCTCTGTCCCCATCTAGCGATGGCTGAGCTGTGGCTAGGACTGCCGCAGCCTCAGCTAGCGCAGGAGGGCTTGATGGGTTTTTCCTTCACTGCCCTCACACGGTGGGACCAAGATAACTTGATGCCTTTACCTCCTTTCCTGGCAACACCAAACCCTCTACAGGCTGAGAAGAGTTAAAGCCACCGCAACCACTTCTGCTGTGAAAGCTCAAAACCAGAGAAACCTCAGGAGTTGGAGGGGATGAGGAGCAGCCAGGCTGTCACCACTCCTGTTTTTATGATGGTGTTAGAAAGAGTAACCAGTAATTGATTAGTGAAGGCTTTGCTTGCCCTCCTCCAGGCTGGGGAGTAATTAGAGCATCCTCTGAGAAGGCATCAACCTCTGGTCATTGCAGGCAAGAAAGAGAGAGGAGCTGCAGAGACTCTTACAGTGGTTTGGGTTGGAAGAGACCTTAAAGATCATCCAGTTCCAACCCCCCTGGGCATGGGCAGGGACACCTCCTGCCAGCCCAGGTTGCTGAAGGCCTCATCCAAGCTGGCCTTGAACACCTCCAGGGAGGAGACAGCCACAACCTTCTTGGGCAACCTGCTCCAGTGTCTCACCACCCTCACTGGGAAGAATTCCTTTCTAATCTCCAGTCTCAGTCTGCCCTCCTCAAGCTTCCATCCATTCCCTCTTTTCCATTTGTCTTCTGCACCTGTACAAGCGAAGCAGGCAGGGTTGGGGGAATTTGGGGGGAGGGTCTGGTGAGGAGGAGGTGGGAAATGATGGTGCTGAGCGTGACATGAGGACCACCAGGGATGGAGATGATGGAACACTCCGTGCTCCAGCTGTCTCACTCTGGTGGTTTGCAGTGAACTTCCCCCCACCCCCTCTACCCCTCCCATCATAGGCACAATAAATTTGAGCCAATCTCAAACAGAAGGATTTCTTTTGCACCTCTGCTGCTCTCAGTAACCAGCATTAACTAGCTGCTACTGGGTGAGGGGGAGTGGATCTGCAGACAGCAGGTGTGCTCTCCTTCTGCCACAGCATCCTGCATGCCCCAGGTGAAGTGCTGCTGCTTCAGCATGTGCTGTCGCTGCTGTCACTGCCAGCAGCCTGTGTCCCTGCCTGCTGAACTGCAAGGGCTTGCAGAGCCATATGGATGGGTGCAGGCAGTCCTACAGCTGTTCTTCACACCAGTGCTCTGTGGGAACCTGTTAGCAGGATGCTCAGCCTGAAGGAATAAGCACCACACGCCCCCCTCCCATCCTCAGCAGCTCTTCAATATCCCCATTGTCTTGTCTTCCTGTTCATGTGCTTGCAGATGCTTTGCAAAAGGATGGGACCAAAGTTCTCATCAGCAAAAGCAGTGTCCAGCAGGATGAGGGAGGTGAGTCTCCCACTCTGCTCTGCTCTCCTGAAACCCCACCTGGAGCACTGAGTCCACTTCTGCCCTCCCCCCCCACACACACACTAAGGACATGAAACTGTTGGAGCAGCTCCAGAGGAGGCCACAAAGATGATCAGAGGGCTGGAGCACCTCCCCTTCTGGCACTGAGCCTTCCTTAGCTTTAGGACCTGTTGTAAATTATGGGGTAGGAGCCTTTTGCTTAAATCATTCAAGAACTGTCAGGAGAAAGCCCTCCATGGGTGAGTCCTGAGTGCAGGAGGAGCAGTGGGAAAGTTTCTCAGGCTCTCCTTGCATGTCCCATTGCTGAAATGGGGACAGACTGGGAAAACTAACTGGGAAGTGCTGTGGCATGCAGAGATGAGGCTGTGAAAGCACTCAGCTTAGGTGCATTGAGATGAACTCCCTGGAGGTGTGTAACAGCCGCATGGATGTGGTGCTGAGGGCCGTGGTTTGGTGGCAGTGGCTGAGCAGCAGCAGTGAGACTGTGAGCTCCAGGCGAAGTGGTTGGACTTGATCTCAAAGGTCTCTTCCAATCTCAGCAGCTCTATGGTTCTTTGATTCTCTGATCTCACCTTTCCACCTCTATTTTCCCCTCCTTTATTTGTTATTTTGCTTCCCTCCAGCTCCTTCCTTTGCCCCCTTAGAGGAGAAGCAGCCATGGGCACACACGCAGGGAGAGAGGAGGCTCGACAGGGAGTCAAAAACTAAACCAGAAGAGAGGGGGAAACTGGACTGAAAGAGACACTTTGAAAGCTGAGAGTCCTTTCAAAGAGTAGGGGAAAGAAGAGGAAGGGACGTGGGAGGACAATATCTTTCATGTTTTTTTGTCATTTCAAAGCTTTAAGCTGACCTGATTTCAAAGAATGCCTGTGTAATACTTTCCCTCTTTCTTCTCCCTCCTCTTCTTTTTTTTTTGTCCCCCTCTAATGGGTAAGTGATATTTTATTCTGCTCATCCTCAAGGCAAAGTTGGATTTTTATGTAGGTTTTGTTTTATTTTATGTTATTATTTCCTCCCCTCCCCACCCCCAAAGAAAGGGGGATAAGCCATGCAGGGAAAAGAGCCACACAGGCACAGGGGCCGGTGGCATCAGGAGAGAGGGATCAGAAGGCTGCAGAGGTAGGTGGCTGGACGCGGGGGCTGCTGCCAAGCCAGGGATGGGATACAGCTCTCAGGGGAGCACAGCCACGCCATGGCCACCCCCAAGCCCTCCAGTTTGGAGACAATTCCTGGGGAAAGCCTCAGCAGGAGCCTCCCCATCAGACTTGGGGGAGCAGAGGGAGATGCTAGCGAGGAGGAGGAGAAGCGCGTGCCTGGGGGGAAGAGTGTGGGCATGGGGATAACTCCCCGGGTTTGGCTGCTGGCAGGGGATTTGGGGGCTGGACGAGCTGCTGGTCAGGTGTGTTTGTGCCACCTGATCCTTGTTCATCCATTTGATGAGGGATGTTGGTGTAGCTTTGGTTGGGTTTGGTGCAGCTTTGGTTGGGTTTGGTGCTTTGGTGTCGGGGAAGTGTAGGCTTTGGTGCTCGGGCGTAAGAGGAAGATGTGGTACTTAGGGGAATTCATCCACTTAGGACATGGAAATACCAGCTCAGCTCCAGGAGCACATAGAGCAATGACATTAGACATCTGCATTAGTCTTCCTACTCATCTATCTCACCCCATGGGCATGGATGATGGGCAAAACCTGGAGCACAATGTGGTGGTGTAGGACAAGGGGCGATGGTTTGAAACTGGAGCAGGGCTGGACGTGAGGAGGAAGTTCTTCACAACGGGAGTGGTGAAATACTGGAACAGGCTTCCCAGGGATGTGGTTGAGGCCCTGTCCCTGGAGACATTCAAGATTCAACTTGGTGTGGCCCTGGGCAGTCTGCTGTAGTTGGAGGTGTCCCTGCTGGCTGCAGTGGGGTTGGACAAGAAGCCCTTGGAGGGTCCCTTCCAACCTGTGATTGTGGGAACCCTGTTAATACCTGGGATGCTTTAGTAGGACCTGGTTTGCCTGATGTTTTGCTGTAGGAATGAGGTCATTGCTCAGAGCCCTTCCCTGACTGATCTGCAGGTGTGTGCTGTCCTCTCAAAGTTTGGGCTGGCAAGGCAAACCTAAATCACAGCAGCAAAAGCCCTGGGCACCAGCCAGGAATGCACAGGAAAGAATTACTGTTTTCTGCCCTGTTTTGCTCTGCAGCAAGGATGGTTTGATAACCAAGTGAAGGCAGGCAAGCAGGACAGGGCACTGCCAAGCAGCTGGGCAGGCTGCAGGGCTTCTCTGGAAGTCTAGCAAGAGGAATAAAAAGGAGGGGGGATGAAAAAGAGAAAGGAAAAAAGGTAGCTGTAAACAACAGCAAAAAAAAAAAACCCCAAAGCACAACCTACCTAAGCTAACAGCAGTTTGTTCTTTCTCTCCTGGCCTCCCTGTGGAGCCCAGATGAGTGTGGAGCAGCGTGTTGTCAGCTCTTTCTTTATTTTTCATCTCTTTTCCACCAAGTTGACCACTGGCATCGTGATCCCTCTCTGCTTGAACTCATGCTGATGCTCTGAGCAACCCAGCTGCAGAGCTGGGTTGTTCCAGAGCCTGGGAACCGTGGGGAAAGCTCCATATTTGGGGGTTTGTCCTTTTTTTTTTTTTGGGGGGGGGGGGGGGGGCTTGAAATTGATGATAGGACTTGGGGAGAGAGGCTTTTAGGGAACAAATAGGGTCTGTGGAGGCCTCAGGTCTGTATGAAGTTGTCTGGCTGCAATCCCAGCCTGGGTCTGCATGGATGCTCAGCTCCCTGAGACCCTTGGAGCTTGCTGCTCTGCAGTAGAAGCTTGCTGGTGGGAATATTTTTAAAGGCCATATCCTCATTGATGATCTGGAGGAGGGCATTGAGTCCATAAGCAGGAAATTGGCAGATGACCCCAAGCTGGGGGCAGGAATTGATCTGCTGGAGAGTAGGGGGACTTTGCAGAGGGACCTCGACAGGCTGGACAGATGGGCAGAGGCCAAGGGCAGGGAGACTGAACACATCCAAGTGCCAGGGGCTGCACATTGGCCACAGCAACCCCAGGCAGTGCTACAGGCTGGGGCAGAGTGGCTGAGAGCAGCCAAGCAGAGAGGGACCTGGGGGTGCTGGTTGATGGGAGGCTGAACATGAGCCTGCAGTGTGCCCAGGTGGCCAAGAGGACCAATGGCATCCTGGCCTGCATCAGGAATAGTGTGGCCAGCAGGAGCAGGGAGGTCATTGTGCCCCTGTACACTGCACTGGTTGGGCCACACCTTGAGTCCTGTGTCCAGTTCTGGGCTCCTCAGTTTAGGAAAGATGTTGAGTTGCTGGAAGGTGTCCAGAGAAGGGCAACAAAGGTGGGGAGGGGTCTGGAGCACAGCCCTGTGAGGAGAGGCTGAGGGAGCTGGGGTTGCTTAGCCTGCAGAAGAGGAGGCTCAGGGGAGACCTTCTTGCTGTCTACAACTCCCTGAAGGGAGACTGTAGCCAGCTGGGGTTGGTCTCTTCTCCCAGGCGAGCAGCACCAGAACAAGAGGACACAGTCTCAAGCTGCACCAGGGGAGGTTCAGACTGGATGTTAGGAGGAAATTCTACACAGAGTGAGTGATTGCCCATTGGGATGTGCTGTCCAGGGAGGTGGTGGAGTCACCATCACTGGGGGTGTTTAGGAGGAGACTGGATGGGGTGCTTGGTGCCATGGTTTAGTTGATTAGGTGGTGTTGGGTGATAGGTTGGATGTGATGATCTTGAAGGTCTCTTCCAACCTGGTTAATTCTCTTCTCTTCTCTTCTCTTCTCTTCTCTTCTCTTCTCTTCTCTTCTCTTCTCTTCTCTTCTCTTCTCTTCTCTTCTCTTCTCTTCTCTTCTCTTCTCTTCTCTTCTCTTTCTCTTCTCTCTTCTCTTCCTCAGCTCTTCTCTTCCTCAGCTCTTGATTTTTCTTTACTGCCAGGAAGTGTCGAACCCTTCTCCAAGTTTTGCTGTTTCATTGTGGGGGTGTTAGGAGGAGCAGGGGTGGGGAGACCTTGGAGGGAGAAGCTGTGTGCTGCAGGGGCTGGAGCACCTTCCTGCAAACAGATAATTGATATTAAAAGTACAAACTGAACCTTGTCTTTTGGGGGCTGGGAGGAGAAGAAAGATTTGAAACAAGTCACTGTTTTGATTTCCATGTTGAACTTCGGTGGGGTTGGGGTTTTTCTTCCCCCCCCCCCGGATTTGCAGAGTAAAAGGGAAAAACGGAAAACCAACTAATTTAAACCCACTTTGCTCCAAGAAGATAATTTCCCCTTCCCTTTGATGTTTTGTTTCAGGGAGGGGAAGGAGCTGATGCGTGGGCTTGAGGTTTGCTTTATCAAGGCGACGCTTGAGATCTCATCCCTGTGCTCCCGGCGTGTCCCGAGCATCCCGGCAGCCGCGGTGCCCGGGTGGCGGTGCCGGCCTGGGGGACCCGAGATGGATGGGCAAATTGAAGTGAAACAGCCCTGAGGGGAGCCAAGCTGAGAGGCAACACACAAAGTGTGTTTGAGGCAAATATTTGGACAGTCTCAAGGCTTTGTTTAAATGAAACATCAACTGCTAATGGGCGATCCCGCAGGGAAAAGCGGATCCTCCTGCCGTGCGCAGATTAGAGCCGGGGAGCATCACTGACGCGGGGGGAGGACCACAAAGTCGAAGTGGTCCCAAGCGCTGGAGTTTCTATTCAGATCCTGCTTGGAAAAACAAGAAATCGAGCAATTTTTAACACACACACACACACACACACACACACACACACACCGAGTACCTCATGCGTCCCCTTGCCGTGGTTTGGTGTCGGGAATGTGACACATGCCCTGCAGCGTGGACTGGGAGGGCTGGGTTTCGGGGTGGCGCCGGATGGGGGTTTTCTTCTGTGGTTTAACAAGCGAGCTTAAGGAAATGTTGAGCTGGGAATCTGTGGGCTGAGAGACTACAAGGCCATTTCCTCACCTCTCAGCCCCGCTATCAGACTTCACAGGAACTAGGAAGCAGCGCTGTATAGGTTTTAATAATGTTTCCCTTTGATCTCGCTTGTCCTCCTGCCTCTCCCGTTCACACCCCGGTTTTTGATCTCGCTTGTAACGTGTTTACATCCCGCCATTATTGTAATTACCTGTAAGAAACCCAGGAGCACGCTGCCAAACCTGGCTAATTCAAAGGCTTTTAACCCTTTCCACGCCGGGCGGTGCTGGCAGCAGATGCCTCAGAGCCTGCTCCCCGCGGCGTGGCCCTGCTGCTCCTGGCTTCGCTGCAGTAAATGTACTAAATACTGCAGGTGCTCAAGTCACTGCTCAGGTTTTAATGCTTGTAGGGGGCAAGAAAATAGCTTTTGATCCCTCTTCTCCCCAGTCCCTCCTGCCTGCACCTCTGCCTCCACCTTGCACCCCCAAAGCAAAGGCTGAGAGTGATGCCTTCTTGTCTTGATAAGACAAAAACCTGCGCCCTGCTGCGGAGGCTGCAGCTGGTGAAGAAAAGAGCCTTGATCAAGAGCCAGGAAGGAAATAAATGGACCTGCTGCTTTTAATACCTGCCCATCCCCTGCAACACTACTGCTGAGAGGCTGCAGGGTTTTTTTTTTTTGCTAGTTGGTGGCTGCAGCTTGGTCATGGTGGGAGCAGGATCAAAACCCATCAGTTCCCATCAGCCCCAGCTGGCAATTCTTTTCCTTTTCCATTTGGAATTGATTGTCCCTCTCCTTGGGTGTCTGTTAATTTCTTCACTGCTTGGGACAGCCTGTTGGGGGGTTTTGGGGGATGTTCATGCTGGGAGCAAGACAACTCCCCTGGAAGCAGGTTGTAGTGGGGTGGGGGCTGGCCAGCAGGAGCAGGGAAGTCATTCTGCCCTGTACTCAGCACTGGATAGCCCACACCTTGAGTCCTGTGTCCAGTTCTGGGCTCCTCAGTTTAGGAAAGATGTTGAGATGCTGGAAGGTGTCCAGAAAAGGGCAAGGAGGCTGGGGAGGGGTTTGGAGCACAGCCCTGTGAGGAGAGGCTGAGGGAGCTGGGGTTGCTTAGCCTGGATTGGCCATTGGAATGGGCTGCCAAGGGGAGGTGGTGGAATCACCATCTCTGGAGGTGTTTAACAAGAGCCTGGATGAGACACTTGGTGCCATGGTTTAGTTGATTAGATGGTGTTGGATGATGGGTTGGACTTGATGATTTTGAAGGTCTTTCTATTCTTTCTTTCTATTCTATTCTATTCTATTCTATTCTATTCTGTTCTGTTCTGTTCTATTCCTATTCTATTCTATTCTATTCTACTATTCTATTCTGTTCTGTTCTGTTCTCTATTCTATTCTATTCTATTTCATTCTTCTATTCTACTCTACTCTCCCTTGTATCAGGTGGTAGAACAAGAGGAAATGACCTCCAAGTTGCACCAGGGAGGTTTAGTCTGGATATTAGGAAAAATTCCTGTAGTGCAAGAGTGCTCAAGCACTGGAACAGGCTGCCAGGGAGGTGGTGGAGTCGCCATCCCTGGAGGTGTTTAAAAGACATGACATAGTGCTGAGGGACATGGTTTCATGCCAGTGGTGGAACTATGAGCTCTAGGCAAGCAGCTGGACATGATGAAGGCTCCAAGGTGACCTCATTGTGGCCTTCCCAGTATCTGCAGGGGGCCTACAAGAAGGCTGGGGAGGGACTTCTCAGGACATCAGGTAGTGATAGGACTGGGGGAATGGAATGAAGCTGGAGGTGGGGAGATTCAGGCTGGATGTGAGGAGGAAGTTCTTCCCCATGAGAGTGGTGAAGCCCTGGAATGGGTTGTCCAGGGAGGTGGTTGAGGCCCGTCCCTGGAGGTGTTTAAGCCCAGGCTGGATGAGGCTGTGGGCATCCTGATCTAGTGTGGGGTGTCCCTGCCCATGGCAGAGGGGTTGGAACTAGCTGATCCTTGTGGTCCTTCCAACCCTGACTGATTCTATGATACTAAGATACTATGATCCTCTGACCTCAAGGTCTCTTCCAACCTCAGCAGTTCTCTGGTTCTGTGGAACCACCTCTGTCACTGCAGAGCAGCAGTGAGCTCAGTGACGGGCTCCATGCTGCCTTCTCTCCGTGAGCAAGCAGGGAAGCACCAAGGAAGCACCAAGCACCTCAACAGGTCGTGTTTCCTCCCTCTCCTTTTCATCCCTGCGCTTGGACAAACACCGACCCTGAAAGGGGAGAAGAGGAATTAAATTAACGAACACAATTTCTCCCTGTCATTGCACTCTGACTAATGAGTCTATTTCTGGGTAATAAGAAGGAGCAGGAAGTGACAAGGCACTGTAATGAATTAGTGGCCCAGAACCTCGTTAGTCAGAATAATCTTTCCATGAAAGATAAACGATGCAAAACATTAATTATGGAGCTTCTGCGGAAATGCATTTTGTTAGTTGGCATCCCAGAGACATCCCTCCAAGTTATTGCTGGAGCGAGGTGCTTGAGGAAAGGGGGGGGGGGGGGAGGGAGAGAGGGGAACTATAAAGAGAAGATGCCCCAAAGATTATAAAAAGGGATGATAACATAGGAATCAAAGAATCGTGGAGGTCGTGGAATCAAAGCAGCAAAGAAACATAGAATCAGTAAGCTTGGAAATGACCTCAAAGATCATCAAGTCTTGAGGCAGGTGGCCAAGAAGGCCAAGGGCATCCCTGGCATGCATCAAGAACAGTGTGGCCAGCAGGAGCAGGGAAGTCATTGTGCCCCTGTGCTCAGCACTGGTTGGAGTCACAGCTTGAGTCCTGTGTCCAGTTCTGGGCTGCTCAGAGTAGGAAAGATGTTGACTTGCTGGAAGGTGTCAGAGAAGGGCAACAAAGGTGGGGGGGGTCTGGAGCACAGCCCTGTGAGGGAGAGGCTGAGGGGGAGCTGGGGTTGTAGCCTGCAGAAGAGGAGGCTCAGGGAGACCTTCTTGCTCACTCCAACTCCAGGTGGAGGTTGGTCTTTTCTCCCAGGCAAGCAGCACCAGAACAAGAGGACACAGTCTCAAGCTGTGCCAGGGAGGTTTAAGCTGGATGTTGGGAAAAAAGTTCTTCCCAGCAAGAGGAATTGGCCATTGGAATGTGCTGCCCAGGGAGGTGGTGGGTCCCCATCCCTGGAGGTGTTCAAGAAAGGTGTGGATGTAGCCTTTTGGGCACGTTTTTATTGGCCATGTTTGGACTCAACCTTAGAGAACTCTTCCAACCAACCCAATTCTCTGCCCCTCTCTCTGTTCTCCCTTTCTATATATTTCTATCTATCTCATGAGGGAAGAAAGAAAATCATTCCACCCCCACCCTCTTTCCCAGCTCCTGGCTGCTCCCACCTCCACTGTATTAGCACTGCTTGTCCCAATTTTCTTCTTTGTTGTTTTTTTCCCCTTCATTCCTGGCTCTTCCTGCACATTTCAAAGAGGCAGCACCCGGCGCTGGGCCACAGCAGCAGCTCTGCCTTCCAGGTGCAATTACTTTGCAACACAACTTTATTTTTGCGCAGTGTCTTTCATCCCAAGCAGCCAGGGAGAGCACTTCATAGTATCATAGTACCAGTCAGGGTTGGAAGGGACCACAAGGATCATCGAGTTCCAACCCCCCTGCCATGGGCAGGGACACCCCACACTAGATCAGGCTGGCCACAGCCTCATCCAGCCTGGGCTTAAACACCTCCAGGGACGGGGCCTCAACCACCTCCCTGGACAACCCATTCCAGGGCTTCACCACTCTCATGGGGAAGAACTTCCTCCTCATGTCCAGCCTGAATCTTAGTGGGGTCTAGAGGGGCTGGGGAGAAGGCAAGAGAGAGGGAACCCAGGGAAGGATGGAATCATAGAATCATAGAATCAGTAAGGTTGGAAGAGATCGCAAAGATCATCAAGTCCAACCTGTCACCCAAGACTTCATGACTAACTAAACCATGGCACCAAGTGCCACGTCCAATCCCTCTTGAACACCTCCAGGGATGGGGCTCCACCATCTCCCTGGGCAACCTAGAGAGGTCTAGTCAATGTAGGAAGACATCCCAAAAGACCAAACAGTGTACTGAGAGCTGACTGTCCCATTGCTCTCTCCTGATTGCTGCAGGACCCATGCTGTCTAAGAGCTCTCCCTGGTGTGGTACCATGCCAGGTGACATTATCCAATGCCTAACAACTCTCTCGGTGAAGAACTTTCTCCTCACCTCCAGCCTAAACCTCCCTGGCACAGCTTGAGACTGTGTCCTCTTGTTCTGGTGCTGCTTGCCTCATTGGAATGTGCTGCCCAGGGAGGTGGTGGAGTCCCCATCCCTGGAGGTGTTCAAGAGGATTGGATGTGGCACTTTGTGCCATGGTCTAGTCATGAGGTCTGTGGTCACAGGTTGGAATTGATGATCTTTGAGGTCTCTTCCAACCTTGGTGCTACTGTGATACTGTAGGAGACCAACCTCCTCCTAGCTACAACCTCCCTTCAGGTAGTTGTAGAAGGGGTAGTTGTAGAAGGAGGTGTCTGCCATCAGCATCTGCATCATGTTTTGATTCAGCAGCTCTAGCAATGAGACTTTGTCATTCCCCTCCCTGCCAATGCAGGTACCTGGCTGGGTTGGGCAACGTTACGGCCAAACAGTCACAGAACCATGGAGTGGTGAGGGTTCAAAGGGTTCTCTGGAGACCATCAGAGTCCAAACCCCCTGCTAGTTCAGGGTCACTCACAGCAGGCTGGCCAGAATCAAAATCTCCAGGTGGGTTTTGAAAATCTCCAGAGAGGAAGACTCCAAAGCCTCTCTGAGCAGCCTGTTCCAGAGCTCCAGCCCAGCAGAGTCCACAGCTTGAGTGTTCTGTGTTCTGTCCTGGGCTCCACAGCATATGAAAGACATTGAGGTCTTGGAGCATATCCAGAGAGGAGTAAGACGGCTGGTGAGGGGGATGGAGGGCATCATACAAGGAGCCGCTGAGGGAACTGTGGTTGCTTAGTCCAGAGGAGGAGGCTGAAAGGAGACCTCATTGTCTTTGCAACTCTCTGAAAGGAAGTTGGAATGGGGCCATTTTTGGTCTCTTCTCCCTAGTGTCAGGTGACAGGAGAGGAAATAGCCTGAAATTGTTCCAGGGGAGGTAAACCCTGGTGATTAGGAACAGTTTCTTTCCTGCAAGAGTGGTCAGGCATTGGAAGAGGCTGCCCGGGAGGTGGTGGAGTCTCCATCCCCGACGGTGTTCAAGAAGCGCAGAGGCGTGGAGCTTCAGGATGGGTTTTGGTGGTCCTGGTAGCTGGATTATTGTTGGACTCAAATATCCTAAAGGTCTTTTCCAACCTTAATGATTCTGCAGCTCCCATTTCCCTCCGATGCTCCTCTCAGAGAACCTCCAGCCTGTGGCGCTCGTGACGACGTTTGCTTTTTTGACGCCTTGGGCGGGTTTTATCCAAGTAGCAGAACGACTCAGCTCCTGGCACAGCTGCCTTTGTGCAAATCCTGCTGAGCATTCCCAGGATTATGTAAGTGTTATGTTGCAAACCCTTCTCTTCTCCTCCCTGGATCAGAGATTGCTGTCTGTTAATGGGAAGTAATAGCGGCGCATTGCCTTTGCGGAGGGGTTGCGAGGATACCGCTGGCGGTAATTACAAGGTGCTCGGAAAGTGCCATAATGGGGCCAGCCATCTATTGTGGCAACACAAATGCTTCATAATAATATCTTCTGCTGCTTCTAAAAGTGTCTCCAAATGCATCAGTGCTGCTCTGGCTGCGCTGCTCCAAGATGGGGCTCGTTAATGCAATATGAATCTAATAGCCTGCATGTAGCTCTGCGGCCAAGAGGGTACGGCCAGTTTCAGAGGTCGTTGTGCTGGTTCCCATCTTTTGGGTCTACATATAGAATGGAATAGAACAGAACAGAACAGAACAAACCAGTTTGGAAGAGACCTTCAAGATCATCAAGTCCAACCTATCACCCAACACCATCTAATCAACTAAACCATGGCACCAAGCACCCCGTCCAGTCTCTTCCTAAACACCTCCAGTGATGGTGACTCCACCACCTCCCTGGGCAGCACATTCCAATGGCCAATCTCTCTTTCTGGGAAGAACTTTCTTCCTAACACCCAGTCTAAACCTCCCCTGGTGCAGCCTGAGATTGTGTCCTCTTGTTCTGGTGCTGCTTGCCTGGGAGAAGAGACCAACCCCCACCTGGTTACAACCTCCTTTCAGGTAGCTGTAGAGAGCAATGAGGTTTCCCCCTGAGCTTCCTCTTCTGCAGGCTAAGCAACCCCAGCTCCCTCAGCCTCTCCTCGTGGGGCTGTGCTCCAAACCCCTCCCCAGCTTTGTTGCCCTTCTCTGGAAACGTTCCAGCAAGTTGAGCCTGCTTAGTTCCTGGGGGCTGCATTACCTGGTGGGAAAGGAGAGGTGAAAGCTCTCTTGGGTTAAACAGTTTGTGGAAGGAGAGGTGAAAGCTCTCTTGGGTTAAACAGTTTGTGGAAGGAGAGGTGAAAGCCCTCTTGGGGCTCTCTTCAGTCTGGAGAAGAGAAGGCTCTGAGGTGACCTCATTGTGGCCTTCCAGGATCTGAAGGGGGCCTACAGGAAGGCTGGGGAGGGACTTCTCAGGATCTCAGGTAGTGATAGGACTAGGGGGAACGGAATGAAGCTGGAAATGGGGAGATTCAGGCTAGATGTGAGGAAGAAGTTCTTCCCCATGAGAGTAGTGAAGCCATGGAATGGGTTATCCAGGGAGGTGGTTGAGGCCCCATCCCTGGAGGTGTTTAAGACCAGGCTGGATGAGGCTCTGGCCAGCCTGATCTAGTGTAGGGTGTCCCTGCCCATGGCAGGGGGTTGGAACTAGCTGATCCTTGTGGTCCCTTCCAACCCTGACTGATTCTATGATTCTATGATTCTATGATTAAACAGTTCATGGAAGGAGAGGTGAAACCCTCTTGGGTTGAACAGTTCGTGGAAGCAGAGGTGAAAGCCCTCTTGGGTTGAACAGTTCGTGGAAGCAGAGGTGAAAGCCCTCTTGGGTTGAACAGTTCGTGGAAGCAGAGGTGAAAACCTGTCTTGCCCTGGAGCCATAAGCAAACACACTCAGCTCTGGACTGTGAAAGGTTAAGAGCCATCAGTTATTGCATCTCTGCCTTGTCTCCATGTCCAAGGCCTTCAGTGTTCTGAATCCCAACCTGGGATCCATTTTCTTCAAGGTATTTCAGTGCCAGGCTTCCACTGGTGGCAGTGGGTGGTAATGGCCTAAATGCTTTGAAATCCAGGTTTCTTTGGGATCTTTCCTATACCCATATGGACGAAAAAGGGAAGTGATGAGGGGCAGGAGGGATGGGAATGCTCTGATATGAGCCCCACTGTTGAGCTGGAACCTGCTGGGCACCCATGTGGGGTAGGACATTTGTTCCTTGGGTCACTGGGGGAGATTCTATCCACATGTGCTGACCTTTGTCCCTGTTTCTGCCCTCCCCTGACATTTCTTTGCCCCCAGGAGGCCAAAGGAAAGGTTCCACCAATGAAATTGGATTAGCATATCGTTGTTTTTCATTCATATACCAAAACATTCGGCCAGAGTGTTCAGAAAGTGTCCTTCTCTTAAAGGCACAGCCTAAACCGGTCACAAGGGGAAAAGATCAATGAGTGGTCCTGTCTGAGTTTAGGAGCCACAGGGAGGCTTGAATCACAGCTAGACACACACACCCCCAGTAATCACCACCTTCATCAGATGTCTCAAGAGGGAGTGAGGAAAGCAATAACTTTTTTAAGCTGTTGTTATTGGGGGGTTTTGTCAATTGTTAGCTAGTTAGGTCCCTACTTGAGTTAAGGGAAGGAAGAACCAAGCTGGAAACAGGCTGAGAAACAGCCCTGCTAAACCACTTCTACCTAGAGCTAAAGGGCTCTGGTGCCTGGGTAATTAAAGAGCCCAGCAAGCCCCTGATGCACCGAGCTGTTGTGGTTCTGCCTCAGGTGCTCTGCTGCCTTTTCAAAGTGCAGAGGAATGGATCAAACAGGATTTGCTCCTTTCTGCAAGGGCTGCCTGACAAGCTGGGATTATGCTCCGTGAAAGCATCTGATGAGGAATGAAATGAGACATTGCAAAAGGAGCTCTTTAGAAAACACAGCAAAGCAGAGGGGAGGGAAGGAAGCAGCAAAGGGGAGATGTTGCCCTGGCTTCATGAGCTCCTTGGGTGGCATCAGGATGGGATCAGTGATCTGTGCTCCCACCTTTTAGGGCTAGCTGGCATAGTGCATGAAGAAACACTGAGCTTTTTGTTGTGCTTCATTTTGAGAGGAGGCTTGAACCTGAATATAGAATGGTATGGAATGGAATGGAATGGAATGGAATGGAATGGAATAGAATAGAATAGAATAGAATAGAATAGAATAGAATAGAATAGAATAGAATAGAATAGAATAGAATAGAATAGAATAGAATAGAATAGACCAGAAAGGATCTTGACCTCCTAGGTAGGTTGGTGTCTTCTCCTGGAATCGTTGCCCCATGGAATTGTTTTAGCTGGGAAAGACCTTTAGTATCACTGAACCCAACCATTAACCCAGCACTGCCAGGTCACCACTGAACCGTGTCCCTCAGCGCCACATCTACACTGCTTTGAAACCTCTCCAGGGGTGGGCATTCCACCACTGCCCTGGACAGCTTCTTCCAGGGCTTGACAACCCTCTTGGGGAAGAAATTGTTCCTAATGCCTAACCTAAACCTCCTGTAGTGCAGCTTGAGGCCGTTTACTCCTGTCCTATCCCTTCTTCCTTGGGAGAAAAGACCAGCCACCACCTGGCTCCAACCTCCTTTCAGGGAGCTGTAGAGAGCAATGAGGTCTCCCCTCAGCCTCCTCTTCTCCAGACTGAAAAACCCCAGTTGCCTCAGCTGCTCCTCACCAGCCCTGTTCTCCAAACCCTCTTCTAATGAAGACCATAACCACAGCACCCTGGGGAAGCTTGCAGCCCATTTCTGCTCTGGCCGTCTACCAAAGAGTGACAGTTTAATCTCTGGGTAGGGCTGGACGTGAGCTCCTTGCCGTGGCGGAAGCAAAACCTGGAAGGAACCCACGACCCTCCCAGCTGGGCTTTCCATGCCAGCCCAGGCTCTCAGAGTGTTTGTGTGCTGCTGGTTGTCTTTTTGCAAGCAGTTGTCATTTCCAAGGCTTGACATCCCCAGCAGGGGATTGCAGTTTCCCCTTTTCCCTCCCTCATCCCGCAGCCCGGCTTTCTGCCCCCTCCCTGGCGATGTCAGTGATGTCAGGCGGCTGCGCTGCCTCAAGGCAGAGCCGGGCGGGCAGGCACGGGGGAGCACAGCCTCCGGGAGATAATTGACTTCGGAAGCTCTTGGTATGAGATCTGGGAAGAAAGCAAGTGAAAATACGTTATTTTACAACCTTGCTACTCCTGACCTCATTGGAAATAAATACACACAGAACAGCCCGGAGAAACCAGAGGCTGCATTTAATGAAGAGGCAGGGACGGGAGCGCGGGGCTGTGGTGGCCTCGCACGGCTTCCTCGGGTACTGCAAGGCTACGCTGCGGAGGAGAGATGCTGCCGAGGATGTGCAGCCTGCTGGCTTAGCCCACAGCAGCCCTGTTATAGATGCTGAAGGGACCGGGATATCTCTGTGATGTGGAAAGACTCATTGAGGCTTTCAGTCTGGAAAAAGAGCAGCCTGAGAGAGGATTCAAGGGCAACGAGGCTGGGGAGAGGCCTCGAGCACAAGCCCTGTGAGGAGAGGCTGAGGGGGCTGGGGGTGTTTAGCCTGCAGGAGGTTCAGGAGAGACCTTATTGCTCTCTACAACTCCCTGAAGGGAGGTTGTAGCCAGGAGGGGGTTGGTCTCTTCTTCCAGGCAGCCAGCACCAGAACAAGAGGACAAAGTCTCAAGCTGTGCCAGGGAAGTTTAGGCTCAAGGTGAGGAGAAAGTTCTTCCCAGAAAGAGGAATTGGCCATTGGAATGTGCTGCCCAGGGAGGTAGTGGAGTTCCCATCCCTGGAGGTGTTCAAGGGGGGATTGGATGTGGCACTTGGAGCCATGGTTTAGCAGTCATGAGGTGTTGGGTGACAGGCTGGATCTGATGATCTTTGAGGTCTCTTCCAACCTTATTGATTCTATGATTCTATGTTTCAATGATGATCAATAATTAAAGGGTGGGTGTCAGAAGGATGGGACCAGGCTTTGTTCAGTGGTGCCCAGTGACAGGCCAAGGGGTAATGGGCACAAATTTAAGCATAAGAAGATCAACTAAAGATGAGGAGGAACTTCTTTAATTGAAGGGTGATGGAGCCCTGCAGCAGGCTGCTCAGAGAGGTGATGGAGTTTCTGCCTCTGGAGGCATTCCAAACCCACCTGGACATGTTCCTGTGTGATCTTCTCTAGGTGAAGCTTCTTTGGCAGAGGGATTGGAGTTGATGATCTCCAGAGGTTTCTTCCAGCTCCTGCCATTCTGTGTGATTCGTTGACTTGATCTCAAAGGTCTTTTCCAACCTGGTTAATTCTAATTCTATTCTATTCTATTCTATTCTATTCTATTCTATTCTATTCTATTCTATTCTATTCTATTCTATTCTATTCTATTCCATTCCATTCCATTCCATTCCATTCCATTCTATTCTATTCTATTCTATTCTATTCTATTCTATTCTATTCTATTCTATTCTATTCTATTCTATTCTATTCTATTCCATTCCATTCCATCCCATTCCATCCCATTCCATCCCATTCCATTCCATGTGTGTTTTCCTCATCTTCCTCCCCAGCCAGTGCTGGGGGCTCAGGATTGCTGGTGGACAGGTGATGCTGTTCATACTGACGTGGAGGTGGACATGCTGAGCTCAGGACACTTTATGCTGGAACAGGCTGTGGATGCCCCCTCCCCAGTGGTGTTCAAGGCTGGGTTGGACAGGGCCTGGAGTAACCTGGGCTGGTGTGAGGTGTCCCTGCCCATGGCAGAAATGTTGGAACTGGATGATCTTTAGGATCCTTTCCAACCCAGCCCATTCTATGATTCCATGGTTTGATTTAAGCACCCCGAGGTCGTGAGGCTTTGTAACTGGCACCACAATCGACCTGGCACAGGTGGGTGCTGAAGGTGCTGGAGGTGTGCATGATGCTGTTCCCCCTTCCACCACGACTCCAGCCTCCTGGGGACTCCAGGGCACCTTGGCTGGCCCTGCTTTCCCCAGGTCCCTCTCTGCCATCTGTGCCAGGGTCGTTAAAGGTGTGAATTAGTGCTTGTCGTGCTGTGCTACTTACAGGTAATGAAGTTTACTTGGCTGGCTAAATTACCAGCTCTCTTTAAATGGCCTTTTTTTTATCCCCCACCCCCACCCCCCATCCCCCTTCCTTCATTGCTATGCAAATGTATGCTAATGAGATGGTCTCCAAACACAACTTTGATGACCTTCTAATTTTTGTTTATTTATTTCCTTGAGGAAGCACTTTTGGCTGGCAGTGTAATTTAATTAGCATCCCCTGTTTCAGAGCTGGGCTGGCAGGGAGGGGGGAGAGAGAGAGAGGTAAAGGAGATGGGGAGCTCCCTAAGCTTGGGGGCTGGCAGGTCTGGAGCAGGGGGCAGTGTATCTGGGGAGTGCACTAGGGTGGGGGATTTGCTGCCTGGAGCAGGCTGAGCCTTGCATACTTGGGGTTTTGCAGCAGTAAAGTGCTGCAAATGAGCTTAAGAAGGGGAAATCTTTGTGTCTAAGGAAATGAGGACACTGCAGGGAGCATCTCCTGCAGGCGCAGCCAGCCTGCGCTGGGCTGCCAGCTGTCCCCGCCTGGGTCCCCTGCCAAGTCATTGTCTGGGTGTAGGGAGCAGCTCAGGGGACAAGCTAGCCCCAGGGATGGGGACAAATGAAGTGGTATGGCCTCCCCTTGTGAAGTGTCCACCCAGGAGGAGCACTTCTGACATCTCTGGTGATAGATCTGGAATTTCTCTCCTGCAAGGGCATGTGTGGCTCATCCTTCTTTCCATCCCATCCTTCTTTTCCTCTACATCCTTCTTTCCTCCTGTGTTTTCCCCCACATCCTCCCTTTCCCCCTCATCCTCCCTTTCCACCTCATCCTCCTTTATGTTCCCATCCTTCTTTCCCCTCCACATCCTTTTTCCCTCCACATCCTTCTTTCCCTCCACATCCTTCTTTCCCACATCCTTCACTCTCATGCTGCTTTGCCCCCTTCCCATTCCCTAAACCCCCACAGTCCCCTTCCACCCTCCTCCTCCCTTCCATCCCCATACCAGTGTGGTACTGGTGGCAGGCAGCATGTGCTGGGAGCCCCGGGGTACCCAGACAAGCCAGCTCCAGCTGCTGCTGTGTAGGTATCAAGTGTTTACATTTGTTTGTCACAAAGACGCCCCTGAGATTTCCCACCTCATCCACAAGCAGGGCTGGAGAGCTTTGTGAAGAAACCCATCAACGTTGTTCATCAGCACAGCCACCTCAGAGCCAGCGCTGGGCCTCTGCTGCCCTCTGCTTGGAGGTGCATGGAACAGGGGCTGGAGGCCTGGGTGAGAGCTGTGGAGATGCTGGAATCCCTCAGCTGGGATCCTTTCCACACTTTTTGTCTGCCTCTGGAGCAGGACCAGGTGCTGGCAACCATCCTCTCTTCCTCCTCCTCCTCCTCCACAATTGACTTGAGCTGCTCCTCTTGCAGCTATCACTCTATGAGCCTGGCACAGGGAGAATGATAATGTTAATAAGAAGGGAAAGGTGCTAAAGGGGGGGGGGGGGGTGCAGCTTCTCCTGCCCATTTGTTCCACCTGGTTAGAGGCTAATGGGAAACCCAGGGGAAGAGAGCACAGCTTTGAGGGGTCTGGTTCAAAGGAGCCTCCCACCAGAATGCTCTGCCCTTGCAGATCCCAGCAGAGCTGTGATGTATAGCGTGTCTGAGATGTCAGCTGTGGCTGGGGAAGAGCCTTGAAGCCTGCAAGAGGTGGGAAGCCTCCCTCCTGTCCCTTGCAGGGGTTCAAGGCATGCTATCTGTGGAGTGTAGGTCCACAGGGCTGATCCTGAGGGCTCCATCAATGTCCATATGGAGCTGAGAAGCACAAAAGCGTTCTGGTGAGTGTCTGGTCCCCCTCCAGGCCTGGGCTGGGCCAGAACTGGGATGCTGGCAGCAGGGAGGTAGTTCAAACTTTTATTGGCGTGTTCATGTCCTGCGATTGACTGATAAACTGGCTCCTCATTATGGTTTTGTGTTCTACTCCTCTTTTTAATTAGCCTAAGGGCCTCATTAGCAGCAGCAACAGCAATGACTCTGATCAGCCTTGCCTGGCATCCAACCTGCATAATGTCACACAGGCTCGGCACAGAGAGGTTACCTGCAAAGAGGGCAGAGCCGCTGCTGAAAGCTGTCCCCGTCCTCTCCAGAACCCTGGCCCCAAGGGAGGGGATGGGGGGACAGTGTTGGAGATGTTTGGGAAGGGGTTGTGTTGGCTTCGTGGTGGGATGCTGCAAAAGAAGTGGGTACAAGTGCTGAACTGCTGCCCAAAGTGCTGTGGGAAATGCCTCTGTGTCCTCTGCTTTTGCTCTTCTCCTAGTTCCAACGGGATAGCTGGTTTGTGCCTCGGTTTCCCTGCCCAAACTGAGCCCCTTTTCCCTCCCCCTGCCCTCAGAGGAGTGGAGTCTGAGGGTCCACCTGGCAGGAGGGTGAAAGGCTTGTCCCTGTCCCCATCCTGAGCCCACATCTTCTGCACCCAACTTTGCTGGAGGAAGCCAAAACCTCCTGGCACCGTGTAGCAGCCAGGCAAAGGCACTTCTTCAGCAGCCAGCTGGTGCCCCCTTGCTCTGCCTGTGCCATCAGGCAGCCAATTAGCAAGAAATTAATATTGTGATTAGCAAATATTATGATTTTCTATCTGAATCTGTAATAAGCTGATTATTCACTCGTGAGCAGCAGCCGCTGCTGGTAGATGCTGTTGGTACAGGGCAGCATCCCGTGCCAGGCAACCTCACTCATCCTGCCCGGGAAGCCGTCCCACGGCTTGCCGGGCTCCAGGGCAAGCTGCACCCAGCGAAGGCAGCACCCAGAGAGACGCAGGCAGGGCTTGCTGCAGGAGCATGCAGGGTTGCAGCTCGTCAGCAGATGGCAACCCCCTCCCGCAGCAGCGCAAAGCGGCTTTGGCGGCGCTTTGAGGGCCGCAGGAGGTGCTGGAGATCACCTTCCCAGGCTGCGCTGCGCTGCCCTGCCCTGGTGTTGCGAGAGGGTGGCAGCTGAGCTCCAGGTTGTTATTTTCTGGTTTGTGTGGTTTTACCGCAGCTCTGCCCGGGGCTGGGGCTTGGCTTTCCTGCTCCTTTTGGAGCATCTGGTGTGCTCTTCCATGGAAAAGGGCTCACTGTGCTTCCCCTGATCAATTAAAATGCTTCATCACTGGGGGGGTTAGCAAGTGTCCAAGCTGATGAGGAGCACTCTGATGGATACCAAAATCTGTTTCCCCCCTTTGCATAGTCTGTTGGGAAGGAGAATACATTTTGGATCTTATGGATTTCAGGCATTCGTTTCAGTGTTTTTGGCACTGGCAAACTTTCCTCCCTTATGGTTCCCAGCATGCTGATGGGATTTGACAGAAGATAGTTTTCTCTGTGTTGTTAGAGAGAGAAGTTTTCCTCCTCCTTGCTTCTCTCCGTTTGGGGAAACCAAGATGCTTGCAGCGTTTCTCAAAGGCAAGGAGAAGGAACCAGCACTTTGGGCACGGGATGCAGGAGCAGAAACTTTCATGCTCTGCAACCCGTGTGTCCTGGGACAGCTCAGTTCTCTTCTCTACATCCAAAAACTGCTCCTTGAAATGGTTCAAACGTGACCATTTCTGAGCACCTCCAGCTCTGGGGCTTCAGGTGCACAGGGGCCAGGTCTGAGCTGCCTTCACACCCAGGTTCCTGGTTTGGGCAGTTCTATAGACACAGTAATCTCTCTCTGTTTGGCCTGCTTTTTGGTGGAGAGCTGGGAGGATGGTGGGGTGAGGACCACGAGGTTCTTCCACGGCTCGTTTTCGCCATCTAGCGCTCAGCTCTCCACCAAAAAGCAGGCCAAACAGAGAGATTACTTCGTGTCTATAGAACTGCCCAAACCAGGAACCTGGGTGTGAAGGCAGCTCAGACCTGGCCCCTGTGCACCTGAAGCCCCAGAGCTGGAGGTGCTCAGAAATGGTCACGTTTGAACCATTTCAAGGAGCAGTTTTTGGATGTAGAGAAGAGAACTGAGCTGTCCCAGGACACACGGGTTGCAGAGCATGAAAGTTTCTGCTCCTGCATCCCGTGCCCAAAGTGCTGGTTCCTTCTCCTTGCCTTTGAGAAACGCTGCAAGCATCTTGGTTTTCCCCCAAACGGAGAGAAGCAAGGAGGAGGAAAACTTCTCTCTCTAACAACACAGAGAAAACTATCTTCTGTCAAATCCCATCAGCATGCTGGGAACCATAAGGGAGGAAAGTTTGCCAGTGCCAAAAACACTGAAACGAATGCCTGAAATCCATAAGATCCAAAATGTATTCTCCTTCCCAACAGACTATGCAAAGGGAAACAGATTTTGGTATCCATCAGAGTGCTCCTCATCAGCTTGGACACTTGCTAACCCCCCCAGTGATGAAGCATTTTAATTGATCAGGGAAGCACAGTGAGCCCTTTTCCATGGAAGAGCACACCAGATGCTCCAAAAGGAGCAGGAAAGCCAAGCCCCAGCCCCGGGCAGAGCTGCGGTAAAACCACACAAACCAGAAAATAACAACCTGGAGCTCAGCTGCCACCCTCTCGCAACACCAGGGCAGGGCAGCGCAGCGCAGCCTGGGGAAGGTGATCTCCAGCCCCTCCTGCGGCCCTCAAAGCGCCGCCAAAGCCGCTTGCGCTGCTGCGGGAGGGGTTGCCATCTGCTGACGAGCTGCAGCCCTGCATGCTCCTGCAGCAAGCCCTGCCTGCGTCTCTCTGGGTGCTGCCTTCGCTGGGTGCAGCTTGCCCTGGAGCCCGGCAAGCCGTGGGACGGCTTCCCCGGGCAGGATGAGTGAGGTTGCCTGGCACGGGATGCTGCCCTGTACCAACAGCATCTACCAGCAGCGGCTGCTGCTCACGAGTGAATAATCAGCTTATTACAGATTCAGATAGAAAATCATAATATTTGCTAATCACAATATTAATTTCTTGCTAATTGGCTGCCTGATGGCACAGGCAGAGCAAGGGGGCACCAGCTGGCTGCTGAAGAAGTGCCTTTGCCTGGCTGCTACACGGTGCCAGGAGGTTTTGGCTTCCTCCAGCAAAGTTGGGTGCAGAAGATGTGGGCTCAGGATGGGGACAGGGACAAGCCTTTCACCCTCCTGCCAGGTGGACCCTCAGACTCCACTCCTCTGAGGGCAGGGGGAGGAAAAGGGGCTCAGTTTGGGCAGGGAAACCGAGGCACAAACCAGCTATCCCGTTGGAACTAGGAGAAGAGCAAAGCAGAGGACACAGAGGCATTTCCACAGCACTTTGGGCAGCAGTTCAGCACTTGTACCCACTTCTTTTGCAGCATCCCACCACGAAGCCAACACAACCCCTTCCCAAACATCTCCAACACTGTCCCCCACATCCCCTCCCTTGGGGCCAGGGTTCTGGAGAGGACGGGGACAGCTTTCAGCAGCGGCTCTGCCCTCTTTGCAGGTAACCTCTCTGTGCCGAGCCTGTGTGACATTATGCAGGTTGGATGCCAGGCAAGGCTGATCAGAGTCATTGCTGTTGCTGCTGCTAATGAGGCCCTTAGGCTAATTAAAAGAGGAGTAGAACACAAAACCATAATGAGGAGCCAGTTTATCAGTCAATCGCAGGACATGAAACACGCCAATAAAAGTTTGAACTACCTCCCTGCTGCCAGCATCCCAGTTCTGGCCCAGCCCAGGCCTGGAGGGGGACCAGACACTCACCAGAACGCTTTTGTGCTTCTCAGCTCCATATGGACATTGATGGAGCCCTCAGGATCAGCCCTGTGGACCTACACTCCACAGATAGCATGCCTTGAACCCCTGCAAGGGACAGGAGGGAGGCTTCCCACCTCTTGCAGGCTTCAGGCTCTTCCCCAGCCACAGCTGACATCTCAGACACGCTATACATCACAGCTCTGCTGGGATCTGCAAGGGCAGAGCATTCTGGTGGGAGGCTCCTTTGAACCAGACCCCTCAAAGCTGTGCTCTCTTCCCTGGGTTTCCCATTAGCCTCTAACCAGGTGGAACAAATGGGCAGGAGAAGCTGCACCCCCCCCTTTAGCACCTTTCCCTTCTTATTAACATTATCATTCTCCCTGTGCCAGGCTCATAGAGTGATAGCTGCAAGAGGAGCAGCTCAAGTCAATTGTGGAGGAGGAGGAGGAGGAAGAGAGGATGGTTGCCAGCACCTGGTCCTGCTCCAGAGGCAGACAAAAAGTGTGGAAAGGATCCCAGCTGAGGGATTCCAGCATCTCCACAGCTCTCACCCAGGCCTCCAGCCCCTGTTCCATGCACCTCCAAGCAGAGGGCAGCAGAGGCCCAGCGCTGGCTCTGAGGTGGCTGTGCTGATGAACAACGTTGATGGGTTTCTTCACAAAGCTCTCCAGCCCTGCTTGTGGATGAGGTGGGAAATCTCAGGGGCGTCTTTGTGACAAACAAATGTAAACACTTGATACCTACACAGCAGCAGCTGGAGCTGGCTTGTCTGGGTACCCCGGGGCTCCCAGCACATGCTGCCTGCCACCAGTACCACACTGGTATGGGGATGGAAGGGAGGAGGAGGGTGGAAGGGGACTGTGGGGGTTTAGGGAATGGGAAGGGGCAAAGCAGCATGAGAGTGAAGGATGTGGGAAAGAAGGATGTGGAGGGAAAGAAGGATGTGGAGGGAAAAAAGGATGTGGAGGGAAAGAAGGATGGGAACATAAAGGAGGATGAGGTGGAAAGGGAGGATGAGGGGGAAAGGGAGGATGTGGGGGAAAACACAGGAGGAAAGAAGGATGTAGAGGGAAAGAAGGATGGGATGGAAAGAAGGATGAGCCACACATGCCCTTGCAGGAGAGAAATTCCAGATCTATCACCAGAGATGTCAGAAGTGCTCCTCCTGGGTGGACACTTCACAAGGGGAGGCCATACCACTTCATTTGTCCCCATCCCTGGGGCTAGCTTGTCCCCTGAGCTGCTCCCTACACCCAGACAATGACTTGGCAGGGGACCCAGGCGGGGGACAGCTGGCAGCCCAGCGCAGGCTGGCTGCGCCTGCAGGAGATGCTCCCTGCAGTGTCCTCATTTCGCTTAGACACAAAGATTTCCCCTTCTTAAGCTCATTTGCAGCACTTTACTGCTGCAAAACCCCAAGTATGCAAGGCTCAGCCTGCTCCAGGCAGCAAATCCCCCACCCTAGTGCACTCCCCAGATACACTGCCCCCTGCTCCAGACCTGCCAGCCCCCAAGCTTAGGAGCTCCCCATCTCCTTTACCTCTCTCTCTCTCTCCCCCCTCCCTGCCAGCCCAGCTCTGAAACAGGGGATGCTAATTAAATTACACTGCCAGCCAAAAGTGCTTCCTCAAGGAAATAAATAAACAAAAATTAGAAGGTCATCAAAGTTGTGTTTGGAGACCATCTCATTAGCATACATTTGCATAGCAATGAAGGAAGGGGGATGGGGGGTGGGGGTGGGGGATAAAAAAAAGGCCATTTAAAGAGAGCTGGTAATTTAGCCAGCCAAGTAAACTTCATTACCTGTAAGTAGCACAGCACGACAAGCACTAATTCACACCTTTAACGACCCTGGCACAGATGGCAGAGAGGGACCTGGGGAAAGCAGGGCCAGCCAAGGTGCCCTGGAGTCCCCAGGAGGCTGGAGTCGTGGTGGAAGGGGGAACAGCATCATGCACACCTCCAGCACCTTCAGCACCCACCTGTGCCAGGTCGATTGTGGTGCCAGTTACAAAGCCTCACGACCTCGGGGTGCTTAAATCAAACCATGGAATCATAGAATGGGCTGGGTTGGAAAGGATCCTAAAGATCATCCAGTTCCAACATTTCTGCCATGGGCAGGGACACCTCACACCAGCCCAGGTTACTCCAGGCCCTGTCCAACCCAGCCTTGAACACCACTGGGGAGGGGCATCCACAGCCTGTTCCAGCATAAAGTGTCCTGAGCTCAGCATGTCCACCTCCACGTCAGTATGAACAGCATCACCTGTCCACCAGCAATCCTGAGCCCCCAGCACTGGCTGGGGAGGAAGATGAGGAAACACACATGGAATGGAATGGGATGGAATGGGATGGAATGGGATGGAATGGAATGGAATAGAATAGAATAGAATAGAATAGAATAGAATAGAATAGAATAGAATAGAATAGAATAGAATAGAATGGAATGGAATGGAATGGAATGGAATGGAATAGAATAGAATAGAATAGAATAGAATAGAATAGAATAGAATAGAATAGAATAGAATAGAATAGAATAGAATAGAATTAGAATTAACCAGGTTGGAAAAGACCTTTGAGATCAAGTCCAACGAATCACACAGAATGGCAGGAGCTGGAAGAAACCTCTGGAGATCATCAACTCCAATCCCTCTGCCAAAGAAGCTTCACCTAGAGAAGATCACACAGGAACATGTCCAGGTGGGTTTGGAATGCCTCCAGAGGCAGAAACTCCATCACCTCTCTGAGCAGCCTGCTGCAGGGCTCCATCACCCTTCAATTAAAGAAGTTCCTCCTCATCTTTAGTTGGATCTTCTTATGCTTAAATTTGTGCCCATTACCCCTTGGCCTGTCACTGGGCACCACTGAACAAAGCCTGGTCCCATCCTTCTGACACCCACCCTTTAATTATTGATCATCATTGAAACATAGAATCATAGAATCAATAAGGTTGGAAGAGACCTCAAAGATCATCAGATCCAGCCTGTCACCCAACACCTCATGACTGCTAAACCATGGCTCCAAGTGCCACATCCAATCCCCCCTTGAACACCTCCAGGGATGGGAACTCCACTACCTCCCTGGGCAGCACATTCCAATGGCCAATTCCTCTTTCTGGGAAGAACTTTCTCCTCACCTTGAGCCTAAACTTCCCCTGGCACAGCTTGAGACTTTGTCCTCTTGTTCTGGTGCTGGCTGCCTGGAAGAAGAGACCAACCCCCTCCTGGCTACAACCTCCCTTCAGGGAGTTGTAGAGAGCAATAAGGTCTCTCCTGAACCTCCTGCAGGCTAAACACCCCCAGCCCCCTCAGCCTCTCCTCACAGGGCTTGTGCTCGAGGCCTCTCCCCAGCCTCGTTGCCCTTGAATCCTCTCTCAGGCTGCTCTTTTCCAGACTGAAAGCCTCAATGAGTCTTTCCACATCACAGAGATATCCCGGTCCCTTCAGCATCTATAACAGGGCTGCTGTGGGCTAAGCCAGCAGGCTGCACATCCTCGGCAGCATCTCTCCTCCGCAGCGTAGCCTTGCAGTACCCGAGGAAGCCGTGCGAGGCCACCACAGCCCCGCGCTCCCGTCCCTGCCTCTTCATTAAATGCAGCCTCTGGTTTCTCCGGGCTGTTCTGTGTGTATTTATTTCCAATGAGGTCAGGAGTAGCAAGGTTGTAAAATAACGTATTTTCACTTGCTTTCTTCCCAGATCTCATACCAAGAGCTTCCGAAGTCAATTATCTCCCGGAGGCTGTGCTCCCCCGTGCCTGCCCGCCCGGCTCTGCCTTGAGGCAGCGCAGCCGCCTGACATCACTGACATCGCCAGGGAGGGGGCAGAAAGCCGGGCTGCGGGATGAGGGAGGGAAAAGGGGAAACTGCAATCCCCTGCTGGGGATGTCAAGCCTTGGAAATGACAACTGCTTGCAAAAGACAACCAGCAGCACACAAACACTCTGAGAGCCTGGGCTGGCATGGAAAGCCCAGCTGGGAGGGTCGTGGGTTCCTTCCAGGTTTTGCTTCCGCCACGGCAAGGAGCTCACGTCCAGCCCTACCCAGAGATTAAACTGTCACTCTTTGGTAGACGGCCAGAGCAGAAATGGGCTGCAAGCTTCCCCAGGGTGCTGTGGTTATGGTCTTCATTAGAAGAGGGTTTGGAGAACAGGGCTGGTGAGGAGCAGCTGAGGCAACTGGGGTTTTTCAGTCTGGAGAAGAGGAGGCTGAGGGGAGACCTCATTGCTCTCTACAGCTCCCTGAAAGGAGGTTGGAGCCAGGTGGTGGCTGGTCTTTTCTCCCAAGGAAGAAGGGATAGGACAGGAGTAAACGGCCTCAAGCTGCACTACAGGAGGTTTAGGTTAGGCATTAGGAACAATTTCTTCCCCAAGAGGGTTGTCAAGCCCTGGAAGAAGCTGTCAGGGCAGTGGTGGAATGCCCACCCCTGGAGAGGTTTCAAAGCAGTGTAGATGTGGCGCTGAGGGACACGGTTCAGTGGTGACCTGGCAGTGCTGGGTTAATGGTTGGGTTCAGTGATACTAAAGGTCTTTCCCAGCTAAAACAATTCCATGGGGCAACGATTCCAGGAGAAGACACCAACCTACCTAGGAGGTCAAGATCCTTTCTGGTCTATTCTATTCTATTCTATTCTATTCTATTCTATTCTATTCTATTCTATTCTATTCTATTCTATTCTATTCTATTCCATTCCATTCCATTCCATTCCATTCCATTCCATTCCATTCCATTCCATACCATTCTATATTCAGGTTCAAGCCTCCTCTCAAAATGAAGCACAACAAAAAGCTCAGTGTTTCTTCATGCACTATGCCAGCTAGCCCTAAAAGGTGGGAGCACAGATCACTGATCCCATCCTGATGCCACCCAAGGAGCTCATGAAGCCAGGGCAACATCTCCCCTTTGCTGCTTCCCTTCCCCTCCCCTCTGCTTTGCTGTGTTTTCTAAAGAGCTCCTTTTGCAATGTCTCATTTCATTCCTCATCAGATGCTTTCACGGAGCATAATCCCAGCTTGTCAGGCAGCCCTTGCAGAAAGGAGCAAATCCTGTTTGATCCATTCCTCTGCACTTTGAAAAGGCAGCAGAGCACCTGAGGCAGAACCACAACAGCTCGGTGCATCAGGGGCTTGCTGGGCTCTTTAATTACCCAGGCACCAGAGCCCTTTAGCTCTAGGTAGAAGTGGTTTAGCAGGGCTGTTTCTCAGCCTGTTTCCAGCTTGGTTCTTCCTTCCCTTAACTCAAGTAGGGACCTAACTAGCTAACAATTGACAAAACCCCCCAATAACAACAGCTTAAAAAAGTTATTGCTTTCCTCACTCCCCTCTTGAGACATCTGATGAAGGTGGTGATTACTGGGGGTGTGTGTGTCTAGCTGTGATTCAAGCCTCCCTGTGGCTCCTAAACTCAGACAGGACCACTCATTGATCTTTTCCCCTTGTGACCGGTTTAGGCTGTGCCTTTAAGAGAAGGACACTTTCTGAACACTCTGGCCGAATGTTTTGGTATATGAATGAAAAACAACGATATGCTAATCCAATTTCATTGGTGGAACCTTTCCTTTGGCCTCCTGGGGGCAAAGAAATGTCAGGGGAGGGCAGAAACAGGGACAAAGGTCAGCACATGTGGATAGAATCTCCCCCAGTGACCCAAGGAACAAATGTCCTACCCCACATGGGTGCCCAGCAGGTTCCAGCTCAACAGTGGGGCTCATATCAGAGCATTCCCATCCCTCCTGCCCCTCATCACTTCCCTTTTTCGTCCATATGGGTATAGGAAAGATCCCAAAGAAACCTGGATTTCAAAGCATTTAGGCCATTACCACCCACTGCCACCAGTGGAAGCCTGGCACTGAAATACCTTGAAGAAAATGGATCCCAGGTTGGGATTCAGAACACTGAAGGCCTTGGACATGGAGACAAGGCAGAGATGCAATAACTGATGGCTCTTAACCTTTCACAGTCCAGAGCTGAGTGTGTTTGCTTATGGCTCCAGGGCAAGACAGGTTTTCACCTCTGCTTCCACGAACTGTTCAACCCAAGAGGGCTTTCACCTCTGCTTCCACGAACTGTTCAACCCAAGAGGGCTTTCACCTCTGCTTCCACGAACTGTTCAACCCAAGAGGGTTTCACCTCTCCTTCCATGAACTGTTTAATCATAGAATCATAGAATCATAGAATCAGTCAGGGTTGGAAGGGACCACAAGGATCAGCTAGTTCCAACCCCCTGCCATGGGCAGGGACACCCTACACTAGATCAGGCTGGCCAGAGCCTCATCCAGCCTGGTCTTAAACACCTCCAGGGATGGGGCCTCAACCACCTCCCTGGATAACCCATTCCATGGCTTCACTACTCTCATGGGGAAGAACTTCTTCCTCACATCTAGCCTGAATCTCCCCATTTCCAGCTTCATTCCGTTCCCCCTAGTCCTATCACTACCTGAGATCCTGAGAAGTCCCTCCCCAGCCTTCCTGTAGGCCCCCTTCAGATCCTGGAAGGCCACAATGAGGTCACCTCAGAGCCTTCTCTTCTCCAGACTGAAGAGAGCCCCAAGAGGGCTTTCACCTCTCCTTCCACAAACTGTTTAACCCAAGAGAGCTTTCACCTCTCCTTCCACAAACTGTTTAACCCAAGAGAGCTTTCACCTCTCCTTTCCCACCAGGTAATGCAGCCCCCAGGAACTAAGCAGGCTCAACTTGCTGGAACGTTTCCAGAGAAGGGCAACAAAGCTGGGGAGGGGTTTGGAGCACAGCCCCACGAGGAGAGGCTGAGGGAGCTGGGGTTGCTTAGCCTGCAGAAGAGGAAGCTCAGGGGAAACCTCATTGCTCTCTACAGCTACCTGAAAGGAGGTTGTAACCAGGTGGGGGTTGGTCTCTTCTCCCAGGCAAGCAGCACCAGAACAAGAGGACACAATCTCAGGCTGCACCAGGGGAGGTTTAGACTGGGTGTTAGGAAGAAAGTTCTTCCCAGAAAAGAGATTGGCCATTGGAATGTGCTGCCCAGGGAGGTGGTGGAGTCACCATCACTGGAGGTGTTTAGGAAGAGACTGGACGGGGTGCTTGGTGCCATGGTTTAGTTGATTAGATGGTGTTGGGTGATAGGTTGGACTTGATGATCTTGAAGGTCTCTTCCAAACTGGTTTGTTCTGTTCTGTTCTGTTCTATTCCATTCTATATGTAGACCCAAAAGATGGGAACCAGCACAACGACCTCTGAAACTGGCCGTACCCTCTTGGCCGCAGAGCTACATGCAGGCTATTAGATTCATATTGCATTAACGAGCCCCATCTTGGAGCAGCGCAGCCAGAGCAGCACTGATGCATTTGGAGACACTTTTAGAAGCAGCAGAAGATATTATTATGAAGCATTTGTGTTGCCACAATAGATGGCTGGCCCCATTATGGCACTTTCCGAGCACCTTGTAATTACCGCCAGCGGTATCCTCGCAACCCCTCCGCAAAGGCAATGCGCCGCTATTACTTCCCATTAACAGACAGCAATCTCTGATCCAGGGAGGAGAAGAGAAGGGTTTGCAACATAACACTTACATAATCCTGGGAATGCTCAGCAGGATTTGCACAAAGGCAGCTGTGCCAGGAGCTGAGTCGTTCTGCTACTTGGATAAAACCCGCCCAAGGCGTCAAAAAAGCAAACGTCGTCACGAGCGCCACAGGCTGGAGGTTCTCTGAGAGGAGCATCGGAGGGAAATGGGAGCTGCAGAATCATTAAGGTTGGAAAAGACCTTTAGGATATTTGAGTCCAACAATAATCCAGCTACCAGGACCACCAAAACCCATCCTGAAGCTCCACGCCTCTGCGCTTCTTGAACACCGTCGGGGATGGAGACTCCACCACCTCCCCGGGCAGCCTCTTCCAATGCCTGACCACTCTTGCAGGAAAGAAACTGTTCCTAATCGCCAGGGTTTACCTCCCCTGGAACAATTTCAGGCTATTTCCTCTCCTGTCACCTGACACTAGGGAGAAGAGACCAAAAATGGCCCCATTCCAACTTCCTTTCAGAGAGTTGCAAAGACAATGAGGTCTCCTTTCAGCCTCCTCCTCTGGACTAAGCAACCACAGTTCCCTCAGCGGCTCCTTGTATGATGCCCTCCATCCCCCTCACCAGCCGTCTTACTCCTCTCTGGATATGCTCCAAGACCTCAATGTCTTTCATATGCTGTGGAGCCCAGGACAGAACACAGAACACTCAAGCTGTGGACTCTGCTGGGCTGGAGCTCTGGAACAGGCTGCTCAGAGAGGCTTTGGAGTCTTCCTCTCTGGAGATTTTCAAAACCCACCTGGAGATTTTGATTCTGGCCAGCCTGCTGTGAGTGACCCTGAACTAGCAGGGGGTTTGGACTTGATGGTCTCCAGAGAACCCTTTGAACCCTCACCACTCCATGGTTCTGTGACTGTTTGGCCGTAACGTTGCCCAACCCAGCCAGGTACCTGCATTGGCAGGGAGGGGAATGACAAAGTCTCATTGCTAGAGCTGCTGAATCAAAACATGATGCAGATGCTGATGGCAGACACCTCCTTCTACAACTACCCCTTCTACAACTACCTGAAGGGAGGTTGTAGCTAGGAGGAGGTTGGTCTCCTACAGTATCACAGTAGCACCAAGGTTGGAAGAGACCTCAAAGATCATCAATTCCAACCTGTGACCACAGACCTCATGACTAGACCATGGCACAAAGTGCCACATCCAATCCCCTCTTGAACACCTCCAGGGATGGGGACTCCACCACCTCCCTGGGCAGCACATTCCAATGAGGCAAGCAGCACCAGAACAAGAGGACACAGTCTCAAGCTGTGCCAGGGGAGGTTTAGGCTGGAGGTGAGGAGAAAGTTCTTCACCGAGAGAGTTGTTAGGCATTGGATAATGTCACCTGGCATGGTACCACACCAGGGAGAGCTCTTAGACAGCATGGGTCCTGCAGCAATCAGGAGAGAGCAATGGGACAGTCAGCTCTCAGTACACTGTTTGGTCTTTTGGGATGTCTTCCTACATTGACTAGACCTCTCTAGGTTGCCCAGGGAGATGGTGGAGCCCCCATCCCTGGAGGTGTTCAAGAGGGGATTGGACGTGGCACTTGGTGCCATGGTTTAGTTAGTCATGAAGTCTTGGGTGACAGGTTGGACTTGATGATCTTTGCGATCTCTTCCAACCTTACTGATTCTATGATTCTATGATTCCATCCTTCCCCTGGGTTCCCTCTCTCTTGCCTTCTCCCCAGCCCCTCTAGACCCCACTAAGATTCAGGCTGGACATGAGGAGGAAGTTCTTCCCCATGAGAGTGGTGAAGCCCTGGAATGGGTTGTCCAGGGAGGTGGTTGAGGCCCCGTCCCTGGAGGTGTTTAAGCCCAGGCTGGATGAGGCTGTGGCCAGCCTGATCTAGTGTGGGGTGTCCCTGCCCATGGCAGGGGGTTGGAACTCGATGATCCTTGTGGTCCCTTCCAACCCTGACTGGTACTATGATACTATGAAGTGCTCTCCCTGGCTGCTTGGGATGAAAGACACTGCGCAAAATAAAGTTGTGTTGCAAAGTAATTGCACCTGGAAGGCAGAGCTGCTGCTGTGGCCCAGCGCCGGGTGCTGCCTCTTTGAAATGTGCAGGAAGAGCCAGGAATGAAGGGGGAAAAAAACAACAAAGAAGAAAATTGGGACAAGCAGTGCTAATACAGTGGAGGTGGGAGCAGCCAGGAGCTGGGAAAGAGGGTGGGGGTGGAATGATTTTCTTTCTTCCCTCATGAGATAGATAGAAATATATAGAAAGGGAGAACAGAGAGAGGGGCAGAGAATTGGGTTGGTTGGAAGAGTTCTCTAAGGTTGAGTCCAAACATGGCCAATAAAACGTGCTCCAAAAGGCTACATCCACACCTTTCTTGAACACCTCCAGGGATGGGGACTCCACCACCTCCCTGGGCAGCACATTCCAATGGCCAATTCCTCTTGCTGGGAAGAACTTTTTTTCCCAACATCCAGCTTAAACCTCCCCTGGCACAGCTTGAGACTGTGTCCTCTTGTTCTGGTGCTGCTTGCCTGGGAGAAAAGACCAACCTCCACCTGGAGTTGGAGTGAGCAAGAAGGTCTCCCCTGAGCCTCCTCTTCTGCAGGCTAAGCAACCCCAGCTCCCTCAGCCTCTCCTCACAGGGCTGTGCTCCAGACCCCTCCCCACCTTTGTTGCCCTTCTCTGGACACCTTCCAGCAAGTCAACATCTTTCCTACTCTGAGCAGCCCAGAACTGGACACAGGACTCAAGCTGTGACCTAACCAGTGCTGAGCACAGGGGCACAATGACTTCCCTGCTCCTGCTGGCCACACTGTTCTTGATGCATGCCAGGATGCCCTTGGCCTTCTTGGCCACCTGCCTCAAGACTTGATGATCTTTGAGGTCATTTCCAAGCTTACTGATTCTATGTTTCTTTGCTGCTTTGATTCCACGACTCCACGATTCTTTGATTCTATGTTATCATCCCTTTTTATAATCTTTGGGGCATCTTCTCTTTATAGTTCCCCTCTCTCCCTCCCCCTCCCCCCCCCCCCCCCCCCTTTTCCTCAAGCACCTCGCTCCAGCAATAACTTGGAGGGATGTCTCGGGATGCCAACTAACAAAATGCATTTCCGCAGAAGCTCCATAATTAATGTTTGCGTCGTTTATCTTTCATGGAAAGATTATTCTGACTAACGAGGTTCTGGGCCACTAATTCATTACAGTGCCTTGTCACTTCCTGCTCCTTCTTATTACCCAGAAATAGACTCATTAGTCAGAGTGCAATGACAGGGAGAAATTGTGTTCGTTAATTTAATTCCTCTTCTCTCCCTTTCAGGGTCGGTGTTTGTCCAAGCGCAGGGATGAAAAGGAGAGGGAGGAAACACGACCTGTTGAGGTGCTTGGTGCTTCCTTGGTGCTTCCCTGCTTGCTCACGGAGAGAAGGCAGCATGGAGCCCGTCACTGAGCTCACTGCTGCTCTGCAGTGACAGAGGTGGTTCCACAGAACCAGAGAACTGCTGAGGTTGGAAGAGACCTTTGAGGTCAGAGGATCATAGTATCTTAGTATCATAGAATCAGTCAGGGTTGGAAGGGACCACAAGGATCAGCTAGTTCCAACCCCTCTGCCATGGGCAGGGACACCCCACACTAGATCAGGATGCCCACAGCCTCATCCAGCCTGGGCTTAAACACCTCCAGGGACGGGGCCTCAACCACCTCCCTGGACAACCCATTCCAGGGCTTCACCACTCTCACGGGGAAGAACTTCCTCCTCACATCCAGCCTGAATCTCCCCACCTCCAGCTTCATTCCATTCCCCCTAGTCCTATCACTACCTGATGTCCTGAGAAGTCCCTCCCCAGCCTTCTTGTAGGCCCCCTGCAGATACTGGAAGGCCACAATGAGGTCACCTGGGAGCCTTCATCGTGTCCAGCTGCTTGCCTAGAGCTCATAGTTCCACCACTGGCATGAAACCATGTCCCTCAGCACTATGTCATGTCTTTTAAACACCTCCAGGGATGGCGACTCCACCACCTCCCTGGGCAGCCTGTTCCAGTGCTTGAGCACTCTTGCACTACAGGAATTTTTCCTAATATCCAGACTAAACCTCCCCTGGTGCAACTTGGAGGTCATTTCCTCTTGTTCTACCACCTGATACAAGGGAGAGTAGAGTAGAATAGAATAGAATAGAATAGAATAGAATAGAATAGAATAGAATAGAACAGAACAGAACAGAATAGAATAGAATAGAATAGAATAGAATAGAATAGAATAGAATAGAATAGAATAGAATAGAATAGAATAGAATAGAATAGAATAGAATAGAATAGAATAGAATAGAAAGAAAGAATAGAAAGACCTTCAAAATCATCAAGTCCAACCCATCATCCAACACCATCTAATCAACTAAACCATGGCACCAAGTGTCTCATCCAGGCTCTTGTTAAACACCTCCAGAGATGGTGATTCCACCACCTCCCTTGGCAGCCCATTCCAATGGCCAAACCAGGCTAAGCAACCCCAGCTCCCTCAGCCTCTCCTCACAGGGCTGTGCTCCAAACCCCTCCCCAGCCTCCTTGCCCTTTTCTGGACACCTTCCAGCATCTCAACATCTTTCCTAAACTGAGGAGCCCAGAACTGGACACAGGACTCAAGGTGTGGGCTATCCAGTGCTGAGTACAGGGCAGAATGACTTCCCTGCTCCTGCTGGCCAGCCCCCACCCCACTACAACCTGCTTCCAGGGAGTTGTCTTGCTCCCAGCATGAACATCCCCAAAAACCCCGCAACAGGCTGTCCCCAAGCAGTGAAGAAATTAACAGACACCCAAGGAGAGGGACAATCAATTCCAAATGGAAAAGGAAAAGAATTGCCAGCTGGGGCTGATGGGAACTGATGGGTTTGATCCTGCTCCCACCATGACCAAGCTGCAGCCACCAACTAGCAAAAAAAAAAACCCTGCAGCCTCTCAGCAGTAGTGTTGCAGGGGATGGGCAGGTATTAAAAGCAGCAGGTCCATTTATTTCCTTCCTGGCTCTTGATCAAGGCTCTTTTCTCACCAGCTGCAGCCTCCGCAGCAGGGCGCAGGTTTTTGTCTTATCAAGACAAGAAGGCATCACTCTCAGCCTTTGCTTTGGGGGTGCAAGGTGGAGGCAGAGGTGCAGGCAGGAGGGACTGGGGGAGAAGAGGGATCAAAAGCTATTTTCTTGCCCCCTACAAGCATTAAAACCTGAGCAGTGACTTGAGCACCTGCAGTATTTAGTACATTTACTGCAGCGAAGCCAGGAGCAGCAGGGCCACGCCGCGGGGAGCAGGCTCTGAGGCATCTGCTGCCAGCACCGCCCGGCGTGGAAAGGGTTAAAAGCCTTTGGAATTAGCCAGGTTTGGCAGCGTGCTCCTGGGTTTCTTACAGGTAATTACAATAATGGCGGGATGTAAACACGTTACAAGCGAGATCAAAAACCGGGGTGTGAACGGGAGAGGCAGGAGGACAAGCGAGATCAAAGGGAAACATTATTAAAACCTATACAGCGCTGCTTCCTAGTTCCTGTGAAGTCTGATAGCGGGGCTGGAGAGGTGAGGAAATGGCCTTGTAGTCTCTCAGCCCACAGATTCCCAGCTCAACATTTCCTTAAGCTCGCTTGTTAAACCACAGAAGAAAACCCCCATCCGGCGCCACCCCGAAACCCAGCCCTCCCAGTCCACGCTGCAGGGCATGTGTCACATTCCCGACACCAAACCACGGCAAGGGGACGCATGAGGTACTCGTGTGTGTGTGTGTGTGTGTGTGTGTGTGTGTGTGTGTTAAAAATTGCTCGATTTCTTGTTTTTCCAAGCAGGATCTGAATAGAAACTCCAGCGCTTGGGACCACTTCGACTTTGTGGTCCTCCCCCGCGTCAGTGATGCTCCCCGGCTCTAATCTGCGCACGGCAGGAGGATCCGCTTTTCCCTGCGGGATCGCCCATTAGCAGTTGATGTTTCATTTAAACAAAGCCTTGAGACTGTCCAAATATTTGCCTCAAACACACTTTGTGTGTTGCCTCTCAGCTTGGCTCCCCTCAGGGCTGTTTCACTTCAATTTGCCCATCCATCTCGGGTCCCCCAGGCCGGCACCGCCACCCGGGCACCGCGGCTGCCGGGATGCTCGGGACACGCCGGGAGCACAGGGATGAGATCTCAAGCGTCGCCTTGATAAAGCAAACCTCAAGCCCACGCATCAGCTCCTTCCCCTCCCTGAAACAAAACATCAAAGGGAAGGGGAAATTATCTTCTTGGAGCAAAGTGGGTTTAAATTAGTTGGTTTTCCGTTTTTCCCTTTTACTCTGCAAATCCGGGGGGGGGGGGGGGGGGAAGAAAACCCCAACCCCACCGAAGTTCAACATGGAAATCAAAACAGTGACTTGTTTCAAATCTTTCTTCTCCTCCCAGCCCCCAAAAGACAAGGTTCAGTTTGTACTTTTAATATCAATTATCTGTTTGCAGGAAGGTGCTCCAGCCCCTGCAAGCACACAGCTTCTCTCCTCCAAGGTCTCCCCACCCCTGCTCCTCCTAACACCCCCACAATGAAACAGCAAAACTTGGAGAAGGGTTCGACACTTCCTGGCAGTAAAGAAAATCAAGAGCTGAGGAAGAGAAGAGCTGAGGAAGAGAAGAGAAGAGAAGAGAAGAGAAGAGAAGAGAAGAGAAGAGAAGAGAAGAGAAGAGAAGAGAAGAGAAGAGAAGAGAAGAGAAGAGAAGAGAAGAGAAGAGAAGAGAAGAGAAGAGAAGAGAAGAGAATTAACCAGGTTGGAAGAGACCTTCAAGATCATCACATCCAACCTATCACCCAACACCACCTAATCAACTAAACCATGGCACCAAGCACCCCATCCAGTCTCCTCCTAAACACCCCCAGTGATGGTGACTCCACCACCTCCCTGGACAGCACATCCCAATGGGCAATCACTCACTCTGTGTAGAATTTCCTCCTAACATCCAGTCTGAACCTCCCCTGGTGCAGCTTGAGACTGTGTCCTCTTGTTCTGGTGCTGCTCGCCTGGGAGAAGAGACCAACCCCCAGCTGGCTACAGTCTCCCTTCAGGGAGTTGTAGACAGCAAGAAGGTCTCCCCTGAGCCTCCTCTTCTGCAGGCTAAGCAACCCCAGCTCCCTCAGCCTCTCCTCACAGGGCTGTGCTCCAGACCCCTCCCCACCTTTGTTGCCCTTCTCTGGACACCTTCCAGCAACTCAACATCTTTCCTAAACTGAGGAGCCCAGAACTGGACACAGGACTCAAGGTGTGGCCCAACCAGTGCAGTGTACAGGGGCACAATGACCTCCCTGCTCCTGCTGGCCACACTATTCCTGATGCAGGCCAGGATGCCATTGGCCCTCTTGGCCACCTGGGCACACTGCAGGCTCATGTTCAGCCTCCCATCAACCAGCACCCCCAGGTCCCTCTCTGCTTGGCTGCTCTCAGCCACTCTGCCCCCAGCCTGTAGCACTGCCTGGGGTTGCTGTGGCCAATGTGCAGCCCCTGGCACTTGGATGTGTTCAGTCTCCTGCCCTTGGCCTCTGCCCATCTGTCCAGCCTGTCGAGGTCCCTCTGCAAAGTCCCCCTACTCTCCAGCAGATCAATTCCTGCCCCCAGCTTGGGGTCATCTGCCAATTTCCTGCTTATGGACTCAATGCCCTCCTCCAGATCATCAATGAGGATATGGCCTTTAAAAATATTCCCACCAGCAAGCTTCTACTGCAGAGCAGCAAGCTCCAAGGGTCTCAGGGAGCTGAGCATCCATGCAGACCCAGGCTGGGATTGCAGCCAGACAACTTCATACAGACCTGAGGCCTCCACAGACCCTATTTGTTCCCTAAAAGCCTCTCTCCCCAAGTCCTATCATCAATTTCAAGCCCCCCCCCCCCCCCCCCCCCCAAAAAAAAAAGGACAAACCCCCCAAATATGGAGCTTTCCCCACGGTTCCCAGGCTCTGGAACAACCCAGCTCTGCAGCTGGGTTGCTCAGAGCATCAGCATGAGTTCAAGCAGAGAGGGATCACGATGCCAGTGGTCAACTTGGTGGAAAAGAGATGAAAAATAAAGAAAGAGCTGACAACACGCTGCTCCACACTCATCTGGGCTCCACAGGGAGGCCAGGAGAGAAAGAACAAACTGCTGTTAGCTTAGGTAGGTTGTGCTTTGGGGTTTTTTTTTTTTTTTGCTGTTGTTTACAGCTACCTTTTTTTCCTTTCTCTTTTTCATCCCCCCTCCTTTTTTATTCCTCTTGCTAGACTTCCAGAGAAGCCCTGCAGCCTGCCCAGCTGCTTGGCAGTGCCCTGTCCTGCTTGCCTGCCTTCACTTGGTTATCAAACCATCCTTGCTGCAGAGCAAAACAGGGCAGAAAACAGTAATTCTTTCCTGTGCATTCCTGGCTGGTGCCCAGGGCTTTTGCTGCTGTGATTTAGGTTTGCCTTGCCAGCCCAAACTTTGAGAGGACAGCACACACCTGCAGATCAGTCAGGGAAGGGCTCTGAGCAATGACCTCATTCCTACAGCAAAACATCAGGCAAACCAGGTCCTACTAAAGCATCCCAGGTATTAACAGGGTTCCCACAATCACAGGTTGGAAGGGACCCTCCAAGGGCTTCTTGTCCAACCCCACTGCAGCCAGCAGGGACACCTCCAACTACAGCAGACTGCCCAGGGCCACACCAAGTTGAATCTTGAATGTCTCCAGGGACAGGGCCTCAACCACATCCCTGGAAGCCTGTTCCAGTATTTCACCACTCCCGTTGTGAAGAACTTCCTCCTCACGTCCAGCCCTGCTCCAGTTTCAAACCATCGCCCCTTGTCCTACACCACCACATTGTGCTCCAGGTTTTGCCCATCATCCATGCCCATGGGGTGAGATAGATGAGTAGGAAGACTAATGCAGATGTCTAATGTCATTGCTCTATGTGCTCCTGGAGCTGAGCTGGTATTTCCATGTCCTAAGTGGATGAATTCCCCTAAGTACCACATCTTCCTCTTACGCCCGAGCACCAAAGCCTACACTTCCCGACACCAAAGCACCAAACCCAACCAAAGCTGCACCAAACCCAACCAAAGCTACACCAACATCCCTCATCAAATGGATGAACAAGGATCAGGTGGCACAAACACACCTGACCAGCAGCTCGTCCAGCCCCCAAATCCCCTGCCAGCAGCCAAACCCGGGGAGTTATCCCCATGCCCACACTCTTCCCCCCAGGCACGCGCTTCTCCTCCTCCTCGCTAGCATCTCCCTCTGCTCCCCCAAGTCTGATGGGGAGGCTCCTGCTGAGGCTTTCCCCAGGAATTGTCTCCAAACTGGAGGGCTTGGGGGTGGCCATGGCGTGGCTGTGCTCCCCTGAGAGCTGTATCCCATCCCTGGCTTGGCAGCAGCCCCCGCGTCCAGCCACCTACCTCTGCAGCCTTCTGATCCCTCTCTCCTGATGCCACCGGCCCCTGTGCCTGTGTGGCTCTTTTCCCTGCATGGCTTATCCCCCTTTCTTTGGGGGTGGGGAGGGGAGGAAATAATAACATAAAATAAAACAAAACCTACATAAAAATCCAACTTTGCCTTGAGGATGAGCAGAATAAAATATCACTTACCCATTAGAGGGGGGACAAAAAAAAAGAAGAGGAGGGAGAAGAAAGAGGGAAAGTATTACACAGGCATTCTTTGAAATCAGGTCAGCTTAAAGCTTTGAAATGACAAAAAAACATGAAAGATATTGTCCTCCCACGTCCCTTCCTCTTCTTTCCCCTACTCTTTGAAAGGACTCTCAGCTTTCAAAGTGTCTCTTTCAGTCCAGTTTCCCCCTCTCTTCTGGTTTAGTTTTTGACTCCCTGTCGAGCCTCCTCTCTCCCTGCTTGTGTGCCCATGGCTGCTTCTCCTCTAAGGGGCAAAGGAAGGAGCTGGAGGGAAGCAAAATAACAAATAAAGGAGGGGAAAATAGAGGTGGAAAGGTGAGATCAGAGAATCAAAGAACCATAGAGCTGCTGAGATTGGAAGAGACCTTTGAGATCAAGTCCAACCACTTCGCCTGGAGCTCACAGTCTCACTGCTGCTGCTCAGCCACTGCCACCAAACCACGGCCCTCAGCACCACATCCATGCGGCTGTTACACACCTCCAGGGAGTTCATCTCAATGCACCTAAGCTGAGTGCTTTCACAGCCTCATCTCTGCATGCCACAGCACTTCCCAGTTAGTTTTCCCAGTCTGTCCCCATTTCAGCAATGGGACATGCAAGGAGAGCCTGGAGAAACTTTCCCACTGCTCCTCCTGCACTCAGGACTCACCCATGGAGGGCTTTCTCCTGACAGTTCTTGAATGATTTAAGCAAAAGGCTCCTACCCCATAATTTACAACAGGTCCTAAAGCTAAGGAAGGCTCAGTGCCAGAAGGAGGTGCTCCAGCCCTCTGATCATCTTTGTGGCCTCCTCTGGAGCTGCTCCAACAGTTTCATGTCCTTAGTGTGTGTGTGGGGGGAGGGCAGAAGTGGACTCCAGTGCTCCAGGTGGGGTTTCAGGAGAGCAGAGCAG